>VDFB02105785.1:236544053-236650544 GCA_007258455.2 Sequoia sempervirens
ATAACCAATAAAATCATGAAATTAAAATTTTAAATCTAAACAACCGAAAGTATGCATAAATTACTATCTAATCATCTAAATATATTGGAAAATTTTATTCAACAGGTGGTATAACTTTCGATTGAGGACCAAATGATTGAGATGATAATTCTTAGATATTCAAATAAATAAAATAATCTAGGTTAGAAAATATTAGTGATAAAAATCATTTTAATTGAATATATATATATATATTTTAAAAGACCTTAAAATTATATAGGAAATTTAGTAAAGTTTAGGGCCTCAAATGTCATGGCCTCATGGTTATGACCCTGATCAGGAGCCTGCTTATCACCTATAAGGATATTGCTATTATCCTGAATATATATATATATATATAGATATATATAGATTACGAAACATAATATTTAAATATAAATATAAACTCAATTTAATTTGAATTTGTAAACTTAAAATAATCATAGTACATCTAGTGAATTTTTAAAGCACATGTAAATTTCAAACTTGTATAACTTTTGAAAACACGCACCAAAGATGACCCATGCATAAAAGTTGATGATGACTTAGGAGTGCACACCACACCTTGTGGTTGATTAGCCATGGATATCGCATGACCTACCTGCATAGATACAATATATTGTTTCACACATGTGCACAATTTCAAATTAAATTAAATATGGACATAAATTAAAATATATATATTCAGTGTAACATGCCCATTGTTCTACACAATAACTTTCCTATGTTTTAACCTCAAGTAAATTGTACAAGCATCTAACCATTATGAGCAATAAATTTTTTCTTTTCACATACAAAGATAACATGCACATTTGAAATAAATATCTTTCCAAACTTTCCCATTGCATTAAATTAAAGTATTACAACTTTCCAAAGTATTGATTTCATACATAATATCATGATAACATTTCTCTTTTACAATATTTCCATAGAAATGGATACAAAATACACATACAAGGGTCCATTGAGTTTACTGGCAATAGATATATGAATGGTCTAGGTATCCCCCATCAAATATTGGTTGCCAACTGATGAGGAGAAACATCAATCAAGCACTTTTCCACCAACCTTGGACTAACTGTGGTCCCCCACACATCTACCAAACTTGGAAGATGGCCTTACCCTTTGATGAAGAGATTGGTTTTGTAACCTCATAATAACATTGACCTTCTCTGAGTTTAGTGGTGTGTCTTATACGTTTCTAGATTTGACATACAATGGTTACAACTTACATGTATGAATATCCCTTGCCTAGTACGTAAGCATAGATCATAGTGAATTGATAGTGTGAATAGTGGCAACTTACACTACTTTTTCCAAAGTATTCATCACCCCTAATTTGGAATGGATGTCACACACTCATCCACTTTCCTAGCTCGATTTGTATTGAACATTCATAACCTATGGATAGGCTATTCCCTTACACCATGGAGTAACCTTAACCCCAAGAATAACCTATAACCTCTATGTTAACTAGACACTACTACTAAGTAAATCAAAGTAACTCTATAACCCAACTTAAACTAAGCTTTAGATATATAAGTTCTATCCATAATATATAGTATTTAACCCTCCTATAAACACCCATTCCTTAATATGGAATAAATACATATACTCAAACAAATAAGATCCCTAGACTATCAAGAGTATTTTATTTCCACATACGAGAATAACCTTTCTCTAATAAGCATTGAACAAATTTCTCAAACAAAGAAACCAATGTCATATAATCTTTTCGAATACAAATAAAGTATAAAAGGGTAGAATTTAGCATGCCTATTTATCCAATGCTCCAATCGACCAACCTGGTTTCCTAGCCCATATTTCCTAAATCAAAAATTAAATCCCAACTATCCCTCTTCCACTTCACCAAAATATTACTCTCAAAACCTCTCACAAACTCTCAAAAAACCTCTCACAACTCTCTACTCAAAAAATCAAAATAACAACTCAAAAAATAAGCATTAAGTGTGCATAATGTGTCCCAAATGAGGTAGAAAGCACCTCTATTTATACACTAGAGTGAGCAACTATAGGATAGAAACACGCTATCAAATATGACACTTCTCAAACCAAAAGGTTCGATTCAACAAGAAAAAGAAAAGGTGTCAGCTGAAATCATTGCATAGTAAACACATGCACAACCAAATTTTACTATGAAGAATAAGTCGCTTATTCAAATGGACAACAATAATGATAATCATAAATGCAAGGTTAATGTCTTTTATAGGTCGACTCTATTTGGCCAACTTCTCATTTGACAAATTCACATATTTCAATTTGCTTCATAAACAAGAATTCATATTGCAGTTTAGTCTTCTATTTGGTTCACACTACTCAAAAGTTAGCACCACATTATATATCATCACATAGTATTTAAATACTTGCCAAAATGATAATTTTTATGCGCTACCCATATTGGTGTGCAATTCCCTTTAATATTAGCGCCATATACTATATATATATATATATATATATATATATATATGCTACACATTATACATGTTCCATATAAGTTATGCACTTTATAATATTTTTGCACTATTAGATATCATTAACATATATATTTAATATATATATATATATATATATATACATAATGTAATTTGTATATATGTATATATATATAATGTATTATTCGATATATGAATATATATAGAAATACTTTCATATTTCACATATTGATGTATGCATATATATATGTTTGTATATATACATATGTATTAATATACTAGTATGGACATTTCCTTTTCATCAATGCATACGTGTATATTAATACATATATAGTCATATATTATATATATATCATACCTTGATATTGAAACACATATATTCATAGTATCATTGATTGATATATACACACGAAGTGTATATATATATAAATGTCACCTTCGTCCGATCAATATTCCCATGCATATGGGTAATTCATCCATGAGAATGTGTAGATATGTCTATCTACATATACTCATGCACATATTTACTCATGTGTATGAGTTTATCATTGACACATACATATATACATATGTATACATTTTATGTATTATCCCATTGATTAAATATAAACACTTAAAGAAGAACTCACACAACACAAAAAGACTCAATACTTTAACCCTCAAAACAAGAACGCTCACAAATAAAATCCTAACTACTTATAATCATACTCAAACAAGACTAGAGGTAACTCACTATTTCCCAAGCTATTATCCCAACTCAACCAAACTAGAAGTGTGTGTGAAAGGTCAATTTAGGTCTTATCAAAGGTTACCACACCAAGTTCTTCTCCTGAGTGATACTTCCCCTCTCTTCAAGACGCTTGATTCTATTCTTAGATCCAACTTGGTACATTGCCACAGTAGTTAGTCAAAAACAAATACATTCATTTGCATCATATATTTCACAATCAGAATCATCATATAAGATTAAATTAAATCAAACATTGATTCTTCATATTTTTAAATTGCATAAAGAATAAATACATTCATTTAAAGCATTTTCACTAAACTAGGTAAAAGTAAATAAGTAATAACACAATGGGGAGTAACAGTTTACCCGACCGCAAGGTGTGCCCACTTCTACAATTATTGACGTAAAACAAACATGATTATATTGAGATGGCCTCCTATGATCATGCATCTACACCAAACACTTCAAATTAATATTATATATATAATTTAATGTTATTAAACATGAATTTTTCACATTTCAAACAAAATAAAATATGCCTCAAGATGTACATGTACCTGTGTAGGATGACTGTCAAAACATAGTAAATCTAAAATGATTCCACCGTTGATATAGGTGCATTTGAAGTGGATGCCTAAGTATGCCCGTAGGATGGATGTTTAAGACCATCTCCTCCATGCTCTCTATCGCATGCTTTAGCTACCATATAGGTAGTCTGATCAATGAGGTCTCCTAAGAGAGAACTCAATGCTTCTAACGTCGACATCATCGTCTAGTGCTAAAATGGAGCCAAAATACTAGGAGATGGTGGAGCAAAAATTAGTGAAATCAAAGTACATCGCTGAGGATTGACACGTGTCCTACTCTATTTTGGTGCATGCCATGCCCAACCCCCTAAAATGACCTCATATCAAAATAGTTAGGTTTTTTACCCAACTCAAACTCAGCATAAAATTTTCTCAAAAAATAAAGGGGCACCTCACAATTGGCATGTGGTGGAGTATCAAAGACTATCCACCATCTATCCCAAAAATGTGTAGCTATCTATGGGTGCCTACACCATTTAATTGACAAATTTCTTTTTATTGGGTGGAATTGGTTAGTTACTATGGGGGTTAATGAAATGTTGGGCAATGGTTTGTTTGCTAATATGAAGGTCTTGGATCTCTTTATAAGGTAGCCCATCTACAGAAAATTGTCTCCTCTCTTTTATACATCGACAAAAACTATCTAAATCTGCATCGATGGATCAAACGAATTCGACAATAGGTTGCATCGAAGATGCAAATCGTGCTATATAGGGGAATGTTAGCTCATTTTTGATCAAATTGATATTTTTTTGAATGATATTTAAGTTTGTATTGATGTTTTCTTGTAACTGAGTCTAATCAAATGTAGGACATGGGGGGTTAGGAGGTGGAGAGGGTGGAGGTGTGGGGTTTTGAGGTGGCAAGCTATGATATGGAGAGTGTGGAGGTAAGGAATTTTAAGGCTAGTCATTATGTAAGAGAATCTCCTCTATAAAAAAAGTCATCAACTAATGGTAAATTTTGCTCCATGTTGAAAGGGCCATTGCATGTTAAACAATTAGAAAAAATATATCAATAACTTAGTAATTAAATGATGTACACAATTTTCAAACTAAAAATCACATTGAACACACAAATTCAAAATACATCATTTGAAGACACATTTTATTTAACATTAAAAAATACACAACATGAATTTAGTCTAATTTATGTCATAGAAAATGCAAACAATTCTCCTCCCCTAACATACATTAAATTATACAATTAAGGTCATGTAATATGACACTTAATGAAATAATATAAAAAACATATGAATCCCAACTTCCCTTCCCGAGTTAATACTATTAATCTTCCCCCTTCATCCCATATTTTTGCCAATAAGGTCCTAAAGAATGCGTTCTCATGTAGAAATTGCAATCCACACAAGTTAAAATATCTCTTTTGGAACTAAATTTTAGATTTTTCCCAAACTCTTAAAGACATCATCCAACAAGCCTTTTAAATAAAATATTACATTAAATCTATCAGTTGATAGGTCATGGAGGAAAATTAAAACACACAGTTTTCTATTACACCTAGTAAACTCACTTAAATGATATTCTCCAAGTGGATGACTATGGCTCCATGAATGTGCGTCAAGTAGTTGGGATCCTATAGTCCTCCATGTATCTACCTAATTTTCTATTCTATTTTCATATGTTCTTAATCATCACATGTATGTTTTCAATCCAAAGAGTTAGTTGGAACCTATACCATGTTATTTACTATACATAATGATAACTTGTTTGAATGACGTGTCATGTATTTAAGAATTGTGATAATTATTAATTATACCTACTTAATTATAGGTCCTAAGAGGGGTATTGTATGGAACCACATAAAATTTGGAGACACCTATCTTAAAATATATAAAAATGATAATGTTGTGCATGTTACTAGTGAATTTACACACTAAAACTAGATAATGTAGGCAACTCCCAATAACCAATGAGAAAAACATTTAAGTTTGAGTTGGTTTCCATCCTTATCACAATAATCTATTATAGGTGTTTAATGTGTTATAAATCACCACAATTTATTCTATACTTTTTGTATATAAAGACATCTAATATGATTTGAGCATAAACAAAATTAGACTTGAGAAGGTAAGTAGTCCAATAGATAAAAAAGGGACCTATCTAATATTAAACAAGTTGAAAGAGGAAATATTCTAGGAAGATTAGAGGAAAAAGATGGAGACATAAAAATCTTATGTTGATGAGAAAGGTGAAAGTAGAAGATATGTATTAAGTTCAATCTATAATATGATCTAGCTTGTGACTAAAGGTTAATTCCTAGAAATATGTAGGACCTCTAACTCTTATGTGAATTAAATAAATAATAATGTTCTCTACATACATGATATTTTTACTAATTAAATTATTGTGTCCTCAAACAAAGTTTAGATTTGAAATTTCTAGTTGGATAGTCCTTAATTGGAGGGTCTTTGACCTTAACTACATTAGTTTATATAATAAAAAGTTTCTAGAAAAGTTTGATATTAGTTGCTTGAAGAAACCTATAGTAAGGTTTCTAATGAAGGAATATTATCGTGAAGTTTAATTTTTGTGTGGACTAACCAACAAAAAATGAACCAATTCACATCAAGTTTGAAACATTTATCTATACTTGGATATCTATAAAGGTCATAATTATGTTTCTAAAAATAAATTGGTGAACCACTTAAACTATGATTGTTTTAATGTCTATATCTATTTGGATGTGGTAGAAGAGGATATAAGTAGAGGTACTATGAACCATAGATTAAAGATGATAGTGATGATGAACATAAGCAAGTATATTAGGTGATGACGTTATTATTGAAGATAAATATAGACAAGGATGAGTGATAACATCTGTCACTAAAATTGGTTAGAAAAATGGAATAGATTGAGATAATTATTTTGGTCTAGTCTAGACCCTAAAAAATTAAATGATTGTATATTAGTGATCTATATTGAAGAATATCTCAAGAATATGAGGATATTTGTGACCCTAACAAAATGATTTTTGCAAAGATAAAGTTGAAATTCCATGCTACAATATGGTGGAAGGAAACTTGGGTTGAGAATAATATGAAAGGTAAGTCTAAAATTAATTAAAATGGGATAAAGTTTGGTAAATAATTTTAAATTTAATCTTATCCTTGCAAATTATCAATTTTAAGGTTTAAGGTTTAGGGTTTTAGTTTTGAGGTCTAAGTTTTGTGGTTTAGGATTTTAGTTTCTAGGTCTAGGTTTTGTGGTTTACGATTTAGGGTTTTATTTTTTAAGTATAGATTTTGTGGTTTACAATTTAGGATTTAGGGTTTTTGGTTTATGTTGATGATTTTTTTTGTACAAATAGAATTTAAAAACTATAAAATGAACAAGCTAATACAACTAAAATAAACAAACCCTAAACCATAATTAAAAATAAAAAATATCAAATATAAAGCCAAAAAATGCAGGAAAACCAACCTACAGGTCGTTCAGGTGAAATATGTCGATGGGAGGAGGTGGCAACTACAATTTGGGGGTGTAGTGCTTCAGTAACATGTACCTATTGTTCTTTATTTGTTTCCTTAGAAAGTTCGTAGGTGAAAATGAGGTGACAATAATTTAAAAAAATAACCTTTTCGAAACAAATACTCGTTTCATAACGCACACATGTTATAAATGTGTACCCATTTTTTAGCGGGTACTCGAAGCATAATGGGTATCCAAAGCATAACGGGTACCCATTCGGATTTAGGCTCGGAAGCCCATTCCTAAGCAGGTACCCATTTTATTGAAATCAGGTATGCATTTCTTGTAGCTTTGTTTTAGCTGAAACTTCCCCTCTTCGTGGACCCAACTTCTTGCTTTTACCCGATATCTATTAAATTAGAAAATACAAATTCCATGGCTCTCTAAAATTTTTCACCAACACTATCAACCCAAAAGGCATTATTACATTTACATAAGTTCCCCAAGGTGTTGTGAAGGTAGTTTCGTATTGCTCTGAATCTTTCACCTTCATTTGGTTGTATCTTGAAAAACCATCCATCATTGATAATAGCTCACAACGAGTCACCTTTTGTAACATAGCATCCATATTGGGTAAAGGGTAGTTATCTTTTAATGAAGACTTATTTAAATCTATAAAATCAACATATAGTCTAATGTCTCCATTCGTCTTCCTTACTAGCACCAAAGTAGAAACCCATGTAAAATGTTTGATGGGTTTAATAATTCCTCTATCTCTGAGCTTCATAAGTTCTTGCTGCATCTTGGGTGCCAAAGTAGGGTTGATATGTCTATGATTTTGTTTGAAAGGATTATAATTTGATTTGAAAGGAATCTCATGCACTATAATAAGTCATCTTTGTATGCCTTCAGATCATCATAAGACCATGCAAAAATACGATTATATTTTCTACACAAAGAAATAAGCATAGTTCTGATTTTTGAGTCTATTTTATTCCCATTGTAAACCTTTTTATGGGAAGCTTTCATATCAAAATCAATCTTCTCAAGATCCTTTTCTTGAATAGGGGTTAGATTTGCAACATGCATATTAGCATTGTCAAAAGCTCTTTCTAAAGCAACCAACCCTTTTGGGATTTTATTTGTTTTTAGTTGAATCACTTCATTTCCAAAAATAGTTTCCTTTCCATCTAGAACCTCAACAAAACTCTAGAAATCAATATCTTGATTGTGGTACTGATCTATACAATGTTGGGATATGTCTCAACCTTGCAATTATATAGGGTACTATTGATAGGTAAGCATCGAGTGGGTGTCTGGGGTGTATATTCTTTGTAAGTCATGATCTTATTAATTAGTTAGAATAAAGTATTTATTCCACATGCATGGGATAGTAGTAGTTATCTTTTATTGTTAGCTATATATAGTTTTAGTTAGGTAAGAGAGACATCTTAAAGATTGTAATTGGAGTTTATGCTCTATTAGGAGGGTTGGCCCCTTGGAGTGGCATTGCAAACATGTTCTACAAGCATTATCTTGCTCTTATTTTTTTGTGTATATTTGTTTTTTATTTATTATTTTTTGTATAGGTTTCTTGAAAAGTTTGTTAGACTAGGGGTTCAATTTTCATAACCTTTTGGTTGAACTTAACCTTATCTAAATCATTAGTGATTTTTTAATTCAAAGCATTTGAAAAACATGGGAGAAGATGAAATGATATCTTGTCTAAAATGGCACTTCATACTAAAATGGATTATCTATTAATGATAGTTTTATTTTATGATCTCCTTTTTTCTTGCAAATGGTACTCCCTTAATTCAAAAACCCATTTTGAAAGTTCAAAGACTCTTTCAAAGGGGTATATATAAGGTGATAGACATTTTTCCAAACATACCATTGATTGGATTCATAGACCTTTAATGAAGATCAAACATAAATTTCAATTTGTTGACAGGATTGCTATTGATATCATACATGACCTAACTCAAGTGTCACTACGTAAGATAGGGTTATCTACTCACTATTTTGGTGTAAGGATTGGAGAGATACTTGGTACCCATTTAGTCTATGCCAAACTCAACATGATGCACAAATGAATTATTCCCATGATACATCTTATTTATTTTCTTAATGAAATATGACAAGTTTAGTTTGCTTGTGCATTTATTTGGAAAAGATTCGTAAGGAGATTTTATAAAGTTTAGAAAAGATATGTAGAGACTTAAAATATTATCATATCTATTGCAATTCTTGTAGTTGTCAAGTGTCTTTCAAGCAATTTTTTTCTTAGGTTTATCCTATTGCTCATGTTGCTTGGTCTTGGATTCACTCTTTGCTTGGTCCTTTTCATTTTTTTCTTTCTCACCACTAGGTTTTCTTTGAAGATTTCATTTTGATTCGTAACAAGATTGTGAAATTACAACATTTGTATATAATTGATATTTTGTTTTAGATTTTGAAACATATAAAAATAATAATTTTTTCTATTGCTATAAGTACCTATTTTCTTGAAGCTCTAAACTAGCAATGGTTTCTAATATTTTTTTTCAAACTTAGAGAAAATGAATAAGTTGGGTTGAGTTAGACTACTTACAATCATTGTTGGGATTTTTTAGCAATGCTCCAATTACTACCAAAATAGTGGCTCTTAATGAACTTTTGTAGCTTCCACTCTTAATGCACAAGGCCCTTACAAGAGATTTGGGGGTTGGCTTTGACAAATGATTGTTCCTTCTAGGGCCCATTCTCCATGGCATCCTATATTTGACAATAACGGAATTTCTACATTTGGCTTTGGTAATCTCACTACGTAGACAAACTTGTGAAGAGGCTTAGTCTAATGAGGTCTAGTTTTTAAGAGTATTTCATATAATATTTGAGGACAACTTAAATATGATGATAATTCTTCAATTGTATAATGATATATTGTTAATGCTTTAAACTTTTATACACTTTTTCTTTATTATTTTAATTATTTAATGATTCTATTTATGACTTTGTATACACATACACCTAATTTTTGAAAGACCATTTTATTATATTCTCTTTCTTAACCCATACAATGTTATTCCATAATATTTTGATAAATTGAATTTTTGACTTAAGACCTTTTAATATTGATCTTTTCTTTCTTACAAATGACTTTGAGGTATGATGTTGGCCACTTCTCTCTTCTACTTTGTTTTATATAACTAGTCTTTCTAGTGATAAAAAATGAGAAAGACTCTTTCCTTTCTGAAGAAAAAGCATCACTTTCCTTCTATGAAATTGTATAATGGTACAACAAATTTTGATAGTTACAAAACCCTAAAAGTCACTGCAAATGGAATTTTTTTACTAAAATTTCGGGGAAAATTTTCTATACTTCCCACGTGTAGGGCCCACAAGTGTTATCATTACGCCTTTTAACTAAAAACAATTAAATTGTTTTTCCCGGTTGACAAACGAAAGAAGTTACTGTACTTGACTTTCTTTCACAGCGAGGGCCTTCTCTGCACTACCAACACACCATCAATTTCAGATCCAAAATCCCCAGCACGTTTGTCACTTCTGATCAAAATTCATTCTTTTCTTTTGCTAAAATCCCCTCCAAATTTAACAGAAGTTTTGAACATTTTCAGGCATTTCATACAGATGAAGAAGGGTAAATTATGGGCAAAAGTCAGGTACAAATCATCATCATTGTTATTGTTATATTTGTTACTGTTTCCTCTTCATCATTATGTCTGTTGGGGATAAAAATAAAAGTCAATGTAGATCGGCCTTGTTTCTGGAAAATGTGGGCACTCTATCTGAATTGAAACAGAAACATTATAATTTTGCATAAGATGTAGTGCTTTTGCCTGGGAAATTTTGGGTGGGTTGGGTTACGCTTGCACAACATTCTGCAAATTTCAAACTTGATCACCGTTCATGTTTGTTATGCGAAAAATTCGCTACACGGGGGGTGAATATGTGGAAAATTTGGCCTTAAATTGTCATTACTGGGCTTTTTGTAATTCACTTGAACTTTCCTGTGTTTCGTACTTGAAGCTCACTTCTATAATTTTGTAGTATCTGGGCAGTGGCCAAATCCTATACTTAAAAGTGGGAGACCGATTTCATTGCCGTAATGGCACATCAGGGAAAAGGCGTTAAACCTTGCATTTAAACCGGTCAGTCAATTTAGAATCTCAAATTCCAAACGGGATTAATATGGCACAAAATTATAGGAGCACTGTTTAAGTGAAAACATTTAGCCAAATGTAATTGGTTCTCACCAGAAATAAATTCCTAACAAAGAAATTGGATTATGCGTGGAAAACCAGAGTAAAAGAGGCTAAAGTTTTCATATATGTTGCAGACTTTGATGTTATGTTTGATTGACCTTTTTTTTCTCTTAAATTATAGTTTTTTCCATATTTTTTTGTAAGCTTTGCTTGATGGAGTTAACTTTTTGATCTACTCCAGCACAGATGCAGGCTTCCTTTTCTAGTTGCTCTGCCTTTGCCCTATGTTAGTGTCTATTGTTTGACAGACAGACATATCCACGCTGATACATTCTAGCTTTCTACTTACATTATTTTGCGCATTTTAGAAGTAGTGTAGAATCATTAGGTTTCTATAGTAGAAGCCATTAACATGTCCTCTCAAATGTGTTTAGATTTGCCACTCTGTTCACTCAAAATAATAGGAGAGTTATGTTCTGAGAATAATTTTCATTTACTTTGTTGCATGTGTAGACACATTGTATATTTGACTTCCAATTCTTTTTATGTATGGCAATTAGCACCCTTTCTTGGATGGGCAAATATTGCCATCCATCACAAGTACAACAACTTTGATCCAACGCCTAATTGGGTAAGCCAACAACTTTGCAGGGTTGGGTGTAATCCCTGGGTCGTCAGGACTCCTGGCCTTTAACAATTAGTGCATATTCACTGCTGAAGGGTTTCTGTTTCATTAAGCATTGAATGCAGGCATCCTAGGAAGTGTGGGCTAAGTGTTTGAGCTCTCAGTGAAACCAATTCAAAATGAAGTCCTATTACTTTCATAAACAAGGTATAGCTTTGGGTTTGATCAAACTATCTTTGTGGAGTAGACAGCAATGAGACTGACACAAAAGCTTGGGAAATCCAAAAAAACTTAGCTTGTCCCCATAGTGTTAATGATTAGTGGCGATTTTTATAAGTATGCTGTACTAATGTTTGCCCTTCAGGGTTTTCTATAATTCTGATAAGTTTTTGGTAAATATCTGACATTAAATTAAGCTATGAAATCTAAAGTATTTTCATAGCATCTAGATGCAAGCACTTAACCAACAGTTATATTCATATTCATTTTTGGCTTGCTTTGAGAGGACACCAACAAATTTCTTTTTTAAATGATGATTTCTGGAATCAATCACATCTGAACTTAGCATATGCTGTGGTGTAGCTTCATTGATTTCTCTTTCAGTTATACTCTTGACTCATGAGAATCTGATCCCCATTTTTTGTGAATTGCAATATTATATTTACTTCCATGCATTACAATTTCTCCTGACATTTATGTTAAGGATAGAGGATGTTTTGTAGGACTTATTTTCTGATATTTTGTTTTCATTCGCAAATTAGCTACTCAAATCATATTTGATGTGTTTAGTGATGTCTATATATCCTAATCATGTAGTTGTGAAATGAAACAAATATAGAGGCCTCATTTTTTCTTAGTGATGGCATTGTAGTTGTGTATGTTGTTACGAGTGTTTCCACCTCCTTTTTATGGGCATATTTGTTTATTTTTCCTGCTTGATAGTTAATACATATTGATATGATTACATGTAGGTCCCGAGTCCGTTGGGATGAAACAAACCTCGGAGAAATAGAGGCCAACAAGCCTGTAAGGCAGAAAATAAATGAACCTAAAACACCTTACCATGCACCACACTATGAAGATGGTAAATTGTCTGGATATGATAAACTTCAGCTAACTTTCAAAGATGTTGCTGTTTTGTTGAATGATAACATGGAGGTGTCACTTTTATTTTCCTTATTTGCAAAATTTCAAATAGCTGTTTCATGTTAAATGAAATGAAACTATTTGCAGGGTCTGTTTCACCATTATCGGATAGAGAAACTTCTCTGGGTGATGCTGAACATGCAGAAGCAGTACGATCTGCATTAAGCGAAGTTGCATCTTCAAGCAGAGAAGGAAGAAGGCGAAGCAATGGTTGGACATCCTCTGAGGATGAGGGCGATGCAACCGAACATGATGATGGAGGTTAGTGTCTACTATGTCTAAATTGTTGTCAGCATACCTTTTTCATATGGGAGTAAAAGCTCATAGTGGGGAGTATATATGCATACATCTTATATAGTAAATTGGTAAGACTCACATGTGTGATCTTGTTTAATAACAAATGTGGTGTATTCATGGTTTTTTGAATTAATCACTAAATATACGAGATTTCCACCTGTGGTGTAATGTCTCCTTTTGGGATATTCCTTAATTTAGGCCTGCAAAACAATAATAAACACTAAAAACTGATATAAGAATAACAAGTATCAGCTTTATGGTTATATTCAAATTAATACATAAAATAGTATAATATTGAGAACAATACATCATAGCTAGAACATTATAATAGTTAGATCTATAGTTCATATCATCTATAACATTTGAATTCAAAATAAATTAACATCACTAATGATTAGTCCCAGGCATATTCCGACAGCCAATCATATTAGGAATTAACTAGAAATATTTACAAACCACAATCTCAAGGATGGTTGTACTTGTATTGCAAGAGCATGGGTGGATCCTTATCCATCCATCTCGGGGTGGCGTACTTGAGAAGACCCTCAAGCTCGGAAGCACTCATACGCCTCCTAGCCCCACGAGTGCTGCATCATGAGAGTGGCATGCTTGAGAAGTCCCTCTCAAGCCCAGGAGCACTCATCCGCCTCTTGGTCCATGAACATGGCAGGATCTCAGGTCCACACCATCCCTCAATCCACCTTAGAGGTGCTCCATCCTCCTTGATCAAGCCCAAGAGCACTCATTCACCTTGTAGCTCACGATTGCTGCATCTCAGGGTGGCGTGCATGATAAGATGCATGAATACTGCCCCCCTCAACAAGCCCTGGAGCACTCATATGCCTCCCAGCCCCATGAGCGTTGCATCTCGGGGGTGGTGTATTTGATGAAGGCAAAGCTGACACTTCCCATCTTGTGAACCCGGAAGGTCGATCGGCCTCCATATTTGTAAACACTTCAATAAATTCAAAATAGACTGTTAAAGAAATCTTATTATATTAATTGTTAATCAAATATCATTTCATTATGCAATTATAATATATATATAAATTCCTAATTTATATTTTTAAAACTTACTTCCCAATGATATTCTTGCTAAAAATAATATTTATTCCAATAGATCTCTTATAATTCCAATTTCTTATTTCCCTTTTCCAATCCACTTGATTGATGCCTTTCACCAAATGATTCCTCCTCCTTATATATCCTACATGGTGGGGTGAGAAGTCACACCCTTAATAACCATTGCAACCCTTACAAAGGATGCATCCCTTAATCGCTGGCTCTGTGTTTGACTTATTTGATTGCTGCTTTTAATTTAATTAAGGCCTTCACTATGTTAGCGCTACCTTGTGTTAATAGGGAATCACTGCATTTAATATTCCTTTAGTTAGTTTCATTGACCCCTTTTGAAGTCTCCCTTTGGCAGCATCTATTTTAATTCTTGTGCAGGATCGGGGGGCATGACATGTGGGCCCTTGTGAAACTCTTCCTATTTGTCATATCAAACTTATCTAACTTGTTGCAGTGATGGTCGCTTGGTGTATTTATTATTATTATGTTACCAAGGTTATGTTTGCCTTTGACAAATAGATGGGAAGAATCACCTCTAGGCACTTTATAAGTTCTTCTCAGTTTCAAATTTTAGAGGATTTTTTTCTTGTCGGTTATGACTAAGGGGTTGAGGGTCTGAGACAGTACTTAGTCTGAATTACTGCAATTCTTGGTTAGCTAAAAAAATATAAAAGCAACTTTAGTTTGTCTTGATTATAGGCTTTGTTTTATGAATCACTCAACTAGATCATCACTTTCTGAATTTTTTTCTGATGATCTCAGATCTGAGTTACTCCTCATGGCATTCATATTTTTGTCTTTGACATTAGCTTATGTATTGGGAAATATATTTTCGTTGCCTTATCCCAGACATGTAGTGAGGGTTATGACAAAGGCAGGTTATGCCCATGTTAAAAACAGAGTTTTAATTTCCATCTGTATGATGTTTGTCATGATTATAAATATTTTTCAAACAACTTTATCTCCAAATACTATATTTTCTTCAATGTTAAAGATGCAATTGTGCATTAAGTTTTCCTCTGTGTAGAATAATTACTGTGGAATTGTTGAAGCTTGAATTGGTTATGTCAGGCCAGGAAATGGATTTTGAATGAATTTGAAAAAATGAAATAGTGAAACCCAATTCTTGTTCACTTGAAAATGTGATACTGAGTTCATATATATCAACATGAAATGACTGTTTGGTTCATCTTCAAGATGACAGTTCAGTTTCTAATCTATTTAGTTAATAATAATATAAAATATTATTATTACCTTTATTGTACACTAAGGATTAATGTACTATAATGTTACATTCCCCCCTTAAGCCACAGGGGTGGTTACTGAGACCAATGTTTGTGTTGCCCATTTTTGCAACTTTCTGTCTTTCAGGAAGTACATTTGATGCCTCCTTTTTCAATTTATTAGAAGATTCTTCTCCTCAAGATGTATCGCTCAGGTGATAGATCTTGTGTTGTTCTGAAATACATTTACCTTCAGACTTTTTTTTTTTCTTGTATTAATATTATTTTGATGGAGGTCATCCACAAATTCTTTTTAGCTATCCGATACGGGAGCACGGGCCTTCTTGGGCTGAACCTCTTCGGCTAAGAGTCAAGGACTGAGGGGTATCCATTCCGCCAAGTTCTCCCAGGGCACGATCCCAGCCTCATCCCTTTTTCAGTGTCGGAGCCTTTACACTCAGCAAGATTTGATCTCTGGTGGGCTAATTTAGAACCTTTCAGCTTCACCAGTAGACCAAGGGCCCATTGACCCTTCAGACTGTTTTGAAATTCAGTCCTCTGCAAAAGGTATCGCCTAAGTGATAATTTGGTCCCTTTCGCAATTTTAGAGTTCTTATCAACAAAGATATTGAGTGGGTGAAGACTTTGTTTGCTTTTGGAAGGCTCAGCTGTTGATCAATGCTGCAGAATCTTGTATGGTTACACAAAATACCACATTCTGTTGCTTTAAGACATTTCTAGTTTTGTTCATTCTCTCAACTACTCCATTTTATTGAGAGTGAGAGGGAATGTGAGATGATGCTATATCCCATTTTTCACAGAATATGGTATCCTCTTTACTTTGATTTATTTTATTTGTTTTGTCCAATCTCCATGCCTTATCCCATTCTTCTTGAAATATTTATCTTGTTCATTCTTTTGTTGTGAAGTCACCACCATTTTCAGTTCTTAGTGATGATTAAATTTTCAGGAGAAGACTGTTCAACTTCCTTCTTTTGTAGATGTGTCAATTCAAGTTCTACCTATTTCAAAGATGTCGATTCAAATTTTGTTTTGAACTTTTGTGATTTTTGGAAACGGAAAATTGAAATAAAAATGAAAAATGCATTCAGTCCATTCAACCTTGCCTGTTGATTTGTGGGGATTCTTTCTCTGAGAAGAGCAGACAACATGCATGCATCTGTGCCAGAACACTCTACTCGTAATGAAATGGGTGATATGTGAGCTTTCTTCCTCCTGTGGTATGCAAAACTTTCTTACCAGGTCAGACTTTTCATGCCTACATTGAAACCTCCCATTTTGGGAATGCTTTTATTGAGGAGCTGGTACCAGACAATCTTCTTTTGAACTCCCACAATGTTGCTGAAGTATCAAACAACTGTCTATCCTCTCAGCTCTTACCCTGTTGAGGCACAAAGAATCATGTCATTCGCTGTCTCCATGGTATAGAAAACAAAAAAGCTCTTTTATGGGCCCTGGTGACTCCATCTGTGTTTGATGTGTATTCACAGGTGTCAGCAACAACTGGTTTCTCTCCTTCAGCTTCTGCAACAAACTTTTCCTTATGCTTTTTCTCGCTATCACATTTAAGTCCAATTGCCCTCGCCTGTGAGGAAATATTCAGCATGATTAAAATATTTGGACGAAGAAAAACAGTTGAGGTAAAATGGGAGGTATGTAATGAATGATAATTGAAAGAGGGTTTCAAATAGATAATATTGAAGGATTAAAAAAATGCAGCAAATAAATTTTGATTGTTAATTTATAAGCTGTGAGTGAAAATTTTCTGTAGCATAAAATATTGAAAAAAATTAAAAAATTTCTGCTCATTTATTTGCGGTGAATGGGATTAGCTGTAGCTCTCAATGGAGGATTGGAAAAATAGAGCAAATAAATTTTATTACAAATTTATTTGTTGTGAATGGAAATTAGCCATAGCTGTCAATGGAGGATTAGTATTTATTGTGAATGGATATTTGCCCTGGCACTCTGAGATAGCAGTGGGAGATAAAATTCAAATATGTATTTTGTCGATATTATCTGTAGCATCTCATATTTATCAATCTAAGAATTGGCTTCTAGTAACTAAGTATAGTCTTAAGTATTCACATTACGATGGAAGGAAGTTTCTCAAGATTTAGATTGGAGTTAATGGACAATGGAGTGGCCTTAAGGTAGTCAATAAACCAAGTGCAGTGATCTCCACGTATTTGTTATTATCATAGTCAAATAGCTTTCGTAGGTTTCTTAGAGTCTTGGTGTTCACGGGGACATGCCGCAGGGGTCTGGTGATGTTCTCAATGTCCCGGATGTTCTGAGGACTTACAAACAGGGATTTGGAGGGATTATGAGAACTTGAGGACAGGGATTTGAAGAGAATGTCCTCTTTTACCAGGGCTGTACAGTCTGTTCCATTTGATGTATAAATATAAAGTTGACTTTTAAAGGAAAAAATATTAAAAACTTAGAAGGGCAGGTTTGTTATTGCCAATTCAGTACATTGTGTTTAAAAAATAAAAATAAATAAATATATTGCAAATAGCTTACTATCATTATATTTAGTTTTGAAATTTCAGCTGCTTTTAGCTTGTTTAAGTTATTGTAATAGCCGTACCCCCACTGTCCCCTTCCTGCCCTCAAATTGGAATTTTTTATCCATCCCTGAAACATTAACCCCACATCCCTGTGCCCCTTGTCCGAGAAGCTTGGGTTTCTCTACTATGGTCTTTTTTGTGCCGCAGGAAATGTGAGCTTGAGCAGAAACCACAATATCCTTCAAGGAATTACATTTGTAGAAACCTCAATGGTGAACGTTTTGCAGTTGAATTTCTTCCTAGAAGCATGCACATCTAAGGCAGTGTTAGATTTCTTGCAGTGCAAAGTGTTATCTTTTTTCCTATTCAATATGCTCAAAGTTTATCATAAGAAAATGTCTGGTTGTCTTATATTTTCCCTAAAACATGTTCTCAGATTCTGGAGCCACTGTCAACAAACTGAATGGCAACAAATTAAGCTTTAAAGAGCACAGACGAGCACATTATGATGAATTTCGAAAGGCTAAAGAGTTGCTCGGTCATGGTTCAGCACTTAATGATGAAGATGAGGAGAACGATAAAGAAAGGTTGGAATCCGATAGAAAGATATGCCAAGATTATGATATTTCTCTAACAGGTGGCATGGGTTCAATAGGCATCCAAGATTTTGGTATTCAACCTCAAGGACAACTCCCAATGAATAGACACTGAGTATTTAGTCTTGACATGTATTATAGGAGTTTGTTTAACTTAATATCATTGAAAATATATTCCCTTATGTTTTTGGTATTTAATTTTCTTGTTAAGAGGATTTGATTACAACCCTTTCAGATTGTATGGCAATTCCAAGCAAGGGCAAGTGAGAGTGGATGATGCTTTGTCGTGCTTGGAGATTAACTGGAATTGAAGTTGTGAAGAAGTTGTTTGATATTGTAAGAATTCCAGAGGAGTTTATTGTATTCAT
This sequence comes from Sequoia sempervirens, assembly GCA_007258455.2. NCBI lineage: Eukaryota > Viridiplantae > Streptophyta > Pinopsida > Cupressales > Cupressaceae > Sequoia > Sequoia sempervirens. The sequence continues at coordinate 236,563,341 of VDFB02105785.1, forward strand.
AGTTTATTCCCATATATTGTCAGAATTATTTTAGGAATTTCAGTAAGTTCAGTAGACTACAACATAATAATTTCCTTTTAAACAGGAGGACAATAATCTGAAAGAGCAGAATTTTATATCGGCAAAGACAGTTCATATCAATTTTCTGTTTATGACTTGAAGAATAATGGAAGGCCCCTTAAGCACTTGTTTTAATTCAATTTTCTTGTTATATGGTCATTTGTATTTGTAAATGGTTTATTTATTCTGTAGGCATCATTTTTCCACATTCACACGATGTTTGAGACCTAGCTGATTTTGCATAATTATTTAGCTTTCCTTTATCTTTTTTTGTTTACAAAGTATTCTCAATGATTTAAGATTTAATTGGATTGCTAGCTGATTTTACAATCTTGTTTTGTTTGTGTCGTCTTAATGATCTAAATGAATTGCAAGGGGGGAACCCTCAAGTGATTATCACTAGCCTATATGTGCATGGTGCAAGATGTTTTTTTGCTTATTTCGTCTTATATGAACTGGTTAATCCTTTGAAATGGACCAGCTTAGTGTGTAAAAGAAATGGCATTCTAGAATAGACCGTCGGGGAGAACTGACAGTATTTGCGTAGGTGGATTATAGTTTTCCAACTAGGTTCACGGGCAAATATTGGTCAATATATGTTGATGCAAACTGTTACTCTAGTTTGAAAGAGCTACAGCGTGATTATAATAAATATGCAAGCTCATTGGCAATGATTCCTATACAAACTGTTGTAGTCTTTAGCAAATGATGGATTACTAGTTGAAGTCTTGCAAGACATAAATTTAAATGAAATATGGTAAAGAGGGATACACATCTTGTACAACATCAAAAACCTTCAATTTTTTTCACGATAATTTCTGTCGAATGTCCTTGTGTGTTGGTTTGAAATGCCCTATTTGTAGAAGGGAGCTGCTTTTGCAACGAGACTTTCTTGTATCAAATACCAAAACTATGGATAGGGTGAAACCAAGTTGATGATTCCATTTTGAAATTTCAAATTTGCCATGTGAATAGTATCTGATTTTTGCTCGCGTCTCCCTCTTTTCTTTATTGTATTCTAGTTCACAACTCTTTGGGCCTCGGGCATATCTGTGTTTTTAGATATACCCGCTTTGGCTTACCCTTTCTGGCTATTTACAAAATATGAATTTAGGTAAAGTACTTTGTACCAAAAACCGTATCATAGTTGGATGTACTCTTTCTATTTTACTAAGCTGTTTTTTTTGTCAATTCTTATTAGTTGATGTTAAACCTGGTGAGAATGATCCTCTTCAAATTGTGTCAATTATGGTCAACAGACCCTTGTCCTTTTTACTAGTCAATAGTTGCTCCCGAATACTCATATGGAATGGGTGCTGCCGGAATTTTGAAAAAAAACATTTATCCAAGAACAATCATCTCTCAGGGTGACGCCTGGACAAAAGATGGATGAAATGCTATGGACAAGGATTTTTAAGTGGGGAGCCAATTCACGTAAAACGTACAAGTTATTTGTTTGATAGCTATATTTAACCCCAATTTGAGATACAGGAGGAAACGAGTTATTAGAATGTGGGTTGGACTTTGGGTATTGAATTCTTATTTATTTTATATTTACTCTTCATAAGATGTGCTCTTTGATTCTGAAATGAAACAGTTCTGGCTTGCTTTTTTATATTTTATTAGAACATATATTTTCTATTTTAATGTTACAGAAATGGAATCAGAATAATTATAAATGGGACTGCTTTTTTAAAATTTTCCGTGGTGCCATTGATTATATTGAGCGATGATTTGACAACCACCTCTTCAGTGGGAAAGAAGATCGCATAGGCAGCAAAGTGCAGAGATAATTCCACGGGATCTTGGAGATGAAAATAAACTAGATCATGAAACTGTAACATTAGAAAATTGGTAAATCAAATTTGTAACACACAATCGTCAAAAGAAAAGCACCATTAACATAACACTACCAGACTAATGAAAGTCACGATTAGAAAACTCTCAAAAGTCGGAATGAGCAAAGAGAGCCTTAAATCTGAAGATAGTGTAGAATTTTTTTGACCAGAACTAGTCAAGTAGCATTCGTGAACTGATAATTTGTATTCATAAATTGGTAGCAATATTGCAAATCATGTTATTTTCAGTTATATTAGTTATCCAAATTGATAACATTAATATTATTGCAAACTACACACCTAATTTAAACTGCGTACCAATCTTTTGAGATACTACTATTCTACATGAAGTTCTAAATCGTAAACAATGGAAGGAATTCAAGTTTTATGCTAGGAAGTATTAAAATGTAAAAACTGTAGCATTACACAAAGATTTACCTGGGGTGAAAAACCCATTTGGTAGAGATAATTGCTCTCTACTAGTGTGTATTGCTCAAATGAACTAGTACAAAGTGTGCTACAATTTGGTAAAGCCTATCACTATTCAACTTTCTACTTTCAAGAGACAACGATTCAAATAACCTCCTCCTCCTTGCTTTGGAAACCTTATGCTTTTGAGCATTATACATAGAAATTAAAGAGACAGGGTAATTGAAACACTTAAATTATCTTTTTTTCTCCCATTGGGATGAAATCGTCCATTTTTTCAGTAGGGGATAGTTTCAAAACCACCTCAACAATTTTGAAATTGCCACTTGGTAGTCACTAAATCACCAATTTATGATAGTTTTTAGTCATCATCTTTTGAAAGCCACAACTTTTGCATATGGACCTAAAATGAGGTTTTTTTTTTTGACATTGCATCACTTTTTAAGACATAAATGAAAATGTACATAACTTAACTTTTGATGCCACCAAAGAATAGTTTTTGGTCTCAAAACTTGCTGAAGTGCTTTTCCTTTAAAGATGAGTGCTTCCCCAATCCAATATGGATCACACTTGCCTCCTTAGACAACTTTTGGTCCCACTAAAACTTATACTTGGAATATAGAAAAAAATTCTCCCTCTTTTTTTGTGCAAGCTTCATGTTTCAATTACTTTTACAATTTTGGTTTCTCGAAAACCTCCACTAACTACATCTTGTGATTTTCAATACATGCTACAATGATTGTCATAGGTTAGAAACCATATCACATAATATTACGAAGGTTCCTCCCTATTTTTTTTTTTTTGAATTGATCAAAGCAAAATTAAAAATAATACAAGCTACCAATATGTAGGTGAATAAGATATACAAAAGAATCTCTCAATAATTACAATCACAATATAAAAGGTTGAACCCATAAAAAGCATCATTCATATGGTATGGGTCAAGGATGTTATTGTTCTACAGCTGTTTAACTTGGTTATGAATTTGTTGGAGTTGATCCATGGCCATAACATTTTTCTTTTTCTTGGATAGTTCTTGAAGCTGCGAAAACAAGAAAGCAACTTGAAAAAATATGTTAGACTAAAGCCTAAGAGTATTGGTTCCATGAAAATAGTTGCTAGAGAACACATCACTATCTAGCCTTCCAAATATGCCTTAAAATAACTTTTCTAGTTGTATCAACAATTAAATTATTATGCAGATTGAAACCAAAAGGAGCTTCTTTCCAATTCAACTCATGATGAAAAATAGCAAGAAAGTTTTTAAAGACAACATTCCACTGTTTTTTTAACAAAAGGGCAATCCCAACCCTACTTGCTACACTCAACAAGTGGTAAAATTACATGTTATAATGAAAACATTGCCATGAAAATATAAGCATGCTACAATGTAACCATCCCATTTCTTATACACTCTTCTAAAAATCCTAAATATTTGTAAGTACTTTGAACAAAACTTCCTAAAATGCTCCTTGTGAAAACCAAGTGACACTCAACATTCAAGTTCCATGAGATATAAGTTACTAATGCTATTTGTATATATGGGCCTCTTATGTTTGTTAGGTTCGGCGTGTTGTACGCCTTGCAAAACTTGGAGTTACATTAGTGTTGTCAAACATCATGTAATTTGGCCCCTCTTGGAATGAGACAATACCCTTGTGGGAATCTATAGGATTCTTGTATACCACTTTGATTATATGATATGAAGCACATAAGAACTATTTAAGAGCATATATGACATTGCAAGAGATGTATAAGAGCACCTATGATGTGTATACGAAAATATATAACATTGTAAGAGATGTGGGAGAGCATTTAGGATGTGTGTAAGAGCATCTATGACACCAAAGCTACATTGTAAGAGAATTGATAACAAAAGTTATAAATGGATTTGTAAGGCAATGTTGATTGGCTAAAAAGAGATGAGTGTAAGAACATCATGTAAGAGTGATTAGTGCCTCTAATTGGAGCACTTGGTTTGACCAAGTGAATTTCTTGTTTGCAAGAGTCAAGGAATCCCATGTGGGATATTGGGGTTGCATGCATTGGTTTGGGTGCCCAAATTATTATTTCTCACATTTTTTTAGTGTACAAACAAGAGAATGTTACATTAGGTGTGTTGTACACCTTGCAAAATTTGTAATTATCTTATTTTTATCAAATGTTAAGTAATTTGGTCTCTCTTGGATTAGTACACCACCCCTGGAAAAATCCATCATATTCTTGTATGCCACTTGGATTGTATGCTATGATGTGTACAAGAGCATTTGTTACATTGTAAGAGATGTGTGAAATCATCTATGATGTGTAAGACCATTTATGATGCAAGTGTTACATTGTAAGAGCATTGATAACAAGAGTTATAAATGGACTAGCAAGGAATTGGAGGTTGTTGGAAGGCTTGTAGGACTGCAATGAATATTTTGTGAGTTAACTTTGTTTTGCAGATTTATGAGATTGGAAGCCATGGATATTGTCAATGTAATCTATGTTGGGTATTGGAAGATCATGAGTATGGATCTTTATGGAGTTTGTTATGTTTTAGTAACTTGGAGATCTTGTTTAACAATATGCACATCCTCTTTTTTGGTGGTTTTATTCCTTTACACTGTGGTCATGTGCAATGAGAAGGTGTTCATGTTGGTGGGTAGATACATCCTAGTCACATGGAGAAACACCCTCGATTTGGACTACATAATTGACTGCATATGTTGGCTTCATGATTTTAGCCCTTGGTTACAGGGAAGCACTAGAAGATAAGCCACTAACCTCTTTGTGAGTTGTGGAGCTGATATGTTCCATATGTTATAAGCTCCTGGACAACTTGTTTTTCTTGTTGGGTTGTAGTTTACTCTTGTTTTCAGCTATGGGTTCTAGATCTGTGCTTATTCCATTATTCAAATTACATGTTTGATGTGAATGTTTAGATGTTTAAATAGATTTCATATTTATAGAGATGGTTTTGCATGTTTTAAATGCTAACTAAATATGTGGTATGTAGATATGTGATGAGACTGTATTTAGGATATTCTGGATGAAGACAGTTACACATTTGCATGGTTTCTTGGACGATTCTTATTGATCTATGGTTTCTCTTAAATGGGTTTATTTAGAAATCAGATCTAGCATTGATCTTGGTGTTTGATTATTGGAAATACACATGTTATACTTGATTATCTTTGTTTTGCATGATATTGATGTGGGGTTGAATCTATTTTTTAATTATTTGAGGTTGGAGCATTGATTATGTATTTCTCCTTTGAGATGTTGCATATTTGTAGATCTTGTAAATTGTCTAATGTGGATTTTGTTTGGTAGGCCATATTCTTGGTCACTATTATTATATTGGTATGCTTATTGCAGTGAGATATAGTTATTGGGAGTACTTGATATAGTTGTTAATATCCACGACTTTTCAGTGTTAATACAAACTTGTTAGTTGGCCTTATTTGTGGCCATTTGCTCATTGGTATGTTGCATTGAGATATGAGGATGAATATACAGAGACTTGATTGCAGATTTTGGGTTTGTATGTGGATGGCATGAAGTTCTATCTATGATGGTATACCTTGGTTTGAGGTATGGTTAGCTTGGATGAGTTGAAATTTGTTGTGGTTATTCCATCTAGTATGAGTAAGACAACTACTCAAAGCCTTTGTTATCATTTGATTTTGATGTTTGTATTCATGTAAAGATTGGTGTAGGTTTTAATGATAGTTGATATGTTTCACCTTGGCATGTTCCTTTTTCTTCCATAGGTGGCATGTTGGAGGATGTAAGGATTTTTTTGCTTGATGGTGGTTATCATGGTTGCTTTTGCATGTATCTTGTTGGAGCATGAGAGCACAATGAAGATTTAGATGGTACATGATTGGCTAAGGTATTTTTTTTCCCTTGTTTATGCTTCCTATGGGTGTATTTACAATGTCGATGTCAAGTGGGAGAATGTTAGGATTAAGGTGCCATCCACCTTGCAAATCCTATGTCATGGTTCCAACATCCTTGGAAAGTGTCTCTAGGCACTTAGGGTGTGTATTGGGAGAATATTTTGTAATATTAATTCTCACCATTGTTTGTAATATACTCAAAAGGGGTGATGGGTCCACTAGCAACGATAAAGGTGAGTTGTGGACATAAATATTTAATATTGTTTTCTTCATATATGGATATCTAGAATGGGATAATAAAAGATGAGGGAAAGGATAAATAAGTGACTCTTGGGATTTTGCAAGTGGGAGCTTGGAAAGAGGTGATAGGTGTCACTTGGTTTTCCATCATTTATTGCATTTAGTGTAATGTTTATCTTCCAAGCTTGGGCACCAATTTGGAGGGAAAGTATTAGAGCCAAAATAGGTGTCCTTTCACATTTCGTGGAGGATTTCCAAGTGTTGGGTCGTTTGAACTAAAGATTCATCTTTGGAAGCCTTGCTTTGGGCTTAAGACCTCTTCACATATCTATAAAACCAGCCTCTTGGATGTAGAAACAATGGGCAACAATTCAATGTAGTGTTACTCTACATGAATAAGGACAAGTTGAGGCATAAAGAGGTTGTTCATAGGTGCAAAGGTGCTATCATGTTGGAGGCAAAGAGGAGAATGGAAGTGGTTGTATTGTAATCTCATTTTTTTGATGATAATGCATACTTGGCCTCTCTTCTTGGTGGAGCTTTTTCGTGCAAGGGTTTCTCCATGTAAATCATATGTTATGTGATGCTCTTGTGCTGCTAATTTGTGCCTCTTTGCTACTCTCTTATTATGATGTTATTCTTCATGTATTATTGTTATAAATTCACATAAGGTAGTGTTTATAAGCATGTTATGTTGGCTATTTTTTGGCATCATAAAGAAGATGGATCTAATCATGGTAATTCCATATTAAGGCAACTTAATTTTCAGATTTCTATATAAGTTTCAGATTTTCATGTTGTTGTAGTCCAATCCTTGTATCTCATCCATTTAAGTCATATTTGGATAGAGATTGAATTTCCCAACAATTCGTATTGAACTTGTTTATTTCTCATCACTCTAGGTCCATCTACATTACTCTAAGTGTGATACTATGAACCCAAACTATGCAGTTTCCTTCCTCGTGAATGTGAAATTACTTATGTTGATGTGCAATTGATCCTCCCCTCAACCATGCAAATATTTATTGCAGATGCACATTATTCTCTTACTCAATCTTCTTAAACACCAAAATTTCATCAAGATATACAATCACAAACTTGCCAGTAAATAAATTCAAAAAAATATTTATCAACCTCTTGAATGTTCTTGGGGAATTCACCAACATGAATGGAATAACCATTCATTCATACAAGCCTTCATTATGAATGTGGCCTTCCATTCATCTCCTTCTTTGATTAATATTTGGTGTTATCCACTCCTAAGATCTATCTTGAATAGTAGTGTGTGTTGCTTAGGTAGTAATTTAAGTCATATGTAATATCATTGGAAACCAATACTTAATATTCATCTTGTTGATCATGTGGGAGTTAGTGCACATTCTCCACTCCTCTTCCTTCTTTGGTACAAGTATTGTAGGTACTACACAAGGACTCATGCTCTCTTCTACTAGAACTTATCATAGTAGTTCTTCAACCTATTTGTTCAATTCTATTCTCATGTCAAGATTCATTCTATGGAATGCCTTGTTGGAAAATTAGAACCCAAATTTAGATCAATATAATATGATATTTGTGCATCAATGACAATCCATTTAACATTCATACACATATCACATCTATAAATTCTTTGAGTGGTTCAACGAATTTATGTTCCTCAAGGCTAGACTCCTAAATGAGTTGAAAAAACTAGCACATAGCTTAGTCTTACAAGGTCTCCCACCTCCTTGAGAAACTCCATTATTGACAATATCACCATCTTTCCCTTCTACATGCACTCTTCTTCTAGCTTCAATGGAGGTGTTCCAAACTACTTACCATCCTTTGTGACGGTGAAGGTATTCTTGCATCCATCATGCATTGCACAACAATCATACTAACATGGCCTTCATAGTAACACATGGTATGCATCCATTAGTATCACCACAAATACATTCCCACATATCTTCCAATGTGGAAAGAAAATAGGTCACATTCCCCTATCACTATGAGTTGGTGTCACTTCTACAAATAAGAGACTTTGTATACTGTGGGATGCATGGTTGTTTTCAATCCCAACTTCTACATCATCTTTGTGGACACTAAATTGTTTGTGTTGCCTCCATCAATGATCAATTTGCAACACTTTTCTTCTCACTTGCACTCAGTGTAGAAGATGATCTTCCTCAACCATACCTCCTAATCTTCTCACACAAGTTTGAACATAGCCTTGAGCATTATCAAATCCTCCCCAACCTCTAGGGATGGACTTTCTTCTTACTTCCAAATGGGTCCTCTTCATCAACTTGTGGGATATGCATATCCTTATTTATGCAATGTTGCATGATGTTTGGAGCTTCAAATGCTAAGTGACCTACATACCCAAACTTAAAAGCATGGACTTTATAAGATTTGACTTCTAGTGGCTTTTGGGTAGATCTTTGTAGTAAATATTGTGCCAAAGTGGGTAGTGGAGATTCTCTATATAGATTGACTAAGGACTTTGTGGATTGAGGGATACGCATGGCAATTTGTTTTTGTACGGCTCAAAGAGTAGGAAAGAGTTAGGGTAAAGGCGCTAAACTTTTTCTCCTTGTTTTTTTGGTCATATCCTCATTATGTTCCCGTACGACCAACCCTCTTGACCGGGATTTAAGGCGGACTTTGCGCGTGATTTTCCTTGAATTGTGGCGGGACTTATCCCATTTCATACAAAGTTTTCTTGATTTGTCCAACCTATTTTTTCGTGTCTTTTTAGGTGCATGGTGACTTCAACAATATGATATTTTTAGGGTAATTCATGATTATGATCACAATTATTCTTGGTGGATTCATAATTCTTGTTGTCTACCACATGGAATTGTTTTTTTGTCTCATGTTTTGATATGATTGTTAAGATTTTGCTTTCATGGATTTTGAGGTGTGGATTTTTTCAATCCATCATTTTTAATATCTTTTTATATAAAATAATATAAAAGATAATAATTGGTTCAAAAAAAGTGATAATTTTTTTTGAATTTTTTTATGTTTGTGAGTTAATTTAGGAATTTACGGGTCTAAAAGTGGATTTGTTTATTAAAATTTGATATCTAATCTTTATGTTGTTTCTATTGACTTATAACTATTTTGTTACAATTTATGATAATAATAGGTTTGACTTTGGTGTTTGGATAAGAGGTGATCATGGTTATATTTATGTTTGTTGTATGAATGTGGATAGTATTGATGAGCTCGAAATATGCTCATAATTTGAATATTATGATATATTTTAATACCCTTACTCTTATTGCTAATGGTTGTTTTAACTCTTTGATTAAAGACTTTTTATTTAAAATCGGGAAGTATCCTGTAACAATACATTCCTATATTCTTGCAGCTTAATATTTCTGTGTCTGCATTAATTACCCTATTTGACCTCCCAAATGACTGATATAATGCATGTGGTTTTTGAATAATGAAATAGATTTAATATGTGATTAATGAATGTGTATCATGTTGTTTTCCATGCGTGCTTTCTTCCACTTCTATCGCCTTGTGCATCGCAAGTTGTTGAAGGAAGCATGAGCGAGTCAAGCGCAACAGATCTCGGCCTTGCAGTAAAGTTCATTTCCAGCACAGTGTCGAGGAAGTTGTTCTAGCGAAGACTATCTGACCAGGTCGTTGGGAAGAAATCTAAATGATCATTAATCTGGGAAGAGTGGAATGCTAGATTCTCTTTGAATCATGTTGAACGGATATGCTTTCATTTATGAGAAGTTTGTTCCTTGGTTTCAGGATACATTTATGTCCACGTCTTTCTCTGTTAGAGTTAGGTAGTTAGTTGTTTTTCTGATATAAATAAGTGTTCCTCCTGCGCGAGTGAGAAATTAAAATGTGTAAGAGTTAGTATTATAATAAGAGACAGTGTTTTGTGTTAGTTTTCGTATAAGCATAATAATCAATGTATCTAGTTCCAAGTCTATGAATAAAAGTTGATGAAGTTTTGAGTTCAATTCTTGCATAAATTAGTTGATGCTTGCTAAGGGGGCCCACTTTGTGAGTATTTGTAGTTAGTTAGTTACTTATTTCCTGTTGATCATAAGTTAGATTTCATTCTTGAAAGTTTCAGTGCAAACTCAGTCTTATATTGTTCCTGTAGCATCGGGAATCCATCCCCGTGTTTGTTCCTGCAGCATAAGGCCAGTTCATAGTTTGTTTCTTAGTAATAGTTGTCATGATTTATGCTTTGATTAAGTTACGCTTAAGTTAAAAAGATTCTGCATTACATTCCTGTAGCATAAGTAGAATTCCTTTTAAGTATTTGCTTCTGGTAAATTGTGACTGAAATTGGTTCTTAGTGCACATACAGTGCCGCTCCATTTCAAGTATACGTTCCCTGGTTTGACAATGTAAATGAACAACCATAAGAAGATGTTAGTCACCTGTTGGAATGTCCATTTCCCAGGTTAGGATTTATCGTGACTTTTATATCCTTTTGTGGAAATGATCAAGTATTATGTTTGTGGATAGCAGTGTTGTTATGGTGGGGCAGTCGATTCTTAGTTGTTGTTCCATTGTTTCATTGCTACTCTATGGATCTATAGGTTGTTGGTTCTTTTGCATGCAATAATGATGTGCTCTTTGTCTGGATTGATTGTGTGTTGATTTACTTACTATTATACTTAATCCAATATTAAAATTATTTAGTAAACACAACAAGCAATTAACTCAATTTAGAGTTGTGAAATGAAGGAAAATAGGTTCACCATAACGAAACAAAATGATAAACCTAATTTCCCTCTAATTTTCATTCAATATGTAAGCAATCATGTGCAAGTGAGTTACACAAATTAAACCTAACTGATATAACAATCAAAAGACAGGTGTAACAACCCATCACCATTTGACATAGATTAATCAAGTGGTTACATCTAAATGTTAAAGTTGTACAAGAGAAGTAATTGATTTTTTTTAAAGGAAACAAGCAATTATAAAATCTTCATGCTACTGCACTTCAATTTCATGTTCATATAAAGAAAGAAGATTGCATCATTCATCATCATTTTTATTTGCAAACTAAAGCATTAATATCAACATGATACAAATCTAAGTAAAATAAAGAGTTGTAAAAGAAAAAGGGTAAGAGAATCTCATATGATTCTTGCTGTCATCCAAGACTTGACATGCCACTGATGAGAGGGAAAGCATCATCTGGCTCCTTTACCTCCAACCACGGAATCAAGCGATCCCTCACACACTTCCTCATTGGAAGCGACCCTACCCTTAAATGAAAGGTTGTGTTGGAAACCCTCTCAGTTGCCATCTGAGCTTTGGTGTGTACCCTCGCCTAACTAACTCTGTCACACTACTAAGGATACACTCCTATTAAGTACAACACCTCTAGTTAATTTAAGCATCTGGAGTGTGGTGAACTGACAAGTGCATGTGTGGCTACGAAATTCACTATGGCCATAGTTTTGTACTATTGTACAACGCTTCAAGAATGTAGTCAAGGTTCACAACCTTGCTCGACTTGGAGGAAGCTACTAACCTAGGGCTTGCTAAACTACTTGTCCTGCCCTTCAAACAAGCTCTGAATATAATACCTAGGGTTTACTGGATTGCCCGTCCTGCCCAACAAACAAACTCTAACTAAAATACTTAGGGCTTATTGAACTTCCTATCTCGCCCAACAAACAAACTCTAAATAAAATACCTAGGGCTTATTGGATTGCCTATCATGCCCAACAAATGAACTCTAAATAAAATACCTAGGGCTTATTGGACTGCCTGTCTCACCCAACAAACAACTCTAAATAAAATACAATAGCTAGGATGGTACAATCAACCTCCCTATGATGATGTTTTAGGTTCTTTTCAAAACCTCCGCATTTTGGGGTTTATTCCCATGATTCGCTGTTGAGTATCTAGTTCAACTACCCTCGTAGTCTTGGGGTTTTCTTTATCCTAATTCAATCTAAATGGTTTAGGCTTAAGATACAATTCTTTCTTATGTAACTTGGTTAAGGTTTCCTCGATACCCTTGAGGTTCTTTCCATATTCATAATAAAATAAAGGAAGAAGTAGTAACTCTTTTATGGTATATATATAACTCTGACTTTTAAGCATTTCCAAGAATGCTTTGGGTTATCATATTCAGCCCAAGAACAAATTATGAACACAAAAAATAAAAGACCTCTGGACTGCCCCCACTGAGTTGCACTTCTAATTCTGCATTGATGGTAAATATGTGTTCAACCAAAAGATTCAACGAGGGAAATAAGTTCTATTATTTCATAACCCTCTAAATTTCTTAACCCTATTCTTGATAAATAAAAGGTTGAGGTTGACCAACTTGAAAAGAACTGAGTTGAGTAGGAAATAAAAGATTTCAAGACATAACTTGAAGGTATTAGTGTAGATTACTTGGTTTAGCAAGAAACAAAATCATATAACTCTGGTGGTCAAAAGAACGTACTTGAACAACTGGTCGAGAATCCAATATAATTCACAAATGGAAGGATATAGCCGGTATAGTCTACACTTAGACAATACTTATACTCTCACTACACACGGTTCAATTAGTATTTGGCTTCTTTCATGTTCTTTTAAAATTTGGAACAAGATTCTACTACTCCCATATACTTAGCCATAGACATCTTCTTATGCTTCACAAATACTTTCATGTTCCTTACGCAGATAAAAGAAGAATTATGGATTCTACTACTTTTATATACTAAGTGTAAGATTTCACCCTAAAAACTTCAAAACAACAGTTCCACATGTTCATTAGTATCATAGCATCATTTTGAAGTCTATTAAACAAAACATTTGGCATCAAGAATCAGATGCCTGCTCAAGATAAATCAACGACAACACTCCCTCTAGTTCCTTGGAAATAAAGCTCCTCAGAACAGTGTCAATCTTCAGATTGGAAACTTAGTATCTTCCTGGTTCGAGCTTGCATACACAAAACACTTGTTCTTTTTCCTGTTACAAGAATTGTCTCCTCTTTAAAGGAGTCCCTATCTACTATTATCAGCGATGGGAGCCAAAATTAACCAACCCCTACTTTGTCTAAAATTGGTGTATATGTAATATCCCTAGGATGAAACGATTACAGAAAGTGGTTATGCACCAGCTCAATCTTCACCGAATTTTAAATGGGACTTTCCATTTGTTTTTACTCAACAAAAAGGGGTATAGAACGGTTCGAAAAGATGGTGCCATTTGAAAAATAGAGAGGCCCCATACGTTGCTTCCCCCAAGCATCCCCTCAAATCGCAGTGAGAAACTCATAGACTGATCTCCATAATTGGTTTCCAAAATAATTGATTCGTCACCTCCCAAAAGATGGTAATTTTGATAGTAATGGATTGTCATGGCATTCACACAAGATTAAGGAAATTTGATTTCATTTCAATCCGCCACCTTACCCAATCAAAACATAGTTCCCCTTTTAATCCAATCCAGATTAAGTCATTTACTCATTACTCCTTCCGGATTGAGCACCACGAAGAAAATGACTCAAGCAGCTTGAGGAGAAAGATCTGTCGATTAAATATTTGGTAAATATTAGCATGATAATTAATAACAAGGTTGTCATGAAATTATCCGTGGCCTACTAAGGATTTCATCACAATGAAAAGCTATATAATTTTGTCGTTGCCCAACTATTGTCATGGCTTAATTGGCTTAGCTCGTAATGCCATATTATTTAAATCTTTATTGCTTTGATATAAATGTCGCTTCATAATGATGCCAAGATCAATACCCCACGTATAAAACATGAAAGTTTATATCTCATACCATTTAAAAATATTAATAGAATAATAATAATAATAGTAATTTCTTAAGGAAACATTATTATTAGGTAGGGCGACGTTAGCTTAACGTCAAGACACGACATTAATGTCAAAATGGATTCATTGATAAAATACGCTAATTATAAACATGAATATATGCGTAAATAAGCATAGCTATATTCGTTCATTTGATTATTTATATAGGAAGATGTGAGACGGTTTAGAAATCCAAAAACCGTACTCCGCAAAATGGAAACGAAACAACCATCATAGGGTTACCTAACTCCAATTGGTAAAACATGTCGTAGACTTTTTAGGTTGACCAAAACTTACCCAACTAACTCGAACCCAGATGGCAACACTAAAGGCTTCATAACACAATCTTTCTACTAGATGATACTTTCCCTCTTTCGTCGTGTTGAAACTTGATTCGTCCTGCATCATCACTCACGAAGAATAAGGTAGTTAGTCTGACAATACTTCAATACTTTCAACATATCAAATTTAAATCCATAATTGCTTTTTGAAGAACTTATATACATCTCTTCTTATCTGAATTAGGGCATCATGTATCCATAAATCAATCAAAGCTTAAATCAAACATTGCATATTTCATTATAGTATCATTGTTTTTCTGAACTTATAGCATAACATTGCAAAATTATCAGAAAGTAAAAGCAGTCTATTGAAAACTAGGGTGGGATGTAACATCTTTCCCCCCTTAAAAATCAGTCCCCGAAACACAAACATAAAATAAAGTTTTTAAAGAATATTTTCAAAGTCTCATAAAATATGTGGAAATCTTTGTTTAATATCCTGGTAGTCTTCCCAGGTAGCGCTGTCTTCAACATATTGGTCCCACTGGACCTTGCATTGTAACACATCCTTGTTACTTAGGTGGAGCCTACGCGGTTTTGAGCACCCTAAGTGGCTTGATTGTGACCACTCCTAGATCTTGAACCTATAGTGCATTCCAATCAGTCATGTGATTATTACCATATATATATATATATATATTTTAACATGACACATGAAATACATTATGCATTCTAGAAAGTGCTAGTGGTAGAGCAATTCAGTAGGCGACTGGATTGACTTCCTCAAGAACCTCAAATGGTCCAACATAGCGAGGAGCTAGCTTGGATGATTTTCCAAACCTAATTACACTTTTCTATGACTTTACTCTCAACAAAACCTTTTCCCCTACTGTGAAATATTTGGGTACTCATTTAGCATCAGATCGTAACTTTTTTGCCTATCTTTGGCTTCTACCAGTCTTTTTTTGACCAAATTGACTTGTTTCTCCATTTCTGAAAGCATTTCTGGACCAAGGCTAATCCTATCTTCTACCTTATCCCAACTTATAAGAGTTTGACACTTCAAATGGGACCATCTTGATCGTTGAATGATATGAGTTGTTATAGGAAAATTCCACAAGCGGTAGGTAGTCCTCCCACTTGTACTACTGATCCATGCAGTATACTCTCAAAAGGTCTTCTAAAACTTGATTCACCCTTTCTGTCTGACCATTTATCTTAGGGTGGTATGCAAAACTTATGTTTCATTGGGTCCCAAGGGAGGTGAAAAGAGTTTGCAAAAATCTAGAGGTCATCCTTGTGTCCCTATCCAAGATAATCTTTTCAGGAACACCATGCAATCTCAAAACCTCTTGTACAAACTTACAGGCTATGATGTGTGTCCCATCAGTCAAGTTTCCTAGAATAAAGTGTGCCACCTTAGTGAGTTTTTCTACCACGACTAATATTGTATTGTGCCTATTATTGGACATTGGAAGTCCTTGCACAAAATCCATACTGATTACTTACCATTTCCATTCAAGAATTTCATGCGGGTAAAGCAGTCCTGTCGGGTGTTGATGTTCAGCTTTCACCCTCCGACATTCTAGACATTCTGCCACATATTTAGCAGCATCCTTCTTCATTCCCTTCCAAAATTACAAAGGCTTGATTTCAACTAGAAGCTTTGTCACCCCAGGGTGTCCTGAATATGGTGCACCATGAATTTCTCTTAAAATTGTGTTCCTTAACTCTCCAGAGTCAGGAACATACCTTCTTCCCATATATTAGAGTAGCCCATCTAATTCAAATTGAAACCCATCATATCTAGAGTCTTGGGGGTTATCCGATAGAGCTTTCTTGACTTGCTTGTAGTATTCATCCCCACTGGACTGTTGTAGCACTTGACTTCATAAACTAGTTTGTACTAACATCATGGAGGAAACATGCCTCCTCTACTAAGAGCATCTGCCACTTAGTTCTCTTTCCCTTTAATATAACTGATTTCAAAGTCATAATCAGATATTAGCTCAAGCCATCTTCTTTGCCGAGCATTCAAATTAGGTTGAGTGAACAAATAATGTAAACCCTGGTGATTTGATCTTAATTCAAAGGGCTTACCCAACAAATAATGCCGCCACATCTATAGCGCATGTACAATTGCTGCTAATTCAAGATCATGAGGTGCATAATTTTTCTCATAGTTCTTTAGTTTCCTAGATTCATAAGCTATCACTTGCCCATTTTACATGAGTACACCTCCTAATCCCTCACCTAAAGCATCAGTGGTGACCACAAATTGTCCCTCTGGATTAGGCACTTTTAGAATTGGTGCCATAGTCAACTTCTCTTTCAATATATTGAAAGCCTCTTGGCATTTTTCTATCCATTCAAATCTCCCCCCTTTCTCTAAAGTGAGGTAATAGGACATGCAATTTTGGAGAAATTGGCTACGAATCTCTTGTAATACCTTGCTAGACCCATGAAACTACAAACTTCATGCACATTTTTTGGTTATGGCCATTCCAAGATTGCCTTAATTTTTGTTGGATCTACCGCGATCCCTTCAACGAAGATGATGTGCCCAAGATATTGTACTTCCTTTTGGAAAAATGAGCACTTGGATAGCTTTCCATATAACTTATTCTCTCTCAAACTACTAGTAGAATTTGGCAAATAAATGACTATGTGACTAAAAGTTTTAGTTATGACAACTAAAAATGACTAAATCCTACTAATTTTTTGCAACACAACTATAAATGATTAAATAAATGACTAATTTGATCATCGAGTAAAAAACACAACTAAATAATTAGTCACATAAATAAAACTGACTAAATAGTTAGTCACACAAATAAAAATTGAACAATATGAGTAACGATATTAACAATAGCATTTATTTTTTTATCTATATTACTATTAGTATATTATCAATTTTATTTTATATTAACATACATATAGTTTTCTTTTTCCCAACCTATCCAAATATCAATTAAACTATGAGTTTTTTTTATAAATTAATTTAATTTGATCTATATAGAAATATATGCTATTTTGATTATATTGTATTCTTATATATTATAATAGTAGTAAATAATATATACTATTATATATATTTTTGTATTTAAATATATTTATAGTAGTAAATAAATAATGACCTATATATTTTTATATTTTATTTTTGTATTATATATATAATAATAGTAAATAATATAACCTATATATTTTTATATTTAAATAATAATAATATAATATATATAGGTGTTGAGAAAATTCACCTTGAAGGGGATTCCTTGATAATTACTCAGGCAATTATTGATTTGGGGGCAAAGGCTTGGCACATGTAGAATTATGTTAGATCAATCCTCAAAGAACTAGAATCCTTTGAGGATTTTAAAGTGAGCCACATTAGGCATTCTAGGAACACAGAGGTTGGCTGCCTATCCAAGTGGGCAGTTACTTTCAATAATATTGGAAATTCTGTTTTGGAAGATTTTAGAGGTGTTTTTGTCGATTAAGTTTCCTAATAGTTCTAAAGCATGTCCCAGGCATGTGCTTTTATTAAGCACAAGCTCCTATGTGATGGAGTCTTGATTTATTTTGGTTGGTTGGGTGTGGGTGGCTTTTTGGTGTTGGAGAATATTTGAAGAAAGGAGGGATAACGAATAATTTTTCCCCGAATTTCTATCCATATGTGTAGAAGTCTTTTCAATGATGGATGGCAGGATGATGTCAGAGCATAGGTCTTGTGAAAAGGACGAGGGGGATTTGGATTGTCCTTTTGCGATCTTGAAAATCCATCAAGCATTTGAATTTAATCAGTGTGTAAAGTTGCAGCGGAGGTGATAGTTAATGCCATGATGTTTATAGGATGACGATGAAAGGATGTCATAATGGCACAGATTGGAAGGCTATTAAAGATTGTAAAGGATAGTAGTATGTTTAGTTTTAGTGAAGTGTTTGTCAGGTTTGGTGACGTTCTTAGTTGCTTGAGGATGGAGGCCATCTATGGGTTTTCAACACAGAGACAACAAAAATGATTCTTTGGCCTAGTGACTGCATTTCGTTTGAAATTTTTATTGAAATGCCTGCAGGATGAGGTTGTAGAGGCAATGCTAGAAACTTTGGGTGTACATTTCATGATAGCAAAACACAAAGGAAGGTTGAACGTAGACATAGCTTCAATGATCTTTGCTTGGGGGTTGTCCAGTTGAATGAAGAAATTGAAGTGATCAAATGGGTTATGTTCACGCTTTTTGAGGCAGATTTTCTTGTGGGGATGGAATCATTTCTAGAGTGGGCTGTGCCGGGAGTGGGCTTTGATGTTTCAGAAGGAATCAAAGATATGGATGAAGCAACTAAAGAGGGTTTGATCCCTTTCGTTAGGTGGCGAAGGAGAACTGATAGAGACACCTATAAGCTGGAGATATTGACAGTGTGGGAGAATTTGAAGTTGGTGCTCCATCGTCAGGATTCTACAACATGGCAATAGACACCAAACATTCCACAACAAATACCTAGGAAGAAACGCTCGGCAAGGAGGAGTTGTCGTCAGCGTGCGAGGGCAAGAAGGGGTGGTTTTTAGAGGACGAGATGGCGTGCTGGCTTGCTGTTAGGGCTGCAATTTTTTGCTACTACATTGAAATTGTTCCTTTTTGAAAGGATGGCAATGGTAGATCGGGTCTGAAGGCTGGAATGATGATGCAGTTCATGGCTCAAGTTGGAATTCAACGACTTTTTATCCTTGGTGTGGCAGGAGTGATATTTACCTGTAAATTTTGTATGTTTGTGTATAAATGTTGTTTTTGTAGCGCCCTATTGGTACAAGCTAGGTGTTTGTAGTAGGCTATAGGTTTTTGGATGGGCTTCATGAATATGTCACGAAAAATTTGGAAGCCATGACACAACTTTTTTGTATTTGTAGATGAAGGTCAGATTCAATTTTTTATAAATGCTGGTGTATAGGGGTTGGGGGTTGAAGGCTTTATACTTATATTGATGTATTGACTTTTTAATAATATTAATAAAATAAACTTATTACTGATAAAAAATAAATAAAAAATAATATAATATATATGTACTTTTTTTTTTGATACAACAGGGGTGTCCCTGTGATCCAGCCCAACAACCTAGCAGTTTGTATCTTGGGTACCTAGGGTGAGCTAGGGTGAGACTAGTCCCCTGCAGGTGAGATCCCCCAACCACAAAAAGTCCCACCTCTTTAATCTATATATACTATTATATATATTTATAAATATAATTATATAAGTTAATTTGTATTATATAAAATATATAATATATTAATTATATTTTGTATTAAATAATAATATAATAGTTATTAATTAATAATTATAAAAATATTATATACATTTAATAGTTTTGTTAGAGAATATAATATATAATAATAATTAATAATATAATTATATATTTATAATTATTTTTTTATTATATAAAATTTAATATATACTTAACTACATAGGATAAAGGATGCCATAATGTTAAAACCTAAATGTGCTCATTATTAGGATCTTTTCCGTAATTTTCATTTTAATAAACATACTCTTAAACCCTTGCCAAAACCATATTTTCAGGTTGTAGCTTGCCAAATTGGAGGAATGAACAGTCAATACTAGTGAGGATGAGTTTTGAGGAGCAAAAACTACTAGCAACGGGAAGAAGCGGCAGGGAAAGCAGTAAAAAGCGGTGAAAAATAGTCAAAAAAATGGCAGAAAATGATGAACGACTGAGATTCGTTTAACCAGACTTAAAAACATTTATAAAACCGCATTGAAAGTAAATTCCACGTCCATTTCAAAAGTCACATGGGCGCTTCATTTCTTCATTCATTTTGGCGAAAGGTACTTAAAATATATTATTTATACGCTAATCCCTTTTTGGACGCATATTATTTTGATGGGTGAACTAGGCGAACTCAATAGGAAACCCTATTCTTATCTTTTTCCCGTGTTGCATTTTCTTTATGTAGATGCTTCCTTTCAAAAACCCTATTCTTATCTTTTTCTTGTGTTGCATTTTCTTATTGTAGATTGCTTCCTTTTGTGGAGGCAGGTGGGGGAGGCATGAGGAGATCCACATAGGAAGGGAGAGGTGATATGCTGCTATAGGGGGCGATACAATATATGAAGGCGACACTCTCAAAGGAGAAGGGAAAAGAAAGGAAGGGTGACCATGGTGAACTCATTTGTCATTATTATTTTCAATCTATGTTGTCCTAAATCCATGTTTCATTTCCCACAAACCCATTGCTTGTGTCCTTGCATTACAAAAAATAGTGATGTCGACAAATTTGTGAAGGGTTGGCTGAGCCTATAAAGGGAGGACGTGGTTTGTGAGGCAACGACCTCCATTGAAGAGGCCATATACTCCATAGGGAGCCGCGACTCTCTCAATGGGGCCACACCCCTGCATAATTTTGTTTTGATGGAGGCCATTGCAAATTTAAAAAAATCTTACTCTCATCCATTCTAAATACATAATGGCCTTTTACAGTGCATTAGGGTTTATCTTGATTTCAGGCTTATTACCATGTACATGTGTATATTTCCTTTTGTTTAGGTCCAACCCTCATTTATAATATATATAATTTTTTTTTTAACTCAAAATGGTATCTATATTTAATTGTCCATTATATTATTCACAAAGTCTACATTATTTTCTTTTGGTTTTGTGTTTTCTTGCTCATCCTTCAAGTCGAAGCAGACACATAAGGTGTATATGAATGAAAAGAAGAAGACTCTCTATATTGTTATCTGTCGTTTCCCCATTTTCATCTTAATTTCATTAGTTTCCCTAATGTAACCATGCTATTTTGTTGTGAAACGAAATTGGAAGCTACAAAAGCAGAAAAGTAAATGAATGTAGTAGCAATAGGTAATTCCATATGAAACCTAGATTCCTTATTTCCTTTATGAATAGGTACAGAGCAAGGAGAAAATGCAAAACCAATGCCTTACTCTACCATACAACAAGAAAAACTTACCATCCAACTTCCTTTTAAATATAGGAATTACCTTATTCTGCACATAATTAGGAGCTGTGATCAAGAGTGTATTCCATTACATAAGATTTTAAGATGGTATAGAACAAGTAAAAAGAAACTTCCAAGATTTGGTTACACATTTTATATATAGCAAACCTTTCTATTATTTTCTTGCATACTAGTATACCCCATTTTCTCTTGCAACAAAATATCCAACACAAGATATTGTTTCATATAGTTTTTGATTAATCTGATGCATTTACAACCCACCCCATGTGCAATAGTGGCATCACAATAGGTAACAATTAAGGACAACAATGATATAGAAACAATTCCTCTCATGCATTCTTCTTAATATCATTTTAGAATATAAGAGGTAGCCACTGTAGGTACTACCATTTGACAATGAGTTCACTTTTTTAGCACTCACATCACCTTCTCTTAATAGAAATGACACATGATAGAATTTCAATGACAACTTCTCTTGGTTTGCAATTTCATAGACTAGTTATTGTAACAACATTTTCCAAACATAGGAGTTTACATACGGGTGATCCCACAATAGTGGTTTACAACTTTTGGCCAAACTGGACATTAAAATTATTTTTTTAAACTAAATCTTCACATTTAGGCACCTATGGCTGCTAAACCGTGAAGAATTTGAAGATGATGCAAACTAGAGTCTCATCACATTTTGTCTGTAGATTCTAAAAATATTTTTTTAAAAAAAATTGGAATTATATTCCACTTCTTTTTCCATCTCCCACGAAAATTGGTTTTTTTCAAAAAACAACATTTTAAAAAAGTGATGCACACCGTATAACACATAACTTTTTTTCCATGAAGGATAAAATTCTAATTCTTTCAAATTTAGATTCAGAATGATATCTAGTGCTTCCACTTGGTTAGATATTTTTTATTGAATATTTTTTCTTTAATCAAGTTTCAAAGTCAAACCAATTACAATTTAGACATAGTGCGATCGTATAACGCATAAATTTTTTGTATATATTGAAATTCAATTTTTTTTCTATTGGATCGAGGACTTCAATATCTAGTGCACTCATATTTTTCAATTTTTTTTTTTGATAATCTGCTGTTTTTCCACATGTGTAGAATAGAGACCTTCATTTTCGATGAAAAACCTATGTTTAATAAAACTAAAAAAATAAATACATAATAAAACCAAAACATATTAAAATTATATTCATTGGATAGCTCGTTCTGAGGACTCCCTGATTCCAGTTGGGTTTGTGAATATTCCTCCATTTTCATCCTCAAACCAAGCTCTGAAGTGCCAAAATTCAAGTTTATTTTGTGTCTCAGGGGGGGATGAGGAATAAAGGGGGTTCGTTCGAACTAGGGTTCATTCGAACCCCCCTTCTATAAGGTGTTTTGATGGATTTTTTGGTGGGAAATTATTAAGAGGGTTCGGCCAAAGCTAGGTTCTACTGAACCCCTAATTGGTTCGGTCGAAACAATAGGTTCGTACGAACCCCTAAAATCAATTTTTTTGCCATGCATTCATTTTTTGTGAGTTTTCCTTCCTCACTTCAATTGTAAACCACTATTGTGGCTTCACCCATACACACCTGAAAACATTAGTTCATGTGCATACTACCAATGTAAAAAAATTAGTGAATAAAAATGACTAAATATACTACTAATTGACGTCAATTAATGATTACAATGACTAAATAAATGACTACCATGACTAAATAAATGACTACCATGAATAAGTGAATAAAAATGACTAAATATACTACCAATTGATGGCAATTAATGATTACAATGACTAAATAAATGACTACCATGACTAAATAAATGACTACGATGACTAAGTGAATAAAAATGACTAAATATACTACCAATTGATGACAATTAATGATTACAATGACTAAATAAATGATTACCATGACTAAATAAATGACCAGTTAACAACAATCAATGACTAAATTAACAACTAAATATACTACCAAATTGATCAATCAAAACAACCAATAAATGACTAAAAAAATGGTTTAGTCATGAATTTGGTCATGTTATAAATGATTGGCAATAAACTACTAATGGTCACGTGACCAAGCTTAGTCATTTATATGCAATTTTTAGTATTTTTTTAGTCATTTATTATTGTTTTTCTACTAGTGAACGCTGAAGTACAAACTGTAAGTGCAAGAGATGTTCTTCCTAATTTTTTGAGTATATCAAGATATCATCAAGAAAAACAAGTACAAATTTGTTAAGACAATCCTAGATCACACTATTCATTAGATTCATGAAAGTAGTTGGTGCATTCATCAGACCAAAGGGTAACATTGTAAGCTAATAGTGTCCATACCTTGTTTTGAATGCGATTTTATGAATGTATTCATCTCGTAATCTTAACTAATGGTATCCTAATCACATATTGATCTTGGAGAATACCATCACCCCTCGCATTTGATCAAAGAGATCATCTATGTGTGGCAAGGGATATTTTTTTTTTGATGGTGGCCTTGTTGAACATTCGGTAATCTATGCATAGCCTTGGGGTTCCATCCTTTTTTTTGACAAATATTACCAGTGCCCCCAAGGTGAAACACTAGGTTGTATCAGACCCTTATCCAAAAGTTCTTGTAGTTGCGCTTCTAGCTCCATTAACTCAGTGGTATTCATCTGGTACGAAGCTTTGGATATTGGCTCTGATTCGGGTATGAGATCAATGGAAAAAATGAATTCCCTTTTGGGAGGTAGTCTAGGTAGTTCATTAGGAAAAACATCTACAAAATCCTGAAGGTAAGGACACTTGTCCCATTTTGATCCCTCCTTTTATGAAACTTCCCCAAACTCTTCTACTGGTGTTTTTTGGGCTTCATAAAACATTAAGTCATCAAAGAAGAAGATATCTTGGTTTTCTCTAAGCTCTTCTAATTCTTCCATTTTGAACGCAAACAATTGACAACCCCTTCATTTGGCTCTCTTGAGTTGCATTGCAGAAATCTGCCTTAACTTGACCATTCTTGCAGTTCCTTGGATGAGGACATTTTTCCCTAGACCATCTAAGCATTCGACTATTTTAATGAAACAATCCACCTTTGCTCTGTGTCTCCATAACTAGTTGATTCCTAATATGATGCCATAGGATCTTAAAGGAGGCACATAGAGGTTAACTTTTGTTAAAAAATTTGGCAAGTCTACCCTAGCCTCAAACATAAATGTCTCTACGTGAGCCCTTGACTAATTTTCATATTCAAATGATCAAGAGTTTTGCATAAATCCAACCCTTCTAGAAATTCTACTTAAGACTTTAGGTGATACAAAACATTCAGTTGCTCCAGTATCAATTAAAACTGAAACAGGTGTGCCAAACAACATACCTATCGTCTTGATGGGGGTTATCTGGTATTCCACTTGTCTATTATCCAATGTAGCATGGATCCGTTGTTGAAGGCAGCTTGATGAGACGATAGAGGATTTCCTCGAGGTGGAGGACCTAATGTTTTAGTGGGACATTGATTGGCATAATGGTCCCCACCACAAGTAAAACGACGCCTAGGTGGTCCTTGCTTCTCAGTAGGTTTTTAGGAAGCTTCGTGATTCCTCTTACCATTACTGTTTTGTTTTCCTCCATTCCTCTTGTCTTTTTGGTCTTCACCCTTATTCTCATGTTGACCCTTGCCCCCTCTTCACTTAAAGTCTGATTTCTCTCCCTTCTTCTTGAAGGGATGGGAAGATTGATTCCAATTGTACTTTTTCTATTTTTTCTCCAAATAAGATGCTAGGGATTTAAGTCTCTGCCCCTATTTAACTGCTTTTTCATAAACTTGATCCATTGTGGTGGGACCATGAATAACAATTGATTTCTCTCCCTTCTTCTTGAAGGGCTAGGAAGATTGATTCCAATTGTACTTTTTCTAACTTTTCTCCAAATAAGATGCCAGGGATTTAAGTCTCTGCCCCTATTTAACTGATTTTTCATAAACTTGATCCATTGTGGTGGGACCATGAATATCAACCTCACCACCAATTTGGGAATTTAGTCCCATGATGGATTTCCTAATACATAACCTCTCATATTCTTGATACTGGGGTACATATTTAAGGAGACGAGTAAATTTTTCCCAGTATTGATTTACTATTAGGTAACCTTGTTTCAGGTTTTGAAAATCCATCATTTTATGATCATAATACAGTTGGGGCAACCACCTCTGTTTGAAAATGGAAACAAATTGACCCCATGTTAATCTTTTTGCATTTATGCCTAATTCCATTTTCTTGTTTGTCCACCAAGTGGACGCTTCCCTTGCTAATTGAAAAGCTCCTCATATTGCTTTTGTGGCTTTAGAGTAATTTTAAATCTCAAAATATTTCTCCATTTCAACTAACCAAGCTTCGACAATATCATCAAAGTCTGACCCATCAAACTTTGGCGGAGTTACCTTTTTCATATCTCTGGCTAACTCTCGAGCCAATTGCTCTCTATCCATTTTTGGCAACTTGGACCCCGAATATGAGTCATCATGGTCACTCTGATTAGTATCTACATGGCGACTCCCCAAGTCACCCTCAAAAGTAGGCTCTTTTCCCGTCCTTTCTCTTTCCAAATGATCAACTCTGACCCTTGTTTCCTGTAGAAGGACCAAAATTTGATACAACCTCACTTTTGTATTTCTGATGGTTTGTCCTACTTCATGGCTATGCTCATGATTGCTTCAAGTATGCACCATGTTGTTATTAATTCTTACCTGAAGTTTTCCATTAGTTTAAGAGAAGTTAACTCCTTTTAATCACATATTGCTTATTAGCATTCCACATACATTTTAAGAAAATAAACATTCAACATTAAATTATGAATCCATTCTATTGCCAAGAAATTTTGCACTTTATTCATCATTGGATTTTTTTAAAAAAATTCTCTTTCATTTAGGAGCAGAGGGTGTATACCCTTCCAACTCATAGGAACGAATTGTAATGATTTCAACTGGACGATGCACACAAAGGTGCTCATCCTCTCTTTTTATTTTCTTGGGTGGATTGTTGGTATTACTCTCACTCGGTGCAAGTCTAGAAGGAGTTGGTTTGTCAAGTACAAATCTCGAAGTGGATGCTTGTGCGGCTAAAGTTGCCAAAATGCTTGCATGAGCTTGAGTAGCTTGCTTTAGTTCTGTTCTTTCATCTTTGATTCAATCCATTGCATGGGCAAAGGTTTCCTCATCCCCCAACCAGGCTTCGCCTTCAATGTTTTATCCTTCGATGGTTTTAGTTAAGGTTTCTCTTGCCTTTTTGGCTTGCAGGTAATGCTCGTTACCTATGATTGATTTCTTGGCAGTTTGCTTCATGTGAACCATCTCTGACATAAGGTTTTCAAATTTCAGTCATATAAGTCATGTGCAATACTGACACAATGAGCTCCTAGGCTTGAGTGTTTAACCTAGACACTCTGATACCACGTGTAACAACCCATTACCTTATGACACAGATTAACTGAGAGGTTACAACAAAAATTTAAAGTTGTACAAGAGAAGTAACTATTTTTTTTTTTAAAGGATACAAGCAATTATAAAATCTTCATGCTACTGCACTTCAATTTCATGTTCATAAAAAGAAATAAGATTGCATCATTCATCATCATTTTTATTTGCAAACTGAATCATTAATTTATCATCACGATACAAATCTAAGTAAAATAAAGAGCTATAAAAGAAAAAGGGTCAGAGAATCTCATTTGATTCTTGTTGTTATCCAAGACTTGGCATGCCACTGATGAAGGGGAAAGCATCATCTGATGCTTTACCTCCAACCATAGACTCAAGCAATCCCCCGCACACTTCTTGACTCGAAGCGGTCCTACCCTTCAATGAAAGGTTGTGTTGGGAACCCTCTTAGTTTCTGTCTGAGCTTTGGTGTGTACCCCCACCTAACTAACTCTATCACACTACTAAGGTACCCTCCTACTAAGTATGACACCTCTGGTTAATTTAAGCATCTAGAGTACGGTGAATTGATAAGTGCACGTGTGGCTATGACACTTACTATGGCCATAGTCTTGTAATACTATACAATGCTTCAAGAGCGTAGTCAAGGTTCACCACTCTACTTGACTTGGAGGAAGCTATTAACCTAGGGATTGCTAAACTACATGTCCCACCCTTCAAACAAGCTTTGAATACAATACCTATGGTTTATTGGACTTCTTGTCCCGGCCAAGAAACAAACTCTAAATAAAATACCTAGGGATTACTAGACTACTTGTCCTGCCCAACAAATAAACTCTAAATAAAATACCTAGGGCTTATTGGACTGCCTGTCTCTCCCAACAAACAAACTCTAAATAAAATACTTATGGCTTATTGGATTGCCTGTCCCACCCAACAAACAATTCTAAATAAAATACAATAGCTAGGAGGGTACAATCAACCTTGTTGTGATGACATTTTAGGTTCTTCTCAAAACCTCCACATTTTGGGGTTTATTCCCATGATTCATGGTTAAGTCTCTAGTTCAACTCCCTTCGTACTCTTAGGGTTTTCTTTATCTTAATTCAATCTAAATGGTCGAGGCTTAAGATAAATTATTTCTTATGTAACTTGGTTAAGGGTTCCTCGACCCCCCTTGAGGTTCTTTCCATATTCCTAATAAAATAAAGGAAGAAGTAGTAACTCTTTTATGGTATATATATAACTCCGAGTTTTAAGCATTTCCAAGAATGCTTTGGGTTATAATATTCAACCCAAGAACATATTATGAACACTCATAAAATAAAAGACCTCTGGACTGCCCCCACTAAGCTGCACTTCTAATTATGCATTCACGGTAAATATGTGTTCAACCAAAAGATTCAACAAGGGAAATAAGTTCTATTATTTCATAACCCTCTAAATTTCTTAAAACCCTCTTATTGAGAAATAAAAGGTTGAGGTTGAGCAACTTGAAAAGAACTAAGTTGAGCAGGAAATAAAAGAGTTCAAGACTCAACTTGAAAGTATCAGTGTAGATTCCTTGGTTTAGCAAGAACCAAAATCATATAACTCTGGTGGTCAAAAGAACATACTTGAATAACTGGTCTAGACTCCATTATAATTCACAAATTGAAGGATATAGCTGGTATAGTTTGCACTTAGACAATACTTATAATCTCACTACACACGGTTCAGTCAGGAGTTGGCTTCTTTCATGTTCTTTTAAGAATTTGGAACAAGATTCTACTACTCCTATATACTTATCCATGTTGAGATGATGGATTGCACAGCCCCTGAAGCTCCAGAATCTTCAATGAAGGACTTTAGCCATGAAAGATAATCAACCACAAAGAGAAGTGTTGCAACAATAGAATGCTGATTAAAGATTCTATTGATATTATGATTGATATGATATTGATATGATATGATATGTTACAAATGAACAAGATGCTTGATTATATAGGCAAGAGGTAAAACCTAATATGCATGAGATGTTGCCAAGTGTTATAGTCTAACAACATGTGACAACATGTGAACCCTATCTAGATGATCATTAAATGATGAAATAAGTTCTAGAAGGAATCTTATCCCACAAACTAGGAAAGGGAATATTATCCCATTTATTAAATGATTGCAACCTAGGACTAAATGATTTATGACCTAAGTTAACTTATGCTAGTGTAATAATTAATTAATTAATTACACCAACACCCCCCCATAAGTGCAACCTAGGAAGGAAAATGCAATGATTATGCAAGATGATGATGGGTCTCGGCTACGAGGCCATGTTAGGTACCCATGTACATGAAGATGCAGAAAAATCTCCCACAACCGGAGAAAAGGGGAAAACCCAGTGGGAACAAAACCCCTCTCCAAAAAGGAGATGCAAAATAGAGTGATGTTTGGAGGACTCAACATTATCCCCCCAAGGACTACAATCATCACATATATACAAAAAGATCAAAAAGATGTGGACTAGATAGCCCCCCATAAAGGAGAGTAGTCCCCTCTAGAATGTCTTCAAGACTAATGTGAAACTGAGTAGCCAAGTCAGATAGACCAGAAGTGAACCCATCCAAGTGCCACAAGTCTGAAGAAGAAAATGTATCCATCCCTGCTGAAGCAAATCTCAACAGAGAGGTGTCAAAGGAAGAAGATGGTGCCATGCAAAGAGCCAAGTTAAGCCAGCCCTGGCGAGGAGGAGGGGATGATGTGCTTCCTACCCTTGAATCTGGAGAGTCAGGAACAAGAGGATCTCGATCCCAAAATTTGGTGAACTTGTAGACCTTGGAATGATGATCTTCTTGACCATAGGTAATAAGGACATCAAACCTATCTCTGATGATAGCAAGTTCTGAAGTGAACTCAATTTTCAAACCCTCCTGAGTAAGTTGATAAATAGACAACAAATTGTGAGCAATCTAAGGAATGTAGACAATATTTTCTAACCTTCTACTATCAAGATCAACATCACAAAGACCAGCAACATAGACAATATCTGCATTTGCTGTGAACATTTGATCAAAGTCGACAGGCCTCAGAGTATCCCACAAGATATGGTGCTGAGAAGAAGTGACATGCCGAGAAGCACCAGAGTCAAGTACCCATCCTTCTCTATTATCAACCAAGGTAGTTATCAAAGCATTTTCCTGTCCAAGATTGTCAGCAGTAGCAATGCCAACAAAACCTGATGATGACTCTTCATGAGAGGGGGAGTGAGGAGATTTGACTGTATTAGGTGGGAGAGTGATATTGTGATCCTTAAGTATTTGCCGAAGCTCATGTATGTCTCTCTTGAAACAATTATCCTCAATGTGACCAAGCCCATTGCAGAAGTTACACTTGGGCCTTTCCCTCTTTGGCTTGTCTTCCTTAGGCTGAAAAGATGATTCAGAAGAAGCTCCTGACTTTGATTTGCCCTTATGCTTACCCTTTCCTTTTGATGGTCCTGCCACCAATGCATGTGACTTTGTGGATGTATCAGCCTGATTGAGCTTGGACTGCTCTCTGGTTAGCCTTTCAAAAAATGTCTCAAATGATGGCATAACAAAGCTATCACCAAGACCATCCATGGTGGAATAGAAAGAAGTAGCAAAATAGGAAAAGGAACCTCTCAACTTAGATAAAATCATGAAAATGCATTCTTTGTCAGACTTATCTTTTCCACAACCTGTAAGCTAAGTTCGTAAAGACTTAAACCTTACCAGGTAGTCTTCAATAGAAGGAAATTGATCAACAGCAAGGGAGGAAAGCTCATCCTCCAATTGTAAAGCTCGAACATCACTAACTGAACCAAAAAGATCCTTAAGCTTGTCCCAAACCGCCTTGGGAGTCTGGCACCCCTCAATATGGAAGAACAAAGAGGTAGATACATGTATAGCAATGAGCCCTATTGCCTCTTCACACTTGGTCTGATGCTGGAATTTCTCATATTCCCTGGTAAGATGAGGTTGATTCTCATTCAAGGTGGACCAAAGGCCTTTTGACCAAAGGAGACGCTGCATACTGACTTTCCATGTATGATAATTGTGAGGAGTAAGGATCTCAAATCTCGTTTCAGCCATTGGAGAAGAATAACAAACCAAGACAAATATTTCTAACAAAAAAATCTGAATGCAGATATCTGATGAACTAGCAACTGAAGTGACACTTCTGAAACAAATTGAAAAGCGAGAAAGAACCTTTAAACCCAAAAAACTAGGGTTTCCACTTCAACTAAGAATAAAAAATTATAGGATCAGAATCTGGAAAAACATAGCACACCACTGGAAAGTTGACAGAAATACCTTTCCAACGATATATCGTTTGTGAATTTTTGATACCGTATGCAGAAGATATGGCTTCCAGAAGAATTCTGCCTGATTGATGTGATGCTGGCTAACTGGGCACACAAATAGAGCACCTGGGGCTTAAAAAAATAAGGGCCTTGGTTAGTGATAGGACCGCGGGCTGAGCGCTCATAGTGAAAAAAAATCACCACCGCTCGGGCGGCGTCGGAGTGGTGGGCCGGTGGTGGGAACGGTGGCTAGTCAGTGGCTCGACCGGGGTCTTCAACAGCAAACGGAGAACTTGGCCGGCGGGAGTAGAAACGGTCGCTGGGAGTCGTCGACAGTAGTGGGTGGTCGGGAGATGTCAGCACTGAAGATGAATGTGACAGGTAGCTAATGGAGGCCGGGTATAGACCGACAATGGTGATGCCGGATGACGCAAGTGGTCGCAGAGTCTGCAGACTGTCGGTGGATGCTGACAAAAAATTTGAATATTGCAATTTGATTTGCAATTCAAATTTTAAATACCGATTTTTAATCTGCATAAAATAAATATTGAAGCCGACCACCGAAAAATAAACCACAACTATAGCCTCAAAAAAAAATATTTCTGCCGACAAGATATTTTAATTGCAGGTCGAACCCTACAGATTAAATTTATGCCAAGACTATAGAAAAATTTGCCCGAAAAATAGCCAAATATTTTTTTTATTTTTCTAAAATTTTTTTGCCTTGATGGAGGACAGAGAGGGAATATTTTTTTCTGCAAACATGTATGAATTTGTACAAAAAATTGCAAACCCTAGATAATACCTCACAGGTTCTTGGTTGAATCTACTCCGATTTTGGCAAATGAATAGGCAATATATGGGTTTTGAGGCCTTCTGGTCGCAATGGAGAGGTCGGAGAGGTCCTGATTTGCACCAAAAATCAGCTTGGCTCCTAGGTAGAGCCAACTAGCCTACAACATAAAAATCCAAGCCTGCAAGAATCTTGCACTCCAACTTCCTGGATCAAGGGTTGATGTTTCAATGGACTAGCTCTGATACCATGTTGAGATGATGGATTGCACAGCCCATGAAGCTCCAGAATCTTCAATGAAGGACTTTAGCCATGAAAGATAATCAACCACAAAGAGAAGTGTTGCAACAATGGAATGCTGATTAAAGATTCTATTGATAATATGATTGATATGATATTGATATGATATGATATGTTACAAATGAACAAGATGCCTGATTATATAGGCAAGAGGTAAAACCTAATATGCATGAGATGTTGCCAAGTGTTATAATCTAACAACATGTGACAACATGTGAACCCTATCTAGATGATCATTAAATGATGAGATAAGTTCTAGAAGGAATCTTATCCCACAAACTAGGAAAGGGAATATTATCCCATTTATTAAATGATTGCAACCTAGGACTAAATGATTTATGACCTAAGTTAACTTATGCTAGTGTAATAATTAATTAATTATTACACCAACAATCTATAGACATCTTATGCTTCATAAATACTTTCATGTTCCTTATGTAGATAAAAGAAGAACGATGGGTTCTACTACTCCTATATGCAAAGTGTAAGCTTTCACCCTAAAAAATTCGAAACAACAATTCCACACGTTCATTGGTATCATATCATTATTTTGAAGTCTAGTAAACACAACATTTGGCATCAAGAATCAGATACCTATGCAGGACAACTCAATGGAAACACTTCCTTGAGTTCCTTGGAAATAAAGCTCCTCATAACGGTGTCAATCTTCAAATGGAAACTTAGTATCTTCTTGGCTCGAACTTGCATACACATAATGCTTGTTCTTTTTCTTGTTACATGAATCATCTCTTCTTTAAAGGAGTCCTTGTCTACTATTGTCAGCAATGGAAGCCAAAATTAACCAACCCTTGCTTCGTCTAAAATTGGTGTATATGTAATATCCACAGGATGAAATGGTTACACAAAGTGGTTATGCGCTAGCTCAATCTTCACCAAATTGTAAATGGGATTTTTCATTTGTTTTTACTCAACAAAAAGGGGTATAGAATGGTTCAAAAAGATGGTGTCATTTGAAAAAGAGAGATACCCCATATGTTGCTTCCCCTAGTCATCCCCTCAAATCATGGTGAGAAACTCATAGACTGATCTCCAAAATTTGTTTCCAAAATAATTGATTCGTCACCTCTCAGAAGATGGTAATGTTGATAGTAATGGATTGTCGTGGAATTCACACAAGATTAAGGCAGTTTGATTTCATTTCAATCCACCACCTTGCCCAACCAAAGCATAGTTCCTCTTTTAATCCCATCTAGATTAAGTCATTTACTTGTTACTTCTTTTGGATTGAGCACCATGAAGAAAATAACTCAAGTAGCTTGAGGAGAAAGATTCATCGATTCAATATTTGGTAAATATCGACATGATAATTAGTAACAAGCCTGTCATGAAATTATCCATGGCCTACTAAGGTTTTCATCACAATGAAAAAGCTATATAATTTTGTTGTTGCCCAACTATTGTCACAACTTAATTGGCTTATCTCGTAATGCCATATTATTTAAATCTTTATTGCTTTGATATAAATGTCGCTTCATAATGATGCCAAGATCAATACCCCATGTATAAAACATAGATGTTTATATCTCATACCATTTTAAAATATTAATAGAATAATAATAATAGTTATTTTTTAAGGAAACATTATTATTAGGTAGGGCAACGTTAGCTTAATGTTGGGACATGACATTAATGCCAGAATGGATTCATCGACAAAATATGCTAATTAGAAATGTGAATATATGCATAAATAAGAATAGCTATAATCGCTCATTTGATTATTTATATAGGAAGAGGTGAGACAGTTTAGAAACCCTAAAACCATACTCCACAAAATGGAAATGAAACAACCATTGCAGGGTTACCTAACTCCAATTGGTAAAACATGTCGTAGAATTTTTAGGTTGACCAAAACTTACCCAACTTACTCAAACCCAAATGACAACATTGAAGGCTTCACAATGCAATCTCTCTACCAGATGATACTTTCCCTCTTTTGTCCTGTTGAAACTTGATTCATCTTGCATCATCACTCATGAAGAACAAGGTAGTTAGTCTGACAATACTTCAATGCTTTTAACATATCAATTTTAAATCCATAATTGATTTTTGAGGAAGAACTTATATACATCTCCTCCTATTTGAATTAGGGCATCATGTATCCATAAATCAATCAAAGCTTAAATCAAACATTGCATATTTCATCATAGTATCATGGTTGTTCCAAACTTATAGCATAAAATTGCAAAATTAACGAAAAGTAAAAGCAGTCTGTTGAAAACTAGGGTGGGATGTAACAAAAGGTTTTAAGAGGGTCAAATGTTGTGTAGCTATTGCAAAAAGTGCTTTTTCGGGCCTCACTGAGGACTCATTTTCCCTATGGCGAATGGGTCCTAGATAGGGTTTTGGAAAATATGTTTTTCAGTTTTGTTCTTCAATGTCTACACTCCTAGATCCTAGTTGGAGATTGTTGGAAACCCAAAAATAAATCAGGTATCTTAGTTTCCATGATTTTGCAAGAAAGGTGACAACTTTGAAAACTTTACAGCTTTCTCAAATTTTGATCTTCAACCTAAAACTTATAATCACACATCAAAGAGGAGAAAATGTTGTTTGTTAGGGAATAGGGGTTTGCCTTGGTCAAACCACATTTTGGTAATTAAACCTTGAAATGAAACAATGCATAAATGAATGATGAATGAACAACAATATGTAACAACTCATGAAACCTCAATTGAAACCTTGGAGTACAAATCAACAATCTAGCATGAAGTGGCCTTAATGAATGTATATCTTGATCACAAAACTTGATGAGAAACAATGCTTGAATATGATCTTTAATGCTACATCAACACATTAGCTCAACAACATGCATGATGCACTATGCCTTTGATAGGATGAATGAATCTTGATTGCTATAATATTCCTTCAATAATATGCTCTTGAATGCCTTAGAAATGCTCTTGAATGCTCTATAATGCTCTTTTAAAAATTGCTTGATCTCATGAAAATCTTCTAGGTGAAACTAAGTGAAATAGCCTTGTATTTATACATAACTTAAGATTAAATATTGAAATTCAAATATCACAAGCCGACATCAAATCTAGGATTTGAAATCATTAGAATATTTCCAAAAACATATCCCAAGGCGGGGTCCTAGGTCTAAGTGAGGACCCATTCGCCATGTGGCAAATGGGTCCTAGCTCACTTAACTAGGACACACTTCATGGATTGTGAAATATTATGTGAAAATAGGGTCCTAGGACCTAGTGAGGACCCATTCGCCAGGTGGCGAATGGGTCCTAGGTCACTAACATAGGACACACACCTTCAAAAATTAAGTGTAGTGTAATATCATTTATGAATGTCGAGCTTTATCCCTCAAAATCTGCCATTAATTAGTCTTGGATTTGAATTAAAGGAGCCAAATAAGAACAATTAGCCTCAATTAATTAATAAGTCCCTAGATTAGTGTGAAAGTGTAAAGGTACACTTTACAACACCCTAAATAAGGCACATTACAACACATTACAACACTAAATCAAGGCAACATTAGGTTCATTTTAATATTAATTATTCCCAAACTAAGGAAAAAGGGATACTTTTTCCAATATGTAATAGAATTTTGGAATATGAAAATAATAGAATTGAAAGCACTTAGTTGATTTTAATGACTACTAGATAATTGTTTCATATTTTGATCATAATGATTTAATCATATGTTGAAATCATAACTTCTTATGTGTTGGAAGTATGAAATATGAAGTGTGTTGCTCCTAGAATTTAGTTGGGTTGAATTTGTGCTCCATAATATTAAACTCCGTGTAAGAATTAATGTTATATGTAGGAAATAAGTGATAAAATATGCACTTGAAACTAAGTGAACACCTTTATCTTCTTTGGTAGTTGAATTTTTCAAGGTGTTATTGAAGGACATAGTTGAGGAATATTTGCTCAATTGACAAGTGAACGAATTATTATAAGTCAAATCCCTTTAGTGTACAACATTAATTATGGTGAGAAATATCAAAGACAACATACAAAAATCCTAAATGATGATGGTGTGGATAGATAATTCTTATCCATTTAGAAATCAAAATTTTCTCTAATTGTTCTCCCATAAGAAATCAAATGTGCCTTGGACGTCTTTAAATACCATGACATAACAACATATTGCACAAATGTGTATTAAGTTGGATTTTGAACTTAATGATTTAAGTTTCAGGTTTATATTTGTAAATGGAAATGACATGGTTGTGCTAATTTTACTAATATGTTTCCCCCCACTTTCATGTGTGTGAATCTAAAATGAGCACACATTTCAAAATATATGGGCATTTTTAGCCAACATGAAAAATTAAGTATTCAAACACCCATAAAAGGATATTGATCTATATAAAGTAAACAACGTCTCTTGAATTCTTCATGCCATGAGTAGTCCATAAAATTCATCTATATAAAGTTCATAATATTTCTTGAAGGGATATAAAATTCTACTTGTATATAAAATGATAAAAAACACTTTGTGTGATATAGTAATGCAATATTGGTCCATGTAATGTGGCCATGTGATAAGGATCCATGCAATGTGATGATGTAATCAAAACATGTGATGTGGCATGTGATAAAGATGTTTTTGATGTGTCCATATAGTCTGATCAATATTTTTCTAGATAAGATGATGAATTTCTATGTAGCACAATTCACTATCTAAAATCTCAATCATGAAAAGCGTTAGTGATATCGTATGCCCCCTCCAATAAATTATATATAAAGTATGCATGAAATTAGAGAGGGACAAATTATATATGATATGTTGCACTATGTTGTCATTAGTGTTGTCATTGATGTCAACCTTTGTCAACCTCTATCAACCTCTAATGTGTTTATGATGAGGAGGTGTTTGAGGTGTTGAGCAGGTGTTGCAGATACAACATGGTCACTTGGTATCCAAGTGATTTTGAGAAAATTTGCATAGAGTGTATAAGGTGTCAGGGGTGTGTTCTATATTGTGCTTCATATTTCTTCATGCTCAAAGATGTGCTTTTGTAGTTTGGATGTAATGTTCAGAAGTGTTCAGAGGTTTTATATCTAGAGTTTTAGGTTTTGGATCGTGCAACAATAGAAGATGTGTTTGACAATGTTTGGTCTGTGCAGAAGGTTATCTAGGATAAATGGAATTGCTTTGCATTTCTCTATGTTGAAGTTTCTTTTCTTGGGGATTTGGGAACATTCTAATGATGCTTATATCTATCTTCCCTTGGATGGTTTGGTGTTCAGCTATTTCACAAGCTTGGTTCATGTGTTGTGTCTTAGTGGTAGTTTGACTGGTTGCACATGATGATGGTATTCTCAGTTGCATGTGGTTGCATAGGTGTGTTTGAATATTTTTTTGGTGCTAGAATATTCTAGGATGTTTTGTAATGCTGCTAAGTGGTCCACAAGATGTTTTCAAACCTAGTGAAGTGTGTATGTAGCTGCTTGGTAGTGTTAATGCCGATTTGGCCAACCTGGCATGTTAGCATTACGTGTGGATGTGCTTTGTGGATTGTGGGGGCTTGGTGTAGCGTGTTGATGTAGATTTGGGTCTTGGTTAACCCTTGGTGTGTTCTACCTTCACTTCTTTCGACTATGGAAGTGTTTGGTGCTGACCTATTTGGTGGTTGCACATTTGAGGTACATACATTTCATTGAAGCTGAATTGAAGAAGGTTATTCATGGTTGTAGAAGGTATAAATGCAAGGTTAATTATTGAAGTGAGTGGTGTGAAGAGTGTTGCAAAATGATGGAAGTGTGATAAAGTGTTGTGATATGAGTGCAAGCATGAACACTTATGTCTACTAGAAGTAGTGAGTAGAATGTGTCTACATTTCATAGTGCCTCAAGTTGTTGGAGGTAGTGAGCCAAACATTGCAGATGTTGTAGAGTTGTTGTGGTGGATTCTCCTATTGCTTCGAGGTAGTGAACCTCCTTGTAATAGTCTCTTTCTATTCTCTTTCTATCTAGGCAGTGAGCCCTTCACAGTGAGCCTTTCTTTCTTTTGGATAGTGAGTCCTTTGGGCAGCGAGCCCTTCTGACAATGATCCTTTTGTAATCGATGTTGTTATTCATATATATATGTGAGTTAATCATCATCATGGTTTTTCCCTGATTAGGGTTTTCCATATAAAATTTGGTGTTCTATTGTGTATGGTTGTTGTTGTGTTGATGTTTCATTTGTTTACATTAATGTTGATGCATAATAAGTGTTTGAAAGTTAATGAGGGTTTTAAGGTTTTAATATACAATAAATTCACCCCCTTCTTAGTTGTCTTATGTGTCTAACAATTGGTATTAGAGCATAGGTTCCTTAGAAGAAGCTTAACTACTTGAGGTAGATCCAAATGACACACATGAATGGTGTCAAAGTCCCTATGCTCGACGAAAAAAAATTATGCCTTCTAGAAAGCTAGGATGGAAGCCTTTCTTATCTCATTAGGGTTTGGTGTATGGAATTCAGTCAAAGATGGATATACTATTCCTAATACTGCTCTAAAAAGTGAATATGATATCAAGGATTATGAGAATAATGACAAAGTAATGAGTACTATCTCGAGTGGGCTTTCTAATTCAGAACTTGTGATGGTGATAAGCTACAAAATTGCTAAAGAGGTCTAGGTAAAGTTGCAAATTATTTATGAAGGAGATGCTAAAGTCAAGAAAGCAAATATGTAAAATTTCAAAGCCAAATTTGAGACCTTGAGGATGTCAGAAGATGAAGATATTGCAGCCTACATGCTAAGGGTAGATTAAATTGTTAATGCCATTAATGGTCTTGGTGGAAAACTGGAGGAAAGTGAAGTTGTGAAAAAGATATTGAGAACTCTTCCTAAATCTTATCGTGCTAAAGTTTCTACTATTGAGGAAGCTCAAAATTTGGATTAATATACTAGAGATCAAATGTTGGTGCTTTAACTACTTTTGAATTAAGAGAGTTTGACCAAGATGCTCCAAACAAAGATATCACTTTTAAAGTCAACAAGAGAGAGACGAATGATGAATTTGATCTAGACGATATTTGATGAGGTGGAAGAAAATTTTGTAAGGAGATTGAAAAAGGGCATTGGAAAATACAAAGGTAAGTTACCCTTCAAATATTTCAATTGTGGAAAGATAGGTCATTACGCTTCAAAATGTTTAGAAAAAGTTTCAAATGACAAACCTAAAGATCATAAAGGTAAATCAACTTTCAAGTAGAGTTATTATGTTAAAGAAGAAAATGGTATATCTGATGATGAGGAATCAAAATATTTGGATGATGGAAGTGATGAATTCTTGTTCATGGATTTGAATGTTGGAACTAATGCTACTAACCTGGAAAGATGTGTGAAGGAAATTGCTCTAGAAGCATACCTAACCATAACAAGCAAAATTCACAAGTATTTATTTTGTTTGCATGAAAAATCATAGTGATATCATGGCTACACCAATTTTCATTGATGTTCTTGAAAGGCCAAGACCAAAATTCAGGAAAAAATCATACAAATCTATGGAAACCAAAAAGGATGGAGCATTCTCCCACATTCCTATCAATGTACTGCATTCAAATGATGTCCGCATCTACATTCATTCAAAGTTGGATGAATATTGTTAGTGTTGTAGCGGTGGGAGATATTTTCTCCTTAATATATTCTTGTTCAAGGCAGGTCAGCCTTTATGTTTTAAATAATATTTATATTCTTGGAAGGTTCGCCCTAGAAAGGAGAGCACCTAGTTTGATATATAAAGGAGAAGGTGTCTCCTCATTTAATCATCATTCAATCAATTCCAATTCAAATATATTCAGTAGTAGGTTTTCCCTTCAAGAGCAGCAAATTCGACTTTAGCAGAAGAGTTAAACACTTTGTGTATTCATGAAAATGCACCATATATAAGTGCAAATCCATTGTATTGTATTTGGCCTTTCTAGTGCCTGTTATTATTCTGATTTATAAGAGAATATTTTGCTGGGTTTTTTCTCCCTTGAGTAGGAGGGTTTTCCCAGGATAAAATATTGTGTTCATTGTCTCTGAGTTGTGTTTTTTCTGCTTATTGCATTTCTGATCCTAAAACTAGCATGGTATCAGAGCGGGTTTAGAAAAGATCTGATCAGATTTGGCTAAGCAGTATAAGTGTCAGGTCTTTGTTGGAGATAGGTACGAACAAATAATATTTGGTTATGCCTGAAGACAAAATATATAGTAGAGATGAATATTGTAGATAAACAATAAGGCATGGTGATTATTGAAGGAGTTGTTGTATACTTTCAAGGCAATATTTGAGACAAAAAAATAAGTAGGTTTTATATTTGGAGTCATCCAAATTGAGAATGAGTTTTCCAAATTGATGTATGTTGGAGTCATGAGTGTCATATTTGAAAAGCATCTTAATTTACTTGAGATAGGAAGGGTTAAGAAAGTCAGAAAGACTTGCTAAGGATTTCATCTTTTAATTGTCATTTCATAATTTAAAAGAGGACATAATTGTCTCATATTTATTGGGAGTCAAAGTGAAGTCTTGGGATGAGGAGACCGATGAATAAAGTTTATCTCAGAAGGAGATTCCTATCAATTACCGGGTTTATGTATTAGTAGAATGCTTTATTGGTGGGCACCAAGAACATAAGTTATTGGGAAAGACACATGGAGACATTAGCTTCAAATCTCTGATAGTTGTTTCCTTTATAATTGTGGCTGGTCCCTGTGTAGAATCGTGGCTAAGAGAAATAAAATTCAGGTGCCAAGGACTCTTAATTTGAAGCCAACCGCTATTGGGAGGTCGAGCACTTCATTTCTTGATCGTCAGTTTAAACGTTTCTAGAGAAGATCAGGACTTCAAGAGATAACACAGTGAGAGTTTATGTCGCTTCCTTTGGAGCCGCCTTAGATATTATTATTATTGAACAAGGCCGATGACTTAGTCTACCGCATCCAACTATTCAGAAGATTAAAATATCAACTAAGGAAATCGCATGGTATTGAAGAAACACGAATCTTGGTGAAGAACGACGGTAAGCTGAATCGTCATAGTGAATAAGGATTTCATTTCAGGAAGATCACAAAGTATTGAAGAGAGCATGGTTTCAAAAGAAGAGCAACAAAAGATAACACTTCTTTCTTGAGAACCGCTTCACATACTTGTGACTGCACCTTTAAGTGAAGGTTATATGAAGGTTAGTAAACCAATTTGAAGTTGCTTATGTGAATGATTTGTGGTGAAATGGGACTATAGCCACTTGCTGGGAGTCTCTAGTTGTGGGTTTCTTTTAGAAGGTATCTCTATTCAAAAGAATATCATGGCTCTTTTTGGGACTTTAATATTAAGATTTTATATAAAGTATCTACAAGTGGAATTGGTGGGCCCCTCATGATGACTCAACAGACATACCTCGGAGTTTAGCGTATTGAACCAAGGGAGTATATCCAAGAAAATGCAACATGCTATGCTATGTTCCAAGATGGATCAAAGAGCGAAAGAATGTTGGATTATTTGAAGATATATTGAAGACCTTATTATTTGAGGTGACGATTCTTGGAGATTAGTCTGTGAGGAGTAGGAGGCCCCTATGTATATGGATTCATCCCTCGATTACACTCCTACCATTCAGAGGGAGTTAAATTCCAGGCACAAGTTGAGATCATGTCCAGGAAGAGGATTTAAGGTTCTAAGATCAGTTAATGGAGGGGAGCTCACTTCCAGAGGATTTCTTTGCAATCTCTATATTGAGGCAGGGATCAAGAGGGAGTTCTGTGTTCAGCAAAATGGAGTCATATGTCTCGAGGAACTAAAGTGACTCACTGAGAAGAAGTGAAGGTGTTAGCTAAGTGGGTTGCAGTGTTGCAAGGCCAGGTACTAAGTCCTTGCAAGACCCCTTTAGCTGCAAAGAACAAAATTACAGAAGGCAGTCAATCTAGATTTGACATTGGTAGCTCCGCAAACCTATTTAGAATAGGGTGATTTGGGATGAGATCGAGGAGGACAGTCCTGGACTCTCGCAAGTCAGTAGTGCCAGAGGTGTGCATTGGAAATCATTCCTCTAAGGCAAGCATTGCAAGAAATATTGGACAAGGAGGTTAGGAGGTTGATGTAGGTACTTGGAGCTCCAGAGGGAGTCACAACATCATTAAGCTTTGTTATAATGTATATTTCTCTGAGACGGAGAAATATGAGGTGAAATCCCTTGTAGTGTATATTTCTCTGAGATGGAGAAATATGAGGTGAAATCCCTTGTAATGTATATTTCTCTAAGTTAAAGAAATATGAGGTGAAATCCCTTGTAGTGTATATTTATCTGAGATGAAGAAATATGAGGTCCAAGCCCTTGTTCATCTTTGAGACTGAGATGAGACGTCATGTTGAGAGACTCCATGACGACATCACGTTGAGAGACTTCATGATGAACCCTTGTACATCTCTGAGACTAAGATGTGTTTCTTTCCACACATGGGAGTAGCCATTGTGGATGTCATGTTGAGAGACTCTATGATGAACCCTTGTACATCTCTGAGATTGAGATGTGTTTCTTTCCACAAATGGGAGTAGCCATTGTGGAAATCACGTTGAGAGACTCTGTGATGAATTCTTGGACATCTCTGAGACTGAGATGTGGTTTTTCCACAAATGGGTGTAGCCATTGTGGGTGTCATGTTGAGAGACTCCATGATGAGGATATCTAGAAAATACCTCCCTAGCTAATAGGGAGTGTTAGTGTTGTAGTGGTGGGAGATATTTTCTCCTTAATATATTCTTATTCAAGGCAAGTAGACCTTTATGTTTTAAATAATATTTATATTCTTGGAAGGTCGCCCTTAGAAAGGAGAGCACCTAGTTTGATATATAAAGGAGAAGGTGTCCTCATTTAATCATCATTCAATCCATTCCAATTCAAATATATTCAGCAACAGGTTTGCCCTTCAAGAGCAAAAAATTCGACTTCAACAAAATAGTTAAACACTTTGTGTATTCATGAAAATGCACCATATATAAGTGCAGATCCATTGTATTGTATTTGGCTTTTCTGGGGCCTGTTATTATTCTGATTTATAAGAGAATGCTTTGCTGGGTTTTTTCTCCCTCGCGCAAGAGGGTTTTCCCAAGATAAAATATTGTGTTGATTGTCTCTGAGTTGTGTTTTTTTTGCTTATTGCATTTTTGATCCTAAAAATAAAATAGAACCATTTGAAGATGGAAGAGTTTAGATTCAATCATCTCCTGGGTGATGATTTTCAACTAAAACCTGAATATGTGAATGTGGAAATAAAAGGACTAGATGTGTGGAAGGGTTTTCTAAAATTTTGTTATGAAGATGAATGGGCTAGAATTTCTTTAAGCCAAATTCATGAGGATATATTTTGGCTTGATCAACCATATCTAATCACAAAGGAAGCTATTAGGGTTGTGACTGGTTTGTGCTCCTTCAGACCTATTCCTACACTAAAATCTATCAATAATGAAGAAGTTATGAGGCACACCAAAGATAATTTTGATAAAAGGGTACTCATTGTGGTTGACATAGAAGACCTAGGAGTCTATTATGCTACAATGGGCATTGCATACAATATATACTACTCAAATAGAGAAGGCTCTGCTACTACCATTGCAATTCATACAACACATTTGATGGTGAAGGAAGGAAAAGGCTTTGATCTCCGTGAGCTTATGTGATAATAGTTGTTGGAGAATCAACACAAAACAAAGGAAACAAGGTATGACTTTCGGTATGGATCTTTGATCATTTGTCTTATGTTCTATTGCATGAATGAATTACCGAGTATGAAGAATGTGGTTTGGAGAAGGGACATTCCTCTCTCACATTAGATTAGGGAAT
Organism: Sequoia sempervirens; assembly: GCA_007258455.2. Lineage (NCBI taxonomy): Eukaryota > Viridiplantae > Streptophyta > Pinopsida > Cupressales > Cupressaceae > Sequoia > Sequoia sempervirens. Next base: position 236,607,464 of record VDFB02105785.1, read on the forward strand.
ACATGTATAAGTTTCCAGACACCAATCAATGAAATACAATATTTTGGGGTTTCTTTAAAACCTTCCAAAGTAAAATATGAAGAAGGGATAGGATACCCTCTCAAGTTGTAGAAAGGTACAAGGATGTAATCACTTTCATGGTTATTAAAGACAATTGTTATCTGGAAGCGATTGAACCAAATAATTCTTGGATCACAAGGTTACGCTATGAACTTTTTAGAGAAAATTGGATTGCATATGCTAAAATATTGCTTAGCAAACCTAAGGATACCATAGTTGAGAGATTTCATACTTATGATGAAATAACCAAAAAGAAAGTGAAAAATAATGTAGAAGAAAAGGTAAAGAAGAAATTATGAAAGATGATGTCAGAGTTAAAGAGGGTGATTAACATTGCCAAGGGTTTTGCGGATGTATCATAAGCCTCCACCACCACTCCACAAGGACCAAGGAGATCAAGCAGATCTACCCCTGCTGCTGTTAAAAATTATGGACCTATTCAATCATCTCCTAGTAGAAAAAGAGCCACTACTAATGTTCCGACAAAAGCCAAGACTGTTGAAAGAAAGAATCCAAGAACTAAGTAGAAAGAAACAAGGGAAAAATTTACTCCAGTAAATGTGGATGATGACAAGGAAGATGAAGAAGAAGGATTGAAATCCTATGTGTTGAAGAGGAGGAAGACGAGTACTAAATAAGAAGAAGAAGAAGAGATATCCATGGAATTTTTTTTGAAGAAGAAACAATGAAGTCTCCTCCAGAAAAATCTAAACATGAGCCTCTACAACTTGGGGCTGCTATCAATACAATTATAGAGCATGATGCACTAAAAGAGGTTGATGTACTTTATGATGAAATGAGCACTACTAACAAAGCCATAATTGAGAAAACAATAATCATGTATGAGTAGCTTCAATATGGCTCTACATGAAACCATTGATCAAATTTTGGCAAGCCTTGCAAATGTGCTAAGAAAAAAAGGAATGAAGCTATTGAAGAAGAAGCAAGGATGAGGCAACATGCATTAGAAAAGGCCGGTGTAAGCATCTCTCATGAATAAAGGGTCAAATTGTCTCAATATCAAGTACAAGAATTTAGACTCAAACAAAGAATAATGTTCTAATGGGGAATGATAAAGAAGAAATAAAGAGGATGGAGAATTAAACTGGAGAAAATATAGCAATATTTTTGGAAGGATTAAAGAATGCTGAAATCATTTGTGATCAAGCCCCTCCAGATACTTTAGATATACCTGATGTGTCTGCTCATGACGTAGATACATTAGCTTCTGAGGATAATATGACTAAAGATGATGTGGCAATTGAAAATGTCAAACTGAATGAGGAGATTGCTCTTGCAAAGAATACAAGTGTACAAGGTGTAGGGGTTCAGAGTAAAATGAGTGTATCACCTCCAGTGAACACTAAATATGACAAAGAACATAATGTGTCTCCCCTGGAGAAATGTGATAAATAAATGGAAGAACTTTCTAAACAAAAGAAGGAAAAGATGTTTTTAGTATACAAAAGGTGCAAGAAGTCTTTGATATGGAGATAAAAAAAGAAGGGAAAGAAGAGGAAAAAGAAAATATTGAGCAAAATAAAGTTCAGGATGCAGAGTAAAAATAGCTGAGAAGCAAGATGCTTCTATGGATAGAGGCCAAGGTTCTTCATCTACAAACTCTTTTAAAGATCTTCTAGGGATGCAGATACAGTTTCAACCTGTGGTGGTACCTCAACTTCTACAAATTCCAACACACGAGGAATAAATTGACTCAACAAACATCTCTCCTCTCCATAAGCTACAACTTGGTGATGCTTTTCATGTCTCTGTAAGAAAGTAAATACTACAAGAACATGCAAAGAAGAGTGAATTAGTTGATGAGGTAGTCAAGACTTTTTAGGAAGGTATACCAGAAGTAGACATTGATGTATCCTTGCCTCCAGAAGAAAAGATAAATATCTTAATGGATTCTTTCAAGGATCACTCCTCTCACTTACAACAAAAGGAAAAACAAGAGGCCTTGAGAAAGACAGCATACAAGAGAATGGGTGAAGCTTTAGACCGGTGTGCTAAAGCACACAATAAATTGTAGGAGAATATATAAATGTTTAAGGTTTGTGTGAATGAAGTAGTAACTCTATCAATTTTGTTTGAAATGGCCAAGCTCCACCAAAGATATCAAAAGTCATATTAACTCTATTGAGTCACAAATTACACAATTAGTTAAAACATATGATGTATCAAGAGATATGGATGGATCCACTAGGGCACAAATTGAAAATTTTCATGTACAATTAACATTTCTTCTGGATAAAAGAGAATAGTTAAAGAAACAATTATGTCTGCTAAGAGAAGTAGTCAATGTGTGACTTGCATCATTGTCCAGATTGATGATCAAAGTATTAGAAATGGGTTAGAAAATGAAAACTCCAAGTAAAATAAATGAGCCTAAGGAATTGTGCATAAAGTTTGAATGTCAAAATCACATTCTTACCTCAACAAAAATAGATTGGACTACAAATTTGGAGCAACTAAAAAAATATAACAAGAATATTCTACCTTTCAAAGAAGCTGCAAAAGGGTAAAGAAGACAATTTTCACTTTGTATAGTTTTGTGGATACTTGCTATATTTTTTTATTATATATACCATCAGTTTTGGGGCATCTCCATCTTTTGGGGAGTATGTAGTAAGGGGGAGCTCATACATTTTTGGGATGTTTTAAATAGAAGATATCATGCCCTTTTCCCTTGATGTCAAATGGGGAGAGGAATATATGGGTGTTGCCATCAATGGAAAAGGGGGAGATTGTTGGCAATAGTTGTTGTCATTGATGCCAGCCTATTATGGGTTGTTATTGATGTCAGATGTGTATGATGAGTTTGTATATATTCCAGAGATAGTGCAAGTGCAAAGATTTAGTCATCAATATGATTAGATGTATGAACAATAATCAAAATGGTGTCTATGTGTGATGCGGTGGTTGGTACACTTGTTCCAATATGTTCCTTACATGTCTACGATAATATCATTCCTAATTGGTGTACCGCACATTGAGATAAGTTGCAAAAGATATTGTATTCACAATAATAGAGTCATGACATTTTGGTCTACATCCTTCTGTAGAGTAAGTTCTTGTCTTGAGACTCAAGAGATTAGTTGGCTATGTTGTGAAGGTATTATATCCAAGAAATCAAGTCTTTACACCTTCAACAAAAAGAGTTAGAGCTAGCCGTGTTCTAGTTTTTGCAATATAATGTTAAAATCTTGTTGGAATGCTTTGATTCCTCTAGTGAGATAGATGTGACCATGCAAACTTGGTAATATGTTCACAATGGTGTATTATTTATTCCTTGCAAGTTTCATGTGTTTTGGTGGTCTGCAAGATCATCTTTCAAATAATAGTTTTCTACAGTTTGTCCAAAATTCTCCATTCCTATACTTTTGATGGATTTATCCTCTTGCGCCAACATGTTATGATCAAATACTTCAAAAAAATGTTGAATGAATATTGGGCATGGTCTACAATGCCTACATCTTGGTTCATATAATGATTTTGATATCTCCCTAGCTATGTGAAGACAAACAATGATAAAGTTGATAGTATTGACACTTTTTGAGCTGACATGACTTGTTTCATTCTCAGCAGTTGATCCTGATTAGTTAATCTCATTTTTGAGAATGTGTTTAGATGTGTTTGGATCCTATAATACCATGTGCTAATACACATTTGTCTCTTGGAAATATTATACTTAATTGGATCCAACCAATGAGATTCAAGAGTTTCTTCTAAAGGTCATCATGGAGCCAACTTAATAAAAGTTTTGAAGTATTGTAGAGGATATATATAGAAGATTAGATTCATTTGTGAAGTGAGTGATTTATAGTGATTCAAGAAAGAGTAGAATGAAAGAGACGAAGTGTCCAAAATCAGTGTGAAGGGAAAATTGTGTGAAATAGTGACTGCAGCTTCAACATATGTTAGATGCTTCCTCAAAGTAGTTCATAATCAATTTTCTCATTATATTCTTCATGTATCTTGCTTTGAGATAGTGAGTCTCATCAAGTCCTTTTGTATCTTTCTCTAAGGTTGTATATCTTAGTCTGCAAGTCCATAGGCAATGAGCCTTAAGCATTGTAATTCTTGTTAGTAAAGAGCTACATATATTGTGAGTTAATCCTCACCATGGTTTTTCCCTCATTTGGTTTTTCACATAAAAATCCTGGTGTCTTCATGTGATGCATGTGTTCTTTTTAGTTATTTTTAGTTATGTGATGTGTTAATTTGCAAATGAAAATGGTTAAGTTTTAAGATACACTAATTCACCCCCCCTCTTAGCACATCATTATGTTCAACAAGAATTTGATATGACAAAATTTGAGTGTCCTAAGTATGATGAGGTGATTGGCAAGGAAGGAGAATATCCCTCACTAAAAGAGGAGATAAGTAATATATAATAATTATTTGCATCCAAAGAAAGTGTAGCAATTGTTTTAGATGATGTTGTTGCAATGATAGAGCTTGAGAAGGTTGCAACAAATAAAGAGGGTAAAGAATATTTACTATCAATAGAAGAAGATTTCCTTGTAAAACTTTTTGATGGAGGTGAGAACATAAATATTTTATTGAACGATGAAGATGATGTTGGAGCAACAAAGAAGGATGAGGTAAATTCTGATTTTGAGTAAAAAAATGATGATTATTTACCTTCTATAGAAGAGATTGCAGTTGTAGAAGATGAAGTTATAGTTGTAGATTGGTATATGGATGTTACATGTTTGTGTATAGAGGTTGTAGATGATGGTGCAAGAGGAACTTTGTGGAGGTGGTCAGTTTGTGGTGGGTTGGATCCCACGAAGAAGGAATGAAAGGAAGAAGAGATGTGGCAAAGGAGGGTGGTCCATGGTGGATGCAAGTCCATGAAAGGAGTGAGAATAGAGTGAACACTTGGTGGAAGAGGATGAAAAGTTTCCCAGATAAGTGTTGGAAGAGGGGAGGAAGAAATCCTTCTATCTAATTTTTAGTGGAGTTTGTTGAGGATTGCTTGCAATTTGAAAGGGTGGTACTACCACTCAACTCCATTTTGTGAATCCATATTCATAAAAATTTTCCTACCTTGGGTGTCTGATGTAGGAGAATCCATGGTCTTCGGTAATCTTGCATCAACCAAAAATATTTCCTTGCTTTGTTTTGTATTTTTAATAAGGGCTAATCTGTGGAATTAATTATTTTAATTTCCAAATATTGTAATTTTCCATTATGGTAATTTGTAATTATAATTTTGGAGGTGGATTTACTTTGGGAAATATTTCAAGGGAATTCCAAAGGAATATTCTAGCCTAGGAATCCATTTCAAGGGGGGGATTGTAAGGCATTACCAATGTCCAGTCAACTTGGTTTTAGATTGTACACGATTTGGAAGAAGAGTTTCTAACTGAATAGTCCACTAAATCCTTGCAAAGAATCCATTAAATTATCAACTAGGGCTTCATAACCTTTTGATGATGTTGGAACTATATTTGCACTCACAGACTCTATACGACCTATATCATCAAGTATAGGTGATTTACACATGTGTAAGAAAACCGTAAAGGATAGAAAAGGAAAATAAAACATAAAATTCAAAACATGGTAAATAACTTGATTTTCTACTGATGCTAAGGGTACCTCCGACTTAACACTGTAACTGTTAACTGCTAAACCTGAACTCTACAATCTCACTAGCACTTTTGATTCTTACTTCTATCTATTTGACTCACTCTGGAGGATAACACTATGATGCATTACAAAACTTAAATCATGAGTCTAAGTATCATTCATATGCATGTAATGAAGAATCTATTGAAATGAGTGCAATAAAGTAAACATCTAGATTAACAACAAAAATAAAGGTGGATGAACATTACCTTGAGTGGTCCTTGCTCAAGCTGTTGTACCCACAAGTGAAACCAAATATGTGCTACTTGATTCAACTAACCATAACAATAAATTGGAACATCTTTGTTGCATATAACTAACTCTACAATCTGATAGGAATCTTCATAGATTTATCATTCATGAACACATAACAAAAAACTAACAAAGATATTGTTTATGAAACAAAACTATAACTATCAAAACATATCTTCCAACTAGATCTTCTCCTCAACCATCAATCCAACTATGTAGAATCAGGAGGAGGTTTATTTGCATAACAACTAAAAACATAAATTAAATGAAGATGTCCACTTTTCTTCAAAATAGAGAGAGACAAATACTTTGCAACTGAAACTACTGAAAAAGATAGAAGAAGAAAAATAGGTTTGCAACTATGCTTTTAATAGCATGATAGAGACATGCTCTGTGCAAATAGTCACATCAATTTCTTAATTGCTACAAACTTCTTCTTTCCTCCATCATCTTATTAAATTCTCTAATGACTCACAACCAACCACTCCAATGATCGCTTCCATCATTTCTACAACTGTCACATTTCCAGTGTCCTTGGAATATCCCCTACAATCAGCCTAGAATTCAGATGGTCGAGATTTGAAGATGTTATATCCAAGGTTTCAAGCCATCACATCTTCTACAGTGAAAGTTACAAGTAATAGTGTTTTGGTTTGTGGTCTTATAGTATAAAATGTTGATGGACTATTAGGATGCTCCACATTCCTCCAGTGAGACAAATGTGTTAGTGTGGACTTGGGGATATGTTCACAGAGGTATATGATCTATTCCTTGCAAGTCCCAGGTGTTTTGGTGGTCTGCAAGATTAGTTTTCAAATAATAGTTTGCTACAGTTTGTTCGAAATGATCTGCTCTTGTATATTCAACGTGTTTCTCCTCTTGCATCAACATATGATGATCAGTTTCTTCATAAGAATGTTGAGAATATATTCTGCATGGACTAAAATACTTGCATCTTGATCCACATGATGGTTTTGATCTCTTCCTGGTGGTGTAAAGTTGTATAGATGGCGATTTTGGTGGTGTTAACTATATTTGGGCTAACATACATTCTAGCATGTTAATTTGTGTCTTTCAAATCATATTTTAAAAAGAAAAGAGCAACATGGATGAGTAAGTATCTAAATCTAGAGATTAAAAGGGAAGAGTTGGAAACACTTGACAACATTGCATTTCAAAAAGAATTGACTGTTGACAACATAAAAGCAAGGTTCAAAGAATAGGTATTTGACCCCTAAATCTAGATGCATTAATTGAGGATATGCAGCCAAGTGAGACGTTCCAATTTTCTTCCCTCGAGGAAGCATCTACTAGATAAAATATTATGTCTATCCACTAATGGTGTGCCACAAACAGAGGTTGAAGGGACAATTGGAACACCTAATTTTGCAAACCAACATAGTCCACTAGAAACAACTAGTTTGTCAGACCAACAATCTCCAATTGGAACACCTGATTTGGGTGACCAACATACTCTACTAAGAACACCTAATTTGGGTGACTGAAATATATATGCAAAAATATCTCTTTCTCTACCCAGTGCATCAGAGGAGCAATCATGGCTGTTAGAGGGGGATGCGAATCTTGGTATTGATTTGCATGCAGATTTAGAACAAATTCTATCAATGCCATCTCCACCAAACATCATGGGCCCATCTACCTTACTACATTTTTATGTTGATTATGGAGAATGTGAACCTGATCAATTGGGAGGATGTGAGGAAGTGGATGAAACAACTAGTGAGGTGTAGTTTCTAAATGAAGAAGATTCAATGGAGCCATTGGGAGGCCAAATAAGTTTATTCATCTCCCAATTTTTGAAGTTACCTATTCATCTAGTGAAGGATAAGTCCAATCATCTAGTTGATTTTGGGATTCGACTTAGCAGAAAATCCTGAATCCTCACCACAGATGACTACATGAAGTTGCTAATGGAGCAAGAGGAGAGGAAGAAGGGAATTCAACAATTGAAAGATAGGAAGAGAGAACATATCGAACAATGGAAGATTGAAATAATTGCAACAAGGGACCTCAAGGAACAAATAAGAATTCAAAAAGACTAACAATAAGCAGTTGAGGTTCAAAGAGAACAACAAAGGAAAGAGGAGCAAAAAAAGGAGCAACAAAGGATTGAACGAGAAGCTATTAAAAAAGAAAGAGAAATGGAAAAGGTTAGAAAAGAGGTAGCAAGGGTAAGGCGTCTCAGCAATCCTTTAAATCCCTTGCCTGAACGACATGCAATATTCACTAACTGTTTCTATTCATTGCCCCAGTATTGTCCACCCTTGCCTCCCCCAAGTATTAGCCAATCAATTTTAAGTTGTATTCCTACTAATTTAGAGGCCACAAGCATGGATGAGAAGTTGGCAGAGGAAAGATATAGATACCAACAACACATCAACATATAGCTTCCCATTATCTGATTTATATTTTCCAATTTTCTTTACATAATTGGATTGTTAGATTGCGAACAACTTTTTGGTGAATGTTTTGAAGTTGTTCAATTTATGTAGAAAGAACCTGAACAATTGATATGTAATGTGTCTAATAGATGTAATTTTCAGAATAGTAATATGTTAATCTATTATTGTTTCCCTACAATGGACAACCAACTTAACATAGATGAGTTTATGTTATACTAATATGTTCATATTTGTTTTTTTTTTGGTATTAAGTACAATAGAAGCAACAAATGCAAATCACATAGGCAAGATGTTCATCTGAGGATCAACCCTAGATTACGCCCCGTTACAAAATATCACCAGTTATCCCCTATTACATGAGATCAAAAGTGAATCCCAATAGTAAACCTGTATCAGTTCTAGACTACCCCATTACATAGTATCAACAATTATCCCCATTTGCATGAGATCAAAAGAGTGGATCCCAAAAGTAAAACCTGTATCAAAGTATCATTAGTTACATCAAAGTATCTTCAATAGAATATACAATTATATATCATTTTCCTATATAAATATCTACTGTAAATAAAAAGGATATAGACAATACATGCTTGCTATCCTCTGATTGTTTTACTTTGTCCTATTACCATATTTCATAGCTATCAGTGTCTCTACAACTATCAGTTCTTCTACATAGGGTTTTATTTCCTGTCCCTCCTTGTTCTGAGTCTTGTCAACTTTAGTGCCCTGTCCCTCTGCTAGGTCCTTCCGAAATGCATGAAGAGCCCTCAAGAAGACATCCACACTTGTATGTCCCTTAGACCACATATGCCCATATCTTGCTTCCAGGATATCAATTGTGATCTCTTTGTTCTCCAGGTATTTCCAAAATTTTTCCTTTGAGAGCTCTACCATAATGTAGACTTGCATGACAATATTGTATAGCATGAGTCCTCTATAAGACTCAGTAAACACCATCTTCCTTCCTTGAAACCTGTCTTCATTCCTTGCTTTCCAGATGGCCCACAAAATGTTAGATGAAAGGAAAATCCAAAATAAGGCAAAAATTTTCCCCATTTTTTATATTATGATTAAATAAAATATTTTCAGGAAGGGGTTGTTCATTATTCCCCCATATATTTTTCTCGTTACAAAACAACTCCCATATTTCTTTAGCAAAATTACAGTCAAAGAAAATATGATTAATTTTCTCAAGTATTCTACATAGGCTGCATATATCAATATCATCAAATTTGCTTTTGAATGATAGTTTTTGGATTATTAGAAGCCACTTGAAATAGGATTTTTCAGCCTCTAACTGTTTACATCAATTAGTTTGAAAAACCTTTTGCCATTGATTCTTGTTCCAATTAAGTTTCCAAACTTGATTCAAATACTCTGTCAGATCAGTGTGTTCTGTTAGCATGGAGTGCATTTCTTTAGCTTTGGTTTTCATTATATTATTGCCATTTTGCCATTGAAAGTCTTTAAATTGAGTAGTATCATTTTTTATTTCCACTGGAAATTTTATTTGATTGTAGGCTTCCTTGAGGATTGTGTAAGTCCTCCAATTGGTGAGAGGAATATTAAATTTAGAGCTCAAGTCATTCCAATCTTTCAATTTACCATCCTTCAAAATATCTTTGAAACATTGGATTCCTTTGTGGGCCTAGCCTCTTGCTGAGCAACCTTGGATTAATGCAAGTGGTTGCCCTTTGTGTTTTAAGTTCCACCATAGAGATTGTTAATTTAGATGATCCTATTATACCCTTTGGTGAAGTGGTAGTTTGTTAGGAACTTTTTCATCAATTCCTAGGCTTTCCAAATGGTTCTAAATACATTGGATCCTGCAGGTAACATAGTCCATTCACTACTAAGAATATCACTGAGTGGTAGAAATTTCCATGTTTTTGCATGTTTGGGGACAACACTGAGGACATTTTGTCTGATCAACACCTTCCAAGGCTCCCCTCCTTCCAGTGCCCCAATCACCCACTTTGTAGCCAAAGCAATACCTTGCAACCTTAAGTCTTTTAGCCCCAGACCTCCCTTGAGTTTTTCAATAGTGCACCATTCCCATTTCATCGAGTGCCTCTTTCTCTTGCCTTTCCCATCTGACCACAAGAAAGCTCTTATCCTTTTCTGGATATCATTGATCTGATATGAATTGAAAAACCAAACATAAGCAAAGTATATGTTGTAGGATGAGGATATATTTTGATAGATCTGAATCCTACCAGCCAAGGATGGAAAATTTCTATTTTGTCCCTAATCCACAGCCTCATCTCCTTTATACTGGGTTCCATAGCAAAGGGGATACCTAAATATCTTACCAATTTTTGAGGACCGCCCCACTGAAGTCCAAATTTTTTGACCCAATCTGGAGGTTCTTCTTTCCATCCCAAAAGACAAGATTTTGAGGGGGAAATTTTAGCCCCAGAGGCTAGGCAAAAGATATCTAATTTCCACATTAGATTTGCAAGGTTATCCTTCTCCAGGGTCAACAATATTGAGGTGTCATCGGCAAATTGCTGGTTTAGGAGCTGATTATCATTTGGTAGTATAATTCCCCTTACCCTTGGAACTGATGAGCTCTCCCTCAAAACATAATGCAGTGCATCTGAGGCTATTACAAATAATGCCGACGCAAGTGGACAACCTTGCCTTATGGATCTTTCAAGGGATATTTCTTGAGTAAGAACCCCATTGAATTCTACTTGGGTAGTTGCATCTTGAAGGAGGGTTTTGACCATATGAAAAAATGAATTGGGAAAACCAAAGGCCTTCAAAACCAAGTGCACAAAATCCCACTCAATTATATCATATGCCTTCTCAAAGTCTAGTAAAAGCATTGTTGCTTCCTGTCTTGTTTTTTTTCCCAATTCATTGCTTCCCAACTGGTGATCAGGTTTTCTAGTATGTATCTTCCCCGAATGAAACCTATCTATGTGGAGTTTATGATAGAGGGAAGGATTAGCGCCACCCTATCTACTAATATCTTGGCCAAAATCTTATATGAAACATTGAGCAGAGTAATGGGTCTCCAGTTTTTAACTAGAGTTTTATCTCCCTCGTTTGGAATTAGTTTGATTATCCCTTTATTAATATTACTGCCTAGTGTGCCTCTTTCAAAGGCTTCCTTGTAAACAAGGTATAGGTATTCACACACCTAGTCTGGAAAGGTTTTGTAGAGTTCTACAGGAAGGCCATCTTCCCCTAGAGACTTGTCATCTTTGAGCGAGAGTATGGCTTTTCTAACTTCCTCTTGGGATATTTCTTTCCCTAGTTCCCCAACCATTTCTTCATTGATCTTCCTTGGAACAAATTTTTTTATATGTTCCCTTGCCTCGGCATTAGAATCCATCCCTCCCTTAGAGGAGAAGATGTTCTTATAGAATTGGAAAAACTGCTCGCTTATCTCCTCTTGATTGACCAGGGTGGTGCCATTTGTAGTAACTTGATCTATCTGCTCCCTAGCTTCCTTCTCCTTAATATATCTAAAGAAAAATTTTGTGCCTTTATCACCATTCTCTAACTAATTCATTTTAGATCTTACTTTTAGAGCCTAGAACTTTTGGTTTTGAAGCCTCCTTAGGCTGCTTTTGGCCATAGTCAGCCTGTTTGTGAGTCTTTCATCTATAGGGTTTGCTTGCAGATCAATTTTTGCTTGGAGAAGCTTAGCTTGGAGGAGAGTCTCCCTCCTTCGGTTATCTTTGGCTCTCCTTTTCCCAATTGTTTGGAACAAAACTTTCCATCCCTCTATATTCAAAGCCCATCTATAAATGGGGGATAGGTTTCGGTGCATCCACTTGTTGATAAGCTTGAGGGATAATATGGCATTTCTACAGTCATTGTCCTTGAGGAGGTTGGCATTAAGGCAAAAACCATTACTGTTTCCAACAACTTTTGGTACACCATCTTTGAGGCAGAACTTGGCCCTTATTGGGTGATGATCAGATAAGGGGTATGGAGTAACTTCAACTTTACACCCTTCTTTCACTGAGGTGACTGAGAAGAATGCTTTACTTATGTAGAACTTGTCAAGCCTACAGTAGATTCTCCTACCACCTTTTTGAAAATTGCACCATGTAAACCAAAAGCTTTTTCTATCCTTCTTTTTCCCTTCAATAGGATCTTCAAATTTTAATTTGCATTTCATTCTTTGCCAATAAAACCTCTCATTTCCCTTCCAATCTAGGTTTGTTCCATGCCATTTATCTTCTTCTCTCTCTACAAAATTAAAATCCCCTCCAATTAGCTAGGGGGTATCTTACAAGCTGTATAGCCAGTTCCAAAGGATGATTCAGTCCTTATAATCATTAGGGGCATACACTGAACATATCCAAAAGTAACTTTTTTTCTTTAAAAATCACCTAGACAACCCGGTTGCAAGGGAAGGTCCCAAAGCTATTCACAAAATGTGACCAATTATTTTCCATTAGAATTATAGCCCCCCCTTTTCCCTTTTCATGCTTGGTGGCAAACTAAGTTGCTTCTTTCCATATCACCCTCAAACTAGTTTCTAAGGTGAAGCCAGTGGCTTTAACCTCTTGCAACATGACAAAGTCCTTTCCTTATTTTGTGCTAAGAATCTTCTGACAACATGCTTCCTATCAGGGGTTTCAAGTCCCCTTATATTCTAGGAAATGCAATTGACATCCATTATGTTTTTTCATTGGGTGGGGGTCCCTTGTCACATTCGAAGTTATCAAAACATTTGAGGAGTCTATTTTTTGATTCCATTCTTTTGGAATTTTTAGGTAGTACAATCCCACTAAGCTTCTTTCTTTTGTCCTTTTGGAGCTGGTTGGGATCTTTATCCGGGGGGTGTACCAATCTCCACTCCTTTCTTTTTCCTATATCTACGGGTCTTTTTTATTATGACCTCCATGGGAGTCTCTTCTCCATCGGTGGTCTCCTTAGGAGAGAACAACCCTAGGCCATCTACAGACTCCATGCCTAACTATTATGCAAATCCATCAGAACTCACCACTCCACCTAGGGGTTTAAGAGGATTCATTACCAAATTTGGAACCACAATTTCGTCAACTTTTTCATTCCCATTTACAAAAGACACAGTATTGAGGGTAACAAAATTTTCCAATTTTTCCTCCAGACCGTCAAGGTGGATATCCTCAAGATCAACATCAGTTCCTTCGTTAGGTATTCCCTCCTAGTCCACATCATGATCTTGAGGACAATTCCCATTGTCCGGGGTTTCAATTTCAATTCCAGAAGCATGTACTACATCTCCCCGCTTATTTCCAAGGGGCAACACTCAGGTTGTGGTTCCACTGTATTACTCTCCTTAAAATATTTAGAGTTAAAGGAGTACATCTCTTTGGCTGATTTTACATTGCTCTCTTTAGGTTCTTTAATTTTCCTTATTTTTTGTAGGGCCAATTATTGGGCATTTAGTTTGACATTGTTTATCGGTTTATCAAACCTTATTTGATGGCCAAGTTTGAAATCCTCCTTTCCTTTCATAGATTCCTCATTCTCTACATTTCCATTCATTATATTGTTATCTATTTCATGCATTAGAGATGCCAAGCTATCCTCGACACAGGATGCACCTTTATTAATTTTGGTTGCTTCCACATTCACCTGCTGAGGTGAATTATTTCTTTTCTTATTATTGGTCTTAGGGTTTGAGGAGGAATACCTCTCATCTAATTGCTCTGGAGTAGGACTGTGTTCCACAGTTCCCTCCACCTTATTTTCATATCCATTTGCCCGCCCCTCCATTTTTGAGGGTTGCTTTTTTATTTCTACTACCTCTACCAAAGGACGATTTATTGTTAGTTTTACTTCTTATTAATGGGAAGTTTCTTCTGATGTGGCCTTTGTTTCTACACAAGTAACAATCATTCAACCCTCCTGAGGTTTCTAATTCACAAAAAATGCTGCCAGTTTTCAATTTAATTTCCAACCCCTCCAGAGGATCTACTCTTGAAGATAAGGATACCAAGGCCCACACATCAGAGTGCAGGAGAGGGGTTTTAGTATCATCAAATTTTAACACATTTCCATATAGTTCCAACAAGAGTGGAACGAACTTCCAAAGACGGGGAGGAGCGTGCTTGATAACCAACCATCTAGGGCTGTAGAGGGCTAGGAATTCCTCTTCTTGTGCCTCAGGAATCCATGCCAGGGCACAAAAGACAACCATCCCAACGTTCCAAAATTGTTTTTTATTACCTCCTGAGAATTATGATTGTTAAAGAAAATGACATACAATCCCTTTTGCACCATACGACAGTAATATAATTGAAATCCTAATTTGTTTTCCCAAATATTATGAAACCATTCCTCCATGTATTTCCTTGCTGGAACCCTATTGGGATCGATGACAACAAAGAATATAGCAGTTTTCAATAACCTACCATCCTCTTTAGCAATTGCCTCATCTAGGGTTTCATTAGGAATCAACACAACTTTCAACAAAGGAGATGGGGGGTGCTTACCTTGTTCCTCTCTTCCATCTTCCTGCACTTCACCAACTCCCTTGAGCACAAACTTGGTGCCTTGTGGAAGCCGACTCCATTCTCCTGCGACGATGTCACAAAAGGACTTGGTAGGTGCATTATTTACATTTGCTTTGGCAGATTTATTAATAAGACCATTCGAGGGATTTATATCCCCATCCATTATTTCAGATTAACTCCACAAAGCCACACATTCGGCCTCTCATAGGTGGATCAATCGCAAGATGCCCCCATCACACCCACAACAAATGAAATTAAAAGAAAATACAACCAAGCACAAGGCAGGATGGTTGTACACTAGGGGAAATAATGAACAATTGTGGAGGAGGGCCAAGTCTCCTCCATGGCCTGCAGGCAAACCCTACCACCAAAACCCTCACACATGCACTAGTCCTTTGTTGTAGAGCGAATTTTTTCCACCTTTAACTCTCTTTGTTGTTTATAGAAACAATCAATACATGTTATACTATCCTTTGCACAATACTAAATCTTACTGTGTTTAATCCATTACGTTCACATTAATCATACAATCCTTTATTGACAATGGAATATATAAATATATGCTTGGAATACAACCCTTAATTGACAATGGAATATATATATTCCATTGTGAATTAAGGGTTGTATGCCTTATAGGTATATTTCTCCTTATTGTCAACATAAAGGGTCGAATATGGTAAGAGTTAGATTTGGGGATATGATAGTATGGAATATGTATATGTTACTGTTTAGGGTTTTTATATAACTTGAAACAACATTATGATATAAATATTTATAACTCTTTTTGAAACTAGTATAGCTATAAAAGATTATATGTAAATTGAAACAAAATTTTGATACATGTAAGAGTAACTATAGTTAAATAACAAACAAACCATACATCTAATTCATTTCATGTAAATGAACACGACTATATGTCAAATGAAAGAAGCAATGCATGTTCTACTATCATATCTCCAATTCTAACTCTTATGACCCTTAGTTGATCATGTGATGCAGGAGCATCTAGGGGTACTAGCAATCTTGCACCACCAAAAATATTGCTATTTTATTTTTGTTGTTTTCAATAAGGGCTAAGGTGTGTGGAAAATAAATATTTTAATTTGCAATAATATGTTTTTCCCTTGTGGTGATTGTAAATACAATTTTTGGAGGAAATATGTTGAGGTAAATGTTTGTAAGGTATAATTAGGAAAATACTCCTTTTGGATGTCCCATTCTTAGTGGGGACCACTTGGGGTTCCTGTTCTTGTATGTTTAATTGTATGCCTTGCATGCAATTGCATGATTGTGCCACAAGATTTGTGTGTCCATATTTGGAGCCCTTGAAGCCACTGGGAATCAAAGAAGGTGTCATAATTGACCAAATTTGATTGGCCATGGTTTAGGTGCCCACATGAAGGCCATGTGAGCATTGAGTAATTTAATTATTTTATATTATTTCTCCAAATGGGGCATGGATATTCTAAGGAGGTGTTTTTCTTGTGGTTTTGGAAAACCATAGTGGTTTTCTTATTCTAAAACTTCTATATTATGATGCCTTGTCATTTGGGGAGATGGCTTTAGGAGTTTTTATAGGTAATTTGAGGAGATGCTATTGGATTGGAGAGATGATTTGAAGACTCCATTGTTTCAGATTTATATTTGCATAGAATCCCATGTTTTAGGAGCTAATGAGCTCCATGTTTTGGGAGATAGTGAGCTAGTGAAGTTTGTGTGAAGGGAGATTGAGAGCTTCAACTGAAAGAACGTTGAAAGAGACCAAGAAGAAATTTTTGTTTTAGGTTTAAAGGCATAATACAACAACAAGAAGATTGATGATTTCATGGTTTGTTTCAACAATGATTTCTAATGATGAATGCAAATTGAAGGAGTTAGAATCTTGTGAAAGAAGTAGTATTGAAGGAGATCAATTTGGGATTGATCATTACAGTTTTGTATCAGTCATATTTCAGATTTGTAATGATTTTCATCAACACATATGGATCCACAACCATTTAGTTTTAGTTATGCTATGTAATTCTTGAATTTCTAAGAGATTTTGAATGAATAAAGAAGAACACTTATTGCAGATTTTTGTTGTTGCAAAAAATTGTTGAGTGCATCTTTTGTTGTTGTGAGTTTATTATAGATGGTTGGATCCCCTTTCATCAGTGGTACAGGAGTGGGAGTTCCTAAGTGTGCAGACAGAGTGCCAAAGAGAGGCAGTTTGCACTAGGACTTGAGGGTGGAGTGTGTGTGATATTTTTGTTGCAAGTGTATGTGCAACTTGCAAGAGCAGTGGCACAAAAGATTTGAGGAGTAGAGGTTCTTGAGTGTGTAAATAGATTACCAAAGGTGAGGAAGTTTGCAATAGAACCAGAAAGTGTTGATGATTGGAGTTGTGTGATGTGAGGTGAGGAAATTGTAGTAGTTGAGAAGATGGGATGGGTCTTGAGGAGGCTTGTAAGAATTTTGTTCTAGGAACATTATTGGGAAGACGTGGAAAATAGGAAGTACCATGAAGAATTTGAAAAGATCTAGGCTGAAGTAAACATATTGGAAAGGAAGGTTAAGGAAGAAGCAAGGATTTGGGAAGAGAGGTATGAGAAGAAGAATGTTTCTTTGGAGGAGGACATAAAAAAGAAGAGAAGAAAGAAAGAGTGTTGCAACCCTTTGGTAGGGGTTGAATGTAAGGATGAACTTATGGGGGAAGCCCACACAAGTGGAGAGGATAATGAGGCATAGGTTGCAACAGTAGAAAGTGGATGTAGTAAATCAAATCCACCAAATGAAGAAAGTTTGCAATTTGAAATTGTGAACAAAAATGGTCCAAAATTTGATGAACAAATTGGTGAATATGAAGATGATTTCTTGTTGAAAGAAGAGATAGAAAGAATTAACAAGTTGTTGGAAGGAGAACTAATGGAAAAATATGAAAAGGAGTTTGAAAAACTTGTCGTTGGAGGTGAGAAGATGGATGTTGCAGCGAAGAATGAGGAAAAAGATGTTGGGACAGTGAACAAGAATGAGCTAAATTTTAATTTTGAATTTAGTTGTGATGATTCTATACCTTATTTGGTGAAAGTAGAAGAGGATGTAAAGCAAGAAGAGAGTATGTAGATGGAAATTTTTAATTTCTATGTAGTAGTAATTGCAAATTTGTATAAGGACACAATAGATTTTGATTGTTGTTTGGATAATACAATCTGGATGTAGAATTTGTAGAGGATGTTGCAGGTGAAACTTGGTGGAGGTGGTCGGTTTGTGGTGGGTTGAATACCACAAGAGAAGAGAGGATAATCTATGGTATTAGGAGGAGGAGGGCGGTACATGGTGGATACAAGTCCACAAGAGGATAAAAGAATGTAGTGTAGAGTTGTTGAAGGAGGAGGTTGCTTGTTCTAGCTAAGTGTTGGAAGAGGAGAAAGAAGATTCAATTGTAGATACCAAATTTAGTGATGGAGTTTTTTGAGGATTGCTTGCAATTCAAAAGGGTGGTCCTACCACTCAACTCCATTTTGTGATCCATATTCACAAAAATTTTACTACTCCGGGTGTTTGATGTAGGAGCATCTAGGGGTAATAACAATCTTGCATCACCAAAATATTGCTATTTTTTTTTTTTTGTTTTCAATAAAAGCTAAGGTGTGTGGAAAATAAATATTTTAATTTGCAATAATGTGATTTTCCCTTGTGGTGATATGTAAATGCAATTTTTGGAGGAAATATGTTGAGGTAAATGTTTCTAAGGCATAATTGGGAAAATACTCTTTTTAGATGCCCCATTCTTGGCGGGGACCACTTGGAGTGCATGTGCTTGCATGTTAATGTGCCACAAGCTCTGCATGTTGTATGTTCGTATTTGGAGCCGTCAGAGCCACTGAGAATCAAAGAAGGTGTCATAATTGACCAAATTTGATTGGCCATGGTTTAGGTGCCCATATGAAGGCCATGTGAGAATTGAGTAATTTTATTATTTTTATGATTATTTCTCCAAATGGGGCATGGGTTTTCTAAGGAGGTTTTTTTCTTGTGGTTTTGGAAAACCATAGTGGTTTTCTCATTCTAAAACTTCTATATTATGATGCTTTGTCATTTGGGGAGATGGATTTGGGAGTTTTTGTAGGTGAGATGGGGAGATGCTACCAGATTGAAGAAAGGATTTGAAGACTCTATTTTTGTAGATTTCTATTTGCACATAAGCCCATGTTTTAGAGAGCTAGTGAGCTCCATGTTTTGGGAGATAGTGAGCTAGTGAAGTTTGTGTGAAGGGAGCTTGAAAGATTTAGCTGAAAGAAGGTTGAAAGAAACCAACAAGACACTTATTTTGCAGGTTTGAAGGTGTACTACAACAAGAAGAAGATTGATGGTTTCATGGTTTGCTTGCAGCAGTGATTTCTAATGACAAATGCAGGTTGAAAGAGCTAGAATCTTGTGAAAGAAGTTGGATTGAAGGAGATCAATTTGGGATTGATCCTTGCTATTTTGTATCAGTCATATTTCAAATTTGTAATGATTTTAATTAGCCCATATTGTTGCACAACCATTTAGTTTTAGTTATGCTATGTAATTCTTGAATTTCTAAGAGAATTTGAATGAACAAAGAATAACACTATTGTAGATGTTTGTTATTGTTGCAAACAATTGTTGAGTGCATATTTTTTTGTTGTGAGTTTATTATAGAGGGTTGGATCCCCTTTCATCATCATGTTAATTGATTATATATGTACATACAAATATATATACATGTACACACATTTATATATATGTACATACATACGTATACATACATACATACATACATACATACATACACACATACATATACATACATATACATGCGTACATACATATATATATATATATGTATATACATAAATATACATACATACATACATACATACATGAATCACTGTAATTGAAGAACATGCAAACCATACATCTAATTCACTTCAATGTAAATGAACAAGGCTATATGTGAAATGAAAGAAGCAATGCATGTTATACTATTATATTCCCAATTCTAACTCTTACAACCCTTAGGTGATCATGTTAATTGATTATATATATATGTACATACAAATATATATATGACCTTAGGATAAACTTGTTCAAAAGGATGTTTGCTAATCTAACTAAATGTATGAAAAAGGATCCATTTCCAAACATATAGCTAAACTAGGTGATGGTTGATGAAACTCAAGTCTAGGAGGTTGTTGTGTCCAAAATTTAAAGTTGTTGGTGAGATGAGATGTAAAATGTTTTGATTTTGATGTGATGATTGATCCTAATGTTTGAACCTAATAAGGACTTGTTTACAAGATCAAGGTGTTGGAAGACATGCTTTTTCCTTTGAGTGTTTAAACCTAAGAGGCCAATGTTTGTTTGAGGATAGAACCTTGGTATAATGTTTGAAGGTGTAATATAACTATTTTTTTTTCTGATAAAAACAACTTAAGTATGCATTTCCTTGTTTGCTGTTTTTTTGTTTGGAAGTCGAGATGTTTGGAAAATAGGACCAAGGTGTACCTTCTTTGTGGGTTAAATTGATTTAAACTTTGATTTAATGTTAGATTACTTTTACCACATGCAAAGTCTTGATTAAGTTTAAACTAAGAATGTCTATGACAAGGCAAAATGCTTTCCACCAAAGCTTGACATTGTGGAAATCAAAGAGCTAAGCCATAGTTCCCTAGGTTAACTTTGATACAAGTGGGTAGAGATATGGTCAAATATACTAGGAAACCACTAGAATATTATTTTAATAAAAAAATATATATATTTAGAGGTATGCAATAATATATTGTCTTTCAAGTGCACTCACATATAATCAAAGGGTTTGAATTTTTTGACCATTTTGATGTTTGTTTGAGTTCGTTTGAATGCCAAGCAATGTGTTTAATCGACTCAATGGGTGAGGGGGATATTTCACAAGTATTCTTCCATAAGACTTACTAGTTTAGCTCAACAAAATTAGTCAATAACATCCTAGAGGAATAAAGGTACAATTCTTCGCATTAGGCTTACCTCACCCGCAAAGGAATGATGCTAGATCTGAATTTATAGAGGGGTCAAATAGGACATATCAAGCAAATGTACTGTCTTGATACTCCTAGCTTTGTACAAGAAAATGAACTCTTAAGCTTTATGCCTCAACCATAAATTGGACATGGTAAGTAACTATTTTTGGGAACAATGCTATTCCCGTGTAGTAATTTGAAGAATTGTTTCAGAAAACTTGGTTGACCTCTAGATAGAAAGGTTTTTAGTGGCACCATAAACAACATAGGTATACTTCAGACATGAGACACTAAAGTCTCTAGCTTCCCCTAAGTGACCCATTTGTTCACATGAGAGTAGGCCTGCAAGGTTTAACACCCATAGATTTATGTTACTTTGTTTTTCACATACTTGATATAGCCCACCGATAAACGTGCTTGAAGGTCACTAATGAGTTCTCCATTGTGGGATGTATCTCAAAGGTAGGCCCTCTCTAATAAAATAAAAGGACTACTATTTCTCTTCACCCAAGATCACACGAAGCGCAAGGGGAGAGGATACGTAGCAAGCCTTTGGGAGACTCAAAAAGTTTGTAAACTTAGAGTGTTTCTCTTCACCCAAGATCGCATGAAGTGCAAGGGGAGAGGATACACACTAAAAGATTACACAGTCATGGCAAGCAAAGAAGACAATGGTTCATTTTAGTGCACCAAAAGCAAATGTTATGTTCATTTTAATAACACCAAAACTGAGTGTGAGTTTGTATTGTTCAATTTTAAACCAAATTGAAATGTGAGGATGTTTGGTTCAATTTTAAGCCAACTTTGAAATACTCATAGCATCGTAAGTTCTTAAGCCCAAATTGAAAGTTATTTACTCTAAAGCATGAAGTAAAAAATAAGTTAGGTTACGGGGTTCGCCCCGCAGCCCGAACGGTCGGTATGGTTGAGCTAAGGCTTTGGGTTCGTCCCATATAGGTCCAAGGTTTGATTCACACTGGCCGGGTTAACCCAGAGGAGTCCTGTTGTAGGCTTGGAGCTTCTCCCCAGGGGGACTAGTTTCGCCTTGACTCGCCCCACCACCACCCCAACTCGGCAAAAAAAGTAAGCCCGAGGCAAGGTTTGGTGGGAATCGCTGGGCCTTGGTTGGAGTTACCTCCTGAGTATCAAAAAAAAAGAAAAAGTTAGGTTATCCTTCCATGAGTGTTTAAGAACACTTTTAGAAGAAAAGATTAAATGATTCCATTACAAGTGTTAATGAACACTTAGCTCCTTCACTTCAAGGTTTTACGCTCCAATTTAAATTTGCAAAATAGTTAGCCTTACACAAACAAAGCAGAAGTTAGTAAGTGATCAGAGAACAGATCAGATTGAAAATTCAAAGCATGAAGATTTAATTCTCTATTTTACTTGACAATTGCATTGCTCTGTTAGTCCTGCAATTGTGCTACTATTCAAAAAATGCATCAATGTACAACAATTGTGTCGTTCTGGTTCAAGAAAAATGCGTCAAAATATAGAAATTGCATCGCTCTGGTTCAAGACAATTATGTCATTGTATGATTGCATCGCTCTCGTTCACCTGAAACACAGAAACATAAAATGCGTTGATAAACAACTGCGTTGCTTTGGTCCAAATACAATTGTGTCACAATGCAAACAATAGTGTGCCAATGCACACAATTGCGTCATAATGCCACAATTGCATCGCTCTGCCTCAAAACAATTATGTCGCTCTACCTCAAAAAAATTGTCACTCAACCCTGAAATCTACAAAACATAGAAATCTCAAGGAAAATTCATCAAATTTGGCTAGTAAAGCCCTCCTTCTAGCACCAAAATGTGAACATGATCATGAACTAAGCTAAACATGATTGAATTACTAGAATTAAACCAAGATTTAACTAATTAAGCCATGTCCCAATGAAATTCTTGAAAATATTAATCTAAGAAGCTGTTAAACATCAAATATCAAAGAAATGCTTAAAGGAAACCTAATTAACAAATCAAACATCGTCCCATTGGGGGATTGGTGTTGAATTGATGTGGAATGCCAACCCTTTCCCAATCCATTGATTGTAACAAGCTTGAAAATGGATGCAATTGATGGAAAATAGATGCAAGATTAACTAAAATGGATAAAAATAGATGAAATACTCATAAAGATTGCTATGAAAATGACTATAATGCATATGCTCTCAATGGATGTGGATGAATTGCTCAAGAAATGAAGGCTATTTATAGGAAAATTGAGTAAATCAATTGTCAAGATCAATTTGCTTAATCAATGGATGCAAATTGAGGAGAGGAATTGGTATGGATCAAGAATTCAATCCATGGATGAGATTGAAAGTTGACATGGATTGGTGAATTTAATCAATGGTTCAAATTGATTTGAGGAAACACAAATCCTAAAATTTAGGAGGAATGTGCAAGATATTTCCATTTAAGAGGGAAATAGTTTGAATTTGAAATGGAGGAATATCTTTGCAAGTGAGAGAAGTTGGAGAGATGAAAGAAATTAGTAAATTAAATAATTAGAATATTATTTAATTGTGCATGATGGAGGAATTAAAAGATTTAATTAAACATTTAGCTCAGTTAATTAAAAAGGGGGATTAATGACATTTAATTAAATAATTCAAATTATTTAATCAAATGAGAAGTCTTAGGGAATTTAATTAAATAATTCACATTATTTAATCAAATAGGATGAACATTAGTATGATAGGGATGAATTAAGCTAATAATATCGATTATTCGATTAATAGAAGAAAATGATATAGATTTAATTAAACAATCATGATTATTTAATTAAATAGTCAAAAAGAGTTGAATCAGGATGAAAATGATGTTAATAATTGAATTCAGATGCGTAATATTGATCAAGACAATTTGAAGTGTCTACAAGAACAAATTGTGTCAATGTCATCTCCACCAAACAAGATGGGCCCATCTATGTTATTGCATTTTTATGTTGATTGTGGAGAATGTGAACCTAATCAATTGGGAGGAGGCAAGGAAGTGGATGAAACAACTAGTGAGGTACAATTTCCAAATGAAGAAGATTCAATGGAGCCTTTGGGAGGCTAAATAAGTTTAGACATCTCCTAA
Organism: Sequoia sempervirens; assembly: GCA_007258455.2. Classification (NCBI taxonomy): domain Eukaryota; kingdom Viridiplantae; phylum Streptophyta; class Pinopsida; order Cupressales; family Cupressaceae; genus Sequoia; species Sequoia sempervirens. Next base: position 236,631,401 of record VDFB02105785.1, read on the forward strand.
TTTTTGAAGTTACCTATTCATCTAGTGAAGGATAAGTCCAATCATCTAGCTGATTGTGAGATTTGAATTAACAAACAATCTTGACTCCTCACCATAGTCACCACATGAAGTTGCTAATGGAGCAAGAGGAGAGGAAGAAGGAAATTTAGCAATTGAAAGATATGAAGAGAGAACAAATCGAACAATGAAAGATTAAAATAATTGCAACAAGGGACCTCAAGGAACAAATGAGAATTGAAAAAGACCTTCAATGACTAGTAGTTGAGGTTCAAAGAGAACACCAAAGGAAAGAGAAGGAACAAAAAAAGGAGCAACAAAGGATTGAATGGGAAGTGCTAAAAAAGGAAGAGAAATGGAAAAGGTTAGAAAAGAGGTAGCAAGGGAAAGGAGTCTTAACAACCCTTTAAATCCCTTGCATGAATGACATGCAATATTCACTGACTTTGTTTCTACTCATTGCCCCTAGTATTGTCCATCCTTGCCTCTCCAAATTATTAGCCAACCACTTTCAAGTTGCAATCCTAATAATTCAAAGGCCACAAACATGGATGAGCAGTTGGCTAGGCAAGATGCAAATACCAACAACACATCAAAAGATAGCTTCCCATCATCTGATTTCTCTTTTCCAATTTTCTTTACATAATTAGAATGTTAGATTGCGAATAGTTTTTTTGTGAATGTTTTGAAGGTGTTTGATTTATGTAGAAAGAACCTGAACAACTGATATGTAATGTGTCTAACTCATGTAATTTTCAAAATACTAATAATGTCATCTTTGTTGTTTTCAGAAACAAGCAATGCATGTTATACCATCCTTTGCACAATACTAACTCTTACCATATTTAATCCATTACGTTCACATTAAGGATACAACCCTTGATTGATAATGGAATATATAGACATATATACATATACATATACATATACATATACATATACATATACATATACATATACATATACATATACATATACATATACATATACATATACATACATACACACACACACACACACACACACACACACACACACATATATATATATATACTTGGCATACAACCTTTAACTGACAATGGAACGTATATATATGTTCCATTGTTAGTTAAGGGTTGTATGCCATGCAAATATATATCTCCTTATTATCAACATAAAGGGTTTGATATGGTATGAGTTAGATTTGGAGCTATGATAGTATAACATATATTTTATGTTGTTTAGGGTTTGTATATAACTTGAAACAACATTATGATAAAAATATGTATCTCTTTTTGAAACTAGTATAGCTATAAAATATTATATGTAAATTGAAACGACATTTTGATACATGTAAGAGTAATTGTAATTGAAGAACAAACAAACCATACATCTAATTCACTTCAATGTAAATGAACAAGGCTATATGCCAAATGAAAGAAGCTATGCATGTTCTACTATCATATCCCCAATTCTAACTCTTACAACCCTTAGGTGATCATGTTAACTAATTATATATATGTACATACATACATACACACATACATACATACATACATACATACATATATACACATACATGCATATACATACACACACACACACACACACACACACACACACACACACACACACACACACACATATATATATATATATACATACATACATATAAATATATATATATACATACATATACATACATACATGGATGAGTCACTGTAATTGAAGAACAAACCAACCACACGTCTATTACACTTCAATGTAAATGAACAAGGCTATATGTGAAATGAAACAAGCAATGTTTACATGTTATACTATCATATCCCCAATTCTAACTCTTACAACCCTTAGGTGATCATGTTAACTATATATATATATATACACACACACACACACACATAACATATATAACATATATATGTACATTCATACATATATATATGTACATACATACATACATACATACATACATGTAAGATTCATTGCAATTGAATAACAAGTAAACCATACATCTAATTCACTTCAATATAAATGAACAAGGCTATATGTGAAATGAAACAAGCAATGCATGTTATACTATCATATCCCCAATTCTAACTTTTACAACCTTTAGCTGATCATATTAACTGATTATATATTTATATATGTACATAAAAATATACATACATACATATATATATATATATATATATATATATATATATATATATGTACATGTATATATATATATACATATATATATATATATATATATATATACATATATATATATATACATACATACATATATATATATGTGTATATGTATGTATATATATGTATATGTATATGTATACACACACACACACATATATATAATCAATTAAGGGGTTATATATAACTTGAAACAACCCTTAGCTGATCATATATATAATCAGTTAAGGGATTATATATAACTTGAAACAACAATATGATACATATATTTACAACCCTTTTTGATACAACATTATGATATTTATATACCCCTTCTGAAACAACATTATGATATAAATTGAAACAACATTATCATACATGTAAAAGTAACTGTAATTGAAGAACAACTAAAGCATACATCTACTTCGTTTAAATGTAAATGAACAAGGCTATATGAAACAACAAGTTATATATCTCTGCCATATATATCTATCTCTGCAATGTATATATTTATATAGCATTTGAGGGTATCATATACTCGACTATTAAGGGTTCATGCACCTATCTTTTGGCCAACTGTGTGTATGCAAATGCCATAGTAATTTTATCATTCTTAAAGAAGTTGTAAACTAAGGATGACAGGTGGAATGATATGTATGTAAATATTTCTGAAGAAAATCATGATATGTATGAATAATAAACATACGTTGAATAGTTTATACATTTGGAATCTTATAATAGCCTTGAAATATACATACTTTGGAAGTTGCAACTGGTGGGTAAAATTGGGGATATGATACTATAACATGCATTGCTTGTTTCATTTGACATATAGCCTTGTTCATTTACAATGAAGTGAATTAGATGTATGATTTGTTTTTCTTCAATTACAATGACTCTTACATGTCTGAAAATGTTGTTTCAATTTACATATAATCTTTTAGAGCTATATTAGTTTCAAGAAGGGTTATACAAATTACTATCATAATATCGTTGGAAGTTATTTATAACCCCTAAACTGGTATATATATATATATATATATATATATATATATATATACACACACACACACACACAAACATATCCATGTATGCATGCATGCATATGCATATACATACATACATACATATGTATGCATACATTCATACACACATATACATTTATCATGCATGGCATACATACATATGTATGCATGTATATGTACATACATACAAACACACATATACATAGTTAAGATTTATATAATATATAAATAAATAAAATAAACATTATTACCAATTTAGGATTTAATTGCTATATATGCATGTCAATTTCTATCAAAATGTCATCCATACTAGTAGCAGAGGTGCATGCGAAGTTAGACATGGTGGGAAAAATGCAATATCGAAAGGGCAGAGAGGACGATGGGATTGCGGGTAATGTTGCCCGAGGAGTTCATGGTAGCAGAGGACATAGAGTCAACCAAACCATAAGTGCATGAAACCCTTAAGAGTCCACCATATGAAACCCATAAATGGTATGTATATATATACACAATCAACCAAATGATAGGTGCATGATATCCTTAATAGGATGAGATATAAACATTGTTTAACGATATTGCAAATATATGAATATATCTTTTGGCCAACTATGTGTGTATATATATACACACAATCGATCAAAAATATGGCTACAAGGAACCTTAACAGTTGACTATATGATATCCTCAAATAATGTGAATATATTTATAGAGATTGCAAAGATAGACAAGTGAAATGTCAGAGATGTATACATTGTTTAAATATATTGCAGTTGCATAAGTACATCTTTTGGCCGATTGTGTGTTTGTGTGTGTGTGTGTATAGAGTTGATCAAAAGATAGTTGCAAGAATCTCTTAATGATGTAGGAGCATCCGGGTGCACGGGCAATCTTGAAAACCAAAATTATTTTTGTTATTTTAATTTATTTCTTTTGGTTGTGAACTTGCAGGCATGATTTACTTTTAAATTATTTTCTCCTCATGCTCCTTCAATATTAAAGTATTTTGTAAGTGCTGGAATCTTCTTGGTGCAAGTGCTTGAGGTAGTGGAGGTGTTGGAATGAGATAATGGATGTTAATTTAGGAAAATATTTGAAATTATCATGAAATAACAATTAAGAGGCAAACTACATAAATTACCACACTAGAATGGAGAAGGTAGAGGTTTGATTGTCTGGGTCGTGACTGTGAGACCTAGTTTCACTAAAAATGGCATAACTTTTTCATACGATAACAAAATCAAGAATTTCAAAATGATTCAAAAAGCTGAGAAGGAGGCGCACCAAACCCATAAGGAGTTTTAAAAGATTCATGATAATCAAGGAGAAACTTGATGGACAAAAGCGACGGGTTTATGGAGTTGTAGTGATTCTTGCCTGTAGAATTGATTTCAGTTTAGCCTATGGAATGCCAGTAGCATATGTTGTTGTTGTGGTTTCACATTTTATGTAAAAAATAGATTATTGAATTTGAATGAAGAAGATTTGGTTATATTTTCCTTTAATTTTTTTTTGCAAATGTTTTCAATTTTTGAAGGTTGTTGGTGGTGTTATGACTGCTTGGATGGGTTGTTTGACAAAACCCCCCATCCTTGTATTGCATCACATAACAGTCAAGCATATACTACCAATATATTTATGAAAATTGTAGAGATAGACAAGCAAAATGTCACAAATGTAGACATTGTTTAAAGATATTACAGATATATTATTATACCTTTTGGTCGACTTTGTGTGCGTGTGTGTGTATATATATATATAATCAGTCACAAGATAGTTGCATGAATTTCTTTAGAAATGAAACAAGGTTTTCAATACTATAAAATACATTTCAAAACCAAATAAAAACACATGCAATGGATAGATATTGATGTTGTGAGATTGGAAGACAACCTCACTTGTGATGTTGTAAGTTTAATATTTTCCTTAGGCAATGGAAGTGTTCATAAACACAGTAGAAGCAAAAAAAAACATCACCATGACATGCTCCCATTGTCTCCACCATCAGCCATGAAGTGCACCACCACTGGTCCTTCAATGGACGGTGTTATGTGTAGATTCCAACCTTCAATGGTGTTGCAAAGAATTGAAATGAAACCCTACCAAATGAACAACATGCCGAAGTGATTGCCAAAAGGTTGACAACAGAGGCGAGAGGGGAAGTTAATGCAGAGTTATTGCGCATTAAGTTCACAAGGACTGACATGGCGGGAAAAGGGTAAGTAACCACCATGTGTCTGCCAATGGTTGATGCCACCTTTAGCATTGGAAAAAGTGATTTTTGGAAACTGGTTGGAATGAGTTGAAAAACATGTGGTTTTTTCTCCCGATTCGATTTATGTGGGTTGTTAAGTGGACAGTCTAAGGTATGCAAAAAAAATAAGAAAATGGCTGACATGGAATCTATTGACATGGACCCCTCGCACAACATAACCCTCACCACCATTGGACCCTCTCCCTTAGTTCGTTAGATTTATAATTTGAATTTGAAAAAGCAAGGGTCAAGTCTATGACTGCATGGTCAGCCCCATGGCCATATAGACTTACCTAAGAGGGCAAATAGTCAAATTTGAGCGGATAATGGCTATATTAGAATAGATGTATTGATCACTGTAATAAATGCAAGACATCGTTAATGTTTTAGGATCATATTTAACAGAAAGCAAAAATGCAACATAAAGAACAAATGAACACAGTATTTATCCTGGGAAAACCCTCCTCTTGAGGGAGAAAAACCCAACCAATAATATCTCTTATATTATTGAATCTTCAACAAGAATGTTACACATGCAATGAGCCAATAGGTAGGCCAACACACAGCACCACAACTGATGCAAATACAGAACTGAGAGAGACACACAACGAGTGGTTATCTCAACCTTCTACTTAATCACAATCTGCTTCTTGAGATGAACTCGCACAGCTCCTATGATCAATAGATGAAGCACTTGATACAAGTGATACTGAAATAAATTGAATGCTGAATGAATAATGAGAAACTCCTTGAAGCCAATGTCAATTTGCTGTCAACAATAACTCCTGTAGCTAGATTGATAAAGAATATCCAGTGCTCAAGCTTTTTCAATCCAACAAATACACCTCACAGAACATAAAATGACAATCTCCAGCTAAATATATACAAGAGACATTACATTTTCTTATTTTAAGGAGGCGCTGCAGATTGCCTAAATTAGATTCTCATGCATGACAGTGAAGATTCTTTTGCATGTTAGACTAAAGATATAAATGCATGATAGTTACAAGAAGACGCACTAGGAGAATCATGTGTCTAATTTTAGGAGTTACAAATGAAGATTCCTATGCATGTCGGTTACAATTTGCATGATGACTTTTGAATAAGACATTTTGTAGGTCGGCCCAGCCTGACATAGCAATTACTAAATATCAACATGAAGTAAAGGAGACAGCTGGAAGAATACAACTGACGCTGCCATAAACATCAACACTCCCTCTCAGCTAGGGAGGATACTTCTAGCTGCACAAGACAAATCACCTCATCGTGATGTCTACAACAATGGCTACAACCATATGTGGAAAAGAAACGATATCACCTCATCGTGATATCAACCATAATGGCTACAACCATACTATGGTATGTACAAGTGTTCATCACTTGCGTGATGTTGTCACCTCAACATGACTTTCACCATGGCTCTCCCAAAGGGTGAAACACAAGTACAAGATGTTGTCATGGAGTCACACACGTGACATCCACCATGGCTCTCCCAGAGGGTGGAAACAAGGGCTTTCACCTCAAATCTCTCTCAAAGAGAAATGTATTAACAAGGGCTTGCACCTCAAATTCTTCCGTCTTAGAAGAAAATGCATTAACAAGGGCTGATACCTCAAATCTCTCTTGCAGAGAGAAATGCATTAACAAGGGTTGATACCTCAAATCTCTCGCAGAGAGAAATGCATTAACAAGGGTTGATACCTCAAATATCTCTCGCAGAGAGAAATGCATTAACAAGGGCTGATACCTCAAATTCCTCCGTCTCAGAGGAAAATGCATTAACAACAGATCTCCATGATGATGAAACTCCCTTTGAATGTAAATTCCTCCTCTTCGAAGAAACTGATCTCAAAAACAACTTGAATAGGTTCTTCGTCTTCGAGAGATGTCTCCAGTTAAGTTTATCTCTTTAGCCTGCATGAATTCCTCACAGGATGCCTCAAGCTCTTCTTCTCTAGGCAATCTCTCATCACCCTCTTGCTCCTCGATCCGTCCTGGAAGCATTTAGAGAGAGATTACTAATAGTTTAAACTACCCCAAAGAAATATCAATGCTACAAGATTGACTATCCCAATGTTATAGCATGAATTAATAACTACATAAAAATTCCTGAATATTATTCAAACATGAAATACTTATCTTTCGCTTAGGTTTGCTCATATGAGCATTAATTCTACTCCTGAATGCTGACTTTGCTTAAAACAACAATTCCTTCTCATGTTTCTCCTGAGGAGAAGTCCTATGCCAGATATATTTATGATGATGCTCTATAATCAGCAACCATACCAACGTATAGTGAATATGCAACTGCACAGGCTCAGACGTCTATCCTTCTTGAAGTGACTATAATCTACTTAACTCACATCAAACACAACAGCTAGTGGCCAAGATACAATAGACTTGATGTCTTGATTTACACAATCAATAATAGGCTTAGTTAACCCAAATCTGATGAGGTCTTTTCAAAAAACCTGGCTCTGATACCATGTTAATGTTTTAGGATTAGATTTAACAGAAAGCAAAAATGCAACATAAAGAACAAATGAACACAATATTTATCCTGGGAAAACCCTCCTCTTGCGGGAGAAAAACCCAACCAATAATATCTCTTATATTATTGAATCTTCAACAAGAATGTTACACATGCAATGAGCCAATAGGTAGGCCAACACACAACACCACAACTGATGCAAATACAAAACTGAGAGAGACACACAACCAGTGGTTATCTCAGCCTTCTACTTAATCACAATCTGCTTCTTAAGATGAACTCGCACAACTCCTATGATCAACAGATGAAGCACTTGATTCAAGTGATACTGAAATAAACTAAATACTGAATGAATAATGAGAAACTCCTTGAAGCCAATGTCAATCTGCTGTCAACAATAACTCCTGTAGCTAGATTGATAAAGAATATCCAGCGCTCAAGCTTTTTCAGTCCAACAAATACACCTCACAGAACATAAAATGACAATCTCCAGCTAAATATATACAAGGAGACATTACATTTTCTTATTTTAAGGAGGCGCTGCAGATTGCCTAAATTAGATTCTCATGCATGTCAGTGAAGATTCTTTTGCATGTTAGACTGAAGATATAAATGCATGACAGTTACAAGAAGACGCACTAGGAAAATCATGTGTCTAATTTTAGGAGTTACAAATGAAGATTCCTATGCATGTCGGTTACAGTTTGCATGTTGACTTTTGAATAAGACATTTTGTAGGTCGGCCCAGCCTGACATAGCAATTACTAAATATCAACATGAAGTAAAAGAGACAGTTGGAAGAATACGACTGACGCTGCTATAAACATCAACAGACATAAGTGAATGTATTAGCATGAATGTGTATAAGAATAAGATAAGGATCAAATATGTGAAGATATGCATATATAAAGATAAACAAAAGTTAAAAAAGATGAACCTGACTTTACATAAAATTTTCTTTAATATATTAAAATATTCTCTCGAAATAAAGATAATTAACTAATACACTCCTTTACAGTTTGAATTTTAAAAATGACAACTAAAGAACTGCCATGCAACGGATTGCTGCTGTTATCTCTACATTGAATTTAGTGTCTTAGGTGGAAGTAGTGTTTTTCACCATGGAAATCATTTCTATTTAAAACCACGAAGTTTTGAATTTATACATAGAATTTTTGTGCCTGTTTTCGAGGAAAGGGAATTTAAAAGTAACACCACGTTTTGGTACCTGCGAGAATAACACTTTTTCTGGCGCGGTTGATAAAAAAACAGATCAATACAAAAAAAACATATAATCCTCTAAAACCCTACTGGGCAAATAACTCTTAAGACAGTGCTCTGCAGAACAATAACAAGACAAAAGGGTTCATCACGTGAAACCCTAGAAGTATTTCATCGTATATGGTACGCCTATAAAACATCTGGGACCCTTCTCCGTATGAGACGAGTAGAGATAATATCCCATCTCATCTCCACTACATTTAATTAAGGCCAAAATAACCATATGAAACTTGTTCATATTCCCCATTCCGGGAAGTAAGGCACCTGTGTCGGTTAACAACTGTATGGGTTCTTGGCGCTGAATAGAGGTTTCCGGTACTTGACTCTCTCTCTCTCGGTCAACTATTGTTCCATTTTCCGGTACTGTATGGGTTCTGTAGGTCATCGTTTCATCACCAAAATCACCTCCTCCATCATCGGATCATCCATCCCTATCACATAGACTTCATTTCGATAGTTTTTATTTTTATGCCGAAACTTCCAGAGTCCATAACTTTGGACTCGGGTGTTCGTTTGAGCTAAAATCCCTCTAATTCATCCTCTTGCATAATCCATTTAGCCTAATAAGGTTGTACCAACATCCAATAGTCGATTCGAACATTGGATTTTAATACCTCATATAGAACTTGATGGTTGAGTCCTTCATCCATATCCTTATCGCATGTCTTCCAAATCCATTTATTCGCCTCCCTATCCTTATCCAAAAAGTCAAAAAATCCAAAAAAGTAAAAAAAAAAATTCAAAAAATCCAAAAAAAATCAAAAAAATAAAATAGTAAAGAGAAATAATTTGTCTAGTGATGAAAACTTGGAAAACAAGTGCCTTGGATAAGTACCATGATGAAATCCTATCAAATAGGCATCATGTGTAAATCCCCATCTGCACTTGTGGGAAACTTCCTGATATGCATTCCCTCCATCCACTATGCTTCTTGCTATGCTTCCAACTATGCACCCGTTTTCTTGCTATACGTCATTTTCATTCATCCCCTCCATCCTACCTATCTTACACATCATGTTTGGCATATCTTATTTATCCCAATCCTTCCATCCTCTTTGTGATCTGGATAACCATAGGGGAAAACATATAAACATGCTTTGGATGCCTCTTAGCATACATTCCCCTCATCCACACACTATCCTTACCCTCATTCACACTCGTCTACCTTTCCTTATCCACCCGTCATGTTACCTTCAATCTCCCTTTTTATCCATGCATCCTATCTTTATCAATCTCCCCATCCCTATCTTCCTATCCTTCCATCATAGCGTCCCTTGTCATCAATCCATCTGGCCACCTTTTCCTCATCACCAATCCAACCAATCCTTTTCATCTCCCAAATCCCCCCCATCCTCTATCCTCATCCCTTCTCATTAATCCCTTGTCATTTGTATCTAGCTATAGGCTACTCCCCACACAATCCAATTCCATCTATGTTATCGTCATCACTTCTGCTTCTTTTACACATCTTGTCAACCTCCTATCCTGTCTCATCATTCATCTTTCACCATTTTTTCGGTCCTCTCGAATCCAAGACCCTGCCCTGGTCCATTGGCAGACTCGCCCAGGCTTGGGCAGACCCGCCTCGCTCCCTGGGCAGACCCGCTCTAGCTCGGGCGGATCCGCCCTAGTCCTTGGGCGGACCCACCTAGCTGCGGGCGTACCCACCTTGGTAACTGGGTGGACCTGCCTGGGTCCCCGGGAGGGCCCTCCACCCGAGCTTTTGGGCGGACCCGCCCGGCTACGGGCTGATCCACCCAAACTTGTGGGTGGATCCGCTCGAACTTGTGGGCAGACACGCCTGGGCACGGGTGGACCCACCCTTCAGGAAACTTTTTTTTCACCCTGTATAGGTCATCGTTTCATCACCAAAATCACCTCCTCCATCATCGGATCATCCATGTCAATAACATAGAATTTGTTTCGAGAGTTTTTTTTTTTATGCCGAAACTTCCGGAGTCCATAACTTTCGACTCGGGTGTCCGTTTGAGCTAAAATCCCTCTATTTCATCCTCTTGCATAATCCATTTATCCTAATAAGGTTGTACCAACATCCAAAAGTCGGTTTAAACATGGGCTCTAATACTTCATATAGAACTTGATGGTTGAGTCTTTCATTCATATCCTTATCACATGTCTTCCAAATCCACTTATTTGCCTCCCTATACTTATCTAAAAAGTGAAAAAATCCAAAAAAGTCAAAAACAAAAATAGTAAAGAGAAATAATTCGTCCAGTGGTGAAAACTTGGCAAACAAGCGCCTTGGATAAGTACCATGATGAAAGCCTGAGAAAATAGGCCTCATGTTTAAATCCACATCTGCACTTGGGGGCAGCTTCTTGATATGCATTCCCTCCATCCGCTATGCTTCTTGCTATGCTTCTAGCTATGTACCCGTCTTTTTGCTATATGTCATTTTCATTCATCCCCTCCATCCTACCTATCTTACACATTCTGTTTGCCATATCTCATTTATCCCAATCCTTCCATCCTTTTGTGATCTGGATAACCATAGGGGCAAACATATAAACATGCTTTTGATGCCTCTTAGCATACATTCCCCTCATCCGCACACTATCCTAACCCTCATTCACACTTATGTACCTTTCGTTATCCACCTGTCATACTACCTTCAATCTCCCTTCCCTATCTATGCATCCTGTCTTTATCCATCTCCCCATCCCTATCTTCCTATCCTTCTGTCATAGTGTCCCTTGTCATCAATCCATCTAGCCACGTTTTCCTCATCACCAATCCAACCAATCCTTTTCATCTCCAAAATCCCCTCCATCCTCTATCGTCATCCCATCTCATAATCCCTTGTCATTGGTATCTAGCTATAGGCTACTCCCCATGCAATCCAATGCCATCTATCTTATTGTCATCACTTTCGCTTCTTTTACACATTTTGTAAACCTCCTATCTTTTCTCATCATTCATATTTCCCCTTTTTTTTGGACCTCCCAAATTCTCAACCCTGCCCTGGTAAATGGGCGGACCCGCCCCGGTCCCTGGACGGACCCGTACTGGTACCTGGGCGGACCAGCTCGAGTCCTCGGGCGGGGCCTCTGCCCAAGCTCATGGGCAGACCCTTTTGGCTGTGGGCAGATCTGCCCGAACTTGTGGGCGGATCCGCTCGAGCTCGTGGATAGACCCGCTCGGCTGTAGGCGGATCCACCTGAGCTCGTGGGCGGACCCGCCTGGCTGCGAGCGGATCCGCTCGAGCTTGTGGGCGGACCCGCCTAGGCGTGGGAGAACCCCCCTATCCGCGGGCGCACCAACCCTTCTGGCAATTTTTTTTCACCCTCCGTAGGTCATTGTTTCATCACCAAAATCGCCTTCTCCATCATCGAATCATCCATCCCAATCACAGAGTCTTCGTTTTGAGAGTTTTTTTTTATGCCGAAACTTCCGGAGTCAATAACTTTGGACTAGGGTGTCCTTTTGAGCTGAAATCCCTCTAATTCATCCTCTTGCATAATCCATTTATCATAATAAGGTTTTACCAACATCCAACAGTCGGTTCAAACATGGGCTCTTAATACCTCATATAGAATTTGATGGTTGAGTCTTTCCTCCATATCCTTATCGCATGTCTTCCAAATCCACTTATTCGTGTCCCTATCCTTATCCAAAAAAGCTAAAAAAAATCTAAAAAAGTCCAAAATCTAAAAGAAATTAAAAAAATTAAAAAAATTAAAAAAAAAACAATAGTAAATAGAAATAATTCGTCCAGTGGTGAAAATTTGGCAAATAAACGCCTTGGATAAGTACCATGATGAAAGTTTGGCAAACATGCCTCATGCGTAAATCCCCATCTGCACTTGGGGGCAACTTCCTGATATGCAATCCCTCCATCCGCTATGCTTCTTGCTATGCTTCCAGCTATGCACCCGTCTTCTTTCTATATGTCATTTTCATTCATCCCCTCCATCCTACCTATCTTACACATCTTGTTTGGCATATCTCATTTATCCCAATCCTTCCATCCTCCTTGTGATTTGGATAACAATAGGGGCAAACATATAAACATGCTTTGGATGTCTCTTAGCATATATTCCCCTAATCCGCACACTATCCTAACCCTTATTTTATTCACACTCATCTATCTTTCCTTATCCACCCGTCATGCTACCTTCAATCTCCCTTCCCTATCCATGCATCCTATCTTTATCCATCTCCCCATCCCTATCTTCCTATCCTTCCCGCATAACATCCCTTGTCATCAATCCATTTGGCCACCTTTTTCTCATTACCAATCCAACCAATCCTTTTAATCTCCCAAATCCCCCCATCCTCTAGCCTCATCCCATCTCATAATCCCTTGTCATTTGTATCTAGCTATAGGCTACTCCCACCGCAATCCAATGCCATCTATCTTATCATCATCACTTCCGCCTCTTTTACACATCTTGTCAACCTCCTATCCTGTCTCATCGTTGATCTTTCACCTTTTTTATGGTCCTCCCGAATCCTCGACCCTACCCTGGTCCAGAGGCGGACCCGCTCCAACTCGGGTAGACCCACCTTGATCCCTGGGCAGACCCGCCCCAGCTCGGGCTGACCCGCCCCGCTCCCTGGGCGGACCCGCCTGGTTGCAGGCGGACCCGCTTGGTTGCAGGCGGACCCGCCTGGTTGCAGGCGGACCCTCCCTGATACCTAGAAGGACCTGCTCGGGTCCCTGGGCGGGGCCTCTGCCCAAGCTCGTGGGCAGTCTCGCCCCGTTGCGAATGAATCCGCCTGAACTCGTGGGCGGACCCGCCCGAGCTTGTGGGCGGACCTGCCCTTCAGGTAACATGTTTTTCACCCTCTATAGGTCATCGTTTCATCACCAAAATCACCTCCTCCATCATCAGATTATCCATCCGAATCACATAAACTTCGTTTCAAGAGTTTTTATTTTTATGCCGAAACTTTCAGAGTCCATAACTTTCAACTCGGGTGTCCGTTTGAGGTAAAATCCCTCTAATTCATCCTCTTGCATAATCCATTTATCTTAATAAGGTTGTACCAACATCCAACAGTCGGTTCAAACATGGGCTCTTAATACTTCATATAGAACTTGATGGTTGAGTTCTTCATCAATATCCTTATCGCATGTCTTCCAAATCCACTTATTCGCCTTCCTATCCTTATCCAAAAAGTCAAAAAATCCAAAAAAGTTAAAAAAAATCGAAAAAAGTGAAAAAATCGAAAAAAATCCAAAAAAAAAAAGTAAAGAGAAATAATTTGTCCTATGGCGAAAATCGGCAAACAAGCGCCTTGATAAGTACCTATGATGAAAGCCTCACGGGACATGCACTGTGCGAACTCATCTCTACTTTGGGGCACTTTCCCGATATGTATTGCCTCCATCTCGCTATGGTTCTGCTATAAGCCCAGCCTATGTGCACCCGCTCTTTGCTACACCTCATTTTCATTCATCCCCTCCCCTCCCCACCTATCTAGTATATCTCATTTATCCCAATCCTTCCATCCTCCTTGTAATTGGGATAACCATAGGGGAAAACATATAAACATGCTTTGGACGCCTCTTAGCATACATTCCCCTCATCCGCAAACTATCCTAACCATCATTCACAATCGTCTACATTTCCTTATCCACCCGTCATGCTACCTTCAATCTCCCTTCCGTATCCATGCATCCTATCTTTATCCATCTCCCCATCCCTATCTTCCTATCCTTCTATCATAGCATCCCTTTTCATCAATCCATCTGGCCACCTTTTCCTCATCACCAATCCAACCAATCCTTTTCATCTCCCAAATCCCCCCATCCTCTATCCTCATCCCATCTCATAATCCCTTGTCATTGGTATGTAGCTATTGGCTACTCCCCACACAATCCAATGCCATCTATCTTATCATCATCACTTCCGCTTCTTTTAGACATCTTGTCAACCTCCTATCCTGTCTCATCATTCATCTTTCCCCTTTTTATTCGGTCCTCCCGAATCCTCGACCTTGCCCTGGTCCATGGGCGGACCCACCCAAGCACGGGTGGACCTGCCCTTCAAGCAACTTTTTTTTCACCCTCCGTAGGTCATCGTTTCATCACCAAAATTACCTCCTCCATCATCGGATCATCCATCCCAATCACATAGACTTCGTTTCGAGATTTTTTATTTTTATACCGAAACTTCCTGAGTCCATAACTTTTGACTCGGTTGTCCGTTTGAGTTGAAATCCCTCTAATTCATCCTCTTGCATAATCCATTTATCCTAATAATGTTGTACCAACATCCAACAGTGGGTTGAAACATGGGCTCTTAATACCTCATATAGAACTTGATGGTTGAGTACTTCATTCATATCCTTATCTAATGTCTTACAAATCCAATTATTCGCCTCCCTATCCTTATCCAAAAAGTCAAAAAATCCAAAAAAGTAAAAAAAAAAATCCAAAATAGTCAAAATATCAAAAAAAAAAAATTCAAAAAATCAAAAAAATAAAATAGTAAAGAGAAATAATTTGTCGAGTGGTGAAAACTTGGCAAACAAGCGCCTTGGATAAATACCATGATAAATCCTAGCAAACAGGCGTCATGTGTAAATCCCCATCTGCACTTGGGGGCAGCTTCTTGATATGCATTCCCTCCATCCGCTATGCTTCTTGCTATGCTTCCAGCTATGCACCCGTCTTCTTTCTATACATCATTTTCATTCATCCCCTCCAGCCTACCTATCTTACACATCCTGTTTGGCATATCTCATTTATCCCAATCCTTCCATCCTCCTTGTGATCTAGATAACCATAGGGGAAAACATATCAACATGCTTTGGACGCCTCTTAGCTTACATTCCCCTCATCCACACACTATCCTAACCCTCATTCACACTCATCTACCTTTCGTTATCCACCCGTCATGCTACTTTCAATCTCCCTTCCATCCTATCTTTATCCATCTCCCCATCCCTATCTTCCTATCCTTCCATCATAGCATCCCTTGTCATCAATCCATCTGGCCACCTTTTCCTCATCACCAATCCAACCAATCCTTTTCATCTCCCAAATCCCCCCCATCCTCTATCCTCATCCCATCTCATAATCCCTTGTCATTGGTATCTAGCTATAGGCTACTCCCCACACAATTCAATGCCATCTATCTTATCGTCATCACTTCCGCTTATTTTACACATCTTGTCAGCCTCCTATCCTGTCTCATTATTCATCTTTCCCCTTTTTTTGGTCCTCCAAAATCCTCGACCCTGCCCTGGTCCATGGGCGGACCCGCCCTTCAAGAAACTTTGTTTTCACCCTCTATAGATCATCGTTTCGTCACCAAAATCACCTCCTCCATCATCGGATCATCCATCCCAATCACATAGACTTTGTTTTTAGAGTTTTGATTTTTATGCCGAAACTTCTGGAGGCCATAACTTTTGACTTGTGTGTCCATTTGAGCTGAAATTTTATTGGTGGTTGCGTTATGAGGTGGCATGTGGATTCCCAACTGACTTTAAGTCGGTTGGACCCTTTTTCACCACATTTTTAGGGCCTCAAACTTTCATGTTGTTGGAATAGTGTGCGTCAATTTCACAGGTTGAAACCTTTGAAAGAGCAAAGTTGGTGTGACATCCTTATTGTTTAGCTGTCTAGCAATTGTGCAACCTTGTTGCTATCTTACCGACTAGAGTTGTCGCTGTGACATTTCTTGTTGTTGTGATCTCTCTCCACCAGGTAAGAACTCTCGCTAACTCTGGTTCATAGTGGTTGTCGGGGAGACTTGTGGTGACTGTAGTTATCAGGGAGACTCTTGGCCGAAAGGTTTGCTTTAAGTATGAAGTCTTAGCGATGTGATATGTCTCACCGATAAGTATACACTTGGAGTCATCAGAGTAACATGAAGGCTTTGGTATGAAGTCTTAGCGATGGAGGTTTGTCTCGCCGACGGTGTAGTTTGTCTTCGGTATGACTCCTGGCGAAGGATGGTCTCGGGGTGACTTGGAACCTATGGAGTAACTCTTAGTGACGGATGTGGTCTCGCCGATAGGTATGTTTCTTTGGTATGATCTCTTGGTGATAGCGATAGTCTCGCCGATGGGAATGCTAATGCCTATGTGACTTTTGAACATCAGTATGACCCTCACTAAACTCTTGAGTCTTTAGAATGGCCTTTTGTGTGGTGAAGATGCATGGTATAGTTATCTGATGATATGTTTGTCTAGCGTTGCTTTGAACTTTCGGTGTAACCTCTTGCCAAAGGTGATAGAATGCGGCGATGGCTGAAGTGGGTCTTGGCATCCGGGGAGACATAGTTGAATCATCTCCAGAACATGGGCCAATTCAAAAGGCTTTTGAGAAATTAGTGGCTATCCTCTTGGGGTGTGATTTAGAATGACTGGGGATGATAGAATGGACGGAGGATTGAGCTATCTGTGGCCATTCTGGGAAGTTCTTCAATAGACCAGGGGATGACATGGATACTTATACTCGGAGTGAAGTTGATGATTAGTTTGGCGTACGGTTGTTTGGATGATCGGTTGGATATGAAACAGTTTGATGAGCAGTTGAGTAGTGAGTAGTAATTCAATTTTGAAACATGTAACTTATTAATTGCAGCTGAGTTGATCATTGTGTATGCTCTGCATGAATTTAACATCAGAGAGTGAAGTACGTACTCTGTATGTAATTTTGTTACTATAATACAAAGGGGTTTTTCTTGGTGTGGTGGGTTTTTCTCCCGTAAGGGTTTTCCCACGTAAATCTGGTGTTCATGTGTATATGGTCATTTTTTGTTTCATTATTTCTTTCAGTGTATCTTAATTAGATGTAATTGAAATTTAAAAGCACTTCTACATTCTTCCTTGAGGTTTTGACGTTAGGAGAATTGTTTCCGCACCTTAGCTTTCCTTACACATCTTGCCCCTCAAAATCACAATTTAGTGTTTTTTTTTAGTTTTTGAAAAATCATTTTTTGTCAATAACTCGGAATGCATGTCTCAAATTTGGGATGTTAGTTGGAAATTCATCCTATCTTAGTTTTGGGTATTTTTTGGGAAAAAAAAGAGCTCTCAAACGTATGACCGTGAAGTTTCCTAAAATGGTAAAATTTGATAATTTTTTGAAAATTGCTAAATCAGGAAAAATCTGATTGTCAACACCTTACGTCCCTTAAACTCTGAAACTTGGTGTAGAATCAATCCCATCACATCCTCCAATCATTCTAATCTAGGCTTCAATCCAACCCTAATATGAGCTTTAATCCAATCCCAATCTGAGCTTACCCGAAACCCTAATTTAAGCTTTAGTCCATCTGCAGTCAAGATCTTTGGATATCGAAACAAATCTTAAGATCCCTCCCTCCATATTCTTCAATTTTTTCCTATTCATCCATTCTAATCATCCGTTCACTCATTTTGAGTAAACATTCATCTAGTTTGAACCTTCGTCTATCATCTCAAACATCCGTTTACTTGTTCCAAGTAAACATTCATCCATTTCAAACCTCCTATCATTTTGAAGTCTCATTCAACAATCCCGATCAATCGTTTACTCATTCTGAGTAATCTTCCATCTATCATTCATCCATTGTGAGCAGTCGTTTACTCATTTTGAGTAATCGTTCATCCCTCTCGATCATCTATTTACTCGTTTTGAGTAATCTTTCATCTATCAATCTTGTCTTCCTCCCACTTCATCATTGCTGATTTGGGTAACTATCCCATCCCTGAGCTTTGTGTAGTCACCATCCTCCGATCCAATCCAACGGGTCTATATTGTCTCATCGTGTCGATTCCATCATCTTATCCCCTTATCTAGGGTTATCTCATCATCTTTTATCCATCATTTTTCATTGGCATTTTGTTGAACTACGTTGCCCCTGAGCTTTCACGTAGGCAAGGTCGATCATTTGATCTGCCCCCAGGGTTCCATCATCGATCTATATTGTCCACTTTTCTCCTTTTCTCCATCCTATCTTTATCATCCATCGAAGTCTCCAT
>VDFB02105785.1:236650644-236684026 GCA_007258455.2 Sequoia sempervirens
AACTGAGAGAGACACACAACGAGTGGTTATCTCAACCTTCTACTTAATCACAATCTGCTTCTTGAGATGAACTCGCACAGCTCCTATGATCAATAGATGAAGCACTTGATACAAGTGATACTGAAATAAATTGAATGCTGAATGAATAATGAGAAACTCCTTGAAGCCAATGTCAATTTGCTGTCAACAATAACTCCTGTAGCTAGATTGATAAAGAATATCCAGTGCTCAAGCTTTTTCAATCCAACAAATACACCTCACAGAACATAAAATGACAATCTCCAGCTAAATATATACAAGAGACATTACATTTTCTTATTTTAAGGAGGCGCTGCAGATTGCCTAAATTAGATTCTCATGCATGACAGTGAAGATTCTTTTGCATGTTAGACTAAAGATATAAATGCATGATAGTTACAAGAAGACGCACTAGGAGAATCATGTGTCTAATTTTAGGAGTTACAAATGAAGATTCCTATGCATGTCGGTTACAATTTGCATGATGACTTTTGAATAAGACATTTTGTAGGTCGGCCCAGCCTGACATAGCAATTACTAAATATCAACATGAAGTAAAGGAGACAGCTGGAAGAATACAACTGACGCTGCCATAAACATCAACACTCCCTCTCAGCTAGGGAGGATACTTCTAGCTGCACAAGACAAATCACCTCATCGTGATGTCTACAACAATGGCTACAACCATATGTGGAAAAGAAACGATATCACCTCATCGTGATATCAACCATAATGGCTACAACCATACTATGGTATGTACAAGTGTTCATCACTTGCGTGATGTTGTCACCTCAACATGACTTTCACCATGGCTCTCCCAAAGGGTGAAACACAAGTACAAGATGTTGTCATGGAGTCACACACGTGACATCCACCATGGCTCTCCCAGAGGGTGGAAACAAGGGCTTTCACCTCAAATCTCTCTCAAAGAGAAATGTATTAACAAGGGCTTGCACCTCAAATTCTTCCGTCTTAGAAGAAAATGCATTAACAAGGGCTGATACCTCAAATCTCTCTTGCAGAGAGAAATGCATTAACAAGGGTTGATACCTCAAATCTCTCGCAGAGAGAAATGCATTAACAAGGGTTGATACCTCAAATATCTCTCGCAGAGAGAAATGCATTAACAAGGGCTGATACCTCAAATTCCTCCGTCTCAGAGGAAAATGCATTAACAACAGATCTCCATGATGATGAAACTCCCTTTGAATGTAAATTCCTCCTCTTCGAAGAAACTGATCTCAAAAACAACTTGAATAGGTTCTTCGTCTTCGAGAGATGTCTCCAGTTAAGTTTATCTCTTTAGCCTGCATGAATTCCTCACAGGATGCCTCAAGCTCTTCTTCTCTAGGCAATCTCTCATCACCCTCTTGCTCCTCGATCCGTCCTGGAAGCATTTAGAGAGAGATTACTAATAGTTTAAACTACCCCAAAGAAATATCAATGCTACAAGATTGACTATCCCAATGTTATAGCATGAATTAATAACTACATAAAAATTCCTGAATATTATTCAAACATGAAATACTTATCTTTCGCTTAGGTTTGCTCATATGAGCATTAATTCTACTCCTGAATGCTGACTTTGCTTAAAACAACAATTCCTTCTCATGTTTCTCCTGAGGAGAAGTCCTATGCCAGATATATTTATGATGATGCTCTATAATCAGCAACCATACCAACGTATAGTGAATATGCAACTGCACAGGCTCAGACGTCTATCCTTCTTGAAGTGACTATAATCTACTTAACTCACATCAAACACAACAGCTAGTGGCCAAGATACAATAGACTTGATGTCTTGATTTACACAATCAATAATAGGCTTAGTTAACCCAAATCTGATGAGGTCTTTTCAAAAAACCTGGCTCTGATACCATGTTAATGTTTTAGGATTAGATTTAACAGAAAGCAAAAATGCAACATAAAGAACAAATGAACACAATATTTATCCTGGGAAAACCCTCCTCTTGCGGGAGAAAAACCCAACCAATAATATCTCTTATATTATTGAATCTTCAACAAGAATGTTACACATGCAATGAGCCAATAGGTAGGCCAACACACAACACCACAACTGATGCAAATACAAAACTGAGAGAGACACACAACCAGTGGTTATCTCAGCCTTCTACTTAATCACAATCTGCTTCTTAAGATGAACTCGCACAACTCCTATGATCAACAGATGAAGCACTTGATTCAAGTGATACTGAAATAAACTAAATACTGAATGAATAATGAGAAACTCCTTGAAGCCAATGTCAATCTGCTGTCAACAATAACTCCTGTAGCTAGATTGATAAAGAATATCCAGCGCTCAAGCTTTTTCAGTCCAACAAATACACCTCACAGAACATAAAATGACAATCTCCAGCTAAATATATACAAGGAGACATTACATTTTCTTATTTTAAGGAGGCGCTGCAGATTGCCTAAATTAGATTCTCATGCATGTCAGTGAAGATTCTTTTGCATGTTAGACTGAAGATATAAATGCATGACAGTTACAAGAAGACGCACTAGGAAAATCATGTGTCTAATTTTAGGAGTTACAAATGAAGATTCCTATGCATGTCGGTTACAGTTTGCATGTTGACTTTTGAATAAGACATTTTGTAGGTCGGCCCAGCCTGACATAGCAATTACTAAATATCAACATGAAGTAAAAGAGACAGTTGGAAGAATACGACTGACGCTGCTATAAACATCAACAGACATAAGTGAATGTATTAGCATGAATGTGTATAAGAATAAGATAAGGATCAAATATGTGAAGATATGCATATATAAAGATAAACAAAAGTTAAAAAAGATGAACCTGACTTTACATAAAATTTTCTTTAATATATTAAAATATTCTCTCGAAATAAAGATAATTAACTAATACACTCCTTTACAGTTTGAATTTTAAAAATGACAACTAAAGAACTGCCATGCAACGGATTGCTGCTGTTATCTCTACATTGAATTTAGTGTCTTAGGTGGAAGTAGTGTTTTTCACCATGGAAATCATTTCTATTTAAAACCACGAAGTTTTGAATTTATACATAGAATTTTTGTGCCTGTTTTCGAGGAAAGGGAATTTAAAAGTAACACCACGTTTTGGTACCTGCGAGAATAACACTTTTTCTGGCGCGGTTGATAAAAAAACAGATCAATACAAAAAAAACATATAATCCTCTAAAACCCTACTGGGCAAATAACTCTTAAGACAGTGCTCTGCAGAACAATAACAAGACAAAAGGGTTCATCACGTGAAACCCTAGAAGTATTTCATCGTATATGGTACGCCTATAAAACATCTGGGACCCTTCTCCGTATGAGACGAGTAGAGATAATATCCCATCTCATCTCCACTACATTTAATTAAGGCCAAAATAACCATATGAAACTTGTTCATATTCCCCATTCCGGGAAGTAAGGCACCTGTGTCGGTTAACAACTGTATGGGTTCTTGGCGCTGAATAGAGGTTTCCGGTACTTGACTCTCTCTCTCTCGGTCAACTATTGTTCCATTTTCCGGTACTGTATGGGTTCTGTAGGTCATCGTTTCATCACCAAAATCACCTCCTCCATCATCGGATCATCCATCCCTATCACATAGACTTCATTTCGATAGTTTTTATTTTTATGCCGAAACTTCCAGAGTCCATAACTTTGGACTCGGGTGTTCGTTTGAGCTAAAATCCCTCTAATTCATCCTCTTGCATAATCCATTTAGCCTAATAAGGTTGTACCAACATCCAATAGTCGATTCGAACATTGGATTTTAATACCTCATATAGAACTTGATGGTTGAGTCCTTCATCCATATCCTTATCGCATGTCTTCCAAATCCATTTATTCGCCTCCCTATCCTTATCCAAAAAGTCAAAAAATCCAAAAAAGTAAAAAAAAAAATTCAAAAAATCCAAAAAAAATCAAAAAAATAAAATAGTAAAGAGAAATAATTTGTCTAGTGATGAAAACTTGGAAAACAAGTGCCTTGGATAAGTACCATGATGAAATCCTATCAAATAGGCATCATGTGTAAATCCCCATCTGCACTTGTGGGAAACTTCCTGATATGCATTCCCTCCATCCACTATGCTTCTTGCTATGCTTCCAACTATGCACCCGTTTTCTTGCTATACGTCATTTTCATTCATCCCCTCCATCCTACCTATCTTACACATCATGTTTGGCATATCTTATTTATCCCAATCCTTCCATCCTCTTTGTGATCTGGATAACCATAGGGGAAAACATATAAACATGCTTTGGATGCCTCTTAGCATACATTCCCCTCATCCACACACTATCCTTACCCTCATTCACACTCGTCTACCTTTCCTTATCCACCCGTCATGTTACCTTCAATCTCCCTTTTTATCCATGCATCCTATCTTTATCAATCTCCCCATCCCTATCTTCCTATCCTTCCATCATAGCGTCCCTTGTCATCAATCCATCTGGCCACCTTTTCCTCATCACCAATCCAACCAATCCTTTTCATCTCCCAAATCCCCCCCATCCTCTATCCTCATCCCTTCTCATTAATCCCTTGTCATTTGTATCTAGCTATAGGCTACTCCCCACACAATCCAATTCCATCTATGTTATCGTCATCACTTCTGCTTCTTTTACACATCTTGTCAACCTCCTATCCTGTCTCATCATTCATCTTTCACCATTTTTTCGGTCCTCTCGAATCCAAGACCCTGCCCTGGTCCATTGGCAGACTCGCCCAGGCTTGGGCAGACCCGCCTCGCTCCCTGGGCAGACCCGCTCTAGCTCGGGCGGATCCGCCCTAGTCCTTGGGCGGACCCACCTAGCTGCGGGCGTACCCACCTTGGTAACTGGGTGGACCTGCCTGGGTCCCCGGGAGGGCCCTCCACCCGAGCTTTTGGGCGGACCCGCCCGGCTACGGGCTGATCCACCCAAACTTGTGGGTGGATCCGCTCGAACTTGTGGGCAGACACGCCTGGGCACGGGTGGACCCACCCTTCAGGAAACTTTTTTTTCACCCTGTATAGGTCATCGTTTCATCACCAAAATCACCTCCTCCATCATCGGATCATCCATGTCAATAACATAGAATTTGTTTCGAGAGTTTTTTTTTTTATGCCGAAACTTCCGGAGTCCATAACTTTCGACTCGGGTGTCCGTTTGAGCTAAAATCCCTCTATTTCATCCTCTTGCATAATCCATTTATCCTAATAAGGTTGTACCAACATCCAAAAGTCGGTTTAAACATGGGCTCTAATACTTCATATAGAACTTGATGGTTGAGTCTTTCATTCATATCCTTATCACATGTCTTCCAAATCCACTTATTTGCCTCCCTATACTTATCTAAAAAGTGAAAAAATCCAAAAAAGTCAAAAACAAAAATAGTAAAGAGAAATAATTCGTCCAGTGGTGAAAACTTGGCAAACAAGCGCCTTGGATAAGTACCATGATGAAAGCCTGAGAAAATAGGCCTCATGTTTAAATCCACATCTGCACTTGGGGGCAGCTTCTTGATATGCATTCCCTCCATCCGCTATGCTTCTTGCTATGCTTCTAGCTATGTACCCGTCTTTTTGCTATATGTCATTTTCATTCATCCCCTCCATCCTACCTATCTTACACATTCTGTTTGCCATATCTCATTTATCCCAATCCTTCCATCCTTTTGTGATCTGGATAACCATAGGGGCAAACATATAAACATGCTTTTGATGCCTCTTAGCATACATTCCCCTCATCCGCACACTATCCTAACCCTCATTCACACTTATGTACCTTTCGTTATCCACCTGTCATACTACCTTCAATCTCCCTTCCCTATCTATGCATCCTGTCTTTATCCATCTCCCCATCCCTATCTTCCTATCCTTCTGTCATAGTGTCCCTTGTCATCAATCCATCTAGCCACGTTTTCCTCATCACCAATCCAACCAATCCTTTTCATCTCCAAAATCCCCTCCATCCTCTATCGTCATCCCATCTCATAATCCCTTGTCATTGGTATCTAGCTATAGGCTACTCCCCATGCAATCCAATGCCATCTATCTTATTGTCATCACTTTCGCTTCTTTTACACATTTTGTAAACCTCCTATCTTTTCTCATCATTCATATTTCCCCTTTTTTTTGGACCTCCCAAATTCTCAACCCTGCCCTGGTAAATGGGCGGACCCGCCCCGGTCCCTGGACGGACCCGTACTGGTACCTGGGCGGACCAGCTCGAGTCCTCGGGCGGGGCCTCTGCCCAAGCTCATGGGCAGACCCTTTTGGCTGTGGGCAGATCTGCCCGAACTTGTGGGCGGATCCGCTCGAGCTCGTGGATAGACCCGCTCGGCTGTAGGCGGATCCACCTGAGCTCGTGGGCGGACCCGCCTGGCTGCGAGCGGATCCGCTCGAGCTTGTGGGCGGACCCGCCTAGGCGTGGGAGAACCCCCCTATCCGCGGGCGCACCAACCCTTCTGGCAATTTTTTTTCACCCTCCGTAGGTCATTGTTTCATCACCAAAATCGCCTTCTCCATCATCGAATCATCCATCCCAATCACAGAGTCTTCGTTTTGAGAGTTTTTTTTTATGCCGAAACTTCCGGAGTCAATAACTTTGGACTAGGGTGTCCTTTTGAGCTGAAATCCCTCTAATTCATCCTCTTGCATAATCCATTTATCATAATAAGGTTTTACCAACATCCAACAGTCGGTTCAAACATGGGCTCTTAATACCTCATATAGAATTTGATGGTTGAGTCTTTCCTCCATATCCTTATCGCATGTCTTCCAAATCCACTTATTCGTGTCCCTATCCTTATCCAAAAAAGCTAAAAAAAATCTAAAAAAGTCCAAAAATCTAAAAGAAATTAAAAAAATTAAAAAAATTAAAAAAAAAACAATAGTAAATAGAAATAATTCGTCCAGTGGTGAAAATTTGGCAAATAAACGCCTTGGATAAGTACCATGATGAAAGTTTGGCAAACATGCCTCATGCGTAAATCCCCATCTGCACTTGGGGGCAACTTCCTGATATGCAATCCCTCCATCCGCTATGCTTCTTGCTATGCTTCCAGCTATGCACCCGTCTTCTTTCTATATGTCATTTTCATTCATCCCCTCCATCCTACCTATCTTACACATCTTGTTTGGCATATCTCATTTATCCCAATCCTTCCATCCTCCTTGTGATTTGGATAACAATAGGGGCAAACATATAAACATGCTTTGGATGTCTCTTAGCATATATTCCCCTAATCCGCACACTATCCTAACCCTTATTTTATTCACACTCATCTATCTTTCCTTATCCACCCGTCATGCTACCTTCAATCTCCCTTCCCTATCCATGCATCCTATCTTTATCCATCTCCCCATCCCTATCTTCCTATCCTTCCCGCATAACATCCCTTGTCATCAATCCATTTGGCCACCTTTTTCTCATTACCAATCCAACCAATCCTTTTAATCTCCCAAATCCCCCCATCCTCTAGCCTCATCCCATCTCATAATCCCTTGTCATTTGTATCTAGCTATAGGCTACTCCCACCGCAATCCAATGCCATCTATCTTATCATCATCACTTCCGCCTCTTTTACACATCTTGTCAACCTCCTATCCTGTCTCATCGTTGATCTTTCACCTTTTTTATGGTCCTCCCGAATCCTCGACCCTACCCTGGTCCAGAGGCGGACCCGCTCCAACTCGGGTAGACCCACCTTGATCCCTGGGCAGACCCGCCCCAGCTCGGGCTGACCCGCCCCGCTCCCTGGGCGGACCCGCCTGGTTGCAGGCGGACCCGCTTGGTTGCAGGCGGACCCGCCTGGTTGCAGGCGGACCCTCCCTGATACCTAGAAGGACCTGCTCGGGTCCCTGGGCGGGGCCTCTGCCCAAGCTCGTGGGCAGTCTCGCCCCGTTGCGAATGAATCCGCCTGAACTCGTGGGCGGACCCGCCCGAGCTTGTGGGCGGACCTGCCCTTCAGGTAACATGTTTTTCACCCTCTATAGGTCATCGTTTCATCACCAAAATCACCTCCTCCATCATCAGATTATCCATCCGAATCACATAAACTTCGTTTCAAGAGTTTTTATTTTTATGCCGAAACTTTCAGAGTCCATAACTTTCAACTCGGGTGTCCGTTTGAGGTAAAATCCCTCTAATTCATCCTCTTGCATAATCCATTTATCTTAATAAGGTTGTACCAACATCCAACAGTCGGTTCAAACATGGGCTCTTAATACTTCATATAGAACTTGATGGTTGAGTTCTTCATCAATATCCTTATCGCATGTCTTCCAAATCCACTTATTCGCCTTCCTATCCTTATCCAAAAAGTCAAAAAATCCAAAAAAGTTAAAAAAAATCGAAAAAAGTGAAAAAATCGAAAAAAATCCAAAAAAAAAAAGTAAAGAGAAATAATTTGTCCAGTGGTGAAAACTTGGCAAACAAGTGCCTTGGATAAGTACCATGATGAAAGCCTGGCAAACATGCATCATGCGTAAATCCCCATCTGCACTTGGGGGCACTTTCCTGATATGCATTCCCTCCATCCGCTATGGTTCTTGCTATGCTTCCAGCTATGCACCCGTATTTTTGCTATACCTCATTTTCATTCATCCCCTTCCATCCTACCTATCTTACACATCCTATCTGGCATATCTCATTTATCCCAATCCTTCCATCCTCCTTTTGATTGGGATAACCATAGGGGAAAACATATAAACATGCTTTGGATGCCTCTTAGCATACATTCCCCTCATCCGTAAACTATCGTAACCATCATTCACAATCATCTACATTTCCTTATCCACCCGTCATGCTACCTTCAATCTCCCTTCCGTATCCATGCATCCTATCTTTATCCATCTCCCCATTCCTATCTTCCTATCCTTCTATCATAGCATCCCTTTTCATCAATCCATCTGGCCACCTTTTCCTCATCACCAATCCAACCAATCCTTTTCATCTCCCAAATCCCCCCCATCCTCTATCCTCATCCCATCTCATAATCCCTTGTCATTGGTATGTAGCTATTGGCTACTCCCCACACAATCCAATGCCATCTATCTTATCGTCATCACTTCCACTTCTTTTAGACATCTTGTCAACCTCCTATCTTGTCTCATCATTCACCTTTCCCCTTTTTATTTGGTCCTCCCGAATCCTCGACCTTGCCCTGGTCCATGGGCGGACCCGCCCGAGCACGGGCGGACCCGCCCTTCAAGCAACTTTTTTTTCACCCTCCGTAGGTCATCGTTTCATCACCAAAATCACCTCCTCCACCATCGGATCATCCATCCCAATCACATAGACTTCGTTTCGAGAGTTTTTATTTTTATGCCGAAACTTCTGGAGTCCATAACTTTTGACTCGGTTGTCCGTTTGAGTTGAAATCCCTCTAATTCATCCTCTTGCATAATCCATTTATCCTAATAATGTTGTACCAACATCCAACAGTGGGTTGAAACATGGGCTCTTAATACCTCATATAGAACTTGATGGTTGAGTACTTCATTCATATCCTTATCTAATGTCTTCCAAATCCAATTATTCGCCTCCCTATCCTTATCCAAAAAGTCAAAAAATCCAAAAAAGTAAAAAAAAAATCCAAAATAGTCAAAATATCAAAAAAAAAAAAATCAAAAAATAAAAAAAAAAATAGTAAAGAGAAATAATTTGTCGAGTGGCGAAAACTTGGCAAACAAGCGCCTTGGATAAATACCATGATAAATCCTAGCAAACATGCGTCATGCGTAAATCCCCATCTGCACTTGGGGGCAGCTTCTTGATATGCATTCCCTCCATCCGCTATGCTTCTTGCTATGCACCCATCTTCTTTCTATACATCATTTTCATTCATCCCCTCCATCCTACCTATCTTACACATCCTGTTTGGCATATCTCATTTATCCCAATCCTTCCATCCTCCTTGTGATCTGGATAACCATAGGGGCAAACATATCAACATGCTTTGGATGCCTCTTAGCTTACATTCCCCTCATCCACACACTATCCTAATCCTCATTCACACTCATCTACCTTTCGTTATCCACCCGTCATGCTACTTTCAATCTCCCTTCCATCCTATCTTTATCCATCTCCCCATCCCTATCTTCCTATCCTTCCATCATAGCATCCCTTGTCATCAATCCATTTGGCCACCTTTTCCTCATCACCAATCCAACCAATCCTTTTCATCTCCCAAATCCCCCCCATCCTCTATACTCATCCCATCTCATAATCCCTTGTCATTGGTATCTAGCTATAGGCTACTCCCCACACAATTCAATGCCATCTATCTTATCGTCATCACTTCCGCTTATTTTACACATCTTGTCAACCTCCTATCCTATCTCATTATTCATCTTTCCCCTTTTTTTTGGTCCTCCTGAATCCTCGACCCTGCCCTGGTCCATGGGCGGACCCGCCCTTCAAGAAAGTTTGTTTTCACCCTCTATAGGTCATCGTTTCATCACCAAAATCACCTCCTCCATCATCGGATCATCCATCCCAATCACAAACTTTGTTTCGAGAGTTTTGATTTTTATGCCGAAACTTCCGGAGGCCATAACTTTTGACTTGTGTGTCCGTTTGAGCTGAAATTTTACAGGTGGTTGCGTTATGAGGTGGCATGTGGATTCCCAACTGACTTTAAGTCGGTTGGACCCTTTTTTGCCACATTTTCAGGGCCTCAAACTTTCATCTTGTTGGAATAGTGTGCGTCAATTTCACAGGCTGAAACCTCTGAAAGAGCAAAGTTGGTGTGACATCCTTATTGTTTGGCTGTCTAGCAGTTGCGCAACCTTGTTGCTGTCTTACCAACTGGAGTTGTCGCTATGACATTTCTTGTCGTTGTGATCTCTCTCTGCTAGGTAAGAACTCTTGCTGACTCTGGTTCATAGTGGTTGTTGGGGAGACTTGTGGTGACTGCAGTTATCGGGGAGACTCTTGACCGAAAGGTTTGCTTTTGGTATGAAGTCTTAGCGATGTGATATGTCTCACCGATAAGTATACACTTGGAGTCATTGAAGTAACATGAAGGCTTCGGTATGAAGTCTTAGAGATGGAGGTTATGTCTCGCCGATGGTGTAGTTTATCTTCGGTATGACTCCTGGCGAAGGATGGTCTCGGGGTGACTTGGAACCTACGGAGTAACTCTTAGTGATGGATGTGGTCTCGCCAATAGGTATGTTGCTTCGGTATGATCTCTTGGTGATAGCGATAGTCTCACTGATGGGAATGCTAATGTCTATGTGACTTTTGAACATCGGTATGACCTCTCACTGAATAGCGATAGTCTTGCCGAATAGCGCTACATGTGGTGGTCATCGGTATGAACGTCTCAACGATATGGTTTATCTCGCCGACTGCTTTTGAACTCGGTGTAACCTCTTGCCGAAGGTGATAAGTCTGGCCGATAGCTACAATCGGGTCTTGTGGCATCAGGGAGACATGGTTAGTGTCTCACCTACATGTAGATACAATTCGAAAACTTTTGACAAATTGACTATCCTACGGGGTGTGATTTCGACCAATCAGGGATTAGAATGGGAACTGTTGGAAGTTAGACTGTTGTGGCCGTTCCTGTGAGGAAGTTCAATAGACCAGGGATGACATGGATATACTTAGAGATTGAAGTTGATGATCGGTTTGGCGTACAGTTTGTTTGGACGATAAGTGGGATAAACAGTTTGATGAACAGTTGAGTAATCAGTGTGAATTCAATTCTGAGAGCATTGTAACTTGAATGTTCTGTACAAGGTTGATCATTGTGTATGCTACTGTAATTTGACATCAGAGAGTGAAGCCCACACTCTGTATGTAATTTTTTTTACTGTAATACAAAGGGGTTTTTCTTGGTGTGGTGGGTTTTTCTCCTATAAGGGTTTTCCCACATAAATCTGGTGTTCATGTGTGTATGGTCATTTTTTTGTTTCTGTTATTTCTTTCAAGTGTATCTTAATTGGACTGTAATTGAAAATTTAAAAGCACTTCTACATTCTTCCTTGAGGTTTTGACGTTAGGAGAGTTGTTTCCGCACCTTAGCTTTCCTTACACATCTTGCCCCTCAAAATCACAATTTAGTGTTTTTTTTTAGTTTTTGAAAAATCATTTTTTGTCAATAACTCGGAATGCATGTCTCAAATTTGGGATGTTAGTTGGAAATTCATCCTATCTTAGTTTTGGGCATTTTTTGGGAAAAAAAAGAGCTCTCAAACGTATGACTGTGAAGTTTCCTAAAATGGTAAAATTTGATAATTTTTTGAAAATTGCCAAATCTGGAAAAATCTGTGTCAACACCTTACGTCCCTTAAACTCTGAAACTTGGTGTAGAATCAATCCCATCACATCCTTCAATCATTCTAATCTAGGCTTCAATCCAACCCTAATCTGAGCTTTAATCCAATCCCAATATGAGCTTACCCAAAACCCTAATTTGAGCTTTAGTCCATCTGCAGTCAAGATATTTGGATATTGAAACAAATCTTAAGATCCCTCCCTCCATATTCTTCAATTTTTTCCTATTCATCCATTCTAATCATCCGTTCACTCGTTTTGAGTAAACATTCATCTAGTTTGAACCTTCATCTATCATCTCAAACATCTGTTTACTTGTTCCGAGTAAAAATTCATCCATTTCAAACCTTCTATCATTTCAAAGTCTCATTCAACAATCCCGATCAATCGTTTACTCGTTCCGAGTAATCTTCCATCTATCATTCATCCATTGTGAGTGTTCGTTTACTCATTTTGAGTAATCGTTCATCCCTCTCAATCATCTATTTACTCGTTTTGAGTAATCTTTCATCTATCCATCTTGTCTTCCTCCCACTTCATCATAGCTGATTTGGGTAACTATCCCATCCCTGAGCTTTGTGTAGTCACCATCCTCCGATCCAATCCAACGGGTCTATCTTGTCTCATCGTGTCGATTCCATCATCTTATCCCCTTATCTAGGGTTATCTCGTCATCTTTTATCCATCATTTTTCATTGGCCTTTTGTCGAACTACGTTGCCCCTGCGCTTTCATGTAGGCAAGGTCGATCATTTGATCTGCCCCCAGGGTTCCATCATCGATCTATATTGTCCACTTTTCTCCTTATCTCCATCCTATCTTTATCATCCATCGAAGTCTCCATCATGGTCTGTCATCAGCCTTTTATCGAACTATGAGGGCTCTGCGCTTCCACGTAGGCAAGGCTAATCTTTGATTGACCCCCGAGCCCCTAGGTCGCTAGGATGTGTCAGTCTCCTATCTTGTGTCATGTCTCTTGTGTTGTGTTGTCAAGCTATGCCCTTATCTAGCTGGTTCTTAACAAACAAGATCCACTTGTATCATCAAATCCAATCAGTTATGAATATCCTGCATCATATTGATCTTTTAGTTTAGTATTCATCGTTAAGCAAAAGCCCTACCCCCCCTCCGCCCGCCTACCCCAAACACTTTTTTTTCCTCTAAACCCATTTTTCCTCCCACCCAACCCAACAAAACCCATGTTTTAATTTTTTGAAAAACTCAAGCAAATTGACCAAAATCACAAAGTTGGGTTCAAACTAACCTGGCATGGCACGACACACTCGATGAAGAATCACCGTCTCTCGTCCACCCGATGAATGATGTCAGTATCGTACTCCGACATCGTGTCCCTTCCCTCTTGCTCTCTCGTTTTCTCCCTCTCCTCCTCACTTGACAACTGTCCAAATGAGGAGGTAATTCCTAGAATTATCTTTTATAGCTTCCCCCCCCTTTTTTACCTTTTAAAATAAAGGGAATTTTTCCCCTTTATTTAACCTTTTTTTCCCCTCAATTAATTCACCCACTCCCTATCTTACTAGGGCCGCCATTTGCGCATCGTATACCCATTTGCTTCCATTCAAGCGCCAATCTTTTTGGTTTTTTGTGCTCTTTCCAATGCCATATACCACTTCATACTTTCGAGAAGTTGTCCAAGGCCCCTTTTCCTTCCCCGTCCGCCTTCTTGAGGGGGCATACCCTACTATTCTCTCCCTACCTTCCGTCAGAAGCCTTCTCTTGCGAGACCATGGCATCCTCTTTATTTCTCCTCCATTCGGGTAGTTCACGCAAACTCTCCCATGCTGGGGCATCTCTTTTTCGGTTGCTTCTTCCATAGAGTCATCTGTATTTTATTTTTCTTTGAAACCCTATTATCCTAATAGTATTTCGAAGAGGGGAAAAATGTAGACATCTAAATTTGACTACTTCAATATGGTCAAAAGCGTCTCCTTAATCATCCTTTTGTTCGTTTAGTGGGCAGGGGGAGGGGGTAGGGTTTTTTGCTTTGTGTCCTGTTGACTTGTAGGGCCACCCGTGCCCGGGTAGGTCTGCTCAGGCTCGGGCGGGTCTGCCCGGGCTCGAGTGGGTCCATCCTTGAGCTCAGACGGGCTCACTCGCGAGCTGAGGTGGGTCCGCTCGGGCTTGGGCGGGTCCGCCCGCGAGCTTGTACGGGCTTGCCCATGAGCTCGAGCAGGTCCACCCGGGCTGGGGCAGAGACCCTGACCGTGAGCTCGAGCGGGCTCACCGGCGAGCTCGGGTAAGTCTGCGCAGGCGCGGGTGGGCTCGTTCGTGAGCTCACCCGGGCTTGGGCGGGTCTGCCAGGGCGCGGATGGGCTCGCTCGTGAGCTTGCGTAGGATCACTGGCGAGCTCAGGTGGGTTCGCCTATGCGCAGGCGGGCTTGCTCGTGATCTCGGGCGGGTCTGCCCGGCGCGGGCGGGCTCGCCCTCGAGCTCGAGCAGGTCCGCTCGGGCTTGGGCGGGCTCGCCCGTGAGCTCGAGTGAGGCCACTCGAGCTTGGGGCGGGGCCTTCTAGGGGCCGGGGCGAAGCCACCCAGGGCCTAGGGCGGGTCTGAGACGATTGAAAATACCCAAAGGCAGGGGGAAAAGGGGGGAAACAATGGGATGGAGAAGGGAAATCCCGAGGCGGGAAGGAGTAAAGGGGGGCAAAATGATGCCAAGAGAAACTGACAAATTATGTTTATGTGATGGACGTAGAATGTTGAGAGCTTGTGGACGTGGGAGAGATGGTTCAAGGTGCTGACGAGATGCATGGCAGCGATGACAAGCGCAGATCACCAGAGACTAGTAGAGGCAAGACTAGTTCATACGCTATCATACCCGACGATTACGGCCCACAGGGCCATGCTGACAGCCTTGATAGAGTGTTGGGATTCAGCGACATCGATGTTTCACCTACTGACTGGGGAGATGACAGTGACTCTGGAGGATGTTTGGTGTATGTTGAGGCTCCCTATAGCAGGGCTTGCGGTTAGCGAGTGTTAGGTGGCGGGTGATGCACTGGACGAGTCCATTCAGGTTGTATTTGGCAGTGACGATCTACCGATTCAGCGGCAACAGTTGGATGTGGACAGATGTTTGTTTTGTGAGGTACCGACATTGTCGCTGTACTTAGCGGGGTTGATTAGTGGGATCCTGGTGCCAGATGGGAGTGGTCAATTCTTGCATCTCAGGTTCATCGAGGTGATTCGGCATATCATTGAAGGCCGAGAGGGTCAGTTTGCATGGGGGACTTGTATGCTGGTGCAGCGGTACTGGGATATGCACAGGGTATGTTATAAGAGGGCGCTGAGTGTGACACATGTCACACTGCTATAGGTCTCAGCTTGGGAGTACATCAGGGTGACTAGGTCGATCGTGCACAGAGCAGGAGAGCAGGATGACAGAGAGGCCATGGCGTGGGGATGGGGGGCAGAGGCGGGAGTGATACTACGGTATTAGGATGTTAGAGATGTAGATGTATGGAGGAGGCGGCTGGATGATGTGCAGGTGTTGATGATAGTGTGGCGTTCTTATCTGATGCAGTGCTTTAGGGGATGGAGGGACAATGAGGAGGCACATAGTGATTACTTCTTTACCCGATGTTATATTATTGGGAGAGGTTCGCTTGTGGTGGAGTTGCATAGACCCGATCGGGTGATGCGACAATTTGGAGTGAGGCAGGATATTCCTGTGGGGTGGGTGATGTTACGATGATTGACATGAGAGTGGCCATGGGGGGTTGAGCTGGATCTGGATGCCGTGTGGGACGAGCTAGAGGCACTGCAATTTGTGCCATACCCAGACAGGTGGGAGGGGCAGAGAGATACAGGTATGACAGATTGATATCAGTAGTGGTTCAGGCGAAATCCACCTCCATGGATTACCCCAATAGTGCCGATTGAGGGAGTACTAGGGTTCAAATTAGAGGATGAGAGACGACTGAGGGCGGAGGGACCGGTACCCCGAGGGCGATAGAGAGGAGGCCAGGTGAGAGGAGGACAAAAGGGGAGGTACAAGAGGTAGGTGGAACAACTGAGGAGTTAGTGAGGGCAGCTAGGAGGAGGAGACGACGGTGCAAAGCCTAAGGAGGAGATGGAGCAGAGGAGGAAGAGGAGGAGGCTAGGGTTGTAGCACAATAGGATAGGGGGTCGGAGGTCCAAAGAGAGAGGAGCTAGGAGGCACGTGCATCCCAGGAGGTCAGTAACATGAGAGAGGGGAGGAGGCCGAGGCTAGCGGAGCGTGGGAGAGACAGGAGGCAGACATGGCCATAGGAGGGCAGCAGCGATAGAGACAGGCAGAGGGTGAGGCCAGTGGGGCGTAGGAGAGGATGACAGGGAAAGGGGGAGCCCCCGCAGTGATTGATATGGATGAGATGGAGGCGTTAGAGAGTGAGGAGCATGATCCATAAGAGATGGACATTGACTCTGATGTGCATGACATTGCACCACTAGCGACAACACCACCTAGAGGAGAGGATCCCGTAGTGGTGTTGAGAGAGACTCTGGAGAGACTGCGCCTTAGTAAGCAGTGATTACGACAGAAAGAGGCAGAGCGGGTCAGATTAGAGGAAGTGCTGAGTGAGCTACAAACATGTTTCACCCAGGGTGAGAGAGATTACGTAGTCTTGGCCACGCTGGTGTCTGATGTGGAGAGGAGATTGATGATAGAGCAGGATGAGGCAGTTGACCTGCGGGCATAGATAGAGAGATTGCGAGCGAAGGTGGTTAGGGAGTATGAGGAGGGAAATGCAGTGAGGTGGGAGAGAGACCGTTTGGTGGTGGAGGTGGTGATATGACAGGTCGTTGGAGGAGGGACAGGGCAGGAGCCGTCAGAGATTGGGGGGACTGTCGAAGATACAGAGGGTCTGCAGAGACAGCTAGAGCAATTATGGAGAGAGAGAGCAGATTGGCACTGAGAGCGGGCTGAGCTTAAAGACAGAGTGGACTGTTTAGAGTAGACAGTAGGGGACATGGGATTGATGCAACAGAGAGAGGAGGAGACGAGGAGAGAGATACACATGCTACAGTTAGAGAGAGATGTGGCATAGGAACAAGTGCAGGTCATAGAGGCAGATAGGGATGTGCTACAAACACGTGCTCAGGTGGCTACGAGTGAGAGGTTGGTGGCAGAGACAGAGGTTTAGTCTCTTTGGAGAGAGAGGGATGTAACGGTGACAGGTCTTCGACAGGAGCGATATTCTGCCGAGTTGAGACTTCAGGCACTTCAGAGGGACAAGGATGCAGCAGAGGATCGGGCATAGGTTGCGTAGAGGGAGAGAGATGCCGTAGAGGTACGGATGTAGACACTGTAGAGCGAGCGAGACACAACACAGGCTCAGCTACAGGTAGCGCATGGTGCGAGGGGTGAGCCAAGGGTAGAGGTACATGGGTTACGTGCACAATTACAGGCTACAGAGGCTGAGAGAGATAGGGCTACATAGTAGGTACAACAACTGACAGTGGCACAAGAGGCCTGGGTATAGGAGTAGAGAGTTATTTGTAGAGACCGAGACAGGTATAGAATTGAGTGAAATATCGCTAGGCATTAGGCTGCGCAATGGGATGATTATATGCAAGAGTCAAGTTACTGGAGGTGTGCATATGAGCATGTCATTCCAGATCCAGCGCAGCGCACAATGCGCTACATCAGACAGGTACCTCAAATGTCAGCACCGTCCCAATCATTAGGGACCCTTACTAGAGGATACAGTGACTATCAGCGGACTCCTCCTCTCAGTGGTTACCAGGGGACTCCCACCTGTGAGTATCAGGGGACTCCCATGCATAGAGGGCTAGTGCCAAACTCTCCTCAGAAATCAGACATGGGTAGCTCACAGTAGAGCAGCCAGAGAGCAGATGACAGGATACCAATTTTTTGAAAGACACAGGATGGAGTGTTTAGTACTTATTGGTAGAGATCAGAGGTGCTCTACATCTGTGAATTTTGTACCTTATTTGATGATATATGATGGATATGTGGTAGATTAAGCTTGAGACTTTGTGACGAGATGTACATTGTATTATTTTGATTATGATATGGGACAGTCCTTATTGACACTATGCATTATGTTCTGTGTGATGGATGATTCAGTTTATGTATGCATATGTATATGATATTTCATACTTATGTGGATGGGTGATCTGATTTATTTATGCACATGTATATGATACTTCATGCTTATGTGGATGTATGATTTGATTTATTTATGCACATGTATATGATACTTCATGCTTATGTGGATGGACACTTTGGTTTATGTATGCACATGTTTATGAGAATGGATGATTCAGTTTATGTATGCACATGTTTATGATATTTCATTGCTATGTGGATGGATGATTATGCATATATTAATGTTGATAATGTAGGATGATATGAATATTTGGTATGAAATGTAATTAGGATGTAGCTAACAATATGTTTTGGTGGGTGATAATGTGTGTATTATGTAAATGTTAATGCAAGATGAGTTCCTATAATGAAAACCTAAGTGTCAGTAAGGACTTGCATGGGATTGCGGATAGGTGATAGGTGTACTGTGGGTGTGACATTGTACCTGTCAAAAAACCATTAGTACCCTGAGAAGAAGATCAAGAGGGAAAAGAGTCAAGACCTTGCACAACCTAAATCACAAGTCCTAGGTTATGAAGAAGGCTAAATGGAGAGTGTATGTAGTGAAATGAAATGCAGTCAAGGATGCAATTTTCCATCTTCGGAGCATTGATTTTTGCTATAGCATAAGATACCGAATACCCTGATATGTAAGATCGAGGTGAGTTGGCATCCAATGCATGAAACAAACACAACACACAAAAAGGCTATCCCGACACCCCAAGGTCATGATGACCCTGGTCGGGCCAGGTATTGGGATAACCAAAAACACACAAGGATGCCCCATTGTAACACAAGACCTCAGGGATCTTGGTGGGTACTATGTGGGACAACCGAGGAGACAACAACAAAGAAAAGATCAAGATACACCCCTATGTTGACGAGTCAAAGCACACCATGATATGATGGATCAAGGCGACTATGACAAGTGTTGATAGGGAGCTCAAATGATAAACAAAATTCAAAAACATCAAAAGATCACAATCAATTTCAAAACATCCTTTGCCATAGGATCAAGGGAATGGATGAGATTGAAGTGGTCTGCTAGGAAGGATGCATCCTGTTGAGACCGATGATGGATACTAAACTAGAATGAACCTATTGATGCATGATGTTTTCCATTAACTAGCTCTCCTAACACTAGGGGAATTTGTTTGTGAAGAATGAGTCAGAAAAGGACACATACTGACACACCCTACAGACTTAGGGGCTTGGGGGCCGATAAGAGATTAGCCTTGCCTACGTGAAAGTGCAGAGCCCTCGTAGTTCATGAAAAGACCATGGATAAAGCGAAAAGAGGATGATGATGACTAGTGATGAATGACACCAGACATGACACACAAATGCCTCGAGGGAGGATCAAATGATCAACCTTGCCTACGTGATAGCTCAGGGGCAATGTATTTCGACTAAGGACATGATAGGATGAGGTCTAGATGGAGACCGACATGATGGGGGGGCTATATGAAGACACAAACCGACCGAGGATGAGATGAATGACATAAGCTCAGAGCGAGATACTGAAAAGCTCAGAATGAGGGATAGCCTAGATGGATCTTCCAATGCTCAATCAAAATATACCAAGCAGCCAAGGATGGGATGGGTGAGGATGATAATGCAGATGAAAGCATAAAATAAGTAGGATGCCAGGTAGATAATGATTAAGCCCTCTACGGATGACATCTGTTACCAGACTTTCACCACCCGTACTTATCGAAGGCACCACCAAAAGGTGGTTTTCACCATAGGACAAATTTATTTCTCTTTACTATTCTTAGATCTTTTTTTGATTTTTTTGATTTTTTGATTTTTTGATTTTTTTGATTTTTTGATTTTTTTAATTTTTTGATTTTTTTGATTTTTTGATTAGGTGGGGTTACCAATCGGACTTAGGTGTAGAACCTCTTTATATGCATGATATTTATGGGTTCTTTGAGGGGATCTCCTTCAAGAGTAGTCAGTCTGTATGCCCCAAATCCATATTTGGCGGCTATGATATAAGGCCCTAACCAGTTTCCTTCAAAATTTCCTTTCTTGTCTCGGTCTTGCTGAGTACGCTGATTCTCTTTAAGGACAAGATCACCAACCTAGAACTGTCAAGGATGAACCTTCTTATTGTAGTTATGCTTGAGGTGGTTCTGATATGCTTACAGATGATCGTAGGCTTTGATTCTTCTTTCATCAAGTAACTCCAGTTGTGCAAGCCATGCAACACGAGCATCCTCCTCACTGATAAGATTTTTTAGAGATATTCTCAATTATGGGATCTCAACTTCAATTGGCAAGATGGCTTCGGTGCCATAGAGTAAAGAATAGGGAGTGGCACTTGTAGGGGTGTGGATGGAGGTGCGATATGCCCAGAGGGCGGGATGAATATGGAGGTGCCAATCTCGACCAGTGTTGTTGACAACCTTTTTGAGGATGTGGATAAGGGTCTTGTTGGTTGCTTTTGCTTGACCATTACCCTGGGGGTAATATGGCATTGACCAACGATGTTGGATATGGAAGGTGCCGCAGAGGTGTTTCATGGCTTGGTTTTTGAAAGGTTTTCCATTATCAGAGAGGATGGTGGATGGGATACCATATTTGCAGAGAATATGGAAAATGATGAATTTTGAGATCTGAATACCGGTGATCTATGAGAGTGGCATGGCTTCCACCCACTTAGTGAAGTACTTAGTGGCAGTAATTATGAATGTATGGCCATCGGATGATGGTGGGTAAATCTTGCAAATCAAGTTGAAACCCCATTGAGAGAATGGCCACAGTGCTAGGAGGGGTTGAAGGTCTTGTGCTAGAGCATGAATCAAATCTGAATGTTGCTGGCAGGGAAAGCATTTATTCACAAATTCACAAGAATCATGCTCTAATGTAGGCCAATAATATCCAACTCGGAGAATCCTTTTGGCTAGGGCCATACCATTTGAATGAGCTCCACAAACACCACTATGTACCTTCATTAGTGTCGTGTGGGCTTTAGTCTCATTCAAA
The DNA here is from genome assembly GCA_007258455.2 of Sequoia sempervirens. NCBI lineage: Eukaryota > Viridiplantae > Streptophyta > Pinopsida > Cupressales > Cupressaceae > Sequoia > Sequoia sempervirens. The sequence continues at coordinate 236,672,037 of VDFB02105785.1, forward strand.
AATCTAAGGAGGATTCCATCATACCCATGACGATAAAGCGTATCACCGACGATAATGTATCGGGAAGAGCAATGAACAAAGGATTTGCGTTGATTGCGTGTGAGGTCTGGGGGTAGAATATTATCATGGAGATAGGTATATATGTCCTGGTACCAAGGGGAAGCGGGACCCACGATATCGCACACTATGTCAATCTCAGGAATATCATATGCTGGGATTAAAAGTTGTTCCACAAGGAACTGACATTTTGTTCGATCTTTAGGTATGTCAATCTGGGAGCCGATAGTGGCCATTGCATCAACTGCTTTGTTCTATACCCTAGGAATTTGGTCAAATTGTATGAAGGTGAAATATTTCTTGAAATCATCCACCATGCATTTATAGGGCAACAACTTATCATATTTTGTTAGGAATTCATCATTAACTTGCTTGATGACTAATAATGAATCACCAAAGAATTTCAAGTGAGTTATGTGCCACTGCTTTGCAATTCAGAGGCCAGTGAGGAGGGCTTCATACTCTGCCATGTTGTTGGTACACGGGAATGCTATCCTGAATGATTTTGGAATGTAGTCACCTTGAGGGGTAACCAATAAAATTCCCGCACCTGATCCATTATGAGTATATGAGCCATCAAAATACAGTGTCCAAGCAGATGCGTCTGTGACTGTGTAAACTTCTTCGTTTGGAAATTCAGTGTCTAGAGGGTAAGCGTCTACTAGTGGCACCTCGGCCAACTGATCAGCTATGACTTGTCCCTTTATGGCTTTTCACTCCACATACTCTATGTCAAATTCACTTAGGAGCATGACCCACTTGGCCATGCGGCCAGTTAGAGTGGTTCTGGATAACAGATACTTTAGTGGATCAATTTTTTCTATTAATTTGACTAGATGGCTGAGCATGTAATGTTGGAGTTTTTGTGTGCTGAAGACTACCACAAGGCAGGATTTTCCATGGGAGAGTAGTTTGATTCATAGCCGACTAGTGTTCGACTGATGTAGTAGATAACTGTTTCTTTTGATGATTCATCATATTGTACCAACAATGCCCCCAGCATGACTAAAGTGGCAGAGATATAAAGCAGGAGTGGTTTCCCTGGAATAGGTGGCATCAGGATCGGTGGATGAGCTAAGTATTCTATGATCTTATCAAAACCTGTTTGACATTGTTGGTTCCATAAAAAAGTGGAGTCTTTCTTCAGAAGATGGATGAATGGCTGACACTTATCTGCAAGTTGGGCTATGAACCGACAGATGGATTGCATCTTCCCTTGGAGACTTCTTAACTGTTTCAGATTGTGCGAGGGTGGCATGTCTAGAATAGCTTTCACCTTGGTGGGATCAACCTCAATACCCCTTCGAGAGACTATGAAACACAACAATTTTCCTGATGTAACACCAAAGACACACTTTTTTGGATTTAGCCGTAACTTGTAATGTTGCAACCATTCAAAGATCTTTTTCAGGATGGTGGGATGTTCTGTTCGGGTTCTATATTTCCCTAACAAGTCATTGACATAATCCTCCATGATGATATGGATGAGGTCATGGAAGATGATCGTCATTTCCCTCTGATATGTCGCCCCTACATTTTTGAGACCAAAAGGAATAACATTGTAACAGAAGGTACCCCAAGGTGTTTTGAAAGCAGTCTTGTGTTGGTCCTTAGGTGCAATTTGAATCTGATTATAACCAGAGAAACCATCAATAAGGGATAAAATCTCATGTCCTATTGTGAGGTTGACCAACATGTCAATGTTAGGCAGAGGGAATTCATCCTTTGGGCATGCCTTCTTAAGATCCCTGAAGTCTGTGCAGATCCGAATGTCTCCATTTGGTTTGGCGACTGGTACTATATTGGAGATCCAATCAGAGTAGTCAATTGGTCTGATAAAACCTGCATCTAGTAATTTCTCCAATTCCTTCTTGACTAATAGTGCCACCTGTGGGTGCATCTTGCAGAGCTTCTGTTTGAAAGGCTTGGCATCAGGGCGAACGTCTAGATGATGAACCACTAAAGCGGGGTCCAAGCCTGGCATGTATAAATATGACCAAGAAAAGTTAACAATACCTTCTTGGAGTAACTGAACGATGACTGCATATTCCAGATTTGAGAGTGATTTGGCCACATATGTGATCTTAGGAGTTTCGGCGGTGCCCAGATTAACTTCTTGAGTTTCTTCAATTAGAATGGACAACCATGTGGATAATTGAGTTCCCCTTGATCCTATGGCAAAGGATGTTTGAAATTGATTGCGATCTTTTGATGCTTTTGGATTTTGTTTATCATTTGAGCTCCCTATCATCACTTGTCATGGTCGCCTTGATCCATCATATCATGGTGTGATTTGACCAGTCAACATAGGGGTGTATCTTGATCTTTTCTTTGTTGTTGCCTTCTCGGTTGTCCCACGTAGTACCCACCAAGATCCCTGAGGTCTTGTGTTACGCTAGGGCATCCTTGTGTGTTTGTGGTTATCCCAATACCTGGCCCGACCAAAGCCATCACGACTTTGGGGTGTTGGGATAGCCTTCTTGTTTGATGTGTTTGTTTCATGCATTAGACACTAAGATGCCTTGGTCCTTTATACCTTGGTGTATCATGTCTTATGCTATAGAAAAAATTAGTGCTCCTAACGATGGAAAATTACATTTGGATTGCATTCCATCTCCATCCTCTCATTTATCAAAATCCCCCCCATCCATTCATCCTTCATCACTCTCCCCTCCCAATCTCTTGCCGCCTTTTCCTCCTATCTTGTCCATCACTTTGCATCATCTCCTCCATTTCGAGAGCACACCCATGTTCTCTTGAACCCACATGTCCTTTCAAGGGGGCATCCTTCATCCCTAATTTTCATCATTTTTTTCCCCTTCCTAGTCACTCCTTTGAATGACTAGGGCATCTTTCCCAATCTAATCTTCTTCTTCTAGGTTATATGTTTTAATATTCTTTGAAATGATGCTACTTCATAACACCATCTCAAAGAGGGGAAAAATGTAGACACCTAAATTTGGACACTTAATTTATCCAAATTTATCCCCTTTCGTCTATACATCCCCTTATCCACATTAATTAAGTAATGTCGCTATTATTTAATTAATATCCTCTAAAGTTCTTCTAATCCCTAAGGTATCTAGTTAAATAATTAAATACCTTCCCCTTTTCATCAAATCAATTAAATAAATATGACATTTATTTAATTCCTCATATGTCACATCCTCCATCATTTTTATCTAATCCTAATCCATTTTCTAATCTCATCATTAGGGATGTGCACATGCCTAATCCTTGATTAGGATGTGTCACATCCTCCAACTTTTGCAAGTTGATCTCTAATCCCTCTTAACAATGTAACCCTCTTTCTTAGTCATAATTAATTTATGATTAAAATGTGCACACCCCTAATCATCATCAGGGTCCCATCCTCCATAATTTCCCACTTGCCTCTAATCTTCATTAATTTGTCTAATCAAGTACTTGCACAACCTTAATAAATTAATTAGGTCAACCTAATCCCTATGTCATTTATGGAATGTGTCCTAAGTCAACTTCATTAAAGGCTTTTCCTTTTGAAGAAGGCACTCCATTCCCCATGTGAATTTTTAATTCACATTTAATCCCCCAATGCCCCCCTTGGAATTTAAAATTCCTTTTCTCATCCCCATGAGGATATTTGAGGAATTTTTAATTCCTCACATGTCCTCTCACCCACATGGGGATAATGACCTTCTTTATGAGGAGATCTTGTCCAATCCCAAGGTACTATGTACTACCTCCATGTCATGTACTCTCTTTCCAACTCATGTACACATCGTCCTTTTAAAGCCACTTCACATGCCACATGTCAAGATGTGAGGGCTTGTGAGTTCTCAACTCACCATAGCCCTACATCTTGATCTTGGTGGCTCAATCTCAGCCATCCATTTCCCTAGAGAATTCCAAAATCTCTATAAATACCCCCTCTTTTCTCTCATTTTGGGGGAGATCATTCATGCTAGCCAAACTCTTGCAAATTTTTTCCTTGAGCCATACTTAGCCAAATTTCCATATTTGCATCCAATTTCACTCATCTCTACATCCTCATCCCATTTTGTAGCTTGCATCTCTTGCCATCCAAGGAGCATACAACATCGAAGATCGAAGGGCCAAAATGGACAACATAACAAGGTGAAATCTTCCATTTTGCTTTGCTAAGTTTATCATTAGGCCAATCTTGAAGTGTAGGGTGTTTTTAGTTGTTATTTGCTCTTTTTGTTTGCTATTCATTTTCTAACACTCATTTCCGCCCTATCACAATTTGTAATGGCATTCCATCACCATGAGACCCCATATCTTTTGAGGCATTTTTTCAAACAGTTCAATGCCTTCTCTATGCCACCACAGTTATTGTACATGTCTACGAAAGCATTTAATCAAATGGTTTAGCGGCTTGCTACTATGTGTAAAATCCTAACAACACGTCCTTTCAAACAAGATATGGATAGGGAAAATAGTAAGTGTGATTTAATCAGAAATATATAGTAAATAATACGTATTCAAAATTTTGTTCATTAGATCTCATACATTATAAGTCATGACATGGATCGCTATTGTAACTTTTTTGTGATTGAATAATTTGTTGTTTTATTTTCAGATGTTGGAGGCGAAAACACCTCCAAATGTTACGAGGGCAATGGATATCGGTGTTTCATCTGCTATACAATCCTCGATGGCTCTAACAGGGGAGGTATGAGGCAAATTACTAAATTTTAATTTACATTCGTTATTATAGATGTTAGTTCTAGTGAAAAATAAAACCATTATTAATTCATAGTTTAATTTCTATTTGGATGGTTTATACAGGGCTTGGACGTGCCTCAGCATCAACGTGCGAATATTTCCCTAGTGGAGAGTGATCGTGAGATGGCCGTAAGTGATTATTTTGTTAAATATATCTTTTTTTATAAGTTAATTTCTATATATTAATGTATTTACTTCTTATTGTAACAGTTAAAAGTTCACCAAGAACTTAACAATACTAGGAGGAGCAGCAGGAGCACTCCTCAAGCACAACAGAAATGAGTGACAAAATTATTGCCATCAGATCGACAAACAAAGGGAAATTTTTTATTTCCAGAGCATGGAGAGAAATGAATTTTGATTCCAAAGCCCTTTGTTGTATGCCTACATGGCAGTTTTGTACATATTTTGTATTGAATATATTTGACATTGTATGCCTATATGGCATTCTCGTAAACCTATATGGCTATTTTGTACCTATATTTTATACTTATATAGACAGATATTGGTGTATACGTACATGGCTATTTGGTTTATACAAATATTTTTTTTATCGATGGTGTCCATATTTGCATTATAAATTCATGGTTCAATAGATATGAGTTACATGTATTCAAGTGTATACTTTACAACTTACATGTATACTTTGTGACTTACGTGTGTTCCAATGTATACTTTGCGACTTATGCGTTTTCATGTGTAGACCTTGTATTTGTACATATACTTTGTATTAAGTTGTGTATACTATGTATTCGTGTGTATACTTCAAGGCTTACATGTTTGTGACTACTTGTGCTTCCCTTATTCACATGTACATGCTTGAATTATTCACGTGTATACTTATTAATTGGTTAGCTTTAGCATTGATCATTGTTGTCCTTCATGGTTTGTCTTGAATAAATTAATTGATTGATGGTAAAAAACTTTATCTAAAAGCAAAAAACACGTTTTCAATTGGTATTCCATGAAATGATTGATAAAAAGATTCCAATATATTTAATCCTTTGATTGAAACAACTCAATTAAGCAAAGGATACATAATCTTCACAACACTTGCAAAACATAATATTCAAAGTAGATGAAGCAGTCAACTTCTTGACACATTATCTATGTTACCGGGTTCTTCTATTTTAGCCCTAGTTTTGGTCTTGGTTCGCTTAGGTGGTGCGGGTCCTAGTTCGGTCTGCCTATGGGTTTGACTAGGGTCCTTCATTTTTGGGTCTGGTTCGCCCAGGCAGAACCCAAGAGAACCTGGGCAAAACCCAGACAGAACCCAGGCGAACCAAGATAGAACGCGCATGCCTAGGCATCCAAAAAAGTGTTTTTTTGAACATTTTTTTAATGTTTTATGGAGTTTGACTTTGACCCACACCCAAGGGAACCCTAAAAGTGACCTCTAAATCACTTCAAACACCTTAAATACCTCATTCTTATTCATTTGTTTTGCAAACAAGCATTTTCATTCCAAGAGGCCGAGCTTTCATTTTTTCTTGCTAGATTGAAAGCGGATTGTGACATAACTTTCTTTTTTCAAAAATTGTTTTGCATCATTGAACTGAGAATTTATTACATCTATAGAGAAACAAAGGAATACTACAAACTAAAACACATTACACTTTTGTTCTCACTGACTTGATGTACTCTCCAACATCTCTCTTCTCTCATGCAAAGAGTTAGAACTGCTTGTCCATGCCTTTGCATCATTCATGAAGTTTTTCTCTTTTTGACAATGTCAAAAGCATGGATGTATATAGATTAGGAAAAATAATTTTCCTTTTATATTAGCAATGCATGGAAGTTTCAAAAAGTATCCTTGAAATTAGAAAAATATATGTGTTTATATACTTCAATTGTGCAGTCACCCTTTGGTTCTTTGAAAGAAAAATCTGCCTATGCCATTGTTACACTGCACAGGTAAACTGGATTTTGTATTGTGGGGCTATATTAAGCTACCACTCTCAAGACCAATGTCACAATGATACAAAATAATGTTTGAGACTGCAAGAAGACATCAAAATGGCTAGTGTACTAAAATTCTTATGATTTATGAAGAACACTGATAACTCTACTCAGTTGGCTTCTTTTTTCAAAATCATACAAATTGGCCCCTATCATCAATAGACTTTGTATATCAAGCTACCAAAATTCAAGTTTCAATGATGAATATTTATCACGCATGTTTTAAATGACATTCAAGTTTATGGTGGTTTTGTTTTTTATATGATGTTATGTGATATTCTAATCCTAATTCATGCTTCTAGGTTGCATATATATATATATATTGTTTTTACATGTTTTTTGTACCAACGAACCCAAAATGAACTAATCCCCCCTCCAAAGATATTTGGCTAAACTAAACCCTCGACCCCAAACCCAAACCTCAAAACCTATTCCAACACTCTTTATTCTACTTGCACAAACTTAATTGACCACCAAATTATGCTGCCTCTTGACTTTACCCACTTTTACTCCCTCAAACCTCTCTTTTTCATTCAAAGCCCCTGTTTTCCCAACTAGGGCATCATGCCATAACATAATTTTGACCTCCCTTGTCCTTATAGACCTTTTGAACACATCAAACTCCACAACCTCACCCTATTTCCAATCTATTCTAGCTTATTTTCAAGCAGTTTCTTCTTTTCACCTCTTCTAGCCTTTCTTTTAAGGGGCCTCAATTCTGAATTTTCCATAGGGGAAGCATTAGTAATATCTTCCAATGCCTTTATCAATGCTATTTTCTTATTCCTACTCCCTATCCTACTTACATCAAGCCCATATCACTGAGACATAGCTTGAATAATAGGTGGAATGACTTATTTCAACATATTACACTCAAACCCTTAAGGGATTGATCTAATTGAACATAGGTTAGAGCGATTTCGTGTGTTTGGGTGTGAAATAAGACCAATCCTAGCATAAACATACCTATTAAGACGTGTTGGAATAGTCCATTTGGTCACATGAGTTGCAGAACGAAAGTTGCACCACTTTGCAACTTTCCACTACTTGCATTTGACACTTTTTCCATCAACTAAAAACTAGACACCACAGGAAAACCACTCCGAGATAAAAAAAATTGAGAGATATTATTGTAGAGAGGCCCAATGCGATCCCATAGGATCAGATGAGAAGTTTCTAAGTGTCACAGTATTCGAGTAACAATATGCTAAACTTTGTAGCCATTTTGCACTTTGGACCCTTAAGGGATCAGTCCGATTGAACGTAGTTGGAGCGATTTCGCATGTTTGGGTATGAAAGAGGACCATGCCTAGTGTAAACATACCTATTCAGATGCGTTGGAATAGTTTGTTTGGTCACACAAGCTGCAGAATGAAAGTTGCACCACTTTGCAACTTTCCACTACTTGCATTTGACACTTTTTCCATCAACGGAAAAATTGACACCACAAGAAAACCACTCCGAGATAAAAAAAAACCGAGAGAGGTTATTGTAGAGGGTCCCAACATGATCCCATAGGATTAGATGAGAAGTTTCTAAGCATCACAGTGTTTGAGTAGCAACATGATGAAGTTTGCAACCATTTTGCACTTTGGACCCTTAAGGGATCACTCCGGTTGAACGTAGCTCAGAGCGATTTTGCGTGTTTGGGTGCAAAAGAGGACTATGCCTAGCATAAACATACCTATTCGGACATGTTGGAACAATTCATTTGGTCACACGAGTTGCAGAACGAAAGTTGCACCACTTTGCAACTTTCCACTGCTTGCATTTGACACTTTTTCCATCAACTGAAAACCGGACACCACAGGAAAACCACTTCGAGATAACAAAAATTGAGATAGGTTATTGTAGAGGGCCCCAACGCGGTCCCATAGGTTCAAACAGATATTTTGTAAGCACCATGGTATCCGAGTAATACCCCATCAAAGATTGCTACTCTTTTTCACTTTGGGATCCGATGTTTCCTTGAACTGTACGGTTCTATACATGGTGATTGTGCTCTCTTTTCAATGGAATTCGGTGGGCAGAAGACTTAACTCTGTTTTAGTTTTGGTTTGGTTGGATTTCAAGTGATTTTGTGCATTTTAGAAGCCAATTACTGAGGGTCGGTTTGTATACCTTGTTTTAAGGGTTTTGAGTGCATTAAAATGTCATATTAATCCTTTCACCCACTGTATGCTTCTATAACTCAATGGAAAGGCTTAGTTATGGTTATAAAACATGTGTGAACATTTTTGTGTGAAAGGGAGGTGAATAGAGGGTTTTTAGGTGATGCCCTAGATGTCAAATGGTGCATTTTTTAGTGGAAAATGGTGGTTTACTGCTAGGGTTTGAAGAAATCTTTGGGGGCAGTGATATCTCTTGAACTTTTAAGCTTGTGGATACCTTTTTGAAGGTGTTTTAGGCTTTGGTTGGCTGTGGGAAGGTTTCGAGTATGGGTTTTCAATAAACCCTTGCCTAACTTTTGAAAGAAGAGGGTTTTGGGGTTAGTTATGTTAGAGGGCTTGTTAATGCAATTCAAGGTGGAGGAACTCTTTTCAACATCAACTAATCAGACCTCAACAAGACACCAACCTTGAAATCACAATCACCCAAATTGAATTAACTAACAACAATAGGCTTATAGTCTCCAAATCTCATCAAATGGGCTTATCTTTTAGATAAGTCCATCCAATGGCCAACCAAACATCAATCAAGCTTTAACACAGACCCTACGACAAATTCCAAAGAGATCATACCATGTTTCTTTGTACCATCATTAAGATCCAATAGATCACCTTGCACAAAGGCTACTAAATTAGCTCTATTTACAAAGAGATGACCTTTTAAACAATAGATCTTCACTCAAACTCCTCAAAAAATAGTATGTTATGTGTCAAAACCTCCAACTCCATGATTTGTTTCCGGGTCCAAGACCTCTAGACCCCTAATACACCAAACTCTCAATTTCAAGCAAAATACTTGGGGTTTTAATGAAAATCCTATCTCCCATACCTTCCAGACCCAAACAAAGCACCAAACACACTTACCATACCCTACACATGGTGAATAATACATTACATGGACAGTCCTTCCCACATTTTTTCAAAACACCACTTGAAACCCTCATTTTCATCATGAAAATACCTTGCTATGACCCTAGAACATCATCCCAAACACCAAACCTTGACTCCACAACATTCTAAACAGGTTAGGAATGTATTTTACAAGTTATAGGACCCATTCCACAAGTTACAGTAGGCACAAAAAGTGGAATGGGTCGAATTACATCATGAAACCCTTCAATCCAAGAACATTGTGAAAGTAGGTAGCAACAGTAAAAATAAGATAAATTTCACTATACAAAGAGTTAGAACCTCTAAATAGGTGAAAATGAAAGATAATTCATCAATATACAACATAAAATAGGTTTCAATTCATTTTAGTGTTTGTATAGGCTGTACAACAACAATAAAAGTGAGAAAAACCAGTAAATTTCTAGAAAATAACATTCTTCTTGATAAAAAATGGGTTACAAATCAACCAACAACCTCTCCTTCGAGGAATTGAAGGTTATTATACATGTTTTTATTGTATTCCAACTCCCTCCAATGCCCATAACTGATTGTTAATCATTAAGACCTTCTAATCTTCATTAAGTTGCATTTTAGACCTTTTACACATGACAACATTACATGAATTTTGTACCTTTTTTTAATTTTGACCCCTAAGGACTCCAAAATCACTCAAACACCTTTAATTCAGCCTATTACAACCTCTTAGACCTCATTCTTGCAAATTTACAACCAAATTCAAAGATTTTCCTTCAAAAGGCTACAAATTCAAATATTGACATTTTTGTAGCAAGAATGCATTTTTTTGCACATTTGACCATCGAGACTAAAAAAATTACCCTAATACACCTTAAATGGTCTTGATTGACCTTATTTAGCATAAATAAACACAGAATACCTTAATATAATCTATTTACCACCTATCAACCTTCAAAAAGTAAAATTTTGCAACTAGGAGACTACATGCTCCTGCACCAAAATTACATTGTGTCTGAGCCTTCAAGAGGCTTTAAATAGCCTTTAAAAATGATTATACACATTTCCAATCATGCCTAACTATTTTTTTTGTAACTAACATGACTTATTACATTATAAATCAATTGGTCTAATACGACCTTATTCAATTGACAAAACTCAAAACACAAAACTAACTTAAAAGACTTCCATGAACCAAATTTGCTCAATAACCTTGGTGCCCCTACATCAAATTTCAATATTTCAATAAATATCATTACAAGTAAATATCATTACAATTCCTTAGGTACTCTGTTCTCATAGATATTTTACAATGTCACTCCTACATTTGAGATTCTCTTATAATGTCTACATCATAGGTTCTCATTTAGAGGTTAACTTCAAATGAGTAACTTGAGATTCCCTCGCAAAGCTTCACACGCTCTTTTATAATGGCTTCAAATTAAATTGATATTTTTCAAGATCATCAAAATAAGGATGTTGCATTGATTTTTTGGCTGAGATTCTCTTCGATGGCTCAAAAATTAACATTTTCTGCAAGGAGAGACCAATCAATTTTTACTAGTTTAGTTACATATATGCAAAGTAAACGAATAAAAATAAAAAAATCATCCAAAATGGAAATGAAATGAAAATATATGGAAGGCACTTACAGATAGGCATGGAAGTCTCTCAACTTATTCACTCATGGTCATACATCTTCACTAGGAGTTCCAAGATACCTATTGCACACAACACCTCTCATGAATAGAATATCTTAAAATTCGAGATGCTTTTATAATGTCTACATCATAGGTGCTCATGATAAGGTTAAATTCAAATGAATAACTTGAAATTCCATCACCAAGCTTCGTACACACTTTTTTAATCGCTTAAAATCATAATTGCGATTTGTCAAGATCATCAAAATAGGTATGTTGCATTGCTTTTCTGCCTAAGATTCTCTTGGATGGCTCATAAATCTGCAATTTCTGCAAGGGGACACCAATCAATGTTTACCAGGTTACTTACAAATACACAAAGTAAAATAAGATGATAGCATTGGCATCAAACAAATTAACGTGGATACAAGTATAAATTAATAAGAACCATTGTGCATATACTTACAAATTAATTCAACGAACCATCTGGGTCAAACCCTCTCTCCCACCCTCTCTTCCTCCTTCCTTCCCTTTCTCTCCCACACTCTCCCACCCTCTCCCACTCTCTTCCTTC
>VDFB02105785.1:236684126-236733416 GCA_007258455.2 Sequoia sempervirens
CTCTTTTGGTATCCCAATCTCAACCATTTTCAAAATAAATTAGTAGTTTAGAAAGTAGACTCAGAGCACTTTGATCCTTGTTTTTGTTCCATCTCAAAATTTTGAGTGTAACTATCCTCAATTTCACGTCCAAGGTCAGTATTTCTCCCTTGACTTACCCCGAGGTCCATGACAACATTAACTCCCTTGACTTGTTTTAAGTAAAAACCTTCGTAAGCTGCAAGTTGTCTCATTCTAATGATCCCAGCTTTCTCACACTCCTACCTCTTTTCCCTGGTCCAATATGGAACTCGATAGAGTAGCATAGGTGGATGAAATGTAAGTGGTACCTAGTGAATTCCTATGTCAGCAATAATTTTCATGTATCTGTGTACCCTCTCAAGCATGGTGGTAAAATTGTACATGGAATGAGGTTCCTTTCTCTACAACTCTAGGGTCAACTTGCTCCATTTGCTCTACATATAACTGTAACATTGTTGACCCAAGCCCACAACTAATGTTTGCATTCTTTTGCAATCCACTATCCTTAGTTTCATAATTTTCCTCTTACACCTATATGATTCAAGAGTTTCAACCATTCATCTATAAGCACATTAAGGTCTTTAGATTCTTTCCTTATGGGGAAAGTAACTCATTTCTCCCTCTCCTCATATTCTTCCATTATTTCTCCCTTGAATTGTTCATTCCTATAATAAGATGCTAATGCCCTTACCTGGAGATCCCCTACAAACATCAGAGGATTCTACTTTGTTTCATCCGACATGAAAAAGTTGTGTAAATAGTATTTGCACAATTGATCCTACTCCTAGGGTGTAGAATCAACAAAAAACATTAAGAAACTCAATTTTTTTGCTCATTCCAATTGATTGGTTACTAATTAGGGCCTACTAAATTGAAAAATTAGAAAATTTTTCTTGCATAAATAGTGCATATGCCCTTATTGGAGGCCTGTATCTTATGATTTGTGCAACTTTATCCACCACTTCTTCCAACCCAACTACTGATTTTCTTAACTCAATCTCTTTCCCTTCCAACACCTTAGCATGTTCTTCAATCAAATTTTTTTTTTCTTTCTTCCACTTTTCTGTTTCTTGTGCAAACTCATCAGTCACCCTCCATAGTTGATAACCAAGTGACAAGGTTGTATGGTGAATTGGAGTTCTTATGGGAGGAGGTCTTTGATATAGTACTGCAAGTTCTCCATTCCCTATCTTAGTAATGGCCAATTGTGCCCATAAATCAAGTTTAGTACCATGACCATATGTTTGCATTTTTTCTTCCATTTCTTGTATTTTTGTTTCCATTTCCTTGTCTTTCTTTTCATAGCTCTGCACTAACTCTTCCAAATGTTTGATTTTTTCCAAGGCTTCTTGGAGCTCCTTCCTAACATTTTATCTTCTATATATATTTCCTTTGTTTCCATAAACTTCTCATTACCTCCCCCTTCATAGTCTTCATATGTAGGGCTATCTAGTGTTTTCTTTTGTGCTTTCTTAGCAAAAAACACATCTTCTGATTCTGAATCAATAGTGGTAGACACATATCTCTTCCTTTTCACAGGTGTATTTACATTTCCAGGGATATTTCCCTTCCTTTTAGAGTTTGTCTCTACTACCATTACATCTTCCTCATGTTGTTCTTTTCCCTTTTCCTCTTCCTCAAATATTTCCACACTTCCCCTCATGACACCTTGTTTCTTTAATTTTTCTGAATGCCTAGGTGTAGGTGTTTCCTTTTTAACATCCTTATTTTTCTTTTCTATTTTAGGTGTGGATGATGTGGATGTACTACCTCTTTTGCTCTTGGGTTTCAGTGGTTTTGAAGAGATGGAATTTCCTCCATTGCTAGTGACCTAGACTCTGACACATTGTGCTCCTCATTCTCACCTTGGCTATGGGTAGGTGAAGCCATAGGTGATACATGAGGAATTTCTCTCACAGGTCTAGCTTGTGGCTCTAAAGTCTTAGGTACTACAACTGCCTCTAGTAAACTATTAATATCTTCACATTTCTTAAAATATTCCCATTCTACCTGTGGGTACTGAATTCTCAAGCTTCTTTTGACTAATAATGCAATCAAACAGTGGTGTGATAAGGAAATGTAACTTTTTTCCTCTGATACTCTGATGTCATTCTTTTCAACATATTATAAAGGAATTTTGGCACGTTTTCCAACCTATTGTGGTGAAGGTGACTAAGCAATTTAAAATGTACAGTATACAAAAGGTTTGGTCTACCGTCACAGGTAAGATATCTATTGACATAGGAAGCACAATTAGCCCAAAAACATGGAAGAGAGAGCCTCTTTGTACCTTGTGATGATGAGTCCAAATTCTCTCCTCATTTATAGAATTCCTCTCTGGCGGCCACTGCATCTATGCGTACTGGAAACTCTGCTCCAGTTCTAGGTAAACTAGAAACTTGTGCTATGGTGACTTCAGATGCGTCCACTGATAATCCTTTCACCATTGCTTCATTGTGCTCTAATGTGGCTAAAAACCTTATTGCTATATCATTGTCAAATTTTGTTAGTTTTAGGAAATAATCGAGCCAACCCACTCTTGTGAAGATAGGTAAGACCATTGCTTCTTCCAGTATTTTCTTGTGAGCTGACAACTCTCTCCTGATAACATCACCTCCCATTATGAATCTCTTCACTTTGCTCAATGTATTAATCTTGAAGTTTCTGCTCAACTCCACCTCACGACCTTCAAAACTCTTCTCCTATTATGCTGTCTCCTCATGCATTTTCACCACCATACTGTTACTACAACTCCCCTTCTTAGTATCAGCTTATTTGAGCTCAAAAATAGGTTCTAGGTTTGACTTAGCTCAAGTTCATAGGATTAGGGAATTGGCAATTGAAAGTATCAACAAAAAGTAGGTGCAATTTTAGGAGGGTTTTGCATGTCATATCTATCTATTGCATTTCGTTTAGGTGACAAAAATTGAAAAAAATGACTGATTTGTACCCCCCAACTTAATGTTTGAAGTGACCTCACTTCAACTTGTGATTTGTAAGGTTATAATTAGAATGTATGGAAGTTAATGGTATAAATATTTTGCATGATTAATTTAATATGAAAGACATATTGAAAGCATTAAGAAATCTATGGTAATTATGATAGTGTACCTTGCATACCTATTGGAAGAGGATATGCATGTTAGACTTTTGAGGTGAGAAAGCATGAACTGCAATTAATGTGGCGTCAAGTGATTTAATTATTTTTTTTCTGCCAGACGATGCTATGGGTACCTTCGACAACAGGACCCTTTCTGAATGTACAACAGTTAAATATAAAATAGGTCCCTCTAGAGAAAGTGTTCATGAACATCATTATAACCATGTTGTGTGTGCTTGTGAGGTAAAAAAATAATCCTTAGTGATCTCAAGGATTAAGTTGTGTAGCTCAATCATTGGGTCACGTCAAGTACTCGGTATATCATGTGTTGCTAAGATATCACTTTGTGTGTTTGAACCCATATCTAGATCACTGAGAGCACCATCTCACTAAAATAGAGTGAAAATAAAATCTTCTATCTATGTCAGTTTCTTATAAAGCTTCAACTTGTGGCCATTGACTAGAAGTGAAAGCCTCACTGCATCTATGGTGTGCAACTTGATTTCTCCATTAGGGAAGACTTGGTTGGTATCATAAGGTCCCGACCACCTAGATTGGAGTTTCTCTTTGAAATATTAGTACCTTGAATCATATAATAAGGCGCAGTCCCCTACATTAAACTTATTTGTTTTGATATATTGGTCATGCCACTTCATCCTTTGCTTTTTTACTATCTTAGTGTGATAGATTGCCTCCATCTTGATTTCATCCAATCCATTTAAGTGGTGTAACCTCTCCTTTTGATTTTTTGTTATATCCATTTCCAACTCAATATCTTTACTCAACAAAACAAACAAGGGTGCAACAATCTTACTAAAGTCTTTAATAAACCTCCTATAGTAGCCTGCATGACCAAGGAAATTTTTTTTATCTCTTTGATTTTGTGGAACAGGTAATGTAGAAATAATTCCCATTTTATGTGGATCAACCTGAATCCCTGCACTGGATATGAAGTTCCCTAAAACAATTCCTCGAGTCATCATCATAAAGCACTTTTCATTGTTAAGTGAAAAGTTGTGTTCTTTACATCTTTTTAATACCTTTTCTTGATTGTTGAGGGATTCCTCATAAGTTTCCCCATATGTGGTGAAATCATGCATATATATCTCCATACAGTCATGAGCATAATAAAAAAATATGTTGAGCACTACCCTCTGAAAAGTAGTTGGAGCATTGCATAAACCAAAGGGAAGAACATAATAGGCATAAGTACCCCAAGGACAGGTTAATGTTATCTTGTTCTAATCTTCAAGAGAAATTTCTATCTGATTGTAACTACTGAAACCATCTAGGAATGAAAAATACTTCTTCCTAGATAAAGAGTCAATGACTTGATCTATAAAGGGCAATGGAAAGTGGTCCTTCCTAGTGGTTGTGTTCAATTCCTTGTAATCTACACAAACTCTCCATTTTCCACCTTTCTTGGGAACAATAACCAAATACGAGACCCATTCACTATTAGATATAGGATAAATGAATCTTGCATCAATGAGTTTTTGAAGTTTAGCTTTGACTATGTATCTCAAGGTAGGGTTCATTCGTCTTTGAGGCTACATAATGGGTTTATAACCATCATTGATATAGATCCTATGCATACATAAGTCAGGATCTATGCCTTTTATATCATTGTAATCCCATGCATATGTTGTTGTGTGTGCCTGCAAGATTGTGTGCAGGGAATTCTATTGCTCTTCAGTCAATGCATTGTTTATGTTCAACATTTTTTCTGGCATGACTTCTAATTCCTTGTATGATTCTTGAATAGATGAGAGATCAAGGCTTGGAATGATTGGTACACACTATTGTGGAAGTAGGGAATGAAAGATCTAAGATATTTCTTCTAAGGAATGGGTGGGTATAATACTTTGCAAGGGGTCTTGTAGGCATGCAAGATAGTCTTGTTGTTATGGGCTCTTGCTACAACCATTCTGTATTATGTGAGCAATGAGCTCATGTTGATCCCAATCATCCAATAGAGGGATGCATTATTTAATCATCAATTTTTGCGGGGAATAATTATATTCCTCATCCAAAGTGGGCCAAATAGTTTTCTCAAGATCAACATAAAGTTGGGTTGGAGGATAGAGGGCCAATTTCTTGGTCATAGTCCCATTAGATATTATCATATTTCTAGACTATAGCCTATGAATGCATCAGTTGTAGCTAACCATGGTCTGCCTAGGATGAGTGGGTATCTTGCAAGATTAGCTTTTGGCTGTAAAACTATGAAAACAACAGGATATTCCCAAGAATCTAATGCAATAACTAAATCTTCAATGATTCCTTCAGTCTTGACTATTGTCCTATCAACCAATTGTAAAACAATTTGTGTAGGTGTAAGGCTAGCTAACTAAGGTAATCACATTGTTTCTTTAGTCATAACATTGATTTATACTTCTAAGTCTATCAAGGTGTTCTTGAGAAGGGTCCCATTAATATTAGCATCCACTACTGGACTACCAGGGTCTATGTATTTAGGGAAAATGATGTTCCCTAACATGATATCTACAAGGTTTCCTAGGACATGTACTGTCTAAGGATCCTTCCTTTTTCTCCTTGGTTTCTTAAGACATAGGTCCCTGATTGTTTTAGTATAGATTGGAATGTCCTTAATAGCTTGGACAGGAGGAATTTTAATATTGACATCCCTATGTTGACCTAGCAGGTCTATCTCAGGTTGTGTGTGATGCTTTTGAATGGATAAGAATTCAGGGAAAGGAGGCTTTGGACTTGAGGTAGTTTGGTGTACCTAATTTGATTGAGGTTCCAAAGGTGTTTTATTTGAAGCTTCAACTATAGGTTCCTCATCCTCCATCTCAATTATTTGAGGGGATGAAGATCCAAAAAGTTGTTTCCCTGATATGAGGTGGACTTCATTCACATCTACCCCATAAGTGGGGTATTGCATAGCCTCATTAGTATAAGTCTATTGGGTAGGATTTTTGTTAGGGTTAGGTGCAGGTTGGGAAGGTATTTGTGGTGGTTTGGGTGGATGAGATGTAGGATTTGATGGAGGCATAATGGCTTGCTATTGGGGTTAAGGATGAAGCATAGGTTGTTGATAGTTCATGTTTTGTTGTTGCCACTGCTGACCCTTTTGCCATTAGGGCTGCCATTGGCTCTACTATGTTGGCCATTGGGGATTGTAATTGGAACCTTAAAAATTTTGTTGTGACCAAGGATTTGTTTACTGTTGGTTCTAATTTTATTGAGGTTGTGGCCATTGTTGAGGTTTTTTCCATTGATTTTGATTAGCTAACCAAGGCTGAGAATTCCAAGCAGAAAATTTCTGATTTCCAATGGGAAAGGATGAATTGGAGTTAATGGGGTCTTGTAGCATACCTTGTCTTTGGTTCCATGGATTTATTTGAGCTAATGTAAAATAGTTTTCCATCCTCTCCTTCAAGTGGCTAAAAATTAGGTCTCTCAGTTTTGTCTTGTTGAATACTAGCGACCCTTTTGCATTTACAATTTGCTTTACTTTGCCTATAGTTGGGGCAGTATTCAGTGAGCATTGCTTTAGCTTCCTCTTGCTTCTTCTTGATATGGAGAGTATCCAATTGTGTTGTTAAATGGTCGATAATGTTCTCATTCATGTTGGACAACAAATTGCTTAACTCTATATTTGAAACCCTTGTGGATGATTTTCCAATAGTGGTTGTCTTGTCTCCTCTTGGTCTCTTAATGAAGGCCCTGGAGTAATTTTTGTAGACCTTGTAGATGTCTTCAAATGGTATTTGAGAGATATCCCCTTGTCTAATAAGGTTGAGGGAATCCTTACAGTCCTCATTGAATCCCCTCAAAAATACTAATTTGAGGGATTCTTTAGAACACTTGTTCTGTGGGTTTTTCTTCAAGGCAAACTGAAATATCTGCACACAATATTCTAGTGGCTCATCCTTCTTTTGTGACATTATGAAAATTTCATCTCTCCTCCTATCAAATCCTCTACAATAGTCTTGGTACTTCTCCAAGAACATTTTTTTCATGGTATCCCAATCAGGAACAATATCGTTTCCTAATCTCATAAACCATATTAGGGTTGCAGGGAAGAGTTTGAGCCTATGAGCATCAAAAGTATATTCATAACTTCTACATAGGACATCAAATTCAAACATAAATGTATATGGGTCTTAAGTCACCAACCCATAAAAGACTGGTAATGCTTAAGGAGGGATATTCTTCAGCATAGTAGCCCTTTCTTGATTGGTGATTGGAAAATCAAAGGTTGCTCGTTTAGGATCATCCACTGCATCACCCATGGTTTGGTATGTCCCTTCTGTCTATGTGCTAGATGTTAGTGATAGGGAAATTTATTCTTCAGTATTACCCTCACTCTAAGTACTAGATTCACCAATTTTTACTATGGCTTTTTGGCATATAGAGGGGAGGAATCTTCCCAAAGAGTCTGTCTACCTCCGCATACATGAAATATGGCTTTATATAGTTGCGGTCCTGCACAATGTTAGTGTATCTTTCTGGTGTTTTGAAAAAGATTAATTCTAACAACTTCATAGTGCTAAAAACAAAGTGTAAACTATGAAAGCTCAAAAAACAAGTCTATGAAGATAGCACCATCCCTAGAAAAAACACCAAAAATGTAGACTCTAAACTAATGTATTGTAAAATTGGTAGAACCTACACAATTCAGAGGTATGTCTAGCTGAATAGTCCACTCAATATTGTGAAGACTACATTAAAGTGTCAATCCAAGGCTTGTAAACTTGTTATGGTGTTGCACTATATGTGCCTTCAGAGACTTAAGGCTACCTAGATTATCCTATTCAAGGTGTTCTACCTGCTGGAAATTTATAGAATTGCATAATAGTGAAAGAAACAAACTAAAGATAATGACTATGGGTGCGTACAACTTAAACTGTAACTGAATTGTTGCTAATAAAAAAATTATTGAACTAACTCAGAACTACTCAAACTAGAAATTAAACTTATTCTAATCTTTGGAGTATTATAGATTAACCAATTACATGCATGCTAATGAAAATTCATTATTGATAATCAAAGTATGAGAGTCTATTATGTTTTTCATGCAATTTATAAAATAATGATAAATAGAAATAACTACTAAATAGAAATGAACAGTTATAAATGAAGTGAAGAATAGTTTCCTTGAGTGGCCTACTCAAGTGGTTGTCCTCACTTAACTAGAACCAAATCTAAATATTAGATTCTACACATCCATGTGAAATTGAACTTCATTCATTACACATCACAAAAGCTTACACAAAATATTCTTTGCAGATTATATTCAATGAAACCGTTCTAAATAACCAATATGTCTGTAGATAATAACTGAAACTGAAAAACAACTAATAACAAAATACTAAAATCAACTAACTTATCTAAGGACTCAATCACTGACTATATACAAGCATGAGATAATTTATTTTAAGCAACAACTAACTACAATCATTAATTATCACTCCTAGACATCAAAGTATATAGTTAAGATTGAATTGTTCAAACTATAACTGAAAAGAAAGAATAGTTCTAATATAACTAAAACTCTATAAAATAGAATCGCATGTATAACACACAAATAGTTATTCAAAATCTCATCAAAAAAATAATTCTTCTTCTCCAGTGCTTTATTAGCTATCATAATGATGCATGACCAACTCCATTAGGTGTCTTCATATAGTAGTTATTGCATTCAACTTGATTTGGTTCACTTCCTTTGTTTCATTGTCCAAGTCGTCCTTTTGCTACTGGTTGCAAATTCTGGTTGCTATGGGATACAACTTCTTTTTGAGCTGTAAGAGGTTAATCCACAAAAAATATACACAAAGCTAACTACCATAATTAAACACAAAATCCCATCCACATTTCATACATACTCACATATAAACCATGTAATGCTACTATATTATAACCATACTTCCATTACTATGATTTACGTCCAAGGTTGTATAATAAACAAGAAAAGATAGCATAGCATAGGAGTATTTTCTGAAAGGTTTATCTAATAGTGTCTGAAAGTATGCATAAAAGCAACAAAAAATAGGCTAATAACTGAACCCATCAATGTTGACCATAACCATGTGTGTAGAGGTATTCAATATAAGGGATTTTTAGTAATATTTATTTCAAATCAAACTAATTTCATTGCCAAAATATTATACATTTACATTTAATGAAGTAAGAAGCAGTTAATATAAGGGATTTTTAAAGTTTTTATTGTATTTGTACTTATCTTAAGTCAATACTCAAGAAGTAAGAAGCAGTTGATATTTTAAGGGCCTTTTTTATAGAAAAAATAAGGGCACAATAATCTTTAAATAAATATAAAAAACCAAAAATATTTCACGCTCATTTTTAATGCACAATGGGTTATCTTTCTTTTAGGTTCCTCTTTTAACTAAATTTGTTTATTACATTGTACAAGAATATATTAAGTTTACAAATTGATAATATATATCAAATTTATATGTCACGACCCTCTTTCTTAGAACATTTGGAAAACTCTTTATAATTAAGTTGGTTTGAAATAATTATTATTTTTATTTATTAAGGATAATTTATATTGTTTTTGATATTAGGGATAAGCAGATTTGTAAGGGATCTATAACCCTTTACAATTCAGAAAAAAGCCAGGCTGCCGAAAGGACAACCTATAGCACCCAAAAACCCAGCTCCCAAACCAAGAGCATCAAGATTTAGACTTAGAATTGCTCTTGTGGGAACGAAGTATCATATCGAAGGAAGGCCCAGAGGGTTTTGATTTTTTCCCTGTTACTGTAATCCAGCCTTCTTCCACTTGTGCTGCCTTAGCCTGCCAAGCCATCACGCTACTTTCCTGGGTTTGATCCTTTGCAGCCTTGGGGGTATCTTCATTGATCGTTTGTGCAGACAAGGATTTTTCTGATAAGTTGCCTTGAGTAGGAGTAGAAGCATCTCCATCATTCAGAGACCTTGACCTTAGCTCATTACGAGTGGAAGTATTAGCCCCCCCCAAAGGAGCATCCATTGGGGAAGCTCCACAATATAGATAATTTATATTGTTAAAGACAAAGGAAAATAAAATAAAATCGTTAGAAAATTAAATAGATATTTGATAAATAAATAACATTTATGATGCAAGAATTTATTTAATATTGAAATATAAATCTTTTCAAATAATGAGAGTAAAAATAAATAAATTTTATTTATTTAAAACTTCTCATATTTCTCTACTTCAACTTTTTATTTTCTCTTCTAGTCAACACCTCATCTCTAATCAGATAACTCCATCTCATTTTAGAATTTAAATATTACCTTATTAGTTAATTAATCTCCCTTTTAGAAACTTCTTTCATCATCATTAGTTAGCTAAGAGTGAAGTGGCAAACTTCATGTGCATCATTATCCATCATTTTAATTCGAATAATTCATTATTATCCTTTCATGAGTTAAAGTGGCAACTTTCCATTCTCTCCTCTGATCTTAACCATTGATTTTTCTATCAAATCTTGATCGTCGATCAAGCATACAAGTGAATGAACACATAATAAGATAATAATAAAGATAAAAAAATATAGTGGTCATTTTTGGGTTAATAGATTGGGTCCTTACATTATACTAGAACTAAACATTTGTAACAAGTTTTATTAATAGTTAAATGAGTTGAGATACTGCTTTATATTTTCTTTTTGCACCTATTTCACATACATTGATAATGAATCTTCAAAGGAGCTATCATTGGTTATGATATATGTGAACTAGAAACCATATGTTCTATGAAAATTGACAAGGAATTTCTCTTGGCATTGATTGTTTTAGACATACTCCATCATCACAAGGACATTTATTTCATCTTGATAAAATTATATAATTTATATTAAATTATTTTTTAAATTTTTTTTTAAACTACAAGAATTGGGTAAGCCCTTTGACACCACGAGGATGGAGGGGAGACTAGACCTTGTGACATCATGCTTGCAATAGGATGCCTTAGCCAATCGAGCTAGACCCTTCCTACACCCCTATTTATTTTAAAAATTAATATAAATATAATAGACTTATTATTTATATTAATATTTTATATGTAAGAGATGATTATTTTTTAACCAACTATTCAATTGCATTTTTTTGAGACTTGGAGTATCTATAATTATCTATTTATTTTGACTTTTGTTCCCACCACATACCCTACTTTACATGTGATCTTCCATCTATCCCATATTTGTGTATCTTTAAACATAATTTTGCAATAGGGTTTGTATTTATTAGATGTCATGTAATCTCTATTATTTTCCTATCATGACTATT
Source organism: Sequoia sempervirens (assembly GCA_007258455.2). Lineage (NCBI taxonomy): Eukaryota > Viridiplantae > Streptophyta > Pinopsida > Cupressales > Cupressaceae > Sequoia > Sequoia sempervirens. The sequence goes on from VDFB02105785.1 coordinate 236,695,513, forward strand.
ATTAATGGTTAATAGATGCCCTTTCCATAGGTGTTGATCTTAAATGACTTAACTTTACATTCTCCAACCATAATAGAAATTTTATAAACTATGGTTCTTGGAAATTCAATTCTAATAAATTCAACCTTGGCTATGATGGATGTAAAACTAAATCAATTCATCTTTTGAGAGAAATAAGCATTGCTTTTATATAAAAAAAATAGCATCTTGTGTAGTTGTTATTGTCCCCAAGGATACTTTTCAACAAGAATATCATGTGAATTATTTTGCATACATGCTAAAGCTTCGTATCCTAAAGATGTGGTAATGAGTGGGGGGTTGGGGAGCTACACCTTAGTAATGGTGTAGTAGATGGATTTCTTCCTCTACACACCCATGCCTTAACCATTTAATATGTCTCTTCTAGTGGAAGTACTTGATGTGGGGGTGTGACATTTGATTTGTTTATTTTTAATTAAGAATTGACGCAAACAATGCTTAGAATTTAATAGTCCATCTTATTTGTCATATGAATTTTTTTTAATGATTTAGTTATTTGATTGTTTTTAGGCATTTAAAAATACAAATTATCAAAACAATTGTTTGATTTATTAAAATTAATATAAATGCTTCCTAAATCAACTATGTCTAATCACTTTGCATAAGTTGAACTATAACACCCCTATTATATGACCTTTTTTGGTGTGTGAAATGAGACTTATCACTACTCATTACTAGTCTATTGGAAAGTACTAAAAAACCATGTCAATAAACTCAACCAAACTAATGTATTGATCTTTTGTCGAGATTTTAATTAGATTTTGACTCGTCTAATAATGCTACACCCATCACATTTTATTTATAAATACATTTAATGACATCCTTGTTTAAATCAATTGGTTTGATCTCAAAATTTATAAGTTTGTGGATCCTTAGAATAGAAAGAAAATCAATGTGTTCTAAGAAAAGCTTAAGTGATCCAATTGAACGTAGAGCAATTTCTTTTTTGTTGGGTAGGGTTTGCTTTACTTAAGTTCGATTTTGAGAATACACAAAGAAGTTTATTTATAATAAAGCACTTCATTCAAATTACCGATGACTAGATAACAACTGGAATTTAATTTATAATTTAAAAACACAAATTCAATTCTAACTTAGAATTGAATCTATAATCTTATTTTTGCTAAAGGTATTATTTTATGTTTAAACAAAAATAAGAACATGATTTAATAATGTGAGAAATTCATATGTAAACAAAAGATTCATCACGATTGACATACTCCCCCATTAGATTATAATTTGATTTATTATAACATTACAAATAAATAAAAATATAATTAATTATATTACTATACTTGATTATAATAATTTTTATGAAATTTAAAAATCATATATATGAAAACCAAATTATATCTAATAAATTTTAAAATTGTAAAATACAGTCTAAAGTTGAAAAAACTGTCCACAAACTGTCAAATTCCAGGCCCGTTGCAGACTCATTCAACTGGTGCAGATTAGTTCTTCTGAACATGCAGGTTAAAAATCTGGAAATACCCTGTTTCTACAATTTCCGAAAAGACTTATAAAAACAAAGATGCCTGAGGGACATTCACAGCCTAAGAAACTCCAACATCTTTAATTAATTTCAGAGCTGTCAGATAAGACATCTTAAATACAGAGTCAGAAAAATATACAGCTTTTTCCTTATTCCATTTAACCTCCGCCTCGAATCATTCTCAAATCTACCTTTTCTCCCCTCAAAACCAGCTCTGATTCTCTAACCAACCACCGAAAGACATTTAATCTCTGTCGCCAAAAAACAGCAGTTGAACAAACTGATATATTTAGTAAAACGAAATCCTTTAAAAACTGACAAGAAATTCAAACCAATTGAGCGTGGAAGAAATCTTTAATGAAGATGCTCCAGATCAGGCCTGGAATTTGATGGTCTATTTGACCGTTTTTTGCATTTTGGACCATATATTACAACCTGAAAATTTATTAGACCGTATCATTTGACTTGCTATATTTTTACATAACCGTAAAATTGACACTTAAAATTATTATTTAACCGTAAAAATTTATTGTAGATATATATATATATAAATTTTTTATGATAAAAATATAAATTAGTTTAGATTCTAATTTCACTTTATATTAATATATATAATTTATTATAAATATATTTACTAATTCAAAATCTGTTGAAAATAGAATATTTTCAAGATTAAATATAATTTTTTCTAATTTTTTAAAGATTTTGACATTTTTACTAATAGTTATCAGTGCTTTTTATTAATATATATGATTTATAATATTTATTATAAAAATTATATTAATTCAAAATCTTTTCAAAATAGAATATAATTGATTTTTAACTTTTTTAATATTTTAACAAGATTTATTTTCTACATAATTTAGAAATTTTAACATTAAATTTAAGATTTTTAGATTTATTTCTAATTATCAATATTTTCTAATTTTACACTTTTTTTTAATATATATAGGATATCCTTATGAATAATCACATAACACAAATTTTCACTGTTGAAAGCATTTATTTTATAGCATTGTAACTTGTTTTTTCAACAACATTTTGTTTGCAATGATTCCCAACTTTGTTTTTTTTCAAGATAATACAACATCAAACTTATTGGTGAGCAATGAGCATGTTGAAATTTTATTTTCCTTTTACAAATAATTATTCTCAACTTTGATTTTTTTCAACATAATACAGTATTTAAGGTTTAAGCATTTTTTTTCTACAGGCGATTCATTGACTTTGATTCCTTAAAGCATTTTTTTTTACAGGCGATTCACCGTCTTTGATTTTTTTCAAGATAATACAGTAGTTGGTGAGCATGTTGAAATTTTAGATAATGAGTTGAATACGGATTGACTGCAAAACTCTTTAGTCCTTCTTATTATCAATTAGATCGTCAAACTCGAGATAATATCTCAGAGTGTTGGCTTGATAAGCTTCTCCAACATTTGCAACATACTACTTCAAATAATGTAAATGAATTTGTATCCATATTTGATGTTACCGATTGTAAAAGGGAGTTAAACTCTTTTGTTGATTCATTGCATTTGAGTTGTGAGGGTTTCAAGATGAAAGATGCATGGAGAGTCTTTCGTAACACAAAATATTGGCATAGAAGCTATCCTCATATGATGAAGTTATGGCAAGTTGTGCTTACTATTCCTCAAGTATGTTGATTGTGAAAGAGGATTTTCAAAACAAAACATCATCAAAGATGTTAGAAAGTCAAAGTTGGGTTTGGATATATTGGATGCATTAATGAGAGCATCTTTAAATGGACCTCAAGAAAATGATGTAAATTGGAATAAAGTATTACAAATATGGAAGAATACAAAGTCAAGAAGAGTTCTTGACCTTTGCTAACATTTATTTTTGTTTATTTTCTATGTAATGCATAATTAATTTTTGCATCTCAATTTAAAAATAATAAAAGAAAATAGTTCCTCTCTTTCCAAAATATTTTTTTGTGTTTAAATATATGCAAATCATATAATGAAGGTTTGTATCAAATTATTATATTTTTTATTGTTTATTTGGTATTTTTAAGAAGCATGATTCCTATAAAAAATACTTAATTAATTTATATGATACATAATATTTAAAAAAATCAAATTACTTGTGTTATTAAAAATAGAAATTTATAGGGCGGGGGCCCTAGCTCGGTTGGCTAAGTAATTCCATTGCGGCTCTGCTGGTCACGAGTTCTAGTCTCCCCCCGTCCTGTGGTACCGGAGGGTGTGTCGCGCCAGCGCCGCCGGTCACGTTAAAAAGTTTACCAGGCGCACTGCAGTTTATAGGGGGTCGTGCTACCCGATTCCTGCAGTCTAAAAAAAATAAATAAAAAAAAATAGAAATTTATAAAAAAAAAAATCATATTTAATATGTATGATTAACAAAATCAATAATATTTTAATATAAATTAAATATTTTTTGACAGTTAAATTTTTTCATAAAACGTAAAGTGCCAGACATTTAAATGAACAAACCGTCACAAAAATTTTCATATGACAGGTAGGGGTGGCTGTCAAATTCTAGGCCTGCTCCATATCAAGAAATAAATTATTTGAATTTTTGGAGAGTGAAATGTGGTTGTTAATTGTTTGGTTAAGTGGGCGTCTGATGTCGATCTAACTCTAAAAGTGATAGATTGGGAAATTATTTGACTAGAGGGAGAAATCTAACAAATTGGCAACTCAGCAGCTATAAAAAACAATATTCCATAAAGAACATGATCCAAAAAAATAAAATTAAATGAAAATTATAAAAGATACCAAAGTCAGAAAATTTAAGTTCAATAGATAAGCTCAAATATAAATTATAATATATGAATTTAAAAAAGAAAATAAGAGATAACTTAAGTAATATAAAAATGTTTTGAAAAAATAAAAATTAATTTTGAATTTTTTTGATATCTAATATAAGAGCTCTAGAAACCTTTAACTTATCAAAAAGTAGTTATTAATTTCAAGGTACATAGAATAATTTCTTTTTGTTTAGGATTATATATGTTGATTAAGATGGATTTTGATATAAATGCATGAAAACTTATAATTGTCATATAAGAAAATCATACATACATTCATTAACAAGAGAATTAAATATTTTTTTGCTTCATATAAAATAAAATAACTATTCAATATAAGTGTGTCATTTATAAAATAAGGTGTTCATCTAAACAAGTATTGTTATTATGTGGAAAAATACTTTTCTTATGTGTACAACTATTGAGGTGGTAATGTATATGCATTGGAGTACTTCATATTATAAATTTGTCCTATCACAAATATAAAAGGTGATCATAATAAATACCTTGTATTTTATTATCAAAAGTGAAAGGTTGTTAAAAAAAATTATGATTATTTAAAGTTCAATAAGTTATATTTTAAATAATAATGTGTTTTTTTAATCAATAAATAGCATTTTTATGTTCAATTATTAGATTATTTGTGTTGGATATAAATGTTATAAGAGGTTACAAGATTTATCGTGATCAAAGAGTATTGAAATCATTAAAGTTACATATAAGTTATATTTTAAATAAGAATATGATATTGTTCTAACATCAAATTTATTTATTTTTCTTCAATTACTAGGGATTCTATGGTTAAGTTTTGGTGGAAATTTTAAAAATGAACTTTCAAGACACTAGATCTTATTATCTCTTGCCTACAATAAGATGCTTTAACTAGTCGAACTAGACTCCCCGCCTTGTCAACCTTCTAATTTGGCAACCTCGTACTCAACTCAACTTTGGTGGAACCATCCATGCATATTTATAGATTGCAGAATGGTTTCATTGAGCACCATAGTTGGATTGGGCCATTCCAAAAGAGGAAAACGAAGCCCGTTGATACTCAAATATGAGTCTTTAAAACTAAAATCATCAGAATAATGTAGTTCAAGAACATAAGCAGGTGGTTGCATCTTTGAAGTAGGGAGATGCCTTCATATTAGGCCTGGAATTTGACGGCCACCCCTACCGGTCATATGAATTTTTTTTGACGGTATGTTCATTTAAATGCCTGTCACTTTACGTTTTATGAAAAGAATTAACTGTCAAAAAAATTTAAATATCAATTTCAAACCTATTGAAAAATAATTATAGAAAATTAAGAATAATTTAATCCTTATTCAATTCATTATCTAACATGCTCACCAATAAAACACAAATGTTGTATTATCTTGAAAAAAATCGAAGCTTGCAAATCACCTATAAAAAAATGCTATAAAATAAATGTTGTTGAAATTTATTTATAGTTTAATCCTTAAATTCATCTATCTAAAAGCATAAATTATTTGTATAAGCCAAAACATGCTCACCAATAAACACAAATGTTGTATTATTTGAAAAAAATCAAAGCTCAATCACTGTAAAATAAATGTTTTGAAAAAATGTTGTAAAAACAGAAAAAAATTGTGTTATGTTATTCATATGAATATCCTATATATATTAAAAAATGTAAAATTAGAAAATATTGATAATTAGAAATAAATGTAAAAATCTTAAATTTATTGTTATAATTAACAAGAAGTTTCTAAATTCATAAAGAAAATAAATCTTGTGAAAATATTCAAAAATAAAATAAAAAAAATTATATTCTATTTTGAAAAGATTTTGTATTAATATATATTTTTATAATAAATATTATAAATCATATATATATTAATATAAAACAATGGTAACTATTAGTCAAAATGTTAAAATCTTAAATTTATTGTTACAAATATTTTATAAATTAGAAAGAACTATATTTAATCTTAAAAAGATTCTATTTTGAAAAGATTTTGAATTAATAAATATATTTATAATAAATATTATAAATCATATATATTAATATAAAGTGAAATTAAAAAGAATTATTTCAATTTTAAACTTTTATATATATATATGCTACAATATTTTTTTATTAAATGTTCAAATTCCAGACCTGCTTCATATAATATTCCACCTCAAATAGTCCTTAATGTGAAACTTCACCAGCTACGAAAATGTCAATCTTACTAATAAAGAGAGGATAAACCTAGGAAAAAGTCAATCTATACAACTGTCTAGACACATCAGCAGCTGTGAAAACAATATACCATATCCTAACTTACACCCCCAAAGTATGGCCTGAAATCAAGTATATCTTCGTCCAAATATTTTTCTTCCAAAATAGCCCTATAAATGTGGCCATTGCACTGCCAAATCCTGCTTCAGGTCCTTGTCGAGAGGTGGATCCAACAAAAAAAATGATGGATCTGCAGGGCATCAACAAGATCTCTGTTCTACTGTTATTATTGTTCTGCTCCCTGCTTGATGTCTATACCAGTGCCTACGCTTCTCCAGAAGAAGATTTAGAAGCTTACCCATCTGGTAATATCTCTAGCTTCGATTTGGGAGATGGCAGCATTCACAAGTTACTTCAAGTCTTCAATCAATCATATCTGGCCAGTCCAAGCAAAAGAAATGCAGCGCCAAGGAAATGCAATTTGTTCAAGGGATCATGGGTCCAAGATAACTCCTATCCTCTTTACACAGATAGGCAATGCCCTTACGTCGATTATAAGTTAAGCTGTAGATTGAATGGGAGACCAGATGGTGGTTATGAAAAATGGAGATGGAAACCACATGCTTGTGATATGCCCAGGTATAAGACTCTGGATTTCTCTCTACTTTTTTTTTCTTTCTGTTTACTATTCTCTTTCTCACTTTGAATCGGATTAGATAAGCATGGATCACAACATAAGATCATTATATTACTTGGCTTTTAGCCAAATTGGTCTGTAGAATTCCTTTAAGCCCTTTTCAAAAACAAATTCCCAAGAATTTGTATAATTGCCTTAGATTGAAGATTAATAGGCTATTACATATATTTGTGCACTCTACAGATTCAATGCCATCGACATGCTGCAGAGGCTGAGAGGAAAAAGATTGATGTTTGTTGGTGACTCAATAAGCCAGAACCAGTGGGAGTCCCTTGTCTGCCTTCTCTATCCATTCGTTAATCAGAAGACTCAATCTGCGACTCCTACTAAACCTTCTGCTCGTCCTGTGAATGCTAAAAAAGTTCCTGTTAGACAGTTTAAAATCCCTGTAAGTTTGTTCTTGGTCTTTCCTTTCTTTCGTAATTTTGGGTTTGGTTTAAATGATGTTTTAAGTTTTGAATCTTTAGATTGTTCATTTGAAATCACATTAATAAGTGAATTTTATTGAAAAAATTAGTATAATTTTAAATGAACCATCTAAACAAATCGAAACTTGAAATATACCATCCGTAATTTTGCTGAACTTCTATTGTAAAATAGATTGATTATTGGCTGCATGTAACATATGATTGTGGCTCTGATTGTAGGACTACAAAGCTTCAATAGATTTTTTCTGGGATCCACTTTTGGTGGAAGTAAAGGTTACTAAGAGTGGAAAAAGGGTTTTGAATCTTGATAGCATACAAAAGTTTGGAAAACGTTGGAAGAATGTAGATATCTTGGTTTTCGAAACCTCTCACTGGTGGAACCATGAAGGCAGCTCGAGATCGTAAGTAATAAGATTATAAGATTTCTACTAATGCTTATTAATTTTTCCAGTTTATATTTGTAACGATGATATTGTCTGTGTTATGATGGAACAGATGGGACAATATCAAGGTAGGCGGACGCGTGTACAAAGCAAACAGTGATCCTATGGAGACTTACAAGAAGGCATTAACCACTTGGTCCAAATGGGTTTCTGAAAATCTGGATCCCCGAAAAAATATGGTCTTCTTTCGTACCATGTCAGCCATACACATTGAGTAAGCTTTTCTTCACCTTGTTTTCTGTGACTATGAAGCAGTATCCTAAATGAATAGATTTCAGGTTAGGCACTAAAATTATATTGATATAAGATATAAATTAGTTTATAGATTGAAGGTAGACACCAATTTATAATATAGAGATTAAGCTTCAAACACAATGCTATTAAGTATGAAAGAGTTAAAATTATTGGTATGTTGTCAATTTATAATCAAATATAAGTTGAGGAGTTGATTATAAGGAGGAATAATGTAGCTTCTATTAAAAATATTATATAATAATGATGATTAAATATATTGATCTTAGCATTATCTTCAAATACACATAATTATATAAAAATGGATAATAATTATTCTCACTATTTATTTGTTTAATATTATCTATTGTAAATAATATAGTCAAGGTTAAGAAGTTAAATAAATCACAATTGTATCCTTACGATAACATTAATATCGACCACATATACATAGATTATAACACAGATAGACATATGGAGCTCAATTATTTGAATCAATAACAAGAATCATTTATTAATAGATTTCATTGATTCAACACTTAAAGCATATTCTATATACATGGATTCTATAAGGATCTTGGCAAAGTTCCCCGTGCAAAATGAATCTCCTCTTGCAATAAAAAACTACATAAGAAAAGATGTATATAGAAATAAAACATATTTTCCCCTAGAGAACAATGACTCACAAGCTATAACAAGATGTGGAATATTATAACATATATAAGACAAACAAGTTCTAGACATATGCTTCCTTACCTCCTACTAGAAAGAAAGGTGTAGCACACCCTCACTGAAACATCCAATATCAATTTGAGAATGTTCATGAAAAATTCTAATGCCACAAATCAAGGAGTTACTAAAGTTAAATATACTTTAAAATTTTCTTTCCCCCATCTAGGCATTCCCTAAAATGTGTGATCCTCTTAAAGGTCATCAAAGATAGTTCAAAGATGAGTTGAGAATGTAAACTCGTACTCCATGAGGTCAAATATGATTTAATAACTTAGCACCCCACTCAGTGACATGACTTAGATGACTTATGAGTACATCACTCAACTCAATGAGGTTTCATAGAAACCCACCTCACTTAATGAGGCATCATAGTAATCCACCTCACTTAATAAGGTTTGATATATCTCTAATAACATGTTCCAAGTGGGAAATGAGGAGTATGCCTAATATTTTTTCCAAATGGGGTGTTCCAAGATATGTATTCCAACTCATTTTTTAATTAAAAAATAATACAAGAGGTTGAAATCTTGGAGGGGAAATGTACTCCTCCCCCTCTAGTGAGAAGCCATGGTTCTCTATTCCTCGAGAAAAGATAAATATATTAAATTTATATTAATTTGATGTCAATTTCTTGATTCTTGTGATGTTCCAACATTATATGCTTTGAATAAGAAAAATATTGAGCTCCTCTCATGTTTTAGCATGAATGTATTCAATATAATTTAACCATAGAAACCTATATCTGTAAGGGTTAACCAATCTAAGTCTTCATTAGCTTTATTGTTTTGGACTTAATGGGATAATTAATATATTCTTTTTGCAAGTAGTCTTCTTGAAAATTTGTCTAGAATGCACTCTATCACTTCCTTATGTCCTTTTAGAATTTGTGCCTTCCACTTAGGAACATCTAGTTCAATGCTTCATCTCTCTCAAATCTCTTGACCTTCATGATAAATATGAAGAGCTACCACATTAAATTGATTTACATGTTGATCTCCCTTAGAAATTTAATCTTGTACCTATTTACAAATATCTTCTTCAATACTTAGTAAGGTCTAATATTCTTACATCAAATTTTACTATATGTTCATGTTGAGAACATGTCTCTTCCCTAAGATGAACCAAAAGTAGATCACCTTATTTTGAATCTCTTAATATTATTTATTTATTATTTTTATGATTGTGTATTTGAGTGTTCATCAAATAATACCACTCCTAACTATACACCTTATGCATTTCTCCAACAAAGTATTTTTATTTTTCACTTTAGGCACCTAATTATAAGTGCTTCATATAGCTATAAAATACCTATAGAATTGGATTTTAATACTATCTTGAATGATTTTTTTCTTAAATATCATTATTATAGAATTATTTTAATAATACCCAACTTGTGCCAACACTAAGTCCCACTACTTAGGGCTTATCACTAACTAAGCATCCCAATAAATTGTCTAACCTTTGGTATACAACATCTAAATTTCCATCAATCTATGAGTGATAAGTTTAATCCACTACTCAGATTATTCTATAAGATCCTCCAAAAATTACCAACAAACTTAACATCTAAATATATAATAATATCATCTTTGGTAACCTATGTAATCTCACTATCTCCTTTAAAACTAAATTAACATTATTAGAGAATTTAAAATATTTTAAAGAAATATAATGGACCATCATGAACATACTATTAGAAAATATTCAACCAATAAACCTTTTCAAGTCTCAAGAATACTTTCATAAAATCCATTATGATATCTTTTCAAGGTTTCTCTAGTAATGGAAATTGTTGATATGGTCTCATTTTTACTACTCTTTGCATACTAGTATATATGACATCTTTGCATAAACCTTTATACATTAGCTCTTATTTGGCCAATATTAGCTCTCATTAAAGAGAGCTAAGGTCTTATCAAATCCAAAATATCTAATCAATCCTTCACATTATTTTTGCCTAATTAGGTTCTCTCATGATCCCTAAGTATTCATAATTATTACTTTCTAAATAAAAATCTTGAAAAATAAGTCCAACCATGACATCTAGTCAAGTTAATAATTGATTTTATGCATTCCTTTTGTACAATCTTGAATTCCTCATCCTTTGGAAGAAAATCCTTCATTGAGTCAAATTTGACTACCTCCACCCTCATTTTTGTGATTCTAGTAAAAATCTCTTTCTCAAGGCATCAACCACCTTGTTATTCCTCACACTCCAATACCTTTTAACAAATAAGTATTTACATATAACTGTCCACTTCACATGCTATTCCTCACACTCCAATACCTTTGAATAAATAAGTATTTACATATAAAGTCTACCACTTCACATGTCATTAGTTTGGTAATTGGTGCATAAATACCATTGAAATCAAGAATGAAATTCCCATAAAAAGTCCAAATCATATAAGCTTCTATCCTCAAACATAGTCTTAGGTGTCACACATTCCAAAAAAATACTTCAAATTCTCCATAAATATTTTAAAACTCCTTTAGATACCATGAATAGATAAGATCTCTAGAGACTATCTTTGTCTTCGTGAAATATATTTTCTTATATTTTTACCATATTCTCCTCCTTTAGCATTTGTAAAATTTAGTTTAGGTTCTCTAAGTGCTCTTACTTTGTTTTACTAAAATAGTCACAAACTCACCAAGAAATATATTTGATACCTTATTATTCCCATAAAATTATTCAATGCAGATCAATTTTGGTGGTGATAATAACCATTTATACAATCATTAGTATTCATAAATGTCTTAACTCATTATATCAATAATTATGAATTGTTAAGTATCCTCTCAAGAAATCAATTAGATCATCCATTATTAGTAAATATGAAACTATACTTAATTATGATCTTGGTAATAGATCTTAATATTATACACAAACACACCTCATTTTTTCCCTTTTTCTTAGTGCTATTACTATAAGTATAATATATCATCTAAAAATCTATTTGGTCAATTTGTTTCTTAGTAACTCTTGAAGTTGTAGATTTATATCCTATTTTTCATACTTTTCTACATATAAATGTTATTATTTTACACGATAGTCCATGATATTAGATTCATGTGATGGTTTTTATGATCATTTTAGTTATTATGCTATTTGATACATTGCAATATATTATATCTTCAAATTATCTCAAAAAATCCATCAATTCTAACAACCCATTAGAATAATTCATTTATCTATCTAATGTGGGGTTTGACTATGAGTGAAAAACACTCCTTTATTCTTAAAACAATAATAAATTTCTTTCCAATAAAAAACATATTTATGTATTCCTCCTCATTTTATTTATCCTATTACTTCATTGGTTTTAGTTTGTATATTACCATCTTTGAAAGGGGTGCAAGTATTTTCTCTATCATTCTTCACAACTTCTCTACCAAAGTTTCATGCTCTAACCAAATAGTACATGACACAAATTCATAAATATGATATCATACCACACCTAATATTTGTTAAGATTTGATATTGAAACTTACAAGACATTAAATTCCTCTACCAAAACCTAACTATTATTTTATAATTATTAAAATTTCTATATGGATTCAAATTTTCTATTTGTTGCACACCTAGCTTACTTCCAAATTTCAAATTAAGCAACTAATTAGTGTTAGTAGTATCTATATAGTAATATTTTAACACTTATCCTTATACTTGTAAATTATCTAAAACATATTCCTTTAAATAATCTCGTGATTCTCCATGGACGATTTTAGTGAAACCCTTATCATCCTAAGAACCTCTTCATGATGTCATTCTTCTATCCATTTTGATGAAGTAATATGTTCTTGAATAGCGTCGACTATATGAATTCTAATTTTATTTCTTCCTTTTTCTTTATATTATGTCTAAGGGAATTCAAAGTCTTGGTGACCCATTTGGATGCATCATAAACATATTCACCAAAATCCTCTTCCTTCTCAATTAGGGGAGAGGGGCCCAAAATGGAGCAGGGTCCAATAGTGGGGATAGAAATAGTCCTTAGTGGGACCCATAGTGGAGCACTTTAATATCCAATTGCAAAACACTTTTTTTCCATAAAGTATGCAAATTGACGAATCATGTGATGCTGTGCATTAGCACACCAATAAAACATAACTTAGTGCACCACTATTGGTCTCACTTTTTTTTTGGGCCTTTTTGGATACCTCAACAAAAAACAAGCTGGTGTGGCATCATATTTGATGATGTGGCCCTAAAACAAAATATAGAAGCACATGAGTTGCCAAATAAACTATTGTACATAATTGGGAATGATTTGAAATTTCCACGTAGAATTTTGAGAAACACAAAGTTAAGGTGCTCCACTATAGACCCCTCTCCCCTATATCCATCTCTCCCTGTAAAGGAGCTAGGATTCCATTTTTAATAAATCTAACCTTAAAAAAACTCTTATTGTTCTTGGTTGTAATGGTCATTCCCAACACTAATTCTTATTCTCATTCATCTTCTTTGATTTATTTTTTATAAATAAATTTTCTTCTACCTTCAAGATGAATTGGTATGCTTCTTATATCATGTTAAGTCAAATAATATTCATCTTTATTTTATTTGATCCTTATCCAACTTATGTATCTTGGTCAATTTGTCTATCCATCTCATAGTGACTTGACTTTAAAATAATTATGTTGTAAAATTTCTCAACCTAATATTTTGCACTATGCTCCAACTATAGACCTTAGGTTCTAGTTCTTTACATATTCCAAATAATATATCTTTACTATATAACTTAGATATAATAAAAGGTAATTCTTCATTATTAAGCTTTTATACTTGAAGGTAAGTAGTGTTTGGATTTCTGAAATTTGAATCTTAGATGAAATTTTAGAGTCACAATATTAGGACTTGTTTTAATGTGAATGTATAATAATGGTTCAAGTCTTATATAAACTAAAATAAGTAGAGTTTATGTATTGCACACTACAATTTTGTGTCTTGGATTATTAACAAGTATAGGAGGGTATAGGTTATTTTCAATACTTATACTTAGTGAGGTCTATTCTTAAAAAAAATAAGGAAATAAATATGAATGAGGTACGAAACTTGCTAACATGTATTTAATTATGATACTAAGTTAATCCATTAGGATTTCATGGTGTGAACAAGTATTCTTAAGTAGGGATTATCTTCTAGCTATAAATATTTATTTGATTTATTTGATTTTGTCTTAAGCTTAGGAAAATTTTCCTTATGAATTCCTTACCAATTGTGGGTAATAAAAAATTTAAATTACTAAATATTATTAGGAATTTTAATTTATTTTTGTTTGGTGGATAAAAGTGTTATAAGGCTTATGATTTGTAATATACATGATGGTGTTTCCTCAAATATAGGATATTATTTACTATGACTACTATGAGTTGTTTTTCTAATAAATAACATATCCTCAAATTACAGTTAAATGAAGTGAACATACTTGATTAATTTATAATTTAGTATTGTTTATGTATATATTGAGTAGAGGCTAACTTGTGTGGTTTCAACATGTTGATTGTGTGTTAGTAATTTAACCTCAAAACCTATACAACCCAATTCATAGGTTCTTGAATCACTTTATGTGTCATATGTCTAGATCAGCTTGTGTAGTATTTAAGAACCCTTATGAAGTGTGGATTAGGTGTACTTGGCTATAAGATGACACCGTATGTAAAAATTAAGTTTGATATAGGTGTAGATAGTCAACTATTGTACATTGTAGTCATACCCCATTTTGTTCATGCAAAATGGGGGGGGGGATTTTTTCCTTTCGTATTTTCTTCTCTTTCCTTATTTTGTTTTGGTTTTGTGTTCTTTTTATTCACACTTTCCCTTTATTTTTTTTATTTTGTTAGAGTTTTTGAGTTTCTTGTGATGGTATGTCATCCTTATTAGGGTTGATCCCCAACATCTTCCATTTCACTATCTTCTTGCTCAACATTTTAGCCATTGAGATTTTCTTCATTGATGTACTATATGCAAGAAATCAATACCCAATTTTAATGGGGTGATGTCTTGTCACTTTTCTTTGCCTAGGACCTAATAGAAAATTTGATTGCCTTGTTTACATTAATGGTGCTTTAATGTGAAATTTAATTGGGGTTTTTTATGGGTTATTTGTGTTTTTATATATGTCATTTGTTCATGGTGATTTTGATGATTTATATTTTCTTCACAACTCTCTCATAATTTTTTTTGTTTGTGTGTAATTTCTAGTGCTTTCTTTTGTTTGAGTGCATTTCTGTTTTCTTTGGTGTGATTGATGTATTTTTTTTGGTTTTTGGATGTCTTTCTTCATGTTTTTGTTGGTGTATGCCCCCATCTTTGTTTGTCCATACTATTCTTAGGTGAGTTTTGAAATATTGTTCAATTTAATAGTTACTTCTATGGCTTCCCATATTTTTTTCATCACTTTGTGTTTTTGTTTTGTGATATTAGAAAATGGGATCTCAGACCTAAATCACACTTATTCTAATATGACTAAGAGAAAGGACTAAAATGGATCTCAAACACCCACTTGGCTACTAACCTCAATGGAAGACCCAAAATGGTGGATAGGGTTTTAGTCCTTTGTGAGGTGTGTTGTAGATTTGATTAATTGGTTATTAATTGACTTAATTTGATAATGCAATGATGCTCCTAGGTTACCTATAAAAATGTAGAAAACTGATATGATTTATGAAAAATATCAAACTAATAAATAGTCCAATAGAGTTCAGAATAATAGAGGGTAGACATAGGGGAATCTAGCATATAAATTTGGGCTTGATCTAGTTGGACAAGGGCATTAGGCACCTTAAACTAGGAATCAACTACTCAAAATTATACTTCAATCTCTTGTTGCTCTTGGTCTATATATTCTTCTTCTCTATGCTCACTGTCGAAAGTTCATCTATCACTAATAAAGTCCACTTTCCTTGATTTGTTGAATTGTAGGACTTGAATGCTTGACTAATCAATTAGGTCTTTAATCCTCATGTAATTCACTTTAGATCTTTAACTTGCACACATGAAAGAGGGGGAAGGGTTGTTCCATATAGGGGCTTGCCTAAGTCAAACCCAATTTTGGTATTTCTACCTCCACAACAACTATCATAATGTAAAAGAGAGCTTACCCTTGGTCGGATAGAGGGTAAATGATAAACAAGTGATAAATTGGAAATTGTTGCAACTCACCACTCAAATCTGCATTTGTTGATTGACTGAAGTCAATATACTTATTACCTTCAAGGAGAAATTGATGCTTGATTTGAAGTCTTCCAAGTGTTAGTATTCATGAGATAAATAAATATGAAACATGAAAAATCTCACACAAAAACATGATGCATGATAATATGATGCTTGACATAAATAAATGATATAATTTTTCTAATTCTACTCTTGACTGCTCAATTGCTCAATTAATTGCCTTGGGATTTGCTCTTCAAATTTTCTAGGATTTAAATGATGAAAATGACTTGTATTTATATGCAATTCTTTAATTTCTTAAAAATCAAATACCAATAGTGAACAAATGATTTTGGATTTTTAAATATTAGAATGTCAAAAATGGCATATTTCAAATTCAACCAAAACATACTAGACAAGGGTGTTGTGTGCCCTAGTCTAGACCTATCCTTTTAGGACTTTAATTAATGACAAATGATTATCATATGTTTATTTCCATTTCCACTAATAATATTTTAATGAAGGAAAATTAAATGCATAATTGGGTCTAAGCACATAAGGGAGAGCTAAACCTAGTGTGAAAATGTAAAGAGTGACAATTTTTGATGCTACAAGTTTGTCTTGAGGCTCTTTCTTATGGATTTTCATTTTTGTTCTTGTTTTTGATGGAATTTTTCTATTCTTGTTTCATTGTTCTTTTTTTCCTTTATATTTCCTTTTTCATTATTTTCCTATGTAAAATCTTGTTTTTCCTTGATACACTAATCGCGGTTATTTGTGATGTTATCATCACACCTCATTAGGTTTTAGATTTCCCTCTCGATCCATTTTTAGAAAATTCTCTAGAAAAACCACAACTCCCAGTGACATCACATTTTACATTGAATTTTTTTCTAAGGATTTAAGTCAAGAGATGTCAGCTCTACTCCCTAAAGATTGTTGAAAATATTCATAAATTTTAAACCTCCTCACCAATCCCTAACCCCTGGTGACATCATATTTCATCATTTAAGTTTTCCAATTCTTTCGGTTGTCGAATGTTGGGCATACTCCTTGATGATAATTGAAAGTTTTCTTAATAATTTAATGCTTTTATCCCATCCATAAATCCTAAAGTTGGGTTCCCAAAATCATTGAATATATTAGTAATCAAATTTAAGGTGTACTCTTGAACAAATAATGAAAAAATCCTTAAACTATAAGAGTCATCATTGATACCTGATTCTCAAAGTAAAAAGTAAAAACACTAATTCTTGTGTGTTTCACTCATCAAAATATTTATTAGTGGTTACAATTTTTCAGCTCAAATATTAGATGATATCTCTAATTATTGATAATCAACACCTTGTTTTACAATGTAAAATATCTCAAAGTTTGAGATATTTTCTTAAATGTTGTCAATTAAAAGGGATCTTGATTCCTAGTTGCTTTAATATTCTAGCAATATTCTTTGGTTTTCAATGACCAAACATCCCCTTAAGCCTTACCAATTTTTAAGGAATGTGATCCAGGTTCTTCCCAAATTTAGATTCTTGACAATGATTTTATTCTCTTGATAAATTTTGAGTGTCAACCTTTGGGTGTTTGTCTTAACTCTAATGATTTAATTGAACAAGAAGTAGGGGATATCTCCAAACTTCAACAATCAATACTTTAGGTCAAGCTTGATACATATTTCAAATGTTTGTGTTTAGATTGATTTCTATCAAGATAATGAATCTTTTAGAAAGTCATTGATGATATTCTTAAGGTCTGATTCCCAACATCATGGAATTTTTGCTAAGTATGGATTTGGAGCTTCTACTTTTCAATAGGCATGAAATGATTTAACTTCAAGACCTGATAGGGATATTTTCTTATGTTTAGCTAGTTCTAAATTCTTAGGAGCACCATTTGCAACAGAAAATCCATCATAATGTACGAGAGAAGCACAACTATTTCACCAAAAAAGAGTGAATACAATGAGATAATTTACATAATGTACAAAGTTGCCTTATAAAGGCATGAAAATATGTGACGGGTGTAAAACTACCCAATATGAGAAAAAACACCCAGATTAATAAATGCATTATCATGCCTAAGTAAACTTAAATATGGTAAATCCTATTTACTCTAACACCCCCCCTTAAGTGCAACTTAGGGAGAATTATTATGCAAAAAATGAAAAATGCAATATGGGTCATAGCTACACAACCATGTTAGGCACCCATTTACAATACAAAATGAAATCTCTCACAATTGGAGAAGAGGAGAAAAACCCTATGGGAAAAAAACCTCTCTCCAAAAGAGAGAAAACAAAATAAAACAATGCATGGATGGAGGACTCAATCACACCCCCCAAGGACTACATACAACATGTATATACCATCAATGACCCCCCCATAAGAGGGAAAGAGAGAGACTATATAGTTCCCCCACAATGTGTAATCACTTGCAAAAATGGTAAGTGTTTGAAGACAAAACATAATCCAATGTCGATAAACAACTTGTCTCCCTTTTGGAAGAAACAAAACCAAATACAAATGCAGGAATGCTTCCTATTCCCGATATGAATTGAAAGAAAGAAACATGATGATGTATGATGATGTCTCTGAAATCTGCTCATGTGTCGCCAAGACCTTGGAAGATGATGCCATGAACCAATCAGGAACATGTCCAATCACAATAGAAGGTGACAAACAAGGTACCACTGGACACTGATTCTGAACATTCTTCAAAGACTGAGATGGAGTGATAAGAGTTGTGCAATAACTGTCGTCAAAGAGGAGAGATAACCCCTCAAATGTGTCCAAATCTGAAATACTAGACTCCACAAACAAGGAACCAATGCTTGACAAATAGGAATCCCAATTAGGAAGACAATCATAATCCTGTTGTTTAGGAATGATGGAAGTACTCATTGAAGGTGGATCAACTATCTCTAACAAAGAATCAGGAACCTCTGAAGCAACCACAACCTCATCCGAAGTCTCAAAAACCTCCAAAGGATTACAAGCATGGTATATTTTCTTTGAAGAACAAGGAGACACACTGGTATTGGAAGGAGGGTCATCAAGAGATGGCATAGTATCAAGATCTCCATATGATTTTCGAAGGTAAGTCTAAAGAGAATAAAGATTCTCAAAATGACAAAGTAAATCCAAAAGGTCCTCGTCATTGATATGCTAAAAAATAACTCCATAGACTCTAGCCCTAAATCCTTTCCAAATCATATAGCTACTATGTGGTCTAGAATAGGAACTTCATTATACAAATATGGAAATAGCTTCTCCTCACTAAGATGGGTGAGAACAATATCACTCCATCGCCTAAAATTCCCTTTCTCCAAAGAAACTATTTTAACTTAACAATTCTTCAAAATTTCAAAGATAGTGCTTTCACAAATATAAAAACTTCCAAAACAGAATTAAACCTGATTTGCAACAAAATTTGACCGTTGCCTGATCTCCATGCTAACATCAAGAAAATTCCACCAATCACTCCACATAAACCTTGAATGACAAAATAATGAAGGCACCAAAGTATTAAAAACTATTTATTACAAATATCTCACCAATGTGGGACAAATATTTTATAGCCAAGTAAAAAAACAATGAATTTCTCACCCCCAAAAAAGAAGGAAACCCTATTTGTGAATGCAAATCGCACCTCCTACAAAAAAATGTGATATGTAGACTGAAAATAACACCCACGCACGGGAGAAACGCCCTCTCTTTTGGTAGAATCATGCCTTCTTTAACAACGATAATACAAAATGCCTTTAACAAAAGAAAGCGCGGCAAGGGAAGGAAGAATTCACAGCCTCTTAAGCAAAGAATCGGGCCCCAAACAGCAAAGACGGTGCCTCTCAAATGACACGTGCCCTCTCCAATCAAGCCTCAGAAAAAAACGCCTCCTTTAGCAAATGAAGTACACACAACAATGCCAAATAAAACAGAAAAAAAATGCCTCTGGACAACAAAAGAAGAATGCATAGGTCTCCAAAAATAGAATCGAATTCCTTTGGAAAAAAAGGTTCCCTCTTGAACAATTCGATTCCCCTCCAAATGAAGGTATTCACTGCCAAAAAGGGTTTCAAAAACTGCAAAAAGAACGCCTCCACTTCATGCATCTCAAACAAGAGATACAAAAACGCAACCTCCAGTGAAAAATCACGCCACCAAAGGTCAATAACACCTCTCAAAGATATGATTCATGCCAGAAACAAAGAAATTTCGGCTCTTATTTTTTCTCAAAAAAATTCCACCACACACCGTCAGAAGTAAGTCGAACATTCAAATACATTCACCAGCAATAGGAAAAATGCCTGGAAAAGATGAATTGTTCGCAGCCTCTTCCGGATTCAACAGAAAAAGGTGGAAATAATAAAGATGAACATTCTTCTTCAGAAACTAATGATCTCAAACACTCAATGAAAACTCTCAAAAGGAAGGATGGCAGAATGGTTGGAGCTGATACCATGTTGGTGTCAACCACCTCCTTGGAGCACCATTTGCAATTGATAGAAAATCCTTCACAATGTACAAGAGAAGCACAACTATTTCATCAAGAAAGAGTGAATAAATTGAAATAATTTACATAATGTACAAAGTTTCCTTATAAAGGCATGAAAATATGTGACGGTGTAAAACTATCCAACACGGGAAAAAACCATCTAAATTAATAAATGCATTATTATGCCTAAGTAAACTTAAGCATGGAAAATCCTATTTATCCTAACATAACTATGATGTTGGTTTTCATATCCTATAATGGATGATAATTTGAATATGTAGAAAATATGCAAGGAGAAGGTTCACATATGAAGTACCAATACAAGGAATATCACCCACCTTCAAAGATGTTCTATCCTTACTTGGACATTGGAGATACCAATCTGGGATATGTGTAGATGAATGAGTTCCTACAGAGATTCCATAATAAATAATATAAAACAATGATGGCCACATCCTTTTCCAAATTAAGATTGGTGGAAGCAACAAAATTTCCTATATAATGCAGTCTCCTAAATTGATGTTGACATGTGCATACCACTATGACTAGAGATAGAGAAAGATAATGGGACCCTTTAGAAAAGTGGTACTAAACATAAGCTCAAAAATGATAGAAAGGGTATTTGGGATCCCTATCTACCCAAAGTATGAGGCCATTGATATCCAAAAACTATTGGCTCATTATAAAAAGAAGAATGTACCTTGCCTTAATTTCATCAACAACCAACTCCTACTCAACCCCAAGAAATTTGTACTAAAGATGACCAAAGCATAATATAGAAGTGAGTTCAAAGAGGATTCTAGGGATTAGATCACACTTCTTAGTAGGGTTTATGGGTACTCTCATGCTAGAGACTTTCATCCATGGATATTTTACTACATCCTAATAGTCACTACTGATAAGAAGATAGATTAGTCAACAATCATTAGTGACACATTACATGATTGGTTGATAGTTGTTCTGAAGAGAACCAAATTCTATATGACTTCTTATTTGATATATATGCTTTCCTATCATACAAATTTCCCAATATTGGTGAGGGTAGGATCTCTATAGATGAGACAAACTAAAATATATGACAACTATCCTCAAATGGAGTTGGAAGAAAGAAAGAAAAACTATTATATAGTAAATGCTGATTTTATTTTTGCAATCATCAGGGGTCTAAATAATTATTAAAAAAAAATAATCTCGATAGAGAAAATGGATAAGATGAATAACTGGGGAAACTTATACATCTAGTTTAAAATTTTCACTTATATCAAGGTGGTAGGATTTCATAAGGCTTCTCTCAAACTACCAAGATACCCCAATAATAGGTTAATTTTTTTAGAGATTTTTATACAAGTGGCTAAGATCCATAAAATGATTGCAAGAAAATATAAGTTAGGATATACCTTCCTCATAAAAAAGGGATTTTATTCATGTGCAATCATGCAAATAGTCAAGACTACTAAAACATAGATGTCCTTGTGGAAGGAGTTTGTATAATGACCCTAGGATGAATTTTGAACCAAATAGGAAGATAAACAAGGTCATTGGATCCTTTTACAAACATGAACATACCTTGGATGACCATTGGTCCAACTGTGAAGATGAATATGAGGTCAAAATGAAGGATTATTTTAGACTTATTGTGGGCCTAATGAGAAGTTGCAATATATCCAAAGTGCCCAAATATTTGAAAGAGAATGGGAAAGTTTTGGATACCATTTACAATGGTGAAGGGATTTTAAACCAACCAATCCACAATGTGGATTTCTCCATAGAAGAAGATGCAACCATGAAGGTCAAAGTAGCTAGTGTGATAGTATGTTCAAAATAATGGTTGTATTCACATTTCACTATGATAGAATTACCATGACCTAAGCACCATAAGAAACATCCCAAGAAGGTCAAAGATTCCTCCACTGTCATAATTTGAAAAAGGAAAGGTAGCATCCAAAATAGTAGACTCAAAGAGGAAAGAAAGAGATGAGAAAATAGTCATAAAGACTAGTGAAAAATGAAGTGAAGAAGAGGTTCCTCTTTAGAGAAGAAAAAGAACACAAACCTCTCAAGCTCCTTCTCAACCTTTATCTCCCTATGTGTCCCCTATCCATGAATCTTAGTCACCTACTTCTTCTTCATCTCCTCCACTTGAATTTCCTCTTCAATCTCCACCACCATATTCTTTGTCACAGAAAACCATCCTTACTCCTCTCCCTTCACCTCCAATTTATCCTCATATTCTTACTCCTCCTTCACCACCACATGATTCTCACATCCCTACTCCTCCTCATTTACCTTTGCATGATACCTACATTACTTTATGCCCCAAAAAAGAGGGATAAATAGGTGTAGAAGAATAAATCTTGAATTAAGGTGAAAAGGTAGGGGATGCTAGAAAGGAGGAAATTGAATAGGAAAGAAAAGAAGTTGAGGATTACCATAAAAATCCCCAAGTTTCACATGAAACTGAGGTCATTCCTTCTCCTTAGTAATAAGTAACATCCACCCTCCTTGTATGTTTAAACCATACAATTCAAAAAATGAAAAGTACATATGTCTAAGAAGAGTAGGATTTTTCTATTCTTGCTGAGGCATTTCAAGTGTCCACTGGGAGAAATAAAAAGTAAAGAAGGCTTTCCACGACCTCCATCAATGAACAAGGTAATAGGATAGCATAAGTTTCCATCCCATGGTTGACAAGACAAAGTTAGATATGTTTCTTAGGGATTATCAGGTACAACATAAAATGGATATGTCCATCATCCTCAATAGGATGTAGAAGGATGAAAATACTAAGGAAGAGCTCAAAGATCAAGTTTCACAGTTGAATACTTATGTTAGCCATTTAATTGGTCCTACTGATTTAGTATGCCTACTCCAATCCTACATGGGACATTAAATAAGGATAATCAGTGTCTAGACCTTGAAGGTCTCCTTTCTTCTACTAATGAATGAAGGGAAGACCTACAAGATTAATTTCAAGATGAATTTTTTGCAACAATCAAATTTACTTTTAATTATGAGATTGTTGGAGTTTTTGAGATAGAAAAAATTGTAATGGTTGATGATTCATGTGATCTATTATTTCCTCACCCATGATATAATACTTCCACTAATTTACTACAAAGATAGATTCATACAATTATTTATCATATGTAATGGTATCATACTTCCCTCCCTCCTTGCAATAAACTCAATCCTATGACATAGCTAATAGATTTCATCTCGTCTTCAATCAAAGCTAAAGATTAGTCAAAGAAAGCATGGGTAAATGACTAATTTTATTCTTGATATTATTAAAATTAATTTTATTTTATGTTTCTCAATGGAATTTTTTCTTCTCTTAAGATGACATTCAATAATAATGTATGAGAAAGAATTGGTAAATTTTTGAAGGTATTAAATTGCCTCAATGATGCCTTTAATCTCAAAAATATTTTATGCTTTAGCATATTCATTGTAGGATTAATCATGGATTTATTTTAATTCTTATATCACCATTCCCCACCATATTTCAAAGGTAAGCAAATGGTTTATTTAAACATTTACACTTCTTTTCACTCAAGACAAGTTATTCTCCATCACTAATCTAAATTCTTGCTTAGAATAGGATACATGTTCTTCATACGTTTTTCTAGAAACGAAGATATCACCTAAGTTAAACATAACATAATGATATATGAGGAGTCTCAATGCAACCACATAAATGTAATTGGAGCATTGTACAATTTGAATGGTAATAAGCCAATCATAGAAATCTTGATTGTTCTTAAATATTATCTTCGATACATATTTAACATGAAGTTTGATGGTATCTTATTTTAAAATATAAATTTTGACTTCAATATTATCAAGAATACCATCTACGTATATTATTGAATATATTTTGTTATGATAATCAATACACATACACCATGTTTCATCTTTCTTTGGTGGTACAATAATTAGAAAAGAATAAGGTTATGTACTTGGCCTTATTTTCCCTTCTGCTATGAATTCCTTTAATTTTAACTTGATATTGTTGTCCTTAATTACACTTTTATGATACAACACTATGTTTAGAAAAGGATAGTTCCACAAAAAATGGATTTCATTCTCTATCACATTCTTAAAATTAACCGCTTAAAATACAATAAATATTATAAAAAATTAAATTACAATATCATCTGTTTCCAAATCTTTATTGATGAGTATACATATAATGTATCTTCTTAATATTAAACCCATATTCTCTCCCTTTCTTCTACGATATAATAAAGGAAATTTCCCACTTGGCTTAAGATGCATTAAATATGGATATTTATTTTCCCAAGTATGATTTTAATGAGTAATCGTCAGGTCATTTAAATTTAATATATAATAGTTGTCCTCCTAAGATAGAATGAATCACACATATATGTAGGGAATTAAAAAAATACCCAAAAATCTAGTTGGATCCCATCTACAAATGCTTCATCCTAAAGCTTAGAATTTATGTGAAAATTCATCTCACATTGCTTTTTGATTGAGATACCAACTTTTTTTTAGATAATCAAGTGAGTATGGTTGTAGGTGATCTATAGTTGGTAATTCAAGCTCTCTCATGAGATGTTGGGAAATTACATTTTCCTGCAAACCTGTGTCAAAAAGTGCATATATCTTTTTGGATAAAATTTTGATGTAGAACAACTCATCGAGTAATTCATCTTTATATTTTCTTACCACCATACACACTCTTGCAACACATAACATTAAAACATTTCATACACCTCAAACTTGCAATCTATATTATTTCCTTTCCTCACTTAGGTAGTATTTTTTTCCACTCTTCTTCTTCCATAATGGTGTGAATTTTATGTGTAGTATATAATATCTATCCTTTATATGACATTATTATCATTTAGTAAAAAAATAAGATTTATAATTAGTATTATTATTATTCTTTGTGTAAATTTTGGTTGTTACATACTTTTTATTCTTTTCCTTGTTTTATCTTTTTTTCATCTTGATTTTATTTATTCTATTCTTTCTTTTTGAAAGAAGTTTTCTTATTTTCTAAATCAAGATAATATATTTGAATATATAAAAAATCATAAAAAAATTGCATATATGTATCTACAACTACCATAGAGTATATTTATTTCCACTTTCTTATTCTTTCTTTGATAATTCAACATTTATACATACCCAATTTCAAGTTCTTTTCAAAGAGAAACTTCACTTATCACTTATTCAACCTCCTATAACTTGAGGTACCCACTATAGAGACCTTAGACTTGCCAACATAGGAATATAAATTAAAAAATATCTTATTGAAATTAATCTTATATTGATTCCTCCTTTTTTTGATGAATAGGTAGTTATCTATATATTGATAATAAAGATAATAATACATATTCACAAAAAGGATGTGTACCTCGAGAGTCACATGGGTCAAGCCCAAAAAAGTAGAGTCACTTGGGCCTAGCTTGGAAAACCATAAACATTGCAAATATTTAAATAAAAAAGGCCATTATGCAGCTCGAGTAGTGCCAATAGAGCTAGGAGGGTCCCTGTCATCCATCTTCTTGCCCCATACATCAGCGGGGTTAGGAGTGACGTTAGGAGGGCCCCACCCATCATCATCTTCTTTCTCATTTTCTTTTTCTTTATCCTCACATCTGGGCAAGATTTCCAAAGCCAATCACGAGAAACATTTTGTAGTGTCCAACCAACTAGAGCCGCTATCAGGAGCAAGATCAAAGGGCCACTCAAAGGTGCCACCACCACTCCCTACCACCCCTCTAGAGGGCCACCCTAGGTCAACCCGTAGAGGAGGAGAATGTGACTGCCAAGGAGGGTAGGAGACACGATGAGGAGGAGCCTAAGAGTGGGGATGAGTAGAACCACTTTGTCGCCGGACCCATGAAGGCAATCGATCATGGGAGGAGGTGGGAAAAGAGGTCACCCTAGCCACAGTGCATGGGGCATTGCCCCAATGTTCCAGAAGCACCTGGAGGTGAAAGACCTCAAGTGCAACTTTGTTTGCTTGAACTTGGATCTGTAAAAGCACGTTCTAGAACAAATAATAACTTTAGAATACAAAGATACATTTTTATCAATCTGGTTGTGACAAAAAATGCAGGTATTTCTATCTTTCCAAATACTGAAGAGGATTTCCACTCTAAAAGTGTGCAAAAGTTGGGTATACTTAGTGGGGAGCCTGGGTGAATCACCCAGTAGAATCATATGCCAAGAGAATAGCTCTAGTTGAAACGGCCGAAATAAGTCATGAATCCAATTCCAAAACTACTAAGCTCTAGTACAAAACTAGAAAATACGCTTAAAACATTCAGCTTGCTTATAGAATGGGCAGCGAAAGTCGTGGACCCCCAAGTGAATAAGCTGAGACCCCACTGGTAAGCCTTGGAAAAGTATACACCAAGCAAAGTGGGCTATTTTAGGTTCAACACTTGCAGACCAAGTGGTAGAAAATCGTTTTTGCCAAACAAACACCAATGACTAAAGATGCCATTACTGGTTCAGACTATCAACCATAGGAAAGTGTCACGAAAGCCACATATATCCAAGCCTAGGCTTGTAACTTTTGAAAGGGGTTTTTGGGTACCACTTCCAGTCCTTCCACTAGGGCTTGGTGCCATGAATACCCACCTTATGAAGCATATCCGCTAGTTCATAGCATTCACCAGAGCATCATAAGTATCATGGTCATGGTTTTGAAGCCTGTAATGAGCATGGAAATCTTCCCACAACATAACACACATCGTGGGTCTATGAAACACGTGTTGCAAGGTCTGGATACCTTTCTTGTGAAATCTTAAAGCCTTGAGCCAAGGTGATTTGGCCAGTGACTGGCCATTATTGGCAAAGAGGGGCAACCACCACACATTCTATTGATTGAGTGAAATCCCATCATAGAAACTAGAGCTAGCCCAATGGAGCTAGGAATTAATTGCTTCCCAAGCTCTCTAAATTCTTTTGGCCACAAAATTTCCCATAATTTGGACTGGTTCCCTCATAACTAGAAGGATTTGAAAGCTAATCCCCTTCCAGGTCAGTTTGTGAACAGAAAAGCCAGACAGAATGCAATGCATGTGGAGAATTTTCCAGGCTTCATCACCATTAAGAGCTTTGATTCCTCCTTCTAAGGTATATAACATGCACTCATATAAATAGTATTCAAAAAATCACATCACAACATGCAATAAGTCAACATCTACAATCAATTCATCCCCAAACTTGAGATAAAGTTCAAATTTAAACTTACCTTGTTTATTCCTATTCATCTCCAATCATTTTTTTACTCATTTTAACATATATGGTTAAGATGACCCAATAGATCCAAATTAAGCTCACTAGACAACTTGGAAGAAATGAGGTTTCCTTTTGAACATGTATTAAACAGAGCATCCAATTTCTTACCTCCTAGTTATATCTTAATATGGAAGAGTTGAGTGATCTTTTTTTTCTCATAAGAGTCATCACCGACATTTTATACATCCTATCAATGCAACACTAAATCCCACAAACCTTTGATTAAGACTACTTTTATTTCTCATATGCAGTTGATATCCATTTCCTTCTTATTTTCCCAAGAAGGTTCCAACTCTAGATGTAACTTTTGACACCCTTCTTTACTATATGTATCCATCCTTTTTTGTAATGAGTAGAATTACTATTTACTTCACATTTTCCTTTTAAATTGACTATGTAGGTAGTATTTATCTTTATTTAAACCTTATTAATCTCTTCATTATTCTCACCTTCACATTATTTTTATTTATCTTCTTACTTGTGCTTATAAAAGAGATTTTCCCTTTATATCTAGCTCAAGTTATTGTTATTGGTTATAAACCTAATCTACATCATGGGTATTGACCATTATGAATAATATTTTCAAATGATCAAACATCCTACCAATGCATTTTATTAGTACTTTGTACTTTATGAATTAATTACCAAGTTCAATTAAACTCTTCCTAAAATTTTCTGTAGAATATTGAACACTTTTCCCTTATTCTTTCATGTGAGCCATTTCATTAGTACAATTTATTCTTCATGGAAGATAGGGTATAATTTCCTATGTAATAAAATATTAAAAAAATCCCAATTTGTGATGGGTGACACTTTTGAAAATTTTAAGTACTGAGTATAGCTATTATGAAGCAAGAGCATGTATTAAGATATTTAATATATTAAAAGATGTTTGTTGAGGAGATAGTTAATACAAATTGATATATATGTGCATTTAAAAGACCCATTTATCAATATTCTTGAGATTAGGGATGCAAGTAAATATTTTCCTTACTATTGAATAATCTTCTATGTGAGGTCTCTTCTTGTTCTTCTTTTGGCCTATCTACTTCTCTTTCCTCCTCTTGATATTTTGGAGTTTTCAACTTAGATATCAATTTCATAATAATTATTTCTAGTATATCCACCTTCTATTCTATGCTATAAATCCTTGCAACATCTTGTAACTTTCTAAAAAGTTCTTCTCTATCATCTTAACTTTCCATTGATTCCCTCCTCAACCACTATCTAAATTTAATCTCATGCTAACAAGGAAGTAAATAATTTCCACTTGATCTTATGGAGGGAATAACTTGCAAACATACAAATAAACACTTTTTGAAGAAAATAAATTTATTTGATACCAAACCAATCTATAAATGTGAAGGGTGTCCCTCACATGCTACTAAAATCAAATATAGATTTTCAATATCAACTCACTACCCTCTACCAAACAAATTTTATTCTAAGTTGAATGGATTTATTATACTTTGATTTTTCCATCTATGTGTTAAACATGAAATAAATTTAAAATATAAATAAAGTATACAAAAGATCACACATTCAACATTACAACACAAGGATTACCCTAAATAAACCTTAAAATCAAGGAGATAAATCTATAAAGAGTAATACTTTCTCCTCATTTTAGCATCTTATCCAAGTTATAATGGCCATGCAAAAAATAAGGCATATATAAGAATCTATAGTGATGAAACACTCTCTCCTAATATATTCAATCTTATATGTACATAAAGATGACATGTGTACATGGGTTTAATTAATTTAAAATTATAAATTTACCAATTAACTTCATTTTCATTTCCTATAGTCTCCCATGCCTAAAAACTAGAATACTAAATATATATAAAAAAGGATTAATAACCAAAAAACTTCATATTATATAGTGAACTTGAATTTTGATGCTTTCATTAGCTCAAGCTAAAGGAAATTGCAGATTAAACATTTTATTTATCATACCTCATGGTATATTGACCATTCACCATGGTATGATATCAATTTTAATAGTAGTGGGAGACTTCACCATGTGGTATTTGATGATTTTGTCAATTGACAAGTAGTGAATTCATTAAATAAGTTCTCCATGTTCTTCTAGGGCTTAAAAATTATTTTGAGAACTCCTTAATGTGTATCATGTTATTCATATTTTTTTTAATTTTTATTAGTGAATTCACTAAATAAGTTCTCCATGTTCTTCTAGGGCTTAAAAATTATTTTGAGAACTCCTTAATGTGTATCATGCTATTGATAAAATTAATTTTTAATAGTCCCTTATGCTCTATTATACCTCGCTTTCTAATGAATTTTATTTCCTACTGCATTTGAAGAGTCTCATTTTATGAAATGGAATTGCTTTGAACCCTTAGTCTAACTTTCTTGATTAATTTTTAGTTGTTTCAACAAATGAAATCTCATCATTACAATATATATTATATATTTTAAAAATTACTAAGAAAAGAGACAACTTCTCAACATTCATTAGATAGTGAACTATTTTTATCTAACATAGAATAAAAAAAAATTTATTTTATTAAAATAAGAAGCCTAGAAATAAATTTCTATTGTTCAGATTTATTTGGATATTTCTTAAATAGTGGAGTAGTATCATCAAACATAGACTAAAAGAAAACTATTTTATTAAAATAAGAAATCATTAAAATAGAATCCTAGGAATAACAAACTATTATTCAACTTGAAGAAATCATTATCCCATTGCATGTATGTATTGTTCACAAGGTTTATTCATTCATCTATTTTTCTCTTCATATTCTCATTTTGAAACAAATATATAAATTGATTTCACATGACATTTCAATATTTATTCAATACTATTTTTTATTTTTTAAAATTTATTTAAATACGATTTGCTCTTATTTTCAATATTTTTCTTGGCTAGGGTTTGAGGCTAAAATAAAAAAATTAATATGTTATATACTTTTTGAAATATCTAGCTAAATATATGAAAAAATTATACATTTCAAATCTTTCTAAATCTAATATTTAAGAATGACCAACAACTTGAGTAGATGTTTGAGCTTAAATTTATTATTGACTAAAGCTACACTACTATTGATTATGTTTTCCTAATAATTTTTAGATAAATTATTGTGCTCTATAAATTCCTCTAAATATATCAAAACTTTATAAATCAATATTTATTGGGGATAACTCCAAGTTTAACTTTTAACCAAAAAAAACTCTAACTAATGATAAGTTATTGCTCTTTATAATAATTATCTCTAAGGAGATCAAATTTATATCTAACAACCTCTTATAATATATATTTATAATATTAACAAAAATAAATACATTAATTGAAGAAATATGGAGATATGTGGACACACAAAATATAAATTTCAATCACACTTAAAATTTTTGAATTAGAAGAAACACTCTATAAAATGTGTAAACATATAAATTATATATAAATATAAAAATGAATTGTATATATAATTTGATAATATAAACCATTATTATAAATAAATAGTGGCTTCAAATATAAGCTATTATAAAACAACACTCAATGTTCAATCTTTTCAATGTTCAATCTTTGCATAAACTACCTAAACATAACCATATCAAATTAAAAATACACCTACTTTTAGATTAATTATCCACCTAGCATCATTACTTTCATAATTTTTATAGTCTTTTAATATTATATGTACATGAAAAAAGCAGGAGCTTCAAAACAAAATAATTAATTTTCAATCCATAATTGAAATATACTACCTATAGAAACATGAAGAGGACTAAAGTATAGGTCATGTTGTTATATCCACTTAAATACAATTTATAGCGTGTTACTATTATAAATGAGGTATATAAATTGAATCATCTAAGTAAATGTATAATATGAATTATTAGTTTGGTATAAAAAATTTATTATGAAAATTTATAATACTTTTACTTTCATTGTAGATTTTAAATACTATGTGTACAATTCAAATATATTGTTGGTAAAATCATTATTATTGACTAATTTATGAGACATAATAAATAAAAATTAAATATTTTCTAATTCAATTGGGGTGAATTGCAGCCTTGGATCAGATGGACACAATTGTTACAATAAAGTAAGACCTGACAAGAAGATAACAGATCTTCCTACAATATCACCTCAAGTGGGTATAGTTAAACGCATTGTCAGGAATGCAAGATATCCTGTGCATTTGCTAGACATATCAAAGTTGTCTTCATACAGAGTAGATGGGCACCCTTCAATATATAGTAAATTAATAGCTGGAACAGAAAGGAGTATGCCCCAAATTTACTCAGATTGTAGTCATTGGTGCTTACCAGGTGCTCCAGATACATGGAATGAACTCTTATATGCCTCTTTGGTTATGAATTAACTATTTTTTTAGGATTGCATAAATTTGTGATACATATGTAAGATGCACATTTATTATATTTTAATGTGGGGTTGCTTCTATTTTAAGATGATTGATTAGATTATTTATTTTAAGAAAAAAATACTAAACTATAAATTATAATTTATTTAATTATAAATTTATAGTAAAAAATATATTTAAGATTACCAAGTTAACATATTTATTCTTATCATAAATTACATGTTAATATAAATATAGATGTGTCTAGACAAGAAAAATACATGACTTACCCTTTTACCCTCTTGTTTTATACTTTGCATATTCTCATAGATATATTTTATCAATGCAAAATTTGTCTTAGACATAAACAAACTATAACTCTACATTGATAAATATGCATTTCATTATCCTAACTATAAAAGTAAATGTTTCCACCTTAGTTAAACTTGAATGTAGATATATTTGATTATTAATGTAACAATACATCCTTCCTCAAGAATAATTAGTTTTTTATTAGGTAATAAGGGAAAAGGCCCTGATCCTGTTAGTGTAATTAATTAATTATTACACTAGCATAAGTTAACTTAGGTCATGCATCATTTAGTCCTAGGTTAGATTTTAATAAATCATTTAATAAATGGGATAATATTCCCTTCCTTGTTTGTAGGGATAAGATTCCTTCTAGAAGATGAGTTGTCCTTCTAGAACTTATCTCAACATTTAATAATTTCCTAGATAGGGTTCACATGTTGTCACATGTTGTTAGATCAAGAAACATGGAAACATCTCTTGCATCTTAGGTTTTCCTTCTTGCCTATATAATCTAGCATTTTGTTCATTTGTAATATATCATCACATCATATCATATCAATATAGAATCTTTATTCAACATTCCATAGTTGCAACACTTTCTTTTGTGGTTGATTATCTTTCATGGCAAAGGTCCTTTATTGAATATTCCAGAGCTTCAGGGATTGTGCATCCATAATCTCAACAGATCCCATGGTTACAGCCACACAAACAACAGGGAAAAAATAGGGTGGGAGACAACACCACTAGGCAGCATAAAAAAAATAGCTTCCAAGGTGGCACACAAGCCATATATCATAACCATAACCATAGAGCAACCATAATTAATCAAAAACATAAAGTTACTGATAGAGTTCTTAGAGCTACACAAACCATTAATCAAATCCACCATGTACCAATGAGTCCTAAACTATAACGAAGCTATTATGAAATAGCAGTCTAGAATCTGGAAGCAAAAAGACAAAAAAAGGAGAGCAATCATTAAAAAACATCAAAAGAGAAAGCCATTACTCAAATTTTCCCAATAGGTCCCCATATTCACCAATTAGGGAGATATAATCCCTCTAGTCAGGTCCCTTTGAATCATCTATCACCTTCAAATCATCATACTTCCCCAGCTTTTTTAGCTTCTTGGTAATTTTAGTTTGTCCAAAAATTGCACCAATCATTTCTCTTCACATTGGCCTATTAGTCACCTTCATTAGCGCGACCAAGGATTTCTCCATGTCATCCATCTGTACCTACAAATAAGTTAGTCTACTTTTCATATACTCCATGCTAGAATCATATACATTATTATCATTGCTAGTATTCCCAACATCTGGAACAGTCAAAGTATCATTCTTTTGGTCCTCCTACATTTCAGTTTGCTCCTCATCATCATCTTCCTTTTCCTCTTCCCCCATTTCATAGGAAAATCCTCAAAATCCATCCCATCAAAATCTTCATCAACCTGGGCTTCGAATTCTTCAATTTCCAAGTCTTCCTCTTACTACACAAAGATTTTTTGTTTTCCTTTCCTATCCTTGGAAGCAGCCTTTTCTAGGAAAGTAGACCTACGTCCACCACTACCACCGCTACCTTGCCCCTGCTTCTTCTCTTTCAAATCCTTTTTTTGCATGCCCTCTTCACTGATTGTAATAACTTCATTTTGAGGTTTCAGATCTTTTTTAATCTTCTTAGACTTGGGGTAAAACTAGCAGAAGAGAATATTTTCTCTTCTCTGGAATCGCTTTCACAAGCTCATACTCAATGGAACCTTTACTATAATTTTTTGAGTCACAGGGGTAGAAGGATTCAAACATATAGCAATAGGGGAAGGGCTTTTAGCAGGGGTTAACACCCTTTTAGCATCAAGACTGGGAGGTGTACAAGGAATAGGTTCCTCAACAGTGTTTGCATCCACATGGGGATCATCATTGTCACCATCATTGCAATATTGATTATCATTTCTAGCGACAAGAGGTTTTCCATGAGGTTTTAGCGCAAGCGCATGCTTATACAGAGCAGGCATCAAACCTTGATGCAGGGGAGGGCTAGCACCTTTCTCTATGTTAATTTGTAGGGAAGACAATAAGTAGAAGGGAAAATTAATTGTTTCACCATGCCTAATATGATTTAGCAAAGGAAAATGATATGCATGTACAAACATGTATCTTCCTTCCAACGTAAAATACCTCATTACAAACAAACTTACTAGGGCGTAGGGAGGCAGAAGCTCTAACCTATCATACCCATTTTTGAAGCGTTTTAGATTCTCCCCATCATGCATAAACTTTTCCACAAACATCTGGTAGTCAGCCCCACTCTTCTTTGCCACCTTTATGTTGAGAAATGGTGCCTCAAACGTATTGGTGTTCGAGCCTCTATATTATCGAACAAATAGTTGAATATCATAGGACAAAGTTACTAGTATAATCGAAATCCCTTTGGCGGGGAAATGGTTTCTCAATTAAGTCGCTAGTTTTTAATTTTTCCTAACTTAAGTCGCGGGGTTTTGAATTTTCAGAACCTCCTGACTTGGTGAATTTTTGGTTCCCTTTGTTGTCGACATGTAACGGGTTTTGCAAACTTCGGAACCTCCAATTTGACATTCAGAAGTTCGGGTTTCGGACGACAGAGCGATCCCTTTTATCAGAAAGTCACGAGTTTTGGGAACTTTGTGACCTCTGACAAGAGGTTTTGAAGTTTGGATTTTCAGTGATATAGAGACTTGGATGCCGATGGATGTGGGGACCACTTGGAGTGATTGGGGCCTTCATCGGCGAGAGTTAGTCATGTTGGTGGAAGTCTCCATGATAGCCCGATATCTTGCCCTTGTCACTTGTCGGTAGGACTTCGTGTTGACAGTGGGAATTTGTCTTGAGTTCCCTCAATGGTCCGATGGTGTAGTGACTTGTATGGTGGTAAAGACTTGTCGATGGGAAATGGCATTGTCGGTGGGACTCTATCTTGAGTCCCCCCAATGGTCTGATAGCATAGGCAGTGTACGATACGTCGGTGTGACTCAGTGGTATCACTAGGACTTCATGTTGGGCCTCATTGATGGTCTGATAGACATGAAGATGCAATATGAACATTGGCGAGACTTCCTTGTATTAGTGGGAGATGAATTGGTGTCCCCCCGACATGACGATGGCTGACTCAGTGATCTGTGTAGAATGTCTCAAGGGGGCCCAATTGATGATTAGCTAGAAAGTGGTGATTGGTTGCATGTCTATGACGGTTAAGCTACTTGTGGTTGTTCATCTATTGTGGTTAGGGTTTCCTGGAATGATTAAGAGCAGAACATGAATAACATTGTAGGGTTTTTTGAACTGGTCGAGAGGATGTGTAGAAGAGGGGAATATAGAACAAGGTTATGCTATCGATTTCTCTCCATAATGGAACAAAATGTAAATCTCATGTAAAGGGTTAGAGCCTGAACTATATTTGTAACTGTACTCTTTGTTTTTGATTAATATAATGGCGATTTGGGCTTTTGGAGTGTGGGGTTTTTTACCCAAAAGGGTTTTCCCCACATAAATCTATGTGTTCATGTTTTCTGTTCCATCTTTCATGTTTAATGGTTCTACATGATTGAATCTATTTAATGGTGTTATTTGGAACTAGTTTAATAAGCATTAACTTTTCTCTAAGGGTTAGTGTGGGAAATGAACTATTTTTTTATTCTACTTTGTGGCATAGTGGTATGTGTCTTTAAGGTGATTTAATGAAATTTAAATAACCTAAGGTATTGTTGTTCTTGGGTGTTTCTTTTTGAGATGACCTCCATTTTCCCAACAAGTGGTATTAGAGCCTTCTTCTGGGATTTGTTTTTTGCTTGCATGTGCAGGTTTGTGAGTTGCATGTGTAGACGTCTAATTTTGATCAGTTCCATATGATCAAACGCGTCTCCCTGTTCATCCGGTTGCTCATCCCCTTTGTCAATATTAATTAAACCAGGTGTTTAATTAATACCCTGCATCTTGCATAAAGGTCCTAAAGTATTCAATTTAATACTTTGCCCCTCTTCCTCCTCTAAATTAAATAAATATGCCCTTTTATTTAATTTAGTCATATTCCCCTTTTGAATTAAAATTCATTTTTAATTCATCTTTTCTCTCTCATGGTCACATCCTCCAACTTTTTCAAGTTGGTCCTTAATCCATTTTAATTACTTCATCTTCTTCTAATTAACCAGGGTTAGCATGTGCACATCCTTAATCATCATTAAGGTCACATCCTCCATAATTTCCCACTTGCCTCTAATCAGTCATTAGTCCATCTAACTGAGTACTTGCACAACCTTAATCATTTGATTAGCCTAACCTAATCCTCATCCTATTTATGGCACATGTCCTTGAGTCAACCTTATTAAAGGCTTTCTCCTTTTGGACAAGGCATCCCCCTTCCCCATGTGAATTTTTAATTCGCCTTTTAATCCCCCAAGGCACCTAAAAGGAATTTTTAATTCCTTCACTTCTCCCCACATGTCCTCTATTCATTCTTTATTCTTTCCTCATCCCCATAAGGATATTTGAGGAATTTTTAATTCCCCACTTGTCCTCTCTCACATGGGGACAAGTACCTCCTTTATGAGGATATCTTGTCCAATCCCAAGGTACTTTGTACCCCTCTCCATGTCATGTCCTTTTCCTTCCACCTCATGTCCACTTCACCTTTTAGGGCTTCATCACATGCCACATGTCAAGATGTGAGGGCTTGTGAGTTCTCAACTCACCTTAGCCCTACATCTTGATGTTTGGTGGATCAATCTCAACCGTCCATTTCCCTAGGATTTCCCAAAATCTAATGCCCCTCTTTTCTCTCATTTAGGAGAATCATTTGTGCTAGCCAAACTCTTGCAGTTTTGTTTCTCAACCTCTAGTTAGCCATTTTCACATTTTCATCCACTTGCATCCATCTTCACACCCTCATCTAGCTTGCATCTTTCCATCCAAGGAGCATACACATCAAAGATCGAAGGGCCAACCAAAGAATCGACTCAACGCAAGGTATAAAGTTCCATTTTGTGGCTTTGTCTTGTTTTGTTTCTAACTTAGGCTAATCTTGAAGTGTAGGTTGTTTAAGTTGTTTATTTGCACTCCTTTTGGCTTGTTGCTTGCTTTCTAACCACCTATTTTGACCTATCACATTTTTGGCATGCCCGGTGGGACCCACAAACGGGTCTATTTTCTTCACGTTTGCTATTTTTTGCATTTTTCAAGGTCCAGGTTACAGAGTGGCGGACTGGTCCTAATTCAGTGGCAGATTGGTCCTGGAGTGGCGGATTGGTCC
>VDFB02105785.1:236733516-236767406 GCA_007258455.2 Sequoia sempervirens
TACTTCCTGAAAGGTTGGTAATTGTTTTAGTTTTTGGACTCAGACTTCTCAATTTGGCTATAGGTGGATTTTGCATCATGACTACAAACCGAGTTTTGAAAATAATGGAGGGTAGTACATAAGTGCATGAAGGAGGGGAATTTCATCATGGTAAGCTTATCTTGTATCTTTGGAAATTATCTATGAATATCTTTTGAAGGTGAGGGTTAGGAACCTTTATGTCGATTTGGGAATAAAGTGATTGATAGTGTGAAATAAATTCGGTAATCTTTTCCTCTTCTTTTTTCTTACATCTCATCAAATCAGCCAAGGTCATCTTAGAAGTCATATGCACTTGGAAATGGTTGATAAATGCCTCAACAAGTTCATCGAATGAACACATTAAGTTTTTCGGTAATGAAGAAAACCATTCTAAGGTTGTAGCCTTCAAGGATCTAGGGAAAAGCTTAGCCAAGAGTTTATCACCAAGAATAAAGTCACTACATAGGGTCGTGTAAGTAGAAACATGATTAGAAGGATCTCCTTTCCCCTCATAATTCTTGAATCTAGGAACTTCTACACCTTGTGGCATCGATTTTTGCAATATCTCCAAGGACAAGGAACTGCTTTTGACATAATATGTAGGTGGGCCATTTTGATTTTGGTTGATAGTAGAGACTTGTTTTTGAAGGGATGAAATGGTTTGGAAAAGTTGGTTTATGAGAGGGTTATTGCTTATATTGTGAGATGGAGGTGAATATGGTGGAGGTGTGTATGTGTTTGAGGGACAAGGTAATGCAATTCTTATGGGTGGTAAGGTGGTAGGAGATATGATGTGCAATGCCACAAAGGTACTAGGGATGCTAGTGGAAATACACAAGGAAGGGATCACATTACTAGTTGGTTGCATTGTTTTTGTAACTTGAGGGTTGGTATAGGTAGGAATACAGGCAATTGTTGTGGGAGGACTTTGAATTCCTCCTTTGATCTATTTTACAAATCTATGACAATTGCTTTTAAGAATGCTCAACGATCAATTTTATATCCAACTTGATTCAATAGAATTAACACACAAACATAAATAAACATAATGGAAATAACAAAGTGATGAAAAAAAATGAGAGAAAGAGATAGAGAGATGCAAACAAAGTTGATAGCGGAGTTCGTCGTAAAAATGACTACATCTCCGGGCCCCTCTCCAATGAGTGGACAGATTCGATTACTTCTCCAAAAAATCAGTACAACATGTCAACATAATCTCCCCTTGGTTTGCAAAGAAATTTGACAAGACCTCCTTCAAAGTGTGCAAGAGCAACCTCCTGAATAGCACGAAAATCGAGCAAAATTTCTCCAAGGAATTTTCTTCTCCCATCAACACTTACCCCAACCTACCCTTCTACCCCATTTTTATCCACAAATTTACCCCAATTGGTTACTAATCAATTGATTTTACAATATTCCCTAATCTCCCTTTTTTTACATAAGAAAAAAATAATCCCCCTTAAAATAATTCTTAGATCTTCAATAATTTGTTAAAGCCCTTTAACATGTTATTCATGGGCTTGTACAACTGATATTTGGTTTTTTTTTTTTGTTTTAAGGGAGTCAATTTGTTATTTAAATCAAGGGTATTTTTTTGTTTATTAAGGAATTCGGGCCAAATTATTTGTCAAAACTAACTTCACCCATATAATATCTCGAATGGCTTAGTGGTGCAACAATTATTAAGCATTTTACTTGGCCAGAGGACGTGGGTTCAAACTGCCAGTCATTGGTTTTTTTAAACAAATTCCAAACCAACCTAAAGCACCTATCAAAATCTGCAAAACTCTAAAACCTCAAACATGGGTTAGTTACATGCAAACTTATCAAAATGCTCCTATGAAATAACATGTGAATGCTTCAAAATGCAACAAATAACAAGAGAAATCTAGAGACATTACGAAAGCATAACATGTACCTATTCCATATTGGATTGGTGTCAAATATGCAAATGACCCTTTCCCAATCCTTGTTAAAACTTGCAAGATGCAATGCAATGGTGATGGGAAAAATTAGTTCTCAATTGAAGAGAGTAACTTTGCATGAGAGTTGTAGATGATTTGATGAAGGATGAAGCCTTTCATTTATAGATTTTCAAGTTGGAAGAGAGCTCAAAATAGAGCAATGTGGGATAATGATTTGGCCAATGAGATGAAGCCACTTGTCACATTATGATAGGTTGAGGAATGTGCAAGTTTTGGCCAATGTGCCAAAGAGGGGGAGATTCAAATT
Organism: Sequoia sempervirens; assembly: GCA_007258455.2. Lineage (NCBI taxonomy): Eukaryota > Viridiplantae > Streptophyta > Pinopsida > Cupressales > Cupressaceae > Sequoia > Sequoia sempervirens. The sequence continues at coordinate 236,735,770 of VDFB02105785.1, forward strand.
TGAATTTGAGAGATAAATGTTGAGTTTGACCTTTGCAAGAGACATGTAAGAGCCATGTAAGAGCTCATAAATGATTTGTTGGATGTACATGTCCACTTGTTTTTGAATTCAAACTTAAGGGAATATTCCTCAAAGATGCCATGTTGATGGAAAATGTTGATTTTATAAATGAATTAAAATGCTTTATTGGTGCAAGTGGGAAAAGTTAGAGGATGTGATGGGTGATTAGATTAGATTAATCAGGATTAGATTAGTTTAGATGATGATTAGTTGATTGTGACATTCAACTTAAATATTTGGATTTATTTAAATTAAATGAGAAGAAATTGATCATTAGAGATTTAATTAAATAACTTTAATTTATTTAATTAAATGGAGATCTTTAGAAGATTAATTGATTTATTTAATAACCTTTAGGAGATTGATTAAACTTGATTTAATTGATGAATGGATGAATATGACCTAATCAAATGCATTATGCCAATTTTGAATGTCTACATTTTGCCCCTCTTTGAAGCAATGTACTTGTTGCGTTGGTCCAAAGAATAATCTTACCGCAATCAAATTTTTAAAAAATTTCTGATTTTTTGGATGCCCCAGTGGAAAGTACACTGGTACATTGCCCCCTCGAGAGATTGAGCGAAAAAATTTGATTTGAAGGTCGAGCTCGCGATAAAGAAGTTCAAAATGGATGGTTATGATGATGATGATGCAAATGAGACGGTTTTAAGATGCTTAGAATAACCAATCTATATTATCCTAAACAACTTAAATGATGATATGATGTGATGATGGATGATGCGATAATGCCTAATGAATATTTTATGCAAATGCATGATTTTATGAGATGCTTAGACTAATAGATCTATATTATGATGATGAACATGCATGTGAGATGATATGTTGAATGCTAATGATTTGTGGATGTAGGATGGATGCACTAGTGATGATGATAAACTACTCATGATGTGATGTTAGTGCGAAAAAGAAAAAATTAGGAATGATATGATGACAAGAGGATCCAACAAGTCCATGATCTGATGAGACTTTATTAGAGATGATGATGATGATAGATGATGATGATTTTCTTATCAAGGATTGAAACTTTAAAAGGGCTACTTACCTTATGTTTGATTACACATGTAGATATGATGCATCAAGGTATAAAGAACCAGGATGGCGTTGTACCTAGTGCGATGGAATTTGACTCGACAAGCAGCTAGGAGTATTCTTGTTCACACTTGACATACAAAAACCTTGCTAGGACGTACCTAACAAAGCAAGTATTTGCCAAGTTATTTTACAAGAATGTCCAACAAGCACAGAAAAAAAAGGATAATGATCATTGCCCCATTCCTATCTCTCTAAATCCTTCATTCAGATATCATCGAGAGGTCCTTGGAATGAGCGCAATAAGATAAATCAAAAGAAAAGATCAAGTACGCAAACAAGTCAATGTTCTTCATACCTCTAGCCAAAAGGATTTGTTTTGTTTTAGGATAAGAACCAAAACTATTGCCAAAATAAAATTCCCATTGTAGGAAGGATATGTATCCTAGGATATGTTAGTGGATGGCGGCACGCCATTTCATTTATCCAAAGTGATTTCCAAAATGATGCCCATTGTCAGAACGATATATCCTAGGACATGCATTGTATAGGATGATGATGGGTTGATAAGTTGATTGATAGGTTGTTGATACAAGGTTGATTGACATGTTTGCGACTGATCAAGAGTTTGATTTTGTTTTAAATGTTTGTTGTTTTCTTTTGATTTTACGATTGAAGCTTGCTTTTGCTGATTATTGTGATTGTTTTTGTTTGTGATTCCAAAGGATGAAGGTGACGATTAGTTTATTATGGATGATTGATTATTGCAGGTGAAAGCGAAATGGGACAAATGGATTTTTTCAAATGTTTGGATGTTTTTGACGTTTTTGGAATATTTTGAGGCTATTTTTGGTATTTTCAAGATTTTACAAATGTATTGATTTTTTGGGATTTTTTGATGTTTCTGATGTTTTTTGGATTTTTTGATGTTTTGGATGTTTTTGGATTTTGATTTGTTTTGGATGTTTTTGGATTTTGATGTCTCGAGGGCTGATCAAATATTTATCCTTGCCTACATTTAAGTTCAAAGACGACGTAGTTTGGATTTTCATGTTTTTGATGTTTTTCTATTTTTATGAATGTTTTTGGATTTTTCAATGTTTTGGATGTTTTTGGATTTTTGCATGTTTTGACGATTTGGATAAGGATGTGTCTGATGCTATCAGTGCTCTATTTTGGGATTTTGTTAAAAACCAAACTAAGGTTGATTGATCAAATCGATGGATTGATGATGATGATAACATTGTTGAGGATGCACAACAATGCAAGGATAGTGTTTAAGCAACACAAGGATTGAGATGTTGATCAGATTGATGATGATAACATTGTTGAGGATACACAACAATGCATAGATAGTGTTAAGAAACACAAGGATTGGGAAGGATATCCCAAGATTATGAGGGATTGGATTCGATTGATCAGGATTGTTGAAGCTTGGTTTGGAACAAAAGATGTTTGAATGATTTGATGTGACATTTGACGTGCAAATTAGATGCAACTGATAGTGATTACTTGGATTGATGTTCGATGAAAGATGAAGACTGATAAGGAATGCCTTCTCATCAAAATATTCCATGGGCTAGTTATTTGTATTTTTTCTCACAAGTGGTGGATCGATTTTATTTCATGTTTTTCAATGTTTGGATCACCACATAAGTTGGAGGATATAGATCAAGATTTATTCTCGAAGCAAGATGTAAATATTTTCCCCTAGTGTCTAGCAATGTATGGAAAGTCATGGATGGATGCTCAGATAGGTGTATGCATGGATGTATATGAATTATCTTGTGATAAGATAAGGTGTTTGGATCAAGAAAGCTCATTTGGATAGTGCTTCATAGCTCAGATAATGTTGCATAGGATAAGATCAATGAAAACGGCCCATGTCAAGATTTTTACCATAAGCAAGCGTAAAGTGTACACCAAAATTTGTCAAGATCAAGATAACTTGGACTATGTATGGATGAAGATGGATGGAAATAGATTGGATAAATGGCTCATGGATGAATGGATTTATTATGGCTGAGATGGATGGGGTGTTGGATTTATTATGGATGGGACATAATGCTGGATTTTATTATGGATGGGATGAGATGCTTTCACCTGAATTGGCGCACGTAGATGCTCAATTCTACACATGACGCCTGTTTGTCAGGTTTTTGTCATGGTCTTTCCCAAAGCACTGCACATGCAGTTTTCACTAGAGGATGATTTTTCTCTTTACTGTTTTCAATCCTTTTTCTGATTTTTTTAGATTTTCATATTTTTTGATTTTTTCAAAAGATTTTAAGCTCATGCTGAATCACAAGGTGTTGCTGATGTAGATGCCTCTACCATAATGTGCCATCGATATCCTACTTGAAGAAGTTGCTTTGCTAAGATACGTGCACTTGAATGCAACTTTTGGGATTCTTGATTTGCTTCATTGATATCGGAGTTAACTCTATCTCTGTGCATACATCGCGATAGAGTGCCTTCAAAATCCTTATGATCAAGGGTCGTTGCCAATACATGGTAAATTTAATAATTGGATAGCATGTGTGGAGGTGTGGATGGAGTTTTTTTAGGGATAGGAGATGGATTGGTTGAGAGTTTGGAACCTTTGACTCTCCAAACTTGGGAAGATGAGCAATGATGGGTGGATACGAAAGTGTGCATGGAATTTGTAACGCCATAAAAAAATGCACTATAGACAACAAAGAAGATTAGAAGCAAAAATGCATGCAATACTAAATCTAGAATGCAAATCTAAATGTTAAGCAACAAAGAACATAGGAAAGTCAAAAACGTAAACAAAACTAGAACAATCTCATCAATTTCGAACGTATTTCCATGATTCATCTTGATTGCCCTTCTCCATTTTGCTTGTGTAGTATAATTGCCCTCAGATTTCTTGTAATTCATGCAAGTATAGCCTAAGATAATGATTAGCACAATATTGAAGATTCAAGACAAGTGCTCTCAAGATTCAAAAAGAGATTTTGATTTCGTGAGAGAGATTGGAATGAAGAATGATAAATCAATTTATAGAAAATTGATTATTCGAACAACAAGTCAAGATTGAAAGATCAACGGACAGTTGAGATTGACAGATTAGACATGCATTCTGATAACTGTTAGTAGTGACATGAGTGATACAAACTAGAAATAGACTTAAAGATTAAATAAATGATTTAATCTTCAGTTCGGTATTCAAAAACAGAAGAAATATCTTTGCATGACAAAGATAAAGATTGATTAAATCAACTCTTGTTTGAATGCACGCACAACATTTAATTAATTAAATAAGAATATTTAATTAATATGCATGTACACACAATTGAGTTAGAACTGGACGATTTGAATGATTTGATGAAGTGATTACTCGAAGACGCCACTCAGACATTAAATCAATAGTTAACTGAATGATTAAAATATATGTCGAGTTGAGTAAAAGTGAATACTTAGATAACTCACATAATTATCTAAAATATAGAGGAATGCATTAAAATAGAATTAATGAATTAAATAATTCATTTAATTCAAGACTCGATATTTGAAGAATAATTAAATAAATAATATTTATTTAATTAAATGATGAAGGGATTTAAATGAATAATTAAATAAAGAATTTATTTAATTATAGTTGAAATATGATAAAAAATAAATTAAATAAGAATTTATTTAATTTGACAAGATGAATAAGGTTAATTAGTAACATAATTAAATAAAAAGCGTTTATTTAATTAATCAAATAGAATAAAGAAAAGTGTGAATTAATTAAATAATTAAGATTATTTAATTAATAGAAGAAATGACAGAAGATGAATTAATTAAATAATTAAGATTATTTAATCAATAGAAGAATACAAGTTACGAAGAATATGGAAGTCACGGGCTTAAACCAAATTTCGGTGTCTACATTTGCCCCTCTTTGATACAATGCCATCTAGGCGTTGTGTCAAAGAAAATTGATAAAGACATGCCCCAGTAATGCTTCAGATTAAAATAGGTGAAGGTATGCCCCCTCGGGCAAATTGACAAATTTCTGAAAAGTTCAGAAAAATTTGTAAATGCACCTGATTAGTCCATTAAATAGGCAGAAATGTAGTACAGTTGATGGAATTGAGTTTGGAAATGGGTGGGACGGGTATGGGATGATAGAAAATGGAAGTTTACACGGCCGGTATGACAGAAATGACACCTAAGCCCTAGGTATATATAGGAATAGGGGTAAAAACCTATTCATTTTCACCCACCTAGTTGAAAAATTGAGATTTTGCTTTGACTTTTTAGCGAGGATGTCTCCAGTTCCAGCCACTCATCATCGCGCATACAGGATCCAGACATACCAGAGACCAGCCGGCGCGGACCCCCGGTATGGACCTAAAACTTGCCTTTTGAAATTTTTTGATTTGTGCGCATTTTAAGGCATTTAATGCATTTTTAGTTATGCGTCGTTTTAATTTTGAACCGCATATGCGTGCGCGAATGATGCATGTGCATGCGAAAAACTGCATCTATAGTTTTACGTCGGTCGTTTTGAATAGGATTTAGCAGTTCAACACATGTGTTTATTTTTTATATGCATTTGACTTTGTGAAATGCATGTGCATATTTATAGCCGCATATGTATATTCAGAGACGTATTTGATATTTTGCAACGCAAATGGCTATTTTGTGACGCATTTGATTATTATTAGCCACATTTTCTTGATAATGACGCATATGAAATTTATGAACCGCATATGTGAAAAAGCGACGCATGTGAAAAAGAATGACACATGTGCAAAATAACGACACATTTGCATTTTATGTAGTATAGTTAGTTTGCACTAGAATATATGATTGAGGCTGACATGAGGCATGTATAATGTTGTTGCAGGTTATATTAGACCCTATTTATACACGGGCGTCAAGACCCATGACGTTTTGATTCAGAGACAGCTTGCGGCCGGCCAAGCAACGGACTCTATGACATTTGGGTTTGTTGCATGTGACCGATATGCCCCAGATTCGGGCAAATCGGGGATTGTTGATAGCATTATGTGAGAGGTGCCACTCGGAGACATCATCCTTCCATCTATTGACTAGAGAGGCGATGGTGACATTAGAGGATGTATATAGGATCCTTAGACTGCCTATTAGAGGCACACAAGTGGCCTATGATACTCAGAGGGGTGATGCCAAGATGTGCAGGTACTACCCTCATGCCAACATTAGACAGCTAGGCTTTGATGATTATGAGAATAGGTGGTGGGTGTTGGCCCAGCGATATAGATAGTTGGACTGTCTATTAGCTACATTGATAGGCGGTATAGTACTGCTTGACCACCGAGGTCATGGATTTCCTATGGGATGGGGGCAGATGCTAGTGGGCATGCTTGAGCGACGAGTTGTATATGCATGGGGCTCATGTGTACTCAGGATGTTGTACTTCCACTTACATGATATTTCCTACCGAGAGGCACAGTCGATGAGCTGCGGTACCACACTCCTGATGATATGGGTGTGGGAGCATATAGCTATTTTTAGACCACCTGTTATAGTTGACCTACCACATGGAGCTTCGTACGCTTTCCGTTATGTGAGGGCGACCATACAACATCATATTGGAGACACAAGCTACTTTAGACATGCTATAAACATGATGCAGCAGTTCACATGGAGACCATACCTGGGCTGTGAGTAGTGGTTAGATGAGGACGAGCGCTTGCCATTTTATAGACAGGCACAGTACTTGGTGGGACGAATAGTGTCTCATGCATATTATAGAGCAGTAGTTGCCAGACCGAGTCTTGAGATAGTTTGGAGAGCTACAGGATGTACCTCGAGGGAGAGCAGAGTTTTCCAGGTCATCACAAGAGGTCCTGCTATGGGGGCAAGAGATTCCAGTGGCTACAGGAGAGGTGGATATTGATGGGCTATAGGCACTTCCATGGGGATGGAGGGATGGACTAGCAGACCCAGGGACCACTCCAGCTTATGATCAGTGGTGGGCAGCACATAGGCCGATCCCCTTGACAGATCTAGAGCAGCCAGCACCGGTAGAGCGGCGTGGTACAGGTCCATGAGGCAGATGGGGTAGAGGTAGAGGTCAAGGAGGTAGAGGAGGCCATGGTGATGGAGAGGATGATGGCAGAGGTGGATGACATGGAGGCAGGAGAGGGAGGTGTGGTCAGAGGAGACGAGGGCCAGCCTTGTCACCAATCTAGGAGGAGGGAGGAGGAGAGGAGGATATAGCCATGCTAGATGTGGCCAGAGGTGGTGAGGAGGATGTAGCCAGAGGTGGTGAGGAGGTGCAACCAGCGGAGGCAGCCATTCCAGACATCCCAGATATCCCAGCAGAGACAGAGGCCGATGCCGAGGAGGCAGGCAGAGAGGAGGCAGAGGTTGATGTGCTGGGGCTGTTAGGTGCCTACCAAGAGGACGAATGATGATCATGAGAGGGAGATTCGAGATCAGATCTTGGAGGAGCTGGATGAGGAGGAGGATGGGAGAGGCAGGGTCTGATAGGATGAGACAGGGGCAGAGGATCCAGACACGGATACATTGCGAGCCCAGGTTGCATCCTTGGAGGAGCAGATGAGAGTGTTGATGGCCGAGAGGGATGCCTATCGGGTGGAGAGAGATAGATCCTTGATGGATAGGGATCAGGCTATAGCTCGGCGGCAAGAGACTGAGCAGAGGTTCACAGAGCTCAGAGCATTATGTATAGGACCATCATCTATGTTCGCTAGAGAGCTAGTCAGAGCTGGAGAGAGGGAGAGGTACTATCGGGATCTATATGAGGCAGAGATTCCACTAGAGAGACAAGCTCCTAGTTTCTCAGCAGCACACAGTAGCAGGTCCCAGACTAGGACCCACACTCAGACAGTCAGCATAGAGGGGGTGGATTATTCACGTAGAGCAGGGCCATATGACAGACCTCCCTCAGCTCAAAGATCCTCGGGTTTGCATCATCATTCCCCCACACACTCCCGGCATGATGGCAGTGGCAGCTCAGGATAGGGGTACCGTTTGTTGAGACACTGTATTTTGATCTTATAGCCTGCGGGCTTCCATGTATTATGGATACATTATGATATTGTGATGTGACACAGTTGAGCGATATATATATATATATATATATATATATATATATATATATATATATATATATATATATATATATATATATGATTTTGGCGGTGATTCTCATGATATGCATTTCTATGTACTGAATATGTAGTATTTATTTATACATGTGATGTTTATATGATATGCCTATGTGATGGATGAGTATATGTATTTTATGATGTTTATACAGTTAATGAGATAATGTTGATTCTATGTGATGTATAATTCTATATGATGTTGATCCTATATGATTATGAGATGCAATATGATGTTATATGTATGATGCAGATGACATGTGATGCTATACAAATGTAATGTGATGCATGTATTTACAGTTGCTTTGTACATGGAATGGTTATGATATGTATTGCTTAATGATGATTGTCTATTATGCCATGATGATCTAGATGTGAAATATGCCTATATGTATATATGTTTCTAACATGTATGTTAATGTAGGATGATGTATAATGTTTTGTGTCATAGGACTCCGTCATAATGCAAGAAAGAAGAATTGTTAGTGTGGAAAGAAAGATCGACAAAGAATGAAAGATAGAAGATAAATGTTAGTATTAGCAATCTTTGATATTTTTCCGTATCACCAAAGGTATTGCACTTTATCATCATTAGGCGGGACTAACACAAATGGAGAAAAACACCATGATATGACATAGATCAAAGTGTGCAAGACCATACACTTGCTAATAACAGATAGTCGAAGACAAGGATTGTCATTAACTCATACTAAGGGCACAAGTTGCCCCAGTCTTTTTGTCAGGACAAACCACAGACAACAAACAAAGTAAAAGACGGGTCATGAGACGTCATCGCTCCTCTAAATCCTTCATGGGACATCCTTGAGAAAACTAGTAACATGACTCAAAAATCAAAGTTAAAAGATAGTCGATAGACAGCAGTCAAAGAAAAATAGAACTCTGATACATCATTGCTTCTCTAAATCCTTCATGGGACATCCTTGAGAAAGCTAGTAATATGAATCCTAGTCATCAATTCAAGATAAATGATAAGATAAATAAGCCATAAAGTCAAAAATCTAGTAAAATAGTTGCCAAAACATGATTTTGTTTGTTTGATTTGTTGATTGATAAAGCTTGATTTTAGGAGATACACATACCAGATAAGACTATGATTCTGGTTTCGATGTTATGACTATCTATATAAGGCATGACAAAGCCTGGTTTTAGAAAAACATGTATCGTATAAGACGTTGAGTCAGACGCCGCTGATGTGATAACCTGTGTAAGGCTATGCTTGATTGTCTGACCTTGTCGATTATGTAGGAAGGACTCGTCCTATATAAGACATAGGTTGATTGATTTGATAACATCTATTTCCAAGAAGGACACATCCTGTAGTAGACTTTTGGTTGATCTGTTTGAATTTTTTTGTTTGGCAAGTTGTTTGATTTGACTCAGAGACATTGCTGACTTGTTCACGAGATAGATGCATGACTTGATATGAAGTGTTGACAATTGACTGTATGTAACAACAAACCCTAAAGGACTGACCTAGTGTGGCCTCAGGGGCTCATCGATTAATGGCCTTGCCTACGTTGTACACGCAAATACCTCGTAGTTCGACTTGAGTGCGACAAACAAGACTGACTACAAATAGAAGACGTGTGTAGAAGTGAATGCGATGAACCCTAATGGACTAACCTAGTGCGGCCTCGGGGGCACATCGGCAGATGGCCTTGCCTACGTCCAGTCGCAGAGGCAATGTAGTTCGACACGACCAATGACCTTGTCATATAGACATATGGATTGACTCGTGACTTTATACAAAAAAACCTAAACAGACTGACCTAATGCCTTGAGGGCACATCAGCAGATGGCCTTGCCTACGTCCAGTCACAGAGGCAATGTAGTTCGACAAACGACAAAGACTGACAAGTGTGACTGACTCTGACTCTGTTTTTGGATTTTCGAAATGTTTTGATTTTTTTGTCTTTTTGAAGTTTTTTGATGTTTTTTTGTGTTTTCTCAGGTCATTTTGTGATGTTTTTGGATTTTTCTATAGTTTTACATCTTCAACACAACCAATGTAAGAACCAATATGACACATGTCAAGTGTTTTCCCCCAGTCGAGTATAAGACCAATTGATTATGCATAGGGTAAAATGGGGGATATGAAATGCTCTCGATGTCAATCGTTCCAAGTTATGGGAAAGACTACCACTTATTATGAATGGTATATACAAGTGATGGATACAAAAGATAAGGAATATGTACAGGGATAGGTAGTATGTACAGGGTAGTGGTGTATGTACAGGGAAGTGGACTATGTATAGGGATAGGGACTATGTATAGGGTAATGGACTATGTACAAGGTAGATTAGAATAATAGTAGACAAAGGAGCAGAGTTGAGTACACATGGCACCTGTTTGCTAGGTTTTCACCATAGTACCTATCCAAAGCGCCACCAAAGTGGTTTTCACCATTGGATGAATGATTTGTCTTTACTATTTTCTAGATTAATTTTTTTGGTGTTATCAAGACACCTGCTTGCTAGGTTTTCACCTTGATAACGATTTTTATGATTTTCTAATTTTTTTGTATTTTGCTAATTAAGACAAAGGCTCCTAGAAGCTATGCGTAGAACTTCTTCAAATGAATGCTATTGATTGGTGAGGACAATGGTTCCCCTTCAGGAGTAGAAAGTTGGTATGCTCCTGATCTAAAAGCTTCTGTAACAATATAAGGTCCCAACCAGTTAGGTTCAAACTTTCCTGGTTTTTCTTTTTCTGCTTGATTCTTTGGGTTCTCCATTAAAACTAGGTCACCAATGTCAAAGTTTCTATTCAAGACCCTCCTGTTATAGCTACGACGAAGGCGATTCTGATATGCTTGGAGATGGTCTAGTGCCTTCTATCTTCGCTCATCTAGGAATTCTAGCTCATGGAGTCTCGACACTTGGTACTCTTCATCATCAATGTGGCCTTTCAAGGATACCCTTAGGGAAGGAATCTCAACCTCAATAGGAAAAATGGCTTCTAACCCAAAAACAAGTGAATATGGGGTAGCACCAATGGGAGTATGGATACTTGTGCGATAAACCCATAAGGCAGGGTTAAGTTGTAAATGCTAGTCACGACCAGCATCATGGACAGTCTTCTTGAAGATTCTAATGATGGTCTTGTTAGACACCTCTGCTTGGCCGTTACCTTGTGGGTAGTATGGAGTGGAAAAGTGATGTTGGATATGAAATTCATCACATAGGTGGCAGACTTCTTGATTCTTAAATGGGCTGCCATTATCAGTGATTATGGACTGAGGGACACCATACCGACAGATGATATAGTTCAAGATAAATCTAGAAATCTCTGTGCCAGTAATGTAGGTCATAGGAATGGCTTCAATCCACTTCGTAAAGTACTCAGTGGCAGTGATAATGAACTTATGTCCATTAGATGATGTAGGGTGGATCTTACCTATGAGGTCGAGTCCCCATTGGGCAAAGGGCCATGGTGACGTGATAGGACGGAGCTCCTGTGCTGGGGCATGTATCAAATCTCCATGAACTTGACATTGGTGGCATTTTTTTACAAATACATATGAGTCTTTTTCCATAGTAGGCTAGTAATAACCCAGTCTCATAATCTTTTTAGCTAAGGTAGGACCGCTAGAATGAGAACCACATATACCCTCATGCACCCCACGCAAGGTTGCTTGTGCTTCAGTAGAATCAAGACATCTTAGTAGGGTATTATCTAAGGCATGTCTATATAGGGTGTCTTTGACGATGGTGTATTTGGCTAACTTGCGGAGGAATGTCCTACGTTTGTTATTTGATAGGCCAATGGGTATGACTTCGGCATGAAGGTAATCATAGATTTATTTGTACCATGGGGAATCGGGACCAACAATATCACACACCATTTTAGAATCTGGGATATCATATGCTGGGACCAAAAGCTGTTTGACCAAGAACTCAAACTTAGGCACATTGTTAGGAATGTCAAGAAGTGATGCAATTGTAGCCATAGCATCTGCTGCCTTGTTTAAAACATGAGGTATCTGATGAAACTCGACTTTTTCAAAGTACTCTTTAAAGCTATCAGCCATGCGCTTGTATGGAGCAAGCTTCTCATCCTTAGTCTCATAATCATCATTTACTTGTCTGATTACCAGTTGGGAATCGCCATATACCTATAGGCTCTTGATTTTCCACTTGACTACCATACATAAACCTGTCACTAGAGCTTCATATTCTGCCATGTTGTTAGTGCATGGAAATGCAATCCTGAAAGACTTAGGGATGGAATCACCCTGTGGTGTGATAAACAGTATACCAGCCCCTAAACCATGATTTGTATGTGAGCCATCAAAGTACAGTTTCCATGTTATGTTTGTGTCAAATGTGAATATGAACTCATTAGGAAAGTTTGCAACTAATGGATGATCTACCTGTATAGGTGCATCAGCTAACTAATCAGCAATGACCTATCCTTTAATAGCCTTTCTTTCTACATACTGGATATCATATTCACTAAGTATCATAACCCATTTGGCCAGTCGCCCTGTTAATGCTGCCTTGCTGAGAAGATATTTTAGAGGGTCTATTTTAGCGATCAACATTGTTTGATGGTTTAGCATGTAGTGCCTCAATTTTTGGGTAGCAAATACTACTGCAAGACAGGCACATTCAATGTTACTATAGTTGAACTCATAACCGACCAAAGTTTGGCTGATATAATAGACTGCCCGTTCATGACCTTCATCGTCATTCTGTGCAAGCAATGCTCCAAGTGATGAATGGGTTGCCATAATATTAAGAATCAATGGTCTTCCTTCAACAGGTGGCATTAAGATAGGTGGTGTGAGTAAATACTCTTTAATTAGTTGAAAAGCCTCTCCACACCTAGCTATCCATGCAAAGGGTACGCCTTTCTTAAGTAGATGTTGAAAAGGATGTGTCTTGTCTGCTAGCTGCACTATAAATCTTCTGATAGATTGCAACCTTCCCTGTAGTGTCCTTAGTTGACTAAGATTAGTGGGTGGAGGCATGTCCATGATTGCTTTTACCTTAGCCGGATCCACTTCAATACCTCGTCTAGAAATGATATAACCTAACAGTTTTCCTGACTTAACTCCAAACACACATTTCTTTGGATTGAGTCTCACTTTATATGTTTCTAGCCTCTAAAATATCTTGTCTAAAACCTATAGATGTTCTACCCTGGTCTTGGATTTTACAATAAGGTCATCGACATAATCCTCCATACAAGTGTGTACTAGATCATGAAAGATAGTAGTCATGGCACGTTGATAGGTTGCTCCTGCATTCTTGAGTCCGAAGGGCATAACATTCTAGCAATACGTTCCCTAAGGACAAGTGAAAGTTGTCTTAGGTTGGTCTTCAGCAGCAATTCTAATCTGGTTATATCCTGAAAACCCGTCCATAAGGGATAACATTTCATAACCTGCTGTCATGTCAACTATCATGTCTATGTTAGGCAAAGGGAAGTCATCCTTAGGACAAGCTTTGTTGATATTTCTAAAATCAGTGTAGATGTGTATGCCCCCAGTTGGTTTAGTGATTGGTACAAGATTGGAGATCCAATCGGCATAGTTGATTGATCTTATAAAACCAACGTCTAACAGTTTCTTGAGTTCTACCTTGACTAATAAAGCAATTTGTGGATGCATTTTTCTCAACTTCTATTTTACTAGTTTAGCACCTGGTTGTAAAGGAAAGTGATGTAGGACAAGTTCAGGGTCTAACCCTGGCATTTCTGCATATGACCAAGCAAAATTTATCTGTCTATGTGCAAAGAAGTCATGGAACTCTGATTTCTCTTTTGTTGTCAATGACGCTGCCAAATAAACCAGTCGAGGATTCTCTTTTGTGCCTATGTTGACCTCTACGGATTCTTCAATGAGCATGGGTGACTTTTCCTGTGCAATGGGAAGAATGTTCAAACCTCCATCCTTAGGTGCCTCAGAGAGGTTTTCACCTTCGGATGCATCCTTTCTTTTTACATTTTCATTGTCTAAAGGTGCCTTTCGGTTTTCACCTAGAGACTCATCTTTTTTATTTTGTTTATTCTTTTTCTCATTTTTGCGACTGGAGGGTTGAACAGATTCCCCAAAATATGCTTTGTTATCCAAGTCAATGGTAAAACTAGCCTTATGATCCCCATTAGGTATACCTTCATGTAATCCCAGGAACTCAGCAATTGCTTCGTCGTTCTCAAAAGTGTCTAAGATGGGTGTATCTTGTTGATCCCAATCAATGAGTTGGGGATAAACTAAGGGCATGTCATCGTCGGAGTTATCAAAGTCTAATGGGGTCAAGGTAAAGATTGAATTATTCATGTGGTTACAAAAGTCTTGTACCAGGTCCTTTTTGCTCTTAGGTTTAGGTCTAGGTGGATGAATAGGTGGGCCTAATCCCAAGGTTTGACTATCAAAAATAGGTGGTTCAAGTTGCCAAGAGGTAGGATCAAGTGATTCCCAATAATAGTGTTTAAACCATTCCTCTTTTGTCATTTTCTTTGGTGGACAGGAATTTAAGGGATTTGGTGAGGAACTTAACATCAAGTCAAGTTCTCCAAATAACTTGTCAAGGTCCATGGAAGAAGTAGAGGATAGCGATTCCCACTCATAATTGTTAGAATTGGGGGAGTCACAATGATGTTGGTCCACTAGTTCGTGAGATGTCTTAATATCTCTTGAAGCATGTACTTCCTCAAGTAAGGGTAATGGAGTACTAGGAATGCCAATCTGAATTGGTTAAAACCCTATCCCTACTCCTTTTGGCCACTAAGAAACAAATATTGGTTCAATTCTGCCATCTTGGTTTAAGCCTAAACCACTTTGTCCATCATATCCTTTGTTTTGCATGATTTTGAAACCCTTTCCATATAGACTTGTAGGAATATGAGCAAGTAAAAGGGGTTCCTGATTATCTTCCTTATACAGCCAGGAAGTGACATCTTCTGCATCTACAGCCTCTTTGCTTAATTCACCCCATTTTGTGAAAGTTGTGGGGGGAACATGTATAGTGATCATAGACTGTCCCCTACCTATTGTAGGTAAACCATATGACTTCGGAGGAACCAAATGGCTAACACAATAAGAAATCTTCATGTAATACTCTCCACAACCCTTGTCTTGGATCTCAACCCTAGGAGTGACAGGAATTGAGGGTAGAATAGATGTTTGAGTGAGTGTGGAAGGATCAACATAAGAAGATGGATTGGACGATGAGGCCTCGTGGTTTACTGGCACTTGGCATTGAGGGATCTCCTTTAGATTGGTGCAATACTGGAAAGGATCGGGATCACCATCTATAGTTATTTCGGTGCCATTGTAAGGGAATTTAAGACACTGATGTTACGTGGAAGGGACCACCTTCATGGCATGAATCCATGGTCTACCTAGCAGAAGGTTATAAGGAAGGGTGAGATCCAAGACTTGGAACTTTGTCTCCATCACCGCAAGACCAATTATGATAGGAAGTGTTACCACCCCCTTTGATTTTCGTTCTTCATCATCATAAGCCTTAATGACAATACTCTTGGTGGTGTCTACGCATGCTTCTGAAATACCTAATGCCTTAATTAGTTTTAAAGTGCATAGATTCAACCCTGCTCCTTTGTCTACCAAAACTTGTCTAACTTTGGTGTCATCAACAAGGACTTCTAGATGTAAAGGGTCATTGTGGTTCGTCTTTTCTGTTGCATAGTCTTGTTCAAAAAATGTGGCATGGTGATTATTGGTCAAGTAGCCCACCATTTCTTGGAAACGATTGACATCAAGGTCATTAGGGACCGTGGTGTTCTGTAAAGCCTTATCGAGGATAGATCGATGTTCAGGAGAAATACGCAACAATTCCAAGATTGAGATTTGGGCTGGGGTCTTCCCCAATTGGTCAAGTAGGTTATATTGTAACTTGGAAGGTTGGGGTATTTGCTGTGATGGAGGGCCTTGGATAGTGAACTTAGTACGATGAGTATTGACCGCACACTTAGGATTAGCATTGATAGTAATGGTATTGATGTTTTGATCAGCGACGCGAAGGCAATGAATGATTTTGCCACTATCATAATCATGTTTGATACTCACATAGTTGGCTGACATATTGGTCTTAGTACTGGAACTAGGGACAGTCCCTTTCCCATGGTCATGTAGTGGGTCTGAAAAGACTTGATGATCAGTGTTCGATGTCTTTTGTTTTTGTCCACTAACTTCAATAATTCTTCTTTCAACAAGATCCTGTATGATATTCTTCAGTTGTCGACAGTTTTGTAAGTTATGTCTCTTAGTCCTATGATAATCACAAAAGGCATTGTCATCCCACCAAGCTGGTTTAAACTGTCTTGGATTTTATTGTCTTGGTTCTTGTAGCTGTATGAGGTTATGTTGTAACAGTTGTTTGAACACTGACTCAATGGGTTCCCCTAAGGGAGTGAACTCATGTTTCTGAAATATCCTTTGTTGTGGACGTTGAGTGTTTTGGACCACATTGGGAGGTTGATTAACAACATTAAGCATGTTGGAAAAGTTATGAGGTCCTTGTAATGTGAGGAGGGGTCCCGCTTGTAGCGTTTTAGCATCAACCACCCCATCATTTGTGACATTTTTGTTGCGAGACCAAAATCTGTTTCTATCCGTGGGGGTGTTTTGTATGATCGGGTTTTGATTGGATGTTGTTGTCTTGAGTTCGCCCTTTTCAATGAGATCCTTCTCTATTATCACCCCTTTTTCCACTAGTTCCGAAAAAGATGTGCAACAATGTACCCTTAAGTTACTCCTGAGTTTTGGATGAAGGTTTTCTTGAAACATTGTAACCTTTTGTTTTTCAAGTATTTCAATAGGACACCTACTAGCAATAGTTCTCCATCTCTGGAAGAAAGCAATGAATGTTTCCCCTTCGTCTTGGGTTGTGTGGCACAAGGTTGCTATATTTATCTCATGGTCAATGTTGAAGGAGAATTGCTCCACAAATTTCTCAACTAGTTCACCCCAAGATCTAATGCCAGAATCTAGACCTGAAAACCATTCTAGTGCAATTCCTATAAGACTTCTTGGAAATAGCCTCATAAGATACGTGGGGTCATAAGCGACATCTATGCATATGGTAGAAAATTCCCTGATATGTTCTACTGGATTGTGTTTGCCATTGTACTTAGGAAGATTCGGTATGACATATCCAAGGAGGGAAGCAAAAGGGTGTACAACCCATCAGCGGAATTGGTATATGTCCTTTGTTGAAAATGATTTCTTAGTTGAAACCGACATGTTATCCATTTGCATTTGTAATGCGGCATTTGTGTTTGCAGGATCGTCAACTTAATAAAGATGTGCTAGGGGATTATGGATCGTTGTATGTGTTCCCAACCAAAAGTCTCATGATGGCTCTACTGAACGTTGGCATCCAGGTGGATTTGATCTCGTAATGTTATAAATGTGCTCTTTGGCTTGGTATCCGCATAAATTGGTGTTGACCTCGGGTTCTATGTAAATCCAAATCCAAGTACCACTTTTGTGAAAAAGGATCTCCATCTCTAATCAATGTGAATTGGTTTTGACTTGGAATCTGTGTAGACGGATTCTGACTACCAATTTGTGAAAAGGGATTCTGATTCGGAATTGATGTGAATTGGTTTTGACTTGGAATCTGTGTGGACAGATTCTGACTACCAATCTGTGAAAAGGGATTCTGATTCGGAATCGATGTGAATTGGTTTTGACTTGGAATCTGTGTGGACGGATTTTGACTACCAATCTGTGAAAAAGGATTTTGATTCAGAATCGATGTAAGTGGATTCTGACTGCTAGTCTGGAAGAGTGGATGTTGATTGCCATATTGGAAGGAGGGAATGCCTCTTGTTTGTGTAATCCTTGGTATAGTACTAGTGATTTGAGCACTAGGTATGGCCATCAACTGTGGTAAGGTACCCATGATACTAGCAGTAGGTACGGTTGTTGATTGTGCACTTGTGACACTGACATATGATGTATGGGCTAAGGTTTTAGGTCTTTTACTCCCAATAAGAGGACCGGAGGGAGTGGATGATGATGCCCCTACAATGAAATTAAATCCTGATGTCATGCTAGACATACCAAATGGAGACGTATGGACTGTCGTACTCTGTGTAGATGTGCTAGATGGAATAGTTGTGCTTATCTGAGGTATAATAGTACTAGCAGTCATTGTGTTTGTCCCTTGTGTAGGTTGAGTTTGTAAGGTGCTAATGTCAAATCCTAGAGGTAAGGTAGCGCCTTCAGCTAGCAATTTGGCTAAATATCATTGTCGATCATTTGCTAGGTACTCATCTACAAAAGAGGCAAATTCAGGGTCCTGTGCGGTAGCCTCTATGTCTTCTGTTGCAACATGTCCTTGAGTGTTTCTAGTGGTGAATTTGTCTAATAGAGTCTTATGAGGTCTTGAAGAAAATGGGTTGATGAACTCGTTTGGGTTCGACATGTTTTCTCTCTCTCTTCTCTTAGACCTAGTTTCAACCATGTAAGACAAGCTCAATATGCGGGAAATGCAAGACTATATCTATGAACAGTATGATGCTAGTCTATATTTTTGGGATTTTCATATGCAAAATAAGGGATCTCCTAGGATGACACTAGTCTAGACTCTAAAGATGCAAAAGTCTAAGCAAGACCCTAAAGTGATCAATTCTTTAACCCCAAGATGAAGGGACCAACTGCCTAAAGTCAAACCAAGGTGTCAATTTAGCTAAGTCAAGGAACCAATGTAGGATGAGGATCAAAGACAAGTTGAGTTCCCTAACTAGACTGATGAGCTAGGAGGACTCTCTGTAGGACAAAGTATAAGATGATAGGACTAGGTTCAATGACAAATTTTGTTGACACTATGACTTTTCTAGAGTATAGATGGTGGACTACTCCTAAAGTTTGTAAAAGTGACCTTTCTAGAAGTCTAATGCAAGGTAATATGTACCCTAAAATGAAGCTAAAATTTAAATGAAGACAAATATGGTAATGACTAAATGACCCTAAAGGATGCAAAATTGAGCAAATCGTTTCAGGTTTTTGTTCAAGGACTACTTTGTGTGAAGACAACTGAAACTGGTGCAAACGTGTTGACTGGACAGTGACTGTGAATTTTGGTTTTCTGATAATCAGACAGATGCATCTCAGGATTTAACAGATGCAGTCCAAAATTAACAATTGCAGTCTAACTGACAGATGCGACTCAAAATTTACCAGATGTGACTCTAACTGATAGATGCGACTCAGAATATAATGCATGCGGTGTTTCCAAAGCAAATGCAAGCCAAAATGACAGATGTGACCCTAATCTTGGCAGATGCAACTGATAATGACAGATGCGACTCAAAAATTAACAAATGTGACTCAAAATTTAACAGATGCGACTCTAAAAATCAGATGTGAGTTTCTGGTGAACAGTTGCGACTCTGTGAATTTTTAGTGACATGAAATTTAAACTGACTCCATTTTCTGTGATCAAATTTTGACAATCAAAGATAATCGTAAGACAAAGTGTTTTCAATTTTGATTTCAGACTCCAAGAATGTTTAAAGTGATAACAGACAAGCACATCCTAATAGGCCAAAGGCCTAGGGTTTGTATACTTGGTATAGCCCACCGAAATACCCCTCATTGGTGATAAACATGTTTCCTTCTCGAGAGCGGATAGCCTAGAAATTTGGTGGCATTGGCTCCCCTCCACCGCTCATTAACATCTTTCAAGCACACCAATTTCAAATTCTTTGGGAAATGACCTCCCAAGAACCGCTATCTCTACTCAAGGGGATTAGTAGTGAGTAATCTTCGGGCATGATATTGTACCCTACACTATACCAAGCAACGGCCACAAATAGGTTGGTCTCTAAAACAAAGGGTATTTAGTATGGGCATTTCGTTCGTGGGGTGTGATCCATATGGTGCGAGTCCCCTTTCGGATCCATCTCGTCGAAACCACACTCGTGATTCTTGGGGTTTCCCCAAGAACCCACTTTTATATACCGGCTGGAAGTCCCTCGGGTTCAGGTGCTACCAGTTTGAGTCGTCCTGGGGTGAGTACTTTTTTCCACCAGAACAGGCCCAAGTTCTAGAGTTGGTAACCATTTCTCTTACACCCAAGATCGCACGGATGCACAAGGGGAGAGGATACTTCGATGTACCAAGTCGTAAGGGTGACCAAACTTGTGCTTTCGCACCAAACATAGTAGACACTTGTTAATTTTAACCAAACGAAAGATTTTCTACGCTACCAAACAATTTGTTTCAAAATTTAACTAGG
The DNA here is from genome assembly GCA_007258455.2 of Sequoia sempervirens. Classification (NCBI taxonomy): domain Eukaryota; kingdom Viridiplantae; phylum Streptophyta; class Pinopsida; order Cupressales; family Cupressaceae; genus Sequoia; species Sequoia sempervirens. Next base: position 236,756,249 of record VDFB02105785.1, read on the forward strand.
GTCTTCGACAAGCGTCCTGCAGAAAAAATAATTAGTAATTTTCAATATTGTCTTTGTCAATCGTCCTGCAAAAGCTTGTTAACTCTAAATGGCCACACGTTGAAAATAAGATATTAGTAACACACAAATCAATTGAAGATTTCAGATTGCGGGAAATAGAAATAAAATTTTACTAGTCAATTGCATTGTTTCATTACTAGTCAGATGCATCATTTTTTCTTCAGTTGCGGCTCGGGAAGTCAATTGTAGTTCAAGAAAATTAAAATGTGTCGTTTCCTCTGTCAGATGCGGTTCAGGAAGTCAATTGCAGTTAAGGAAACTTTAGATGTGTCATTCCGTACGAAAAACCTACAAAAACCAAAAATAAAAGATCTACGGATCCGTGAAGATGGTGTCTTCACGTCGGGTTCACCAAATGTAACACCATAGAAAAAATGCACTATATACAACAAAGAAGATTAGAAGCAAACATGCATGCAATACTAAATCTAGAATGCAAATCTAAATGTTAAGCAACAAAGAACATAGGAAAGTCAAAAACATAAACAAAACTAGAACAATCTCACCAATTTCGAACGTATTTCCATGATTCATCTCGATTGCCCTTCTCCATTTTGCTTGTGTAGTATAATTGCCCTCAGATTTCTTGTAATTCGTGCAAGTATAGCCTAAGATAATGATTAGCAAAATATCAAAGATTCAAGACAAGTGCTCTCAAGATTCAAAAAGAGATTTTGATTTAGCGAGAGAGATTGGAATGAAGAATGACAAATCAATTTATAGAAAATTGATTATTCGAACGACATGTCAAGATTGAAAGATCAACGGACAGTTGAGATTGACAGATTAGACATGCATTCTGATAACTGTTAGTAGTGACATGAGTGATACAAACTAGAAATAGACTTAAAGATTAAATAAATGATTTAATCTTCAATTCGGTATTCAAAAACAGAAGAAATATCTTTGCATGACAAAGATAAAGATTGATTACATCAACTCTTGTTCGGATGCATGCACAACATTTAATTAATTAAATAAGAATATTTTAATTACTGCCATGTAATAATTTAATTGAGTTAGAACCGGATGATTTGAAATGATTTGACGAAGAGATTACTCGAGAATGCCACTCAGACATTAAATCAAGAGTTAACTGAGCGATTAAAATAGATGTCGAGTCGAGTCAAAGTGAATACTTAGATAACTCACACAATCATCTAAATATAGAGGAATGCGTTAAAATAGAGTTCATGAATTAAATAATTCATTTAATTCAAGATTTGATATTTGAAGAATAATTAAATAAATAAGATTTATTTAATTAAGTGATGAAGGGATTTAAATGAATAATTAAATAAATAAAGAATTTATTTAATTATAGCTGAAATATGATAGCGAATAAATTAAATAAGAATTTCATTTAATTTCCGACAAGACTTAATAAGGTTAATTATATAACACATAATTAAATAAAGGCTATTTAATTAATCGATAATGCTAGGTAGGAATTAATTAAATAATTAAGATTATTTAATTAATAGAAGAAATGACAGAAGATGAATTAATTAAATAATTAAGATTATTTAATCAATAGAAGAATACAAGTTACGAAGAATATGGAAGTCACAGGCTTAAACCAAATTTTGGTGTCTACAGAATTAGGACCAACTACTTGATATACTTTGTACGTCGCTTGAAAATCCTGCTTTTTCTTTTGCGGACATCCTTGATGGATACTTTTCCCTTTTTTTATCTTGCCCCATAGTTTCTTTGACTGATGGAGTTTGATAGGGATAATATTTCTTTGTATGTTTTGGTATCCATGCATATTTGATTTGTCCATTATGCTTCTCAGCTTCTTTTTATTTGATAACATTCTTTGTGCTTTGATTCAAATCTTTCTTTTGACGTTGGTCCCAATTCGTGGATGGGGTGATGGGTGGATGAAAATTCATGATGTGACTGGTTGTAGTATTGGCATGGGTTTCATCATAAGAATTCTTTATGCTCCCTATGTTGACATTTTCTTGAGACAAATTTTCCCCCAGTATGGTGGTAGTAGCACCTTTATTCCTTGATTTTGTTTGTTTTGAGATGTCTTGTTCAGTAAGCATGCTCTAAAAAATGACCACTATAGATGACGTTGTTTCAATTTTTTGTTTTGCTAACTATGGATTATACTGCTCTGTCTGACTTGTTTCCTTGAGCGGATGATGCTGGATATCTACATACTTGATGTCCTCAGTTTGAATTTGGGATATATATGATCTTTATGTTGATACCTCAGTTTGACTGTAGGAATTAATAATCTATTCTTTTTGTGTAACATAATCTTGTTCTAGATGAAGATCATCTATGTGTCCACCCACAAAAAGCATCTCATGAGTAGATGGAGGAGTATGTGCATCTTTCATAGATAGGAGAGTGTCCATTAGATCATTGTAGTATCTTGTAGATATGAATTATTGATCTTGAATGACTTCAGAATTGCTTTTGAAATGCTTTGGATCAAGTTCTTGACATGGGTCAGTTTCAAAGGATGGATTGCTTACAAAGGGTTCTTGGATGTCATCATTAGACATGGTAAGTCGTTCAATATCCTCAAGTGTCGAGTTTAGGGTTCCTTTAGTATCTGTAACCATGAGGTTGAAGGATGTCAATATGTCTTGGAAAGGACCATTGCTAGACTTTGGTGAAAGACATTGATCATGCTTTCACATAGATTCTTGAGATATTTCTTGTAACTTATCAGGTGATGTAGAGACATTTTCAACATGATCATTAGTCGATGGATCGTAGATTATGTCAATAGGATCAAATAATTCTAACATTCCTTGAAATAGATCACTAAAAGTGTGTCTTGATGTATGGTGATTTGATCATCAGATGGGGCGGAAACATCTTCAAGGTGCTCATCGATGGAGAGATCTTGATCATTGTTTTCAACAATTATGGTGGAGGGATTTCCAATGTCTTCGAACATAGGGTCAAATGATGTTGATATTTCTTGAATTGGATCATTATTGGGTATTGTTGGTGGTTTTTGATTATGATCGAAAGGTGACTCTTGACATATGTTGATTTGACCTTTGGATGAGATAGGAACATCTTCAATGTGCTCTTTGATGGATAGATCTTGATCATTGCTTTCAGCAATTGTGGTGGGGAGATTGTCAATGCTATCACCAGTAGTTCAATGTTCATCGTTATCCCCAGTAGTTATCATTTTTCGTGTTTGTGCTTGTGTTTGTTGGGTAGCTTGAGAGGCTTGGGCAGCTTGAGAGGCTTGTTGCACTTGTTGAGCTTGTGTTGCTTGTTGCATGGCTAAATATTGTTGGATGGCCTTTTGGTAGGCCTGGTGAGCTTTTAGTGCAATGTTATATTGTCTTGTTGCATTTGGTTTTGGTGGTAGTGGTGGTGGATTTGGAATCATGTTGGATGTAGTGACAAGTCGTTGAGATATGTTTGGAGTGATAGGGGTGGTTGGAGTGATCAAGGTGATAGTAATGGTCAGAATGACCAAGGTGATAGATCCTTGGGAGACCATATTTTGATTTGTCAGGATTGATGTTGTCATTTGATTAGATACCATCTCTTGGTGCGATGTCAATGGTATATTCAAGGGATTTTATGTGATGGCTTGATTGGTGCTAGGTAAAGGGGGAATCCCTAAACCAAGGAATGATGTTGATATTGGTAGTGGTGGTGGAGATGTCTCTTGGCGCAATGACTCAACTATTTTGGTAAGTGTAGCAATTTGATCTCACCAAATTTGATCTTGATTTCGATCATGAATCCCTTGATATAGTTGATTTGATTTTTGTTCAAGCAAATTTGGGATGCATACTTGTGGTTTTTGAACGGGATCATGGAAAAATTTATTTTGGATGATGTTTTGATTTGGGATGATGTTTAGATTTGGCATGATAGGTTGAATTTGAACATTGTTGGTGTTGGGAATCACATTGCCTTGATTTAGGTAACTTTGATTTTGCATGGTGTTATGTTGACTTGGATCAATACATGGAGTTGTTATCATCTTGTTTGGACTTTGAACAAAATTTGTAAACATATATATACCAAATTTTTCCAAGTGTGGATTTGAAATGTTCATGTTTGGAAAAAATGTACTTGGTATGTATGGATTTTGTGGGATGATGGTGTTTTTTGGAAGATTCATGCATTGAGTTTTTGTTTGATAGATTTGTAAGTTTGGATTTAGATTTAAATCTACCATCGTAAAATGTGTTCCAAAGTTCAGATTGGGCATACTCACATTTGTTGTGCCATTGAGGTTTGTAGGAGATAATGATCCCATGTACAAATTGTATAGATGTGAGTGTTGATAATCAATTGGCATTGTAAGGTTTTGATAGTTTGGTTGACTTGGATTACTCATGATGTATGGATGAATTTTCTATTCCATGTTCTTCTTGTGTTTTGACCTTGTTGACCTCTAAGGTGTTTAGGACCAATGATGAAATGAAGGATGAAAAGGGGTGAATGATATGAGTGTTGAACGTTTAGGGACTTTGGATCAATGCTAGACTTAGGGTTTGATTTTGATTGGTTTTATTTGGATAATGAACTTGTAAACCCTAAGATGTTAGATGTTATCTTAGGATGAACTTTTTTAAAGGATTTCTAATTCAATTAAATGTATGAGAAAGGATACATTCCCATACACCTAACTAAACAAGGTGATTTTGATTTTGATAATTTACCCAAGTCTAGAATGATGTTTCCAAAGCTCTAAAGTTGTTTGGTGGGATGGGATGATAAATTTTTGAATGCATGAAGTTTTTGATTTGATCCTAAATGAACCTAAGAAGGACTTTTTTTCGAGACCAAGATAGTGAAGAACATTCCTTTCTCTAAAAGTAATTCAAAATCAAAAGATCAATGTTTGCATGAAAACCATATGACCAAAACATGCCAAGCACATATGTGGGGTCCAATTGACTTAATCTTTGCTTAATGGATTCTTTTTACCACAAACACACTCTTGATTAGATTTTGAATCTAGATGTCTAATGTCTCAACTTTCCCCTTATCCCACACAGTGTATTCTGCGGAAACCAAGAAAATTGAGGCAAGAGTTACCTATTGTTGACCTTAGTAGGAGCAAATTGAGATGAAATCCAAATGCTTAGAAGCCTCTAAGTTTTCCAATGTTTTTGATCAAAGCACTGTGTTTTTAAACTGACTCACAAGCAATATAACATCCTAGCTCAATTGGTACGTTTTTCTTAGTGGGCTTGCCTCATGCCCTTCATAGAAGAAGAGATGATTTTACATGCAACCAAGGAGAAAATATAAAGGTATGTTAAGAATGAAGTATTAACCTCTATATTTTAACCAAAATAGGACATGGCAAGTAACTTCTTGGAATCTAAGTTCCAATGCACCACTTTGATAAACTTGGTGAATGAGTTAATAGGCCACTACAAAAAAGGGTTTTATTTTAGACTTTTCATTCATGGAGATTGACCCATATGACGAGAGTCCCCTTTCGGATCCATCTCGTCAGAATCAACTGCGTGATATTGGCATTTCTTCCAATACCCACATTTATATCCTGGTTGGAAATACTCTCAGGTTTAGAGTGTTACCGGTTGAGTCATTCCCTTGGGTGAGTACTTTTTCCCCAAGGCAAGCCCTCTAAGATAAACAAAAGCAAGTAAATACAATATTCATAACTCAATCAATCTTTGTTCGCAACATAAAGAGAGAGAATGTACGCAATAATGCTCTACTCACACTCGCACAATGTCTTGTTCAATTTTTAAACCCAAAATGAAGTGTGGGGGTAATTAATTACACAATTTAATGTCACCAAAAGCCTTTTGATTCTCAAGATCTTCGTGAGGCGTGAGAGAGGCGCATACATCTTTTGATGATATTACTTTGTGTAAATAATTACAAAACAATAAAGATAATCATTCATTGTATCCTTCAAAGCAATGATTTGATTCCTTTTAAGCACCAAAGGAAAGATGAAGATTTGATTGTTCATTTTTTTAATCTTAAACGAAATCTAGTCAATGTTGCCTAAAGTTAATTTTAACCTCTTTGCAATGAAATTTGAAAGCCTAGGTAATGTTCATTTTAAAGCCCAAAACTAAAAATGAGTTAGCCTAAAACAAAAAATTAAGGCGTGCGATGGAGGCTCGAAGCATTTAAAAACGCTTTTGGGTTTCAAGTTTTTTGATTTCTCAAATCCTTAACTCCGATCTTGCATTCATTTTTGCTCAACTCCAATGCTCGATTCCAATGTTAATTTCTCCTTTACCTTTTTCCTTCTTCCTCTGTCACAAATAAGATTTATTTCAACGTCAAAAAAAAAGAAAATTTGACACTTGATATTCATATTGCAAAATAATTGAAAAGACATTTATAAACTAGAACTTTATACCCTTAGTTTACAAAACCATTTATAGCATTGAGAATAGGATGATGACCAAATGAGTGTCAAGCAAACCTCCCTTTTTTCTTTTTCTTTTTTTCTAATGCCATTGATTCTTTATGCCAGCTGCAATGAATAGCCGTGCAGATCAAGTTCAAAACATTTGATCTTCAATGCATTAAATCGACCAATCCATGTTAGAGATTGTTGTGGAAGATCAAATTAAACAAGTGGTGAAGTGTGTTGACTTGATAGCATCCTAGATAGCAAGTTGTTTGCACCATTAATACACAAATTAATTCGCTACCTCACAGAAGTCAAATTATCAAGCAAAGTAAGTTAATGCTCCACTTTCAGCGCCAAAATTTATTGATCTCCACCTATTGAAAGAGACATCTCAACATCATTAATAAATAGCATTTCAAGCATATATCAAATTTCTAAGAGATATAAAGTTAAGAACCGTCCAATCAATATTTACTATGCAGCTATTGAATGAGCACAAAATGGAGTGCTGGGAGTTAAGATGGCAACTTAATCAAGTGCTTTTAAAAATCCTCACTTCCTCCTGTCATCTTTCCTGCACAAACTAGTCTAGATTCAAGACTTTAACTTCAAAATAGTACAAAGTATAATAAAAATTTGTGTTATAATTGAAGAGAACAATCACTTTGTAATGATGTAGATTTCAAAAAGAAAATCTAAGATTGCCAAATCGTATCAGGGTAAAAGGCAGCAATTGGGAAAATATGCACATCTGTTGGCTGAGAGTTGTGAGTAAATGCAAACAAAAAGCCACGCCCAAAGACATTAAATGATAAAATCATTTGAAAGCATCTACTTTATTTATAGCGCCATCATTCATGTTGGTATGTATCTTGACTATTGATGAAATTGGTGAGATTATGGGCTCAAGACTTGACTAAAACATATACGCCTAGTACCATCCAAATGTCAGAAGTTGACTAGAGATTTAACTGATCTAATGCAGCCATGGTGAAGCACCTTCACTCATTTAATACCGATATGACATGAAATCAAAGATTTTTATATGCTAGGTAACACCCAGTTAGTCAAAAGATACACGATTTCTCTAATTTAGCAATCCGGCACTTCTATATCAATAGAATATTACCAAGAAATATTACAATGATGAAGCAAAATATCATTCAGATCAATACTTTACTCAGACCTAGAAGTCAACAATATCTTTGATGCCATTCCTATCTATTTTGTAGAATCCACGAATAACTCTCAGACATGTAGCGGTTGCACCTTTACTACATAAATGAAACTCCTTATAGATGTTATGGCTGGCAGATGATAACCATGGCAAGAAGAATAGGGGCGATTGGAGTTTGCAGCCACAACTTTTGAAATCCACGTCCAAGCACCTCTCATGCACCTAGCAGCTTTGGTATTTTGAAGAAAAGAGGCATCACTGCCATAACTTTTTTCTATCACAGTCACCGCACTGATCTTGGACCATTTCACCTTCATTGTGAGGACCCAACAAACACCAATTTGAATGTGGGTTGTGATGAATGACTGTGTTAAAGATCTAATGTAGACTGTCGAATGTGTCAATTTGTAAGAGTTTATTAAGAGGGGCACGTGACAAGATGGTGGTGAAGGTAGAGATGCAAAGAGGGTGCGGTATCAACTATAATATAGGGAGTTAATGGTAAGTGCCTCAAAGACCGTTGAAGTTAATGGCAAGTGCCTATGTGAGAAGAAGATGGACGTCCCTCTTGAACCTTCGATGGAAACTAGAAAAAAAAGTTGAAGTTATTGGCAAGCGCCTCCACCTACAAGGCTTATTTGCGCATAGTATCAATATAGATAAGCATAGTGATAGGTGCAGCAATAGTATGTATAATAACCAAAACATCACCAATTCACATTGAAAATTTTGCTACAAATAGGAAGCATGTGCATGACTAGAATATCTAATTGCTATGCAGGGATTCACCATCCTGAAATGGTTGCACTGTGGAGAACTTTATCTGCAAGGTAAGCACTTTTATAACACCTGACTTGTAAGTGCTTTATGTATAGCAGAAAGATCTGATGACAATATGCAAGCACAAATAACAATGGATAAATCTCTATTAAAAGAATATCTTCATGAACCAAGGTTAATAACAATAAATGCAGATTGAAATGATAGCATTCAAAGATCCAGTGGTTGTATCTGCTACTGTTAACTAGATCATGGACTGCAAATAATTAATGTTCGATAGCATAGCTTTGTAGAGGTACATAGATAATGGAAGTCAATAAAAGCTAGATGTGATTGGGACATTGTGAAACTGATGATATGATGAGCATAAATAAATATGTTGCCTCCTCTATTTAAAGTTTTAATCAATTTATGTAAACAGAGACAAACTTTAATACAACAATCGATTTAAATGTACAAAGCACAATGAACATGTATTTGGACCAATACATCAACTATCCACGCATAGATTATGTATCTTCAAAAAAAATATTTGATAGGGCGGGTAGTGCTCTAAGCTTATTTGCATAGAGACAAAAACTTTGAATCCCTATGTGAAGCATTAATCGATCTCGTGTAAACAGAACAGAGGAAATGAATGAACAAAAATAGAAACCCTATATTTCTGTCTAATGCATAAAATAAACAGAGGTAAATAGAAATAAAAGACTTTATATTTCGGCCCTCCTTCTAGGGCCATAATGAAGCACCTATCAAAATCTACAAAACTCTAAAACCTCAAACATGGGTTAGTTACATGCAAACTTATCAAAATGCTCCTATGAAATAACATGTGAATGCTTTAAAATGCAACAAATAACAAGAGAAATCTAGAGACATTACGAAAGCATAACATGTACCTATTCCATATTGGATTGTTGTCAAATATGCAAATGACCCTTTCCCAATCCTTGTTAAAACTTGCAAGATGCAATGCAACGGTGATGGGAAAAATTAGTTCTAAATTGAAGAGAGTAACTTTCCATGATTTGTAGATGATTTGATGAAGGATGAAGCCTTTCATTTATAGATTTTCAAGTTGGAAGAAAGCTCAAAATAGAGCAATGTGGGATAATGATTTGGCCAATGAGATGAAGCCACTTGTCACATTATGATAGGTTGAGGAATGTGCAAGTTTTGGCCAATGTGCCAAAGAGGGGGAGATTCAAATTTGAATTTGAGAGATAAATGTTGAGTTTGACCTTTGCAAGAGACATGTAAGAGCCATGTAAGAGCTCATAAATGCTTTGTTGGATGTACATGTCCACTTGTTTTTGAATTCAAACTTGAGGGAATATTCCTCAAAGATGCCATGTTGATGGAAAATGCTAATTTTATAAATGAATTAAAATGCTTTATTGGTGCAAGTGGGAAAAGCTAGAGGATGTGATGGGTGATTAGATTAGATTAATCAGGATTAGATTAGTTTAGATGATGATTAGCTGATTGTGACATTCAACTTAAATATTTGGATTTATTTAAATTAAATGAGAATAAATTGATCATTAGAAATTTAATTAAATAACTTTGATCTATTTAATTAAATGGAGATCTTTAGAAGATTAATTGATTTATTTAATAACCTTTAGGAGATTGACTAAACTTGATTTATTTGATGAATGGATGAATATGACCTAATCAAATGCAATATGCCAATTTTGCATGTCTACACAACCTATAACAAAACCAGCCACTCGCACATTATATTTAGTGTGCATTGCGTGGTGTAACGGTTCACTAGGTCGTTTGGAGTGGAGAGGTGGGGGGGTCGAATCCCCCACAAATTTTGGATGTTGAAACAACCCACGCTGGAGGGGGAATAGATAAAGTGCCACATGGAAAACCTTCATTCACTGATAAAAGGCTTCCAAGGTGATGTGTCTGCTGACTAAATTGATGATGTAGCATTGATTGTGTTGCCACATGTCAAGTGGTGATTGGCTGATAGTGATGACTTGATGCCACCTCGACTGCTAACTAGGACTGCCACAGTGTTGATACGTCATCCTATAGATGGTACAACCCACCATATCACCTACCACGTTTCAAGTCCTAATTTTTCCAAGTCACTGTCTATGCCATATGGATTGCCACGTCAACATTCGTATGGTCAAAAGTCAACCTTCTATGTGAACTTTGACTGGTTGTAACTAGTGCAAACAGAATCCAATTAGCATGAAACAAATGACATCGAAAATATCTTAATGAGATCTACGTGATGACGCCAACTTTGACCACTTTTGACAATGTCAAATTTTGACCTTTTTCTAGCATGAGCCCCTGAGTTGACCAAGATTTGACTAATCACAAATCAAGCTTCGTAGCTCTTTTTGACTCCATTCAAGTTTCGTTGGAGTCATAATTTTGAGCTCTTCCTAGTGATGCCAATTCTGGAGATAAATGAGAAACTTCAAAATTTGATGAAGATCCTTTGGATCAGTCCTCCCCACTAGAGAGCTTTTGGACCTCTGAAAGCTGGTTACTCAAAAAGTAAGTGAGGGTAAAGTTCCCTCACTTTACCAATCATCATCCATCTTTCCTTGCTTGGATTCATCCCCTTTAGTCACACTCTGAGGTACTCAACTTCTCCTCTTCATGAAGTCCTAATTTTTCTATCTAAGACGACATCCTCTGGCAACTCTGACATGTACTCCAATGAAATATCATCAACTGATGGAACCTAAATGTCAGTGTCTTCATCCAGTATCATTGAAGGTTCGTACAACTTTAGATTCTCAACATTGACA
>VDFB02105785.1:236767506-236823494 GCA_007258455.2 Sequoia sempervirens
GTCCATCCCTCCATCCCCATGGAAGTGCCTATAGCCCATCAATATCCACCTCTCCTGTAGCCACTGGAATCTCTTGCCCCCATAGCAGGACCTCTTGTGATGACCTGGAAAACTCTGCTCTCCCTCGAGGTACATCCTGTAGCTCTCCAAACTATCTCAAGACTCGGTCTGGCAACTACTGCTCTATAATATGCATGAGACACTATTCGTCCCACCAAGTACTGTGCCTGTCTATAAAATGGCAAGCGCTCGTCCTCATCTAACCACTACTCACAGCCCAGGTATGGTCTCCATGTGAACTGCTGCATCATGTTTATAGCATGTCTAAAGTAGCTTGTGTCTCCAATATGATGTTGTATGGTCGCCCTCACATAACGGAAAGCGTACGAAGCTCCATGTGGTAGGTCAACTATAACAGGTGGTCTAAAAATAGCTATATGCTCCCACACCCATATCATCAGGAGTGTGGTACCGCAGCTCATCGACTGTGCCTCTCGGTAGGAAATATCATGTAAGTGGAAGTACAACATCCTGAGTACACATGAGCCCCATGCATATACAACTCGTCGCTCAAGCATGCCCACTAGCATCTGCCCCCATCCCATAGGAAATCCATGACCTCGGTGGTCAAGCAGTACTATACCGCCTATCAATGTAGCTAATAGACAGTCCAACTATCTATATCGCTGGGCCAACACCCACCACCTATTCTCATAATCATCAAAGCCTAGCTGTCTAATGTTGGCATGAGGGTAGTACCTGCACATCTTGGCATCACCCCTCTGAGTATCATAGGCCACTTGTGTGCCTCTAATAGGCAGTCTAAGGATCCTATATACATCCTCTAATGTCACCATCGCCTCTCTAGTCAATAGATGGAAGGATGATGTCTCCGAGTGGCACCTCTCACATAATGCTATCAACAATCCCCGATTTGCCCGAATCTGGGGCATATCGGTCACATGCAACAAACCCAAATGTCATAGAGTCCGTTGCTTGGCCGGCCGCAAGCTGTCTCTGAATCAAAACGTCATGGGTCTTGACGCCCGTGTATAAATAGGGTCTAATATAACCTGCAACAACATTATACATGCCTCATGTCAGCCTCAATCATATATTCTAGTGCAAACTAACTATACTACATAAAATGCAAATGTGTCGTTATTTTGCACATGTGTCATTCTTTTTCACATGCGTCGCTTTTTCACATATGCGGTTCATAAATTTCATATGCGTCATTATCAAGAAAATGTGGCTAATAATAAATAGCCATTTGCGTTGCAAAATATCAAATACGTCTCTGAATATACATATGCGGCTATAAATATGCACATGCATTTCACAAAGTCAAATGCATATAAAAAATAAACACATGTGTTGAACTGCTAAATCCTATTCAAAACGACCGACGTAAAACTATAGATGCAGTTTTTCGCATGCACATGCATCATTCGCGCACGCATATGCGGTTCAAAATTAAAACGACGCATAACTAAAAATGCATTAAATGCCTTAAAATGCGCACAAATCAAAAAATTTCAAAAGGCAAGTTTTAGGTCCATACCGGGGGTCCGCGCCGGCTGGTCTCTGGTATGTCTGGATCCTGTATGCGCGATGATGAGTGGCTGGAACTGGAGACATCCTCGCTAAAAAGTCAAAGCAAAATCTCAATTTTTCAACTAGGTGGGTGAAAATGAATAGGTTTTTACCCCTATTCCTATATATACCTAGGGCTTAGGTGTCATTTCTGTCATACCGGCCGTGTAAACTTCCATTTTCTATCATCCCATACCCGTCCCACCCATTTCCAAACTCAATTCCATCAACTGTACTACATTTCTGCCTATTTAATGGACTAATCAGGTGCATTTACAAATTTTTCTGAACTTTTCAGAAATTTGTCAATTTGCCCGAGGGGGCATACCTTCACCTATTTTAATCTGAAGCATTACTGGGGCATGTCTTTATCAATTTTCTTTGACACAACGCCTAGATGGCATTGTATCAAAGAGGGGCAAATGTAGACACCGAAATTTGGTTTAAGCCCGTGACTTCCATATTCTTCGTAACTTGTATTCTTCTATTGATTAAATAATCTTAATTATTTAATTAATTCATCTTCTGTCATTTCTTCTATTAATTAAATAATCTTAATTATTTAATTAATTCACACTTTTCTTTATTCTATTTGATTAATTAAATAAACGCTTTTTATTTAATTATGTTACTAATTAACCTTATTCATCTTGTCAAATTAAATAAATTCTTATTTAATTTATTTTTTATCATATTTCAACTATAATTAAATAAATTCTTTATTTAATTATTCATTTAAATCCCTTCATCATTTAATTAAATAAATATTATTTATTTAATTATTCTTCAAATATCGAGTCTTGAATTAAATGAATTATTTAATTCATTAATTCTATTTTAATGCATTCCTCTATATTTTAGATAATTATGTGAGTTATCTAAGTATTCACTTTTACTCAACTCGACATATATTTTAATCATTCAGTTAACTATTGATTTAATGTCTGAGTGGCGTCTTCGAGTAATCACTTCATCAAATCATTCAAATCGTCCAGTTCTAACTCAATTGTGTGTACATGCATATTAATTAAATATTCTTATTTAATTAATTAAATGTTGTGCGTGCATTCAAACAAGAGTTGATTTAATCAATCTTTATCTTTGTCATGCAAAGATATTTCTTCTGTTTTTGAATACCGAACTGAAGATTAAATCATTTATTTAATCTTTAAGTCTATTTCTAGTTTGTATCACTCATGTCACTACTAACAGTTATCAGAATGCATGTCTAATCTGTCAATCTCAACTGTCCGTTGATCTTTCAATCTTGACTTGTTGTTCGAATAATCAATTTTCTATAAATTGATTTATCATTCTTCATTCCAATCTCTCTCACGAAATCAAAATCTCTTTTTGAATCTTGAGAGCACTTGTCTTGAATCTTCAATATTGTGCTAATCATTATCTTAGGCTATACTTGCATGAATTACAAGAAATCTGAGGGCAATTATACTACACAAGCAAAATGGAGAAGGGCAATCAAGATGAATCATGGAAATACGTTCGAAATTGATGAGATTGTTCTAGTTTTGTTTACGTTTTTGACTTTCCTATGTTCTTTGTTGCTTAACATTTAGATTTGCATTCTAGATTTAGTATTGCATGCATTTTTGCTTCTAATCTTCTTTGTTGTCTATAGTGCATTTTTTTATGGCGTTACAAATTCCATGCACACTTTCGTATCCACCCATCATTGCTCATCTTCCCAAGTTTGGAGAGTCAAAGGTTCCAAACTCTCAACCAATCCATCTCCTATCCCTAAAAAAACTCCATCCACACCTCCACACATGCTATCCAATTATTAAATTTACCATGTATTGGCAACGACCCTTGATCATAAGGATTTTGAAGGCACTCTATCGCGATGTATGCACAGAGATAGAGTTAACTCCGATATCAATGAAGCAAATCAAGAATCCCAAAAGTTGCATTCAAGTGCACGTATCTTAGCAAAGCAACTTCTTCAAGTAGGATATCGATGGCACATTATGGTAGAGGCATCTACATCAGCAACACCTTGTGATTCAGCATGAGCTTAAAATCTTTTGAAAAAATCAAAAAATATGAAAATCTAAAAAAATCAGAAAAAGGATTGAAAACAGTAAAGAGAAAAATCATCCTCTAGTGAAAACTGCATGTGCAGTGCTTTGGGAAAGACCATGACAAAAACCTGACAAACAGGCGTCATGTGTAGAATTGAGCATCTACGTGCGCCAATTCAGGTGAAAGCATCTCATCCCATCCATAATAAAATCCAGCATTATGTCCCATCCATAATAAATCCAACACCCCATCCATCTCAGCCATAATAAATCCATTCATCCATGAGCCATTTATCCAATCTATTTCCATCCATCTTCATCCATACATAGTCCAAGTTATCTTGATCTTGACAAATTTTGGTGTACACTTTACGCTTGCTTATGGTAAAAATCTTGACATGGGCCGTTTTCATTGATCTTATCCTATGCAACATTATCTGAGCTATGAAGCACTATCCAAATGAGCTTTCTTGATCCAAACACCTTATCTTATCACAAGATAATTCATATACATCCATGCATACACCTATCTGAGCATCCATCCATGACTTTCCATACATTGCTAGACACTAGGGGAAAATATTTACATCTTGCTTCGAGAATAAATCTTGATCTATATCCTCCAACTTATGTGGTGATCCAAACATTGAAAAACATGAAATAAAATCGATCCACCACTTGTGAGAAAAAATACAAATAACTAGCCCATGGAATATTTTGATGAGAAGGCATTCCTTATCAGTCTTCATCTTTCATCGAACATCAATCCAAGTAATCACTATCAGTTGCATCTAATTTGCACGTCAAATGTCACATCAAATCATTCAAACATCTTTTGTTCCAAACCAAGCTTCAACAATCCTGATCAATCGAATCCAATCCCTCATAATCTTGGGATATCCTTCCCAATCCTTGTGTTTCTTAACACTATCTATGCATTGTTGTGTATCCTCAACAATGTTATCATCATCAATCTGATCAACATCTCAATCCTTGTGTTGCTTAAACACTATCCTTGCATTGTTGTGCATCCTCAACAATGTTATCATCATCATCAATCCATCGATTTGATCAATCAACCTTAGTTTGGTTTTTAACAAAATCCCAAAATAGAGCACTGATAGCATCAGACACATCCTTATCCAAATCGTCAAAACATGCAAAAATCCAAAAACATCCAAAACATTGAAAATCCAAAACATTCATAAAAATAGAAAAACATCAAAAACATGAAAATCCAAACTACGTCGTCTTTGAACTTAAATGTAGGCAAGGATAAATATTTGATCAGCCCTCGAGACATCAAAATCCAAAAACATCCAAAACAAATCAAAATCCAAAAACATCCAAAACATCAAAAAATCCAAAAAACATCAGAAACATCAAAAAATCCCAAAAAATCAATACATTTGTAAAATCTTGAAAATACCAAAAATAGCCTCAAAATATTCCAAAAACGTCAAAAACATCCAAACATTTGAAAAAATCCATTTGTCCCATTTCGCTTTCACCTGCAATAATCAATCATCCATAATAAACTAATCGTCACCTTCATCCTTTGGAATCACAAACAAAAACAATCACAATAATCAGCAAAAGCAAGCTTCAATCGTAAAATCAAAAGAAAACAACAAACATTTAAAACAAAATCAAACTCTTGATCAGTCGCAAACATGTCAATCAACCTTGTATCAACAACCTATCAATCAACTTATCAACCCATCATCATCCTATACAATGCATGTCCTAGGATATATCGTTCTGACAATGGGCATCATTTTGGAAATCACTTTGGATAAATGAAATGGCGTGCCGCCATCCACTAACATATCCTAGGATACATATCCTTCCTACAATGGGAATTTTATTTTGGCAATAGTTTTGGTTCTTATCCTAAAACAAAACAAATCCTTTTGGCTAGAGGTATGAAGAACATTGACTTGTTTGCGTACTTGATCTTTTCTTTTGATTTATCTTATTGCGCTCATTCCAAGGACCTCTCGATGATATCTGAATGAAGGATTTAGAGAGATAGGAATGGGGCAATGATCATTATCCTTTTTTTTCTGTGCTTGTTGGACATTCTTGTAAAATAACTTGGCAAATACTTGCTTTGTTAGGTACGTCCTAGCAAGGTTTTTGTATGTCAAGTGTGAACAAGAATACTCCTAGCTGCTTGTCGAGTCAAATTCCATCGCACTAGGTACAACGCCATCCTGGTTCTTTATACCTTGATGCATCATATCTACATGTGTAATCAAACATAAGGTAAGTAGCCCTTTTAAAGTTTCAATCCTTGATAAGAAAATCATCATCATCTATCATCATCATCATCTCTAATAAAGTCTCATCAGATCATGGACTTGTTGGATCCTCTTGTCATCATATCATTCCTAATTTTTTCTTTTTCGCACTAACATCACATCATGAGTAGTTTATCATCATCACTAGTGCATCCATCCTACATCCACAAATCATTAGCATTCAACATATCATCTCACATGCATGTTCATCATCATAATATAGATCTATTAGTCTAAGCATCTCATAAAATCATGCATTTGCATAAAATATTCATTAGGCATTATCGCATCATCCATCATCACATCATATCATCATTTAAGTTGTTTAGGATAATATAGATTGGTTATTCTAAGCATCTTAAAACCGTCTCATTTGCATCATCATCATCATAACCATCCATTTTGAACTTCTTTATCGCGAGCTCGACCTTCAAATCAAATTTTTTCGCTCAATCTCTCGAGGGGGCAATGTACCAGTGTACTTTCCACTGGGGCATCCAAAAAATCAGAAATTTTTTAAAAATTTGATTGCGGTAAGATTATTCTTTGGACCAACGCAACAAGTACATTGCTTCAAAGAGGGGCAAAATGTAGACATTCAAAATTGGCATAATGCATTTGATTAGGTCATATTCATCCATTCATCAATTAAATCAAGTTTAATCAATCTCCTAAAGGTTATTAAATAAATCAATTAATCTTCTAAAGATCTCCATTTAATTAAATAAATTAAAGTTATTTAATTAAATCTCTAATGATCAATTTCTTCTCATTTAATTTAAATAAATCCAAATATTTAAGTTGAATGTCACAATCAACTAATCATCATCTAAACTAATCTAATCCTGATTAATCTAATCTAATCACCCATCACATCCTCTAACTTTTCCCACTTGCACCAATAAAGCATTTTAATTCATTTATAAAATCAACATTTTCCATCAACATGGCATCTTTGAGGAATATTCCCTTAAGTTTGAATTCAAAAACAAGTGGACATGTACATCCAACAAATCATTTATGAGCTCTTACATGGCTCTTACATGTCTCTTGCAAAGGTCAAACTCAACATTTATCTCTCAAATTCAAATTTGAATCTCCCCCTCTTTGGCACATTGGCCAAAACTTGCACATTCCTCAACCTATCATAATGTGACAAGTGGCTTCATCTCATTGGCCAAATCATTATCCCACATTGCTCTATTTTGAGCTCTCTTCCAACTTGAAAATCTATAAATGAAAGGCTTCATCCTTCATCAAATCATCTACAACTCTCATGCAAAGTTACTCTCTTCAATTGAGAACTAATTTTTCCCATCACCATTGCATTGCATCTTGCAAGTTTTAACAAGGATTGGGAAAGGGTCATTTGCATATTTGACACCAATCCAATATGGAATAGGTACATGTTATGCTTTCGTAATGTCTCTAGATTTCTCTTGTTATTTGTTGCATTTTGAAGCATTCACATGTTATTTCATAGGAGCATTTTGATAAGTTTGCATGTAACTAACCCATGTTTGAGGTTTTAGAGTTTTGCAGATTTTGATAGGTGCTTTAGGTTGGTTTGGAATTTGTTTAAAAAAACCAATGACTGGCAGTTTGAACCCACGTCCTCTGGCCAAGTAAAATGCTTAATAATTGTTGCACCACTAAGCCATTCGAGATATTATATGGGTGAAGTTAGTTTTGACAAATAATTTGGCCCGAATTCCTTAATAAACAAAAAAATACCCTTGATTTAAATAACAAATTGACTCCCTTAAAACAAAAAAAAAAAACCAAATATCAGTTGTACAAGCCCATGAATAACATGTTAAAGGGCTTTAACAAATTATTGAAGATCTAAGAATTATTTTAAGGGGGATTATTTTTTTCTTATGTAAAAAAAGGGAGATTAGGGAATATTGTAAAATCAATTGATTAGTAACCAATTGGGGTAAATTTGTGGATAAAAATGGGGTAGAAGGGTAGGTTGGGGTAAGTGTTGATGGGAGAAGAAAATTCCTTGGAGAAATTTTGCTCGATTTTCGTGCTATTCAGGAGGTTGCTCTTGCACACTTTGAAGGAGGTCTTGTCAAATTTCTTTGCAAACCAAGGGGAGATTATGTTGACATGTTGTACTGATTTTTTGGAGAAGTAATCGAATCTGTCCACTCATTGGAGAGGGGCCCGGAGATGTAGTCATTTTTACGACGAACTCCGCTATCAACTTTGTTTGCATCTCTCTATCTCTTTCTCTCATTTTTTTTCATCACTTTGTTATTTCCATTATGTTTATTTATGTTTGTGTGTTAATTCTATTGAATCAAGTTGGATATAAAATTGATCGTTGAGCATTCTTAAAAGCAATTGTCATAGATTTGTAAAATAGATCAAAGGAGGAATTCAAAGTCCTCCCACAACAATTGCCTGTATTCCTACCTATACCAACCCTCAAGTTACAAAAACAATGCAACCAACTAGTAATGTGATCCCTTCCTTGTGTATTTCCACTAGCATCCCTAGTACCTTTGTGGCATTGCACATCATATCTCCTACCACCTTACCACCCATAAGAATTGCATTACCTTGTCCCTCAAACACATACACACCTCCACCATATTCACCTCCATCTCACAATATAAGCAATAACCCTCTCATAAACCAACTTTTCCAAACCATTTCATCCCTTCAAAAACAAGTCTCTACTATCAACCAAAATCAAAATGGCCCACCTACATATTATGTCAAAAGCAGTTCCTTGTCCTTGGAGATATTGCAAAAATCGATGCCACAAGGTGTAGAAGTTCCTAGATTCAAGAATTATGAGGGGAAAGGAGATCCTTCTAATCATGTTTCTACTTACACGACCCTATGTAGTGACTTTATTCTTGGTGATAAACTCTTGGCTAAGCTTTTCCCTAGATCCTTGAAGGCTACAACCTTAGAATGGTTTTCTTCATTACCGAAAAACTTAATGTGTTCATTCGATGAACTTGTTGAGGCATTTATCAACCATTTCCAAGTGCATATGACTTCTAAGATGACCTTGGCTGATTTGATGAGATGTAAGAAAAAAGAAGAGGAAAAGATTACCGAATTTATTTCACACTATCAATCACTTTATTCCCAAATCGACATAAAGGTTCCTAACCCTCACCTTCAAAAGATATTCATAGATAATTTCCAAAGATACAAGATAAGCTTACCATGATGAAATTCCCCTCCTTCATGCACTTATGTACTACCCTCCATTATTTTCAAAACTCGGTTTGTAGTCATGATGCAAAATCCACCTATAGCCAAATTGAGAAGTCTGAGTCCAAAAACTAAAACAATTACCAACCTTTCAGGAAGTAGTATAAAGGTTTCTTTCAACTAAGTCCCCCTCAAAAAACAACTCAACATGTTAATAACCAAGTAGCTGCTATAAAAGCGACAATACCCTTTAACTATGGGGACCTTAAAAGACAATTCAGTCCCCTACCTGATACCCTCCATAATACAATGTCACAAATTTTAGAACAAAAAATGATCACCTTGCCTCCCATTGAAACACCTGATCTTAATAAGCCTCTACCTCCAAAATTTAGATCAAATGCCTATTGCCATTATCATCAAAAAAATGAACACGATATGGAACATTGCAATAATCTTAAACATCTTGTGCAAGACCTCATTGATTTCGGCCGACTTTTGTTGGAGGTGTTAATGATCAAGGAAATAAGTCCATTGCCCCTCCTAACCAAAATTTGCAAATATTTACCAACCCCATGCTGAAACATAATATTTCATTTGTGAAAGCTAGAGAAACTACAAAGATTGATGTGATGAACGTTGACATAGATGATGAGAACATAGAAATAGTTCAACAAATTCCTCTGGATACTAATCAACAAGAACAAAATCCTATCAATGGTTTGGTTGCATTGGTCGAAACTCAACATCATAAGGGCTTAACTAAAAAGCCTCTTTACATTGCTTTCTCCTCTAAAGATATATTTAAGCATGCACCTAATGCTCCTCTTTACGTAGCCGACTAAATCTATGATAATCCCACTAATGGGATTGTTAGATTAGTCAAATGAATTAGCTAATAATTAATTGATCTTTAATTGATTATTAGTCTAATTTATTCTCGTGCACTTAAGCTAAACTTAGGAGTGTTTTATACTTTATTAGTTGAGCTAATATTAGAACATTATGTCTCATCTCATGTGATGTTGAAACTTGTCATGATCTAATCCCTTTCTCATTTAGGGCTTTTCTCTTGTAAGCACTCAACCCTCATTCTAAATATATCTCTGATATTATCTTGAGCTTTCATATCTTCTTGAAAGTCTCTCGCTTCTGTAGCTTTTTCTTGTTGAGGAATATTGCATATATTGTTTGCAAATCTCTTGTGTGGAAGGTGTCTTTGTTTGTTGTTTGATCCTTTGGCTCGTGGTTTTGTGCTTGTTTCACAATTATAACATGGTATCAGAGCATGGATTCAACGAACCCCTTCTCTATTTATGAGATTTTATTTCTTCAACGAGGGTTGCAGGCTTCAAATCTGAATCTCCTTTGCTCTTTTTTGCAAATTTTGGAGGTGGGAAAGATTTTGGTGCATTTTGGCATGAAAAGGACCTCGTCATTGGATCCAGAGCTATTGATAAAGTTAGTTTGGCTTTGTTTCTCCTGATTTCAATTCCTAACGCCAGATCTACGAAGGTTTGAAGTGGTTGTTTTGTTTCTAGATCCAGAGGGTAGCTACAATTTTAGAGCATTTTGGCATGAAACAGACATCACCATTGTGCTCAGAAGGACCAAAAACCTTAAGAATGCCTATCAAATCATCAAATTTAGTGAAGTTGGCATCTAAGGAAAAAAAATTACACAGGGCTCATACAACCACCATACGACCTTGTGGGCACGGATCCAAAAAAACTGTAAAAGAAATCAGAGGTGACGTGCTTTTTTTAAAAAATTCTTTATTTTTTAAGAATTTTTTTTAAAAAATTAAAGATAGTTTTTTTGGAAAAGGAAATTTTTTTTTCGGGTCGTGAAGCTTTTTAGGGGTGCGAAGTACCCTGCTACCACAGGCTGATAGATTACAGCACAGCAGGGCCCGTAGCCAACACGACAGCCGACGACAACTACAGTAGACAGCCAGAGGCAAAAAAACTACCATTTTTTTTCTGTTTGTAGCATTCAAAAAATTTCGGTGAGCTCATTTCCAACGACCACAAAAATTTTCCTAGTGGCCCAAACTTTCCTAGCAATGACACAAATTTCCCAGCCATCATTTTTTTTCCATGGGGGGGTAGTTTTTTTGGGCACAAAAGAATATTCTTTGGAATATTCCATTGACATTAGTGGTACGAATGACTATGGAGGCCCCTTTGACCCCCTTTATGTCCTAAAAGGGTTTTTTTTCTTTTCATCATAGCTTGTGCAAATGATATATTTTTCAACAAACGAGATAACGTCAAAATTTTGGTTTTTCCAACTTTCCAATGGTTTGGGTCTCCTCACTTTATTTTGTTGTTGGTACATTCTATAGCCTGTTGAAGTCAGAGGAGTTATTTTCAGTCCTGAGCTCGTAACTTTTGACCAGTTTCTCCATTTTTCACAATTTTAGTGATATTGAAACCATCTCCCAGAGCTCTTTAGATCCATCCATGCAATATTTCTATATTGTTCTCTAGGTACATTTTATTCATATTTTTATGTTTTCGCACTCTAGTGAATTACTTGGACATTTTAGCTCCTAGAAACTTTTTGTTTGCTTGGGATGTCTCATTTTTTTCTGTTCTATATGTCTTTCCAGTAATATGTCCTATTTGGGAATTTTAGACATCATTTTTTAGCACATTATTTTTTGTAGATGCACTAACATAAAGTGCCATTCTAGGGTATTATTTTTGGGGTTTTTTCACATCCTGTTTGTGTCTTTTTTATTCGCACTAAGATATAAAGTGTCATGAGGGGTTTGATGGTTTTCCTTTGTTTTCCATCACACCTTTGTCAAGTGAGTTTCCCTTCCATGAAAGTAGTGAATCTTGTTGATTCACGCCTCATGCACGTTTTATTTAGTTTGCACACCCTTTTATTTGTAGGATGTTTCTCCTACATGCACTTATTGGTTTCACATAGTTTCAGTGTTCCTATCAAGGCTTTCCCTTTTTTAGCATTATGGAGGTTTTCTACTATTGGTGCTAATGCTTCCTTAGTTTTTCCAATTGGAGTGATCTACATATCTAGTTCTCGTTCCTATGAACTTTTAGATGTAGTGTACATCAATGGCCGGTTAGATGCATTTGAGGTGATATGGATCAGTTACCATATGGACATTCTTGTATTCCTATTTCTGGAGGCGACCTTTCATTTTCCATTTGATTAGAGAATTTTGGTACTTGTGTCCTTTGTATCTTCAAGTTGCAGATGTTTTCCTTTGTTTTCCATCTGACTCGAGTAATATCATTGAGGAAATTCTAATGGAACCCCTCAAAAAATTCTCTGGATTCCATCCTAAATATTTACATACTTGGCTTGGACCCTCAGTTTTTTCTTAGGGTTGTGTTCCTCATCACTATTCTAGGGTTTGTGTTGCCAAAACTCCTCACAATTAACCTATAAGTCCAAAAATCCTTGGTCGTTCTAATCTTGCATTGACTTGATGTTCCCAATATCTGGTCATTCAAGTTGCCTCTTATGCCATTGAAATTATTATTTTTATCAGACCCTGGGTTTAGGTTTATCGGTCACCAAAAGCCTTTTCAGCGTTCAAATTTTTTTGGTCAGGATTGATCTTAATTTTAATGACTTAAGTCTTAAATCTTCACTTCTAAGGGTCAAGTTCTTGTCAGCCTAGTAGTGGCCCCTTTTTAAAATTTAACATTTTTGGCATGTGCAGATTGCATTCTTAGGATGACTGTTTGATCATTGTTGATGAATCTCGGTCGTTCCCCGCACACCCATTTCATTTTACTATTCATTAAAAAATTTGAGTAGGCTAGTAGGTAGTTTTAATGTGGCATGTTAGCAATGGGGCCATTACTTCCAAAGGGCCAACAAGCATAGTTTGGAGACAGATCAATGATGGGTATCCCAACACATGTTTTCATTAGGACCATTCCCTGCATGCCCGTCCATCTTGTGCATTAAGATAATAGGATTGCACAAGCTAGCGAGCATTATACACATGTAACTTTACATGGTGGGCCCGATGTCTCTTGATAATCAACGAGTGGTTTTAGATATAAATCAACAATGGTCGTTGAACAATGTGGCCACATCTTGGTCATTCCCCGTGTGCCTGTTTGTTCTCTTTCTTCATTAAAATAATCAAACGGGATGGCGGGCAAGACGATATTTGTCACCCCATAGAGGGACCCACCAAACTTTGGAGATGGTGATTACTTCATAAGAAAGGAGATCGACAGTTGATGGTGGGTGATGTGGGTAAATCTTGACCATTCCCTGCCATCCCATGAAGGGCCCACTTGTGTCCCATATTTTTCAATGGGAAAGCAGGCGAGTGCCACGTGGAATATTCTAAAGGCTCAGATGGACTCTAGTAGAGGTGGAACACTACTAATTTAAGCCGAGATGGCACTATGATGAAAATGGTGTCATTCTTTGAGATTATTCTTTAGGCTCATGTTCAGGATTTTGGTTGTTTGTTCTGACAGTTATGGGTATATGTGGGAAGGTGAAAATAAAGCAAGGCAGGGTACGGGTTGATATTCTGAGATCAAATCAAGATCACTCCCTGCTATCCTGCTATGATGAAATGTAACTATATTAATTCCCATGGGTGAGTGGGTAACTATGGCATGGATAGGTTTTAATTAATGTTGAGTATGTGGTTGAATGTGTTTACAGAGAGGATGTATATCTACTTGGGGATTTTCTAATTAGGAAAAGGAATTAATAGCACACAATTAAGCTTTGTCATGATTAATTACACTGATGATAACTATCTGTTGATTCATCTTAAAACATGATTAATGGTTGAGATTTTAAAAATCAAAGTAGATTGTTGTCAACTCATGCACATAAGCTTTTCTTGAGTATTAATGATTGGCATACTTGCATGGCTCGATATAATGAGGAACGATGGCCATATTTTTTCATTTTGAGATTGATAATTGAGATTAGTCTAGGAGTAGAATTGGTGAGGCTTTTTGTGAGTCTTCTTGTTCTGACTATTGAGAATATGAGTAAGTTAGGCAAGTTTGTTAAGCTAGTCTAAAATTCTAGGAGATTGATTTTTCTTGAATCTAAGAAAAATTCTCTTGAGGATGAAATTGAGACACAGGGAGCTCCTAAAATACCAAATGGTAGAAGGGCTCACAAGAAATTCAAGAAATATGGTTTAAGGAGTAATTACCACCTAAGAAGTCGAACCATTTCAGAAGAACTAGTCAAGTTTAAGGGGAAAGAGCTAGTTGAGCATGAAAATAAGGCAAAGAAAAGGTGCAAGTATCGTAAGGCTTATCTGGGGAAACATAATTCTCCCATTGAGGTTTATGATATCCTTTCAAAGAGTGGAGGTAACACTGATCTAGAGTGTGACCATTATCCCCTTTCCCTAGTACCTTCTGAAGACTCTAAAGAGGAAGTGGTGAAGGTTCCTCCAGTTCCACCACAAACAATGGATGGGAGAGCATACTCTGATGCTGATGACTCAAAGTGATGTCTCTACCCCATTTTTTTTTTATGACACCATAGCCACCTTGTTAGGATCATCCTCTTCAACATGTTTGTGGTTTTTTGTTTTTAGTGCTGATGTGGAAATTTTTTGGGCTAGTGTCTTGGATAAGTGTCAAACTTCCTAACTTTGATGGCATGTATGTTTTTTTTAGGCGGAATACTTTTTTTTTGCTTAGACTATGAATGGAGAATCTTCTTTGGTCAACAAGGACAAGGTGATTTGATGCTACTACAACAACCAACTTTTCCTTTTGAGGAACTGGCGAGTCTTCATTCAAAGGATGTGGAGTTTTGTATTTTACTCTTCCATATTTTGCAATGATTACATGTAACTAACTAGGGAACGTCTCAAATTCTAGTGCAAATGATCTTCAAATGAAATGAAATGTAAATGTAATTAAGTTTCATTCTTGTTGCTCCCTTATTCTATAAAAGGGATATCAGGGCTCATTGCAATGGTTAGAGTTTTAGGTTTAAATATGGTCTAGGCTAATTGCTAAGTTTACAAAGGGCATTTTATAGGAAATATGAATGAATAGAACAATAAATTATTTTAGGTATGAGTCATGTATGTAACAGTATTAAATTAGTTTTATAAAAGCTATAGATATCGAAACAAATCTTAGTTTAGAAACAAATACTCTCCTATGTATCTTCTTACAAATTATAAATGAAAGTATCAATGGTGTTCTCATTTATATTCAGTTGTTCAATTGAATGTATGGCTCTATTTTTGCTTTAACTCAAAGAGTTGATTAAAATGCTTGAAGATGGTTTTAGAGTTGTAAGAAATTGCATAGGATTTGGTAAGAAGTTATGTTTCAGGAATTGTGAGTTTTCATAGTACAGAGCACTATGAGAATAATCCACCAATTTTTGAATTAAATAGCTTATATATTGCTGGTTCTTGCATATTTGACTTCGTTGTCCCAATTGATAATGCACTGGTCTTTTTTATATATATTCTTGCATGAAAAAGAGCTATTAGTATGCTTGGCCATGGATTTAAAATGAGAACAACATTCAATTAAAAAATTTCAATTATGAATTATGGGTTTGAAATACCCATGTTTCCTAGCAAATAGATGATCATTTTCTCAAAATTCTACTAAATCTTTAGTGAATTGTGTTTATTTGAAATAAATAGGAATCAATCTGTGTATAAATGTGTTACCACCTAGATATACCTCACCTAAAAGTAATAAGGAACACCCTCTAAAGTCTCACATAACCTAAAGTGTAGGAGTAAAGACCTCAAAATCCTTTACTTCTTGTGTTGGCCACTAGCCTTGAAGTTTCTTAATCATAAGGGTTGGCTATCCTTTAGAGAATTTCAAGGTTCTGCTAGAAAAAACACCAACAAAAATGGCAACTCCATTGGGGATCACACTCAAAAATTTGGATGCAGATTGTCTTATCAAAGGGTCATTAAAATTCTTGAACAACTATTTGTAACTAAAGGTTGGAAATTTTTGAATCTTATTTTCCCATCTGAGTCACCAATAGAAATGGAAACTCTACTTGGGAAGCTCTAGAATTATCCATTTGGAGATAGTCAATATTTTTGGTGAATCTAAACATTTGGTTCGGATATTGAGAATTTTTCAAATGTGGAAGTGAGTTTATTGCATCAATTTCAAAAAAAAATTGTGACTCTACTATGGAAAAGACCCAAAAGGAGGTTCATCTTTGAAGAAGCTTCATACTACTTGAAGTTCAGTCCACTATGAAGAGAGGTGAGGATTCTATCTAAAGAACCTATTGAAGATGTGAAGAGAGTTTCAGATCTACCAATATTTCTAGTCAGGAAGAAGAATTTGCAGTAGTTGTAACATATCCAGGTATTCTCCATATTTTGGTTTTTAAGAAGGCTACATCTGTATATGAAAGCCATATTTGAAAGTCATGAAAATTTGGTTCCCTATTGACTGAATAAGCACTAAGAAAGGGAATAGTATTGATTCTTCTGCATACTTCTATATTACTAAATTGCAACATCTATTATGAGGTGAAGTATAGAGTATCCTTGCAAAAATTCATTTAAAAGGTCTTAAGCAAATCAAGATAGAAATTTGCATTATAAAAGCTTAAGATTATGTTATAAAAGAACTTTGAAGTACCCTTTGTAACTGCAATGTTAATATAAAAAGGCTTGTAAGAGTGTAAGAAAGTATATTATCAATATATGCATCCTTGTATGGTTCCTAGTGCATCCATGGTTTGTAATCAGCTCCAATCAGATTGTAAGAGAAGTTTTAACTCTGAAAGATTTAGAGCCATCAATTTCAATGGAATTAATGGCTACTCAAATGTTATTCCACCTACAATTAGAAATGAGCTACCAAAGGTTAGTGGTACAAATTGTGAATCAGCAAGTAGGCATTTGCAAGAATTCAATAATCTAATGGATGATTATGAAGTTGACCATGAGGATGTGATCATGAGATTGTTTGTTCAGTCCTTAAAGGGAGATTCAAGATATTGGTTCTCTAATTTGGTGAGAGAATCAATGCTAATTCTATGATCAATAATTTTATGAGCATTGAAAAAGAAGAGGATGAGTTGGTTCTAGCATTTAACCAAAGATTTGTTAAAATATTAAGGGATATTCCTAAGGTTTTGAGACTAAGTGATGCAGTGTGTTTGGTTGTTTATTTGGGATCTTTTGATAGTAAGATGAGCTATCTGCTGAGAGATAAGGATCCTAGAACCTTGCATCAGGCCTATGGTATGGCCATGAACATTGAAAACTATTGGATGTTGTGGATGTGTTGCTAATATGTGGTTGTCATTGATGTCAACACTATTAGCATTTGGTGTATTGAAGGATGTATATGTCGAGGATATTAAGAAAATTGTAAAAGAAAGTGTTCCAAGTTCCCAGAGGAATTGTGTAGGTCAAGAAGGCATCTTGTTCTGTACATTGAAGATCAGCTGATGTGGCCTAAAGGGTTTATTTTTTAGGGTATTTAGATCATCTACTAGAAGTTTCAAAGGTCCACGTGTAGATTTGATCATGTTGTGGTTTGACAGTATTTATGCAGTCTTTGTTAGTGTTCCTGAGTGAAGTTTGTGTGATTATGATAATCTCAGTTTTTGTGGATGATTCTCTATTAGTTACTGGTGTTCTTGGATGCTTCTAGATCATTCTCCATTATTATTATATGCCTACATTGATCAATGTGCTTGCGGTCAAATATTTTTCTTGTGCACATTCAGGTTTTCATGTTTTTGGCCGACATGATGGTGGTAATATGTTGTGGACCCTTGAAAAGTAAAATTTGAATGTTTGGCACACTCATGAATATTGTTTTGGGTTGCATCATTGTATTGGCCAACAATGTTTAGATCCACATTGAAAATTTAATTGTAAATTTGGGTTGACATTGCAAATATGTTTTATTTTTTTGGCTGACTAAATTGTTAATGTAATCCATGATGTGGATATATAAGAGTGATTTTTTCATTGGTGTAAACTATGTTGGGTGTTCTTCTATGTATGTATGTGTGAATATCATTCGATTGCATAGCAGAGTGTGAAGAAGCTTGAGCGAAGTGTGAAGTAGTTTGAGTGGAAAGTAAAGGAGTTTTCTATTCTTAATTGGAACTATAATCAAGCTTGTGCAAAAGCTATTTTCTTAGTTCGTACCCTTCAGATTTAATCCTATTTTGTATTGTTGGGTAGTGAGCCCCTTTTGTAACTAAGCAATGAGCTCTAGGCAATGTGCCTGAATGGATGTGCATTCCCCTTTATTGTTTTTATTATACTTTTAATAGGGTATAATATTGTGGACTAACTTCCATCGTGGAGTTTCCCCTAATAGGGTTTCCAAGTAAAAAAATCTTGGTGCTCTCTATCTCTCTGATGTGTTAATTGCTTATGGTTAATTGCTTATTCATTTGATTTGAGATTAAGTTAAGTAAAGTTTTAAAATTTTATTATTTTATGATAACTAATTCACCCCCCTTCTTAGTTGTCTATCCTTTTTTTGCCAACAAAAGCAACCAAAAGTATGGGATGCAAAGGAGTTACTTGAATACAAGTGTTTTCTTCCTTGAGACACTAAATGTTAATGAAAGGTGTACAATAGAAATTAAAGATGAATGTCAAAGAACCTATACCCCTATTGTTTCAGCTTGCACATCATCCCATAATGTGAATCACATAGAGCCCCAAACAAATGGTCAAGAAGTTACATGAATTTGTGATCCTATAGCCTCTATTCAAGCCCTCTCTTGCATAAGAATACATGAATAAGAATCACCATATGATCTCTATGCAAGGTTTATGGATACTCTGTCTGCAATTCCTGAAAGTCACAAACATGAAAACTTAGAATGCATTGATTTGTTTTATGAATATTATGAACCAAGTTTGAGTGCTCTACCAAAGGAGTTGAAACCTAGTGAGCTTGACCAGGTGTGTGAATACTTTTCTATTTTTGAAAATGTTAGAGATGATCATCGGGAAACTATCATGTTTTCAATCTATGATGATAATGATTCTACTACTCCACATGAGTTGAGAAATGAGATACCACATAAAGAAGAACAAAGTAGAACCAAGGTTGAAAATCCATGCCTCAATGAATTAAATGAAATGTGTGGATTCGATTATTTTGAAGATTCAAGTACCTATGCTCCTATGGAAGAAGTAAGATTGAGCATTCAGTCTGAAAATTCTGAACATAGTTCCAGTATTGATGAATCCTCTGGTTGTAGTAGTGACGTTGGTAATAAGTATGATCACTCCTCTGATAGTCATGGTTATCCTCATAAAGAAGAGATAAAATTATTTGTTGCAGATGGGAAATATGATGATAATGATGTAAACACATGTTTGTTTGAGAAAGAACAATTTTCTTCCTGTGAAGAATTTTCAAAGTGTGAGTCAAAAATGTTAAACGTAGAGGTTATGAATGAAGTTGAAAATCTATCTGTATTCAATTCTAATGATTATGATGATTTTGAATACAATGATGATATGGAATATTTAGATCTTCATGTTAAGGAGGATTTTATGACAAAAATGAATGTAATGGAAAATCCCTTGTTTGATGAGGTTCCATCTTCACTAGAAATAAGAAATGATGATCCTTATTGATGTAGAGATAATCCACTTTTTGTTGAGAACTCTGATGGTGCATCTGATAAATGTTTAGAATGTGGTTTTGAGAAAACAAAGAAACACATTGATGAACTCCTAGAGGGCAGTATCTATGAATGTTTCACATATGATACAAATGTTGTAGACAAGGTCGAGTGTCATGAGGACAGCTGCTTGGAAAAATATGAATACTTTCAGTTTCCAGTTCAGCTGGGAGGTATTTTGATGGATCATAACAATAAGATGAAGAGAAAGGAATGTTATTTCCAATATGAATATGTTGCATGTGATGAATTTAACACAAATGTGTCATGTGATGATAAAAAATTTCAGTTTATGCCTGGTTATACAATGTAAAATGACAGAGATTATATTAGCAATGGTATGCTAAAAAAGGTTGTGAAAGAAGTTAGTGGCAATGTTTCTACTTTTAAGAGGAAGGCTATACGTGTTGCAATGGTATGGCAGAGGTAAAAGGGGATGGAGGGAAATCAAATCTTTCAATAGATTGGTTTTTGACAGGGCCAAGAATCATCCCTAAGTTTAGTGGCCTAGTGCCACCAAATAGAATTGAAGCCTGGTTAGATTGCAGGGTGAATACTAAATTTTTTTACCTCAGGTGATGGCTTTAAGCAGGGTGGATTTTGGATCTCCTATTTTAGGTCTTTGTGACCTATGTAAAAACTGTATATATGTTGGTTATCCTAGTTTTATTTTTTGTGCTTGGTTTGCTTCACCCATGATTCTAGGATCTCACCATGCCTATGAGAGGAATGTGTCACCAACAGGAGCCACTGATGGAACCCCTCAAAAAATTCTCTAGATTCCATCCTAAATATTTGCATACTTGTCTTGGACCCTTAGTTTTGGCTTAGGGTTGTGTTGCCAAAACCCCTCACAATTAACCTGTGAGTCCAAAAATCCTTGGTCATTCTAATTTTGCATTGACCTGATGTTCCCATTATCTGGTCATTCAAGTTTCCTCTTATTCCATTGAAATCATTATTTTTACCGACCCCTAGGTTTAGGTTTATCGTTCACCAAAATCCTTTTCAGCATTCAAATTTTTTTGGTCGGGGCTGATCTTCATTTTAATGACTTAAGTCTTAAATATTCACTTCTGAGGGTCAAGTTCGCGCTAGCCTAGTAGTGCCCCCATTTTAAAAATTAACATTTGTGGCATGTGCAGATTGCATTCTTAAGATGATCGTTCGATCATTGTGGATGAATCTTGGTCATTCCCTGCATACCTATTTCATTTTACTATTTATTAAAAAATTTGAGCGGGCTGGTGAGCGATTTCCATGTGGCATGTCAATGGTGGGACCATTACTTCCAAAGGGATAGCAAGCATAGCTTGGAGAAAAATCAATGATGGGCACCACAACACATTTTTCATCAGGATCATTCCCCGCACGCCCGTCCATCTTGTGCATTAAGATAATAAGTTCACACAGCCTAGCGGGCATTATACACATGTAAACTTTACATGGTGGTCTCGATGTCTCTTGATGATTGGTGAGTGGTATAGATGGAAATCAACAGTGGTTGGTGAATGATGTGGCCACATCTTTGTCATTCCCCACGCACCTATTTGTTTTCTTTATTCATTAAAATAATCACACAGGCTGGTGGGAAAGACAATATTTGTCACCCCATGGAGGGACCCACGAAACTTTGGAGATGACGATTGCTTCATAAGAAAGTAGATCAACGGTCGATGGTGGGTAATGTGGGTAAATCTTGACCACTCCCCGCCATCCCGTGAAGGGCCCACTTGTGTCCCATATTTTTTAGCAGGCAAGCGAGTGAGTGCCACGTGGAATATTCTGAAGGCTTAGATGGGTTCTAGTGGAGGTGGAAAATTGCTAATTTTAGCTGAGATGGCACTATGATGAAAATGGTGCCATTCTTTGAGATTATTCTTTCAGCACGTGTTTAGGATTTAAGCCGTCTGTTCTGATAGTTATGGGTATATGTGGGAATATGAAAATAAAGCAAGGAAGGGTATAGGATGATATTTGAATCAAGATCACTCCCCGCTATCCTGTTGTGACAAAATGCAAGTGTATTAATTCCCATGGGTGAGTGGGTAACTATGGCACGAATAGGTTTTAATTAATGTTGAATATGTGGTTGAATGTGTCTACAGAGTGGATGTATATCTACTTGGGGCATTTCTAATTAGGAAAAGGCATTAATAGCACCCAATTAAGCTTTGTCATGATTAATTACATTGATGATAACTATCTGTTTATTCATCTTAAAACATGATCAATGGTTGAGATTTCAAAAATCAAAGCAGATTGTTATTAGCTCGCACGCATAAGCTTTTCTTGAGTATTAATAGTTGGCACACTTGCATGGATCGATATAATGAGGACCGATGGCCATATTTTTCATTCAAAATTTGCACTTAGAGATTGACAATTGAGTCTAGTCTAAGAGCAGAATTGGTGAGGGTTTTTCTGAGTCTTCTTGTTCTAATTATTGAGAAGATGAGTAAGTTAGGTGAGTCTATTAAGCTGGTTCGAAGGTCTAGGAGACTAAGTTTGCTTGAATCTAAGGAAAATGGTCCTGAGTATGAAATTGAGACATGGGGAGCTCCTAAAACACCAAAGGGTAGAAGGGTGTAGACACCTAAAAATGCCCTCTTACAATACCCTGTCCCAACATTACATCATTTAGACATCTTGTAGCATGTTTTGCCCAAGGTACCCATGTCATCATCTAATTATTTAAATAAATCTTATTTATTTGACTAATTTATTTTATTCCCTTCCTATGCATAATCCATCCATTCTTCTAATGTTAATTAAATAATTTATATTATTTAATTAATTAAATCATTTCCATCCATTATTCTAATGTTAATTAAATAATTTATATTATTTAATTAATTAAATCATTTCCATCCATTCCTCTAATGTTAATTAAATAATTTATATTATTTAATTAATTAAAGCATTTGTATTAATTCTTCTAATGTTAATTAAATAATTTATATTATTTAATTGATGAAATCATGAATTCAACATTAATTAAGTAAATCAAATATTTATTTAATTAATAAAATCTTAAAAAGATCTTTTCACTTTCTTTCCAAAATTGAAACTCATGTGTATCTAATTAATTTATTTAATTAGATAATTCATCAATTATCCTTCTCATCTTTTTTAGGATTTATTTCCTTTAAAAGAGAAAATCATTATCTTTCTATCTTTTCACCTCTTATCTTATCTTGTTTTATTTCCTCTTTGATCAAATAAAGAAAAAAATCAAATCTGGTCAAATCTTACATCAAAACTCTATAAATCTACCCTTTCACAGGCCATTTGCATCGAATCCTCTTCGAGCATCCTCACTCTGTCAAAATAATTCTTCAATCTTCTATCCATCTATCCATCATTCTCCATTTGTCATTTTCATCATTAGGTCATTATGCTGTTGAAGTGAGCAACCAACATTCCTCCAACAATCAACCTTCAAAATCTTGCATTCTTATGCAGGTGGAGAAGAGCCATGGAGGTCAATCAAGTCTAGTTTGAAAATTGGTTTGCATGTCCTTTGTTTATTTACATTTTCATTCTAGTTTGTGCTTCATGGTGCTTGATAAGGTTTAGTTAGTTTATTGTTTTCAATACTAAATCTGATTGATTTTTCCCTATCTACAAAGGGAATACAAGAAATTTAATAAATATGGTGTAAGGAGTAATTACCGTATGAGAAGCTAGACCATTTTAGAAGAATTGGTCAATTTTAAGGGGAAAGAGTTGGTTGAGTATGAAAAGAAGGAAAAGAAAAGGTGAAAGTATCGTAAGGATTTTTTGGGGAAACATAATTCTCCCATTGAGGTTTCTAATATCCTTTCAAATAGTGGAGGTGACACTGATCCAAAGTGTGACCATTATCCCATTTCTCTGGTACCTTCTAAAGACTTTAACGAGGAAGTGGTGATAGTTCCTCCAGTTCCACCATGAACAAGATGTGGGTGAGCATACTTTGATGTTGATGACTCAAAGTGATGTCTCTTCCCCATTTTTTTTTTGATGACACCATAGCCACCTTGTTAGGATCGTCCTCTTCAACATTTTTATGGTTTTTTGTTTTTAGTGTTGATGTGGAAACTTTTTTGGGCTGGTGTGTTGGAAAAGTGCCAAACTTCTTAACTTTGACGACATGTATGTTTTTTCTAGGCGGAATACTTTTTTTTGCTCAGACTATGAATGGAGAATCTTCTTTGGTCAACAAGGATAAGGTGATTTGAAGCTACTGCAACAACCAAATTTTCCTTTTGAGGAGCTAGCAAGTCTTCATTCAAAGGATGTAGAGTTTGGTCTTATACTCTTCCATATTCTACAATGATTGCATGTAACTAATAGGGGAACATCTCAAATTCTAGTGGAAATGATCTTCAAATGAAATGAAATGTAAATGTAATTAATCCTAATGCTTGTTGCTCCCTTATTCTATAAAGGGATATTAGGGCTCATTACAATGGTCAAAGTTTTAGGTCTAAATATGGTCTAGGTGAAAAGCTAAGTTCAAAAAGGGCATTTTATAGGAAATATGAATGAATAAAACTATAGATTTTTTTGGGTATGAGTCTTGTATGTAACAGTCTTAAATTAGTTTTATAAAAGTTATAGATATCGAAACAAATCTTAGTTCAGAAACAAATAGTCTCCTATGTATCTTTCTTATAAATTATAAATGAAAGTATTAATGGTGTTCTCATTTATCTTTAGTTGTTCAATTGAATGTATGGCTCTGTTTTTGCTTTAACTCAAAGAGTTGTTTAAAATGCTTGAAGATGGTTGTAGAGTTGTAAGAAACTACATAGGATTTGGTAAGAAGTTATGTTTTAGGCATTGTGAGTTTTCATACTACAAAGGACTATGAGAATAGTCCACCAATTTTTGAATTAAATAGCTTATATATTACTAGTTCTCGCATATTTGACTCTGTTGTCTCAATTGATGATGCACTGATCTATTTGTTAGATAATCTTGCATGAAAATGAGCTATTAGTATGCCTAGCCATGGATTTAAAATGAGAAAAACATTCAATTAAAAATATTTCAATTATGAAGTATGGATTTGAAATACCCATGTTTCCTAGCAAATAGATAATCATTTGCTCAAAGGTCTACCAAATCTTTAGTGAATTGTGTTTATTTGAAATAAATAGGAATCAATCTATGTATAAATGTGTTACCACCTAGACATACCTCACTTGAACACAATAAGGAACACCCTCCTAGGTCTCACATAACCTGAAGTGTAGGAGTAAAGACCTCATAATTCTTTACTCGTTGTGTTGGCCACTAGCCATGAAGTTTCTTAACCATAAGGGTTGGCTACCCTTTAGATAATTTCAAGGTTCTTCTAGAAAAAACACCAACACATGCATGCAAATTATTGTCTCTCTCGTGATCAGTGTTCTTCAGACTATTTAGTACCTGTATTGTTGACTTGCATCTTGCATGTTGAGTAGTGTCATTGGGGGTCACTCGTGTAGATTTAGGTACCACCTGTATCTTTGAGTTCTATATATTTTCCTTTGTTTGCCATCTTATTCGAGTAGTGTCATTGGGAGCACTCATGTAGTATAGTCTCCTTGATCTTGATATTTGTATCTTCAATTTCCAAATGTTTTTCCTTTATTTTCCTTCTTATTCGAGTAGTTCCATTCAAGGCACTCATGCATATTCTTGTTATCTTGATCCTAATCATCATTTGTTTTAGAGGAGGTTCTTCATTACAGCATCATATTTTTCATCTTTGACAAAAGTCTATAGCTTCATACTTCTGGATGTTATACATGTTCCTATTCTTTAGGACATTATGTTTTTTGGAGGCTTCTTTAATCCTTCACTTGGATTTCATCTCTTTTTGGAGTGGAGTTTTTCCCATGAGGTTTTCTCTATTTCTCTGCATTATAGAGATCTTTTGTTTGTACATGGGTACCTTACATGGCCTTGTTTTTCTGGACCCATCATGCATTTTTTTTAGGGTTTTTAGCTACTCCCTAAGTTCATCTTAAAGGGGGGTGTTGGATTAATCATGCATTAGCTAATAATTAATTAATATTTTATTGATTATTAGTCTAATTTATTCTCGTGCACTTAAGCTAAAATTAGGAGTGTTTTATACTTTATTAGTTGAGCTAATATTAGATCATTATGTCTCATCTCATGTGATATTGACACTTGTCAAGATCTTATCCCTTTCTCATTTAGGTATTTTCTCTTATAAGCACTCAACCCTTATTGTAAATATCTCTCGGATATTATCTTGAGCTTTCATATCTTCTTAAAAGTCTCTCACTTTTGTAGCTTTTTATTGTTGAGGAGTATTGCATATATTGTTTGCAGACCTCTTGTGTGGAAGGTGTCTTTGTTGTTTGATCTTGTGGCTTGTGGTTTTGTGCTTGTTTCACAATTCTAATAGGGATATTAATAGATCTTTTCTATAGAGATTAATGTGATCACCAAGGAATTCTTACTTTTGCATGATCTCTATCAAGAAATATATGACAAACCAAAAGCATGGATAAAGACGCATAACGGTTTCACTTTCCCTACGATGGGATCAATCACCTTACCTTTAAAAGTAGGACTGAAAACACTAGATGTATCATTCTATATCATATTGGCATTGGATAAATTTTTTGTGAAGCTTGGTCACCCATGGCTACATTCCATGGAAGCGGTTCCATCAGTTGTGTGTAAATGTGTAAAGTTTCCATTTGACAATGAAATTTTCACCATGCATCATAGTGGCTTTAACCCTTTGTCTTCCCGTGGAAACTTTTCCTTAGACTTCTTATGGCCCGAGCCTATGGAACCTATTAAACCTTGTGAAGAATTCTTTTCAAATCCTACCAAAATTTTAAGGCAAAATGCATAGTGAAATAATCACTCCAAAACATGCCTTCACCCATGATTGAGCCTACCATCCTTGAAGAAACCATTATTGAACCAAAATACATTCCAACCAACCAAGATCAATCTAAGACAAAACCTTTTCCTATTTCCTACAAAAGGCCAAGAGATAACGAAAATAATCCCATCATGCCTCATAGAATAAAACAAGTATACAAAGTTAAAAAGGAGGTGGTTGAACAATCTTCCATGGTTCCTTTCGTTCCTCCACTTAGGGAAGAAAAGAAACCTATGGTTGATCATTTCGCTCCTACACAAACACAACTTGAAAACCAAATTAAAAGAAATAGAGGTGCTAGAGAGCGTAGGCATAGACGTCATACCCTTGATCAAAAGTTAAATGAAGAAATAAACAAAGAAAATCAAGATCCAAACTTGACTAAAGCAATGCATGATGAGTCTTCCCGTTTTCCAAAACAAAAAGATATTATACCACAATACGAGCCAAACCCTTATTTAGACATTATCATTTGACCTCCTATTGTGATTAACTTGGATGACGATGATGAGATTACAAAGATTGATGAATAAGTGCATAATAAATTGAATACATTGTTTTCTTCTTCTATGAGCTTAAATGACAATTCTCCTAAGAAGAGTGTTGAACCTAGTGATGGCCCTAGTTCGGAACTTGCTATTGTCCTGTTGGCTAGTTATTTTCCTTTTGTACACTAACTCATTTGACTACAAAATCTGACAAAAATTTCTGATGAAAGATGTATAATTTGATGTATTGTCAAGATTTTATGTGTAATTTTCAATTTTTTTAAATTTTATCCTCGATGTTCATCAAAATTTTGACGAACCTAGGTTTCATCGAAAGTTCAACGCAAATTTTTGTCGAAATTTTGATGAACATTCAAAATAAATATAAAAAATGAATTTGTGGTCGACATAAATAAAAGTGAGTTCGCCTATTTATTGCGACAATGTTTTGATATACTTTTGAATTTTCTCTACTTGCGACAGTTTGTGGAGAACTAAGGATGATTTTCTTGGGAAAAAAAATCTAGAAGATATTGCCAAGTTGAGGGTGATCATTGACTTTTTCCATAATTCATTTGTGAAGTCAAATTTGTACTTCCAGGTTTTAAAATCATATTTTAAAGAAACATCTCATCAGATTTCATTTTTAGACTTGTGCATTTTGAGAATTTCATTTCCAGATTTTGTTGTGCAAGTTCAATATTCTTATTTTAGGAGTCTAACAATTCGAAATCATAGTAAAATAAGAATTTAATAAGTTTTGGAATTAGCATTTTAAAGTGTTTTTTGGGGTCATTAACTTTAGGCTATCTTCTCTTTTATAGGGGTGGTTGCATGCCAATTTTTTTGGGTGTAAAGTATCAGAATTATTAGATTTTGTTACATGTCTATGATTAAAAATTATTGGAGTGTGAGTTTGATATTTTTTGAAAATCTAAATATTCAATCTTGGTAAAGAAAAATCATGTCATATAATATTCTAAAACAAAATGAAGAGACAGTTGCTAGAATGTGGGCTAGATTGAAAAGAAAGGGTGATGGGAAATGTTATTGTTCTTGCAATAATTGCAAGGGCTTAAAGACGAGAATACTTTTAATCACAACAACTAAGAAACATTGTAGGCAACATGGTCACATTGAAGGGGGCATGACTATCATCCACTGGTAAGTTGTTCATTATATGTGTTTGTATTGATTGAATTTGTAAATGTTTATATTGTTTTAACATTTTATATATATAAAAAAAATCACTTGATCATGATCATGGTTTATTTGTGTCTATCATTATTATAAAGGTGGGACGCCCTAGGGCACATGATATGGATTATCACAGCCCAGAGAATTTGGTTTTGCAAGCAGAGGAACATGGAGCTATGAATGTCAAAGATGAAGTTAATGATCCTATGGAAGAAGATGATCATGCACCAGAAAACATAGTTGAAGATGATGGTACAAATACATTGATCCATGACACATTTAGTGGCATAGCTAATCATGATGATTGAGATGAATTTGATGATGTTCATGATTTACCTGTACTTGAGAAGGCATACGAGCCCCTTTATGAAGGCTCCCAAACAACTCTTCTCTCTACTGTATTGTTGCTAGTGAACTTGAAGGTTATGAATGGTTTATCCAACATAGCAATCTCACGGATGTTAAGGTATGTCATAAATGTCATATTTTTTCATCTATTTTAATTGTTGTTAGTTCATCACTAGTAAATAAAGGATGAAATATGTACCATTAATATTCTTTATATTAACAAAAAAAAAAAAATTGTAGATTGATTGGTGAATTTTTGTTACCACCATCAAATATTTTACCTCGCTCATACTAAGATTTATTTAGCATTATGAAAGATATTGGAATGGAGTATCAAGCAATAGATGCATGTCCCAATGATTATATTATATATCATAAACAACATGAATTTGCAACAAAATACCCAGAATGTCATATCAGTAGATATCAAATAGATCAACTAACAAAAAAGGTGTCTCGCAAGGTTCTTCATTATATTTCCATTATTCCATGTATGAAACAATTATTTAGGTGTGAAAGCTTAGCACAATTTATGGATTAACATGCACGAAATAGAAGTGGAGATGACATTCTTCAAATGTATGTTGATGGTTCTGCATTTAGGGACATGGAGGAAAAATGACCACACTTTAAAGAAGAACCTCGTAATCTCAGGCTTTCATTGGCAGTAGACGGTGTCAATCCATTTGGAGAGCTGAGATCAATTTACTCAGTGTGGCCTATTTTTGTTATCAACAATAACATTCCTCCATGGATGTTAATAAAGAGGGAGCACATAATGTTTTGAATGATTGTTCTAGGTATTTGTTTACATCAATTTTCTTTAACGTAGTAGCATCTCATTTGTCTTATTTGTTGCATAATGACATATTTTTTTTATTTAATAGTCATGTACATTAATTTATATATATTGTAGTAAAATGGTTATAATAATTATGTAATGTTTATGTTCATTCAACTAGGTAAGTACCAAGTTAAAGATATGAATGTATATATCAAGCCTCTTATTGATGAGTTACTAAAAATATGGAATGGTGTCACTATGTATGACGTCTCTAGACCAATAGGACAAAGACAATTTCAATTCCATGCAATGCTTGTATGGACAATTCATTATGCCCTAGGGCTAACACATTTTTGTGGTATGTTATAACGTTTGACTACACTTTAATGATAATTAATTTTATGAAGTAGATATCATGCATTTTTTTTAAATAATCTATTCATTATATCTAATTATAAAAATTGACATATTTAATCCAATTATATATGATCTTGCAGGTCTTCAAACAAAGGGAAAATTTGCATGTCCAATTTGTGGTCCAAAGATGAAATCTCGTCATTCAACAAGTTTAGGAAAGCAGGTGTTTGATGAGTATAGGCACTTCCTCCACAGAAATCATAAGTATCAAACTACTGAAAAACATATTTTTAATGGGAAAGAAGAGACTACATCAAAACCAAGAAGAATGACACCTCGCCTATGGAAATTGGAATATAATAGAATTAATCGTTAGGGTTATACATTAGATCAATTTTTTTATCTATCATACATGATATGTTTAGAATTTATATTTTTATATTGTGTTGTGTTTACTCATGTTGTAATTGACAATGATTGTCATTGTTAATTTGTTTAATTTATATGCTTCATGAAGGTCGTCAAGGCATTAGGTTGACTTCCACAGGGAATAAAAAGTTATCCCAGACAATTTAGTAGGTTTCCATACTATAACCAGCTACAAATTGTGCATTTGTTTGATACAATGCATATCATAAAGCATATAATAGAAACATTATGGAAAATATTGGATGGAAGGCATGACAAAGAAAAAATTATCAAAATTTGTAGTGACATTCAGGAAGCCAATCATGCAATGAAAAATTTCATTCAATTGAATAGTGATAGAGACCAAATTAATATAGGTTCCCTTCCTTGGTTATTAACGGAGCAACAAAGTAATGAGCTATAAAAGAAGTCATACGAAAAATTTGATTTCCCACAAGATTTGCTACAAACATAAACAATATCATAACAAAGAAAGGTGAATTTGGGTCAGGGATGAAAACGCATGATT
Organism: Sequoia sempervirens; assembly: GCA_007258455.2. Taxonomy (NCBI): domain Eukaryota; kingdom Viridiplantae; phylum Streptophyta; class Pinopsida; order Cupressales; family Cupressaceae; genus Sequoia; species Sequoia sempervirens. The sequence goes on from VDFB02105785.1 coordinate 236,798,293, forward strand.
GGCATACCTTCATTAAGGTAATTATTCTAGTATATTATATACACTTGTATATTGCATGTACTTTTTAGTATATTATGTTTACTACTTTTGGAAAAATAATGAAAAGATCATTTTATAATTGTTGTAGTACGTTCTACCTCTATCTCTCCTAGACAACTTTGATAACAATGTCAAGCAAGTTATATATGATCTTAGAAAATACATGAGGTAAGTAGCGATATTTTTTCAATTCGTTGTATAGATCTTATAATTGCCATTTTTTTTACTTGTTATGTAATATATTGTATAATTTTGTTAAATCTCGTTAATATATTGGTGCGTTGAATCATTTGTAGATGGTTGTCATCTAAAGAAAGCCATAAAGAAGATATAAATTATTGAAAGAGAATTTTTTTTTGTCTAATGTGTGAAATGCAAAAGTGTCTACCTTTGACATTTTTCAATGCACAAGAACACTACCTCATACACCAAGTTGAGGAGATTGAATTGTGTGGACCTGTACACACAAGGTCAATGTGGATGGTTGAGAGGCACTTGAAATTTTTGAAGGCTTTCGCTAGACAAAAAGAACATCTTGAGGGTTTTATGGTGGAGGGATATATGGTATACTAGACCATGGTGTACATTAGTGAATATCTTCCTAATTTTGCAACAAAGATCCATGTAGATCACATTTGGGATCCCAACTCCATTAAGTAATTTGAAGGGGAGTACCTGATGGGGAAAGGTAGATTGAGGAAAGTGAGAGGTAATTATAAGATGGTAATGGAGATTAATTAGAATACATTTTACATTTTTTTAATGTATTTTGTACTTATTTAATTATTAATCTTCAATATACATCAATTATAAATTAAGGTTGTATACCGTGGTAATTAACTAATTATACATCGTTTGTGAATTTCAATTTTTTTTGATGCAGTTGGTCGAGAGTGGGATGCACTACATTTGTACGTCACAAAAAATCTTGTTTGAATGACGGTATGGATTGAACAATGTCAACAATCTGGTCACACATCAACATGGGAAGGTGTGGCTTCATTGGTTAAAGAAGCTCATTATAATGGAGATTCCAATGTTACACAAAGGGAAATTGATTTAGCATATAGTTTAAGAGATAAATAGGTACGTATAAATATATTAATCACCCATATTATTTAATTACTTTCAATTATATTGATGTATATACGATGCAAAGGATCCAACAACAACACCAACAACATCATTTCATGAGGGTAAATCAAACCCAATCAGAATCAGGAGAAGATCAAATTCTTAATTCACTTTCTTTTTCCTCAAAACTAATACAACTTCTTTTGATTCATCAATTCTACAAGACTTCAAGGTAACAAGTTAGCACTCCAATTTCAACAAACCATATGGCATTATCAATATTCCAATTGACTTATTCAAAGCAAAAACCATATTAGAAAACTTTGACTCAATCAATCAAATTCACATCATTCTCAACCACCATATCAACATCTATACATTCTCTCAGCCTTTCATAAGGAAACACATTATGCTCACTTGCTACACAACCAATTACCAATCCTTCAAATTCTTGTATACATCATATCCTCAAGGAAACAAAACACTTATTCTAAATCATATTCCAAAATGTCAATAACCAAACTTCAATCATTGAAAACTGTCTAAACTTCTCAAATAGCACCAATTCATTTTCCTTACAAGGAAAACTAACAAACTGCCTCTTATCTCCTAATATGCTTGATTTATGCCCTTTTGTTTACGTAATATTGCATTATTTGCATTTTTTTGCATTTTCACCTTCTAGTGACTTCTTTTATGATTTGATTACATTCAAATTAGCCTTTTCATGGCCTAGACACACAAATTTATACTTGAACATGTAAATTTAACATATTAGCCTTTTGAAGGCATTTACAAGATCTAGGTGCTCCTGCACCAATATATATGTTGATATTTTTTTCTTTGCATACATTCGGCCAAGAATAAATATGTTTATCAATTGACGATATTGCAATAATTTTTACATGTTTGACATATTGCTAGTGAAACAACACAAGGATATCTATTGCAATGGTCATAAATTTTGAATCAAAAAGTTGGATGACATGAAGAAAACTTATGATTCTAGTATAACTACAGTCTTTCAGGTGACTAATGTTTCATCTAGAAGCAACATCATCTAGAAGTCTCAAAAAATTGATACAATGGGATTTTCGATGATATACTTGAGTGTGACTTTAAGTCCTTCAAATTAGTTTTGTTCATCGTCCTATGGTACAGGCTACGATTGAATGAAAATGATCCCGAGAGAACTATTATTGAACATGATAATGGATTTACCATGGTTAATGCAAGGTTGATCGAGTGAGCTGGAAATGAGCCCAATGTTATTCCAAGCCAATGTGAGCAGTTATTTTACTCGAGGTTTTAGGTAAACTAGGTTGGTCATTTTTTGTTATACATGATCGAAGAGGAAGGCTAGTAGATTATAATGTGGTGGAAGAAGAAGATACCAAAGAACTAGAAGATGATGTAGATGATGATCAGGATCAACAATTAGTTGATGATGTTCCTGACGAAGATGTCGAAGAGGAGGAACTAGATCATGATGATGTAGGAGTTAATGTTCATGAAGATGATATCCATGTGGATGATGGCATTATCAAAACTGATATCAATGATGATGATGATGATATGACCAATCCTTACAATGTCGAATCTGGATTGGATTATATAGATAAAGAGTTGGATGAAGAGAAAGATCAATGACATTGAAATGTATGAGTTATGTGATTATATTATCTATTTGATATTAATTTCTTGATAGAATTATATTTGATTTATAGGAGATCTGATTTTATGAATTTTTATCCATGTGCGACGAATGGGTTGTGTCTAAACACTGAATATAAATTATACATATAAATGAATATATATGTATGTATGTATGTATGTATGTATATGTATTTGAAAATGTAAATGTAAATGCAATTACTAGATGCTCTCCTAGAACAATAAATGCAACATATCATTAAAGAAATCTATATCTATGTATATAAATGTGTATTTCTAAATGCAAGTGTAAATGCAAAGAGCATATGGTTTTGTATTGTTATAGATACAACATATCCATAAATTAATGTAATTGAAATTCTAAAGTCTTCAACACATATAATTCAAACTATCAGGTACATAAATTGTTTACAACTTGTGTAAACGTGCAAGTGAATAATTGAAAAACTCTTCTTGAGATAGAATGGAAATTTTAGTTATGTGATTCTTCTGATTAATCCAACTAACACTTACCAATTGTTGTGATTGATTAAAATATTTTAATCCCTACTTGAACCAAATAACTAGATCACACATATATAGCAAATTTACAATGATAAACAGAGTATAAACTTGTTATATCAAATTAAATAATAGAGAAGCATCAAAATGGAGACAATCAAATAACTACATAAATTTAACAAATAGTTGATACCAAAATCTTAATCTGTGACTTAGATATCTTCATTTACTCCATCAAAATACATGCATCCGAGTCTTTGTATATGAAAGCATTTTTCTAGAAAGCTATCTATTGAATATCTCCTAACGCCTATATCTGTTACATTACTATGGAAGAGATATAAATACATCAAAACTTGGAAGGGACACGTCCCTTCACAAATGTTTTATTTTACTTAACTAATTAAAACAAGAGATTAGGCTCTATTTAGCCATAGATGAACATTTGATAAATGATGTAGATAATATTTCCATTCATGAGTATCGGCATCTCTTAATGTGTTCTTGGCCGATATTTCCACCTTTATCATCCTTTCATTCTGCTCGCAACTCTCGTCCAATGTCAAATCCTTCCCTATAGCATTTTCCAGAGTTCTCTGCAACATCAATTCACATTCTTTGATCCACTTGGCTTTCTCTTTCAACTTTTCTCCATCTTCAAATAATGTAGGTAGTCCCATATTAATAACATCAACCAACCCGTTTGCATCTTCTCATAGTTCCTCATAAAGGTCCTTGTGTTTCTTTATAATATGGTCACCCATACCAATGGCCACACTGTCAGGAACATCTCTTTCATCTAATTCTCAGATATTTTCTTGAATCCTTCCATCAATTCTCTCGTGTTCCTACCTTGTAACATGGTTCTTTGAATATTCTCCCCATAGCTTATTCAACCAAATCATTAAGTTGGCCTGCCTTTTCTGATTATTGCAGCAAGTGTATCATATTTACCTTGTGAATATATAGTTGAATCATCCCAATGATCTTTTACCTGGGAGTTTTCACCATGTGTTATTAATTTAGGAGGCCCCATTGTGACTCCTAGCATGTCCTTCAAATGATCATTTTCTCTCATGATCCTTTCATTACTCATTTTGTACATTTCCTTTTCTTTGACCAAGATTTGTATTTAGGCTTTATTCAGTTTTTCCACATTAATCCCAATGTCCACAGTTGCCACAGGATCTACCTCTCCAACCTTAAAATTCATGACATGTCCAAATTCTTTCTTAGTATCAATCACCACTAACTTTCTATGAGGTGGATACAAGGCCCATATCATGAGTGTTCCTTCATTCAGGTTATATTTGGATCCAACATATATTTTTGTCACTGCCTCTGGACTAAGCTTGTGTGTGGCACTATTATCCTTTAAGAAGCTATCAAATACCAATGAAAAATTCAAATCTAGCCCTGGAAAAATCATAAATCTAGCATTCTCTAACATTTTCCTTCCTTTATCGGGTGTCATATTAGCCATTTCTCTATCCATAGTTAATTTCAAATTATTTAGTAGCTGCTCCTCATTGATTGGTGTAATATTATCAAATGTCTCCCTTATCTCCTTGCCCTTTTGTTTATACAAGAAAGATTTGAATTCTAAAGAATTCATAAATTCATTGTCTGCTACAAATGACCTATATGCCATTTCTCTGGTGTATGTATCTTGGCTCTCTTCAACACTTGGTTCTCTAGGAGGGAAGTTGTAATCTTGAGTTTTTAATCTGGAAATCCTACTGGGTAGGTCTCGTGGCATATCTTCTCCAGATTCCTCATCTCTAGAAAAAGGGAACCCTACATCTGGAAATCATTGGTTGTATTCTTCCACCACTCTCTCTACTTCCTCTTCCTCCAAATTTCTAATCATGTCATCAAACTGATAAGGCACATGATTATATCCTCCAAAGTTTATCCTTTGTCTAGTAGAATTGATATATCCCTTTGGATCAAAACCTTTTCTTGGTGGACCCTTATTCATATTATACTACATTAATTTGGAAAAGATCAAATCATATCCTTCCTTTGCAAGCATAGAAAAATCACCAAAGCATAGAGTACTAGGCATAAATGCCTGTTTCCCAAATGAACCAAAATTCATGAAACTAGAAAAATCCATTTGTCTTACAATTTTCAAATATGCAATCCTAGCAGGGAATGTTTTAGGCAAAATGAATGGAAAGTCCTCAAAACCAAACACCCTTACAATAGTAGCATCTTCCAAGCAATACCAGTCTCCCCAATTGTGATCAATTGGTCCATTAAAGTCCTTAGGTCTGAGGAAGCATTTTATTTCATTAGACAATGAGTGTGCACAAGGATGACTATAGAATTCATATACTGGCTTTACAAAATATTCTTCAAAATACAAGTAACTGGAATTAGCAAACCTATTGTCCCAAATGGTAGTCCACAATTGAATGGGTAACAATTTTCCCTCTTTATCAAACTATGAAACCTTCAAATTTTCTAGCCAAATCCCTAACTCTTGTCTGAAGCACAATACTAGATACATTATAAGAGAATAATACCTAAGGTGTAGAACAAGGGATATATTCTTGATTGCCATCAATGCTAAGTTGAGTTCCTTGGAGACAAATGAAGCATACTCAAAAAACCTAGAATTATGACATTGAATGTCAGCCGCAATTACCATGGGAACAATGGACATATACTCAGGAACTTCCATACCCAACACTTGTCGTACCAAGAAATATGCATATCTCATATAGGGCTCGAATAAGTCCACATGGAATGGAGGCCCATCGCCATCATCAAGTGGGACAGTTTTACCATCTTGTTTAATTCTATGTAAGGGAAACCTCCAACCCTTGTAAGTGGTGTCCATTCTCCAAAACTCCTTTTCCAACTCTTCATCCACAATTTTCTCATTACTCCACCTTCCAACTTAAAAACCTCACTTATTGAAGCCTCTAATATGTATATGAAGGGTTTCCCAGATGGTCTACATATGGCCTTAAGTTTTGAGTCATAGTGGGTGGCCAACAATTTTACCAACTCTGTATTGAAAAACACATTATGGCAAACCATCTTTCCCAAATTTAGATGCCACAGATTACAAACTAGCTCAAAATGATCTCTTCAATGAAAGTGGAATCTAAACAATTCATAGCCTCTTATTTGGGTCCAAATGTCTCCTATGTGCTTGCATTTGTCATCCAATTTTTCCACTTCTGCCCTCAATTGCATAGAGAACCTACCTCTGGGCCCAGAGCCAGGTGATTGGTCAATTAAATCCTGATTCATCTTTCGTTCAGCACCCTCTAGCTCAATTCTAGACTCAACTTTCTACTTCTTACTCTTAGGGTGACTGCTCTCACTTTGTTTTCTACCTTTCAACTTCCCCGAGCTGGTGGCTTCCATATTACTCACTTAAAATTGAAAAAATGAAAAAGTTAAAATGTAGAGGACTTACTAGTTTTGATTGAGGTCTTTCAACTGAAATAATTCTCTGGCCCTTTATTTGTCTCCTTTTTTCCTTCATTACTAATTCACAACAATATTCATTTTGCAATGATTTCCTTTCAATTTATGAAATTACCTATACTCTGTGGCACCATTAATGTTTTAAATCCACACACGAATGTAATAGATTTTTAAATTCCTTACTATCACATCAAATGAATTGGTTGGCAAGACACCTTCAAACTTTGGGCAATCTATACATTAGGCCCCAACCAATGTTCACTGAATACTCTGTTGATAGAGGTAACACTCTACACATCTGACTAATGTTAAAATTTGTCCTGTATACATCACCAAGAGTCACCCCGAAAATCATTTTGGTTCATTTTTTTCTTCATCAACCTGACTTTTATTATTGCTAACACATTTAGTGGTTCCTCCAATGTTATAAGTCTCATCGATAACACATCAAATGAACTGGTCGGCAAAACACCTTCAAACTTTGGGCAAAATATACATTAGGCCCCAACCAACGTTCACTGAATACTCTGTTGATCAAGGTAACACTCTACACATCTAACTGATGTTAACATTTGTCCCATATACATCTCCAAGAGTCACCTCGACAATCATTTTGGTTCATTTCTTTCTTCATCAGCCTGACTTTTAGTAACGCTACAATATTTAGTAGTTCCTATGATGTTATAAGTCTCGCCGATAACACATCAAATGAACTGGTCGGAAAGACACCTTCAAAATTTGGGTGATCTATACATTAGGCCCCAACCAACATTCACTGAATACTCTGCTAATCAGGGTAACACTCTACACATTTGATCAATGTTAACATTTGTCCCATATACATCACCAAGAGTCACCCCGACAATCATTTTGGTTCATTTGTTTCTTCATCGACCTCACTTTTAGTATCGCTAACATATTAAGTGGTTCCTCTAATGTTATAAGTCTTGCTGATAACACATCAAATGAACTGGTCAACAAGACACCTTCAAAATTTGGGAAATCTATACATTAGGCCCCAACCAACGTTCACTAAATACTCTATTGATCAAGGTAACACTCTATACATCTGATTGATGTTAGCATTTGTCCCATATACATCGCCAAGAGTCACCCTGACAATCATTTTGGTTCATTTTTTTCTTCATAGGCCTGACTTTTAGTATTAGTAACACATTCAGTGGTTCGTCTGATGTTATAAGTCTTGCTAATATCTTTTCTTTTGGTCTTGAATATGTTGCCATAACTCCTGCCGATATCCTCCTGTTGGTGTAACTTAGCAAGTCGGGTGAACATTCAAAATTTACACCGATTGCACATGTCTCGCTGATCTATTCCCAGTGCTACTGTCGGTGAAATAAATGATGGTCTCACTGATGAAACTTCATCAGTGAGACTTAAACATTCAAGCCAACATATATTTTTCATGTCGATATGAATTTTCTTTCCAATAGATTATCTTCATCGATGAGACCATAAGCCAATCTCCCTGATATGTCTTCTTTAGTAATCCTAATTGCTACAATAGTTTTGATGTCCCATTCATATGCTAAAAAGTGATTGTAACCCATAATAGGTCAAGAAGACCCATACCAGCTCAAGCCAATGTGATTTGTTTGCCACAATATCTTTGATCAAAAGGATTTTTAGGAGTAGAACAAGGTGACCATGGGTAATTATATTTTGTAGGGCCAATTACATCCTTTTCTAACTCAAAATGTAGTTAACTATTATTGAGAAATTTACGTGAGTAAATTATTATAAAATTTTGAAAAATTTTATAGTTCCAATAGAGCCTTCTTCATGTTGTATAGCAACAATTTGTTGAGAACCATATCATTTCCATCCCTTTCTAATATAGTGAAATCGTTGAAGAAAGGAAGAGAGGTGGAGATAGAGAGTCAATGGATATGGGGGATAGGGAGGGAGATATAGTGAGAGATAGAGAGGGGGAGGGAGGCAAAGGGATATAGATAGGTAGAGGAGGAGAGATAGAGAAGAGGGTGATAGAGAGAGATAGAGGGGGATGGTGAAAGAGATAGAGATATTGTGATAGAGGTAGAGAAATATATGGATAGAAAGAGATAGAGAGAGGACTAAGAGGGAGATGAAAAGAGAAATAGAGATAGAGATATAGTGTAGGAGAGATGGAGCTAGGGAGAGATGGAGCTAGGGAGAGATGGAGTGAATAATAGAGAAATGGGGGAGAGGGAGAGATAGCTCAATAGATAGAGGGGGCAAGAGGGAGTGACATAGATAGTGGGAGATATAGATATATGGGAAGAGAAAGAGAGATGGACATATATGGGAAGAGAAAGGAAGAGAGGTAGAGATAGAGAGTTTATGGATAGGGGGGATAGGGAGGGACTAGAGATGGTGAGAGATAGAGAGGGGGAGATAGAGAGGGGGAGGGAGAGAAAGGGATATAGATAGGTAGAGGAGGAGAGATAGATAATATGGGGAGAGATAGAGATGAGGGTTTAGGGTTTAGGGAGATAGAGTGAAACAGGGAGAGATATATCAATCACGCTCCCTATATCTCTATCTATTCATCGTTATCTCTTTATCTCTCTATCTCTCTATCTCTTTGTCTCCCTTTCTATTTGTATGTTTCTCATTATCTCCCTCTCTCTATATTTTCTTCCCTATATTTATCTGTCTCCTTAAGTGTGCAATGGGTACATTGAAGAGGTCTTAAAGGAGAATTAGCATATCTTTAATCAAATGGAATTCTACCTTGAGCATAACTCCCCAAGGACACATGCCATCCTTGGATTTTTGACATGAAACAACCAATCAAAATTTAGATTCTCTTTTCCCTCTCTCTTTTCCTTTGTATCTCTTAAATTTCTCTCTCTCATGATCTCTCTCTCTCTCTCTCAACTCTCTCTCTCCCTATCTATCTAATTTCATCTCTTTCTCTCATCCTCTATCATTTTAGTTTCTATATCTCTTTCTATTAGCTAATAGGCTACATATATTGTGAGATTTGAGATTGAAACAAATTTCATGCCTAGAAACCACTATTGTGTCATTGTCTTTATATAGAGAGGGGTATATAGAGAGGGGGAGATAGAGAGGGGGGAAGACAAAGGTATATAGATAGGTATAGGAGGAGAGATAGAGAAAAAGGGGAGAGATAGAGAAGAGGGTGATATAGAGAGATAGAGGGGGATGGTGAAAGAGATAGAGAGATTGTGATAGAGAGTCGATGGATAGGGAGGATAGGGAGGGACTAGAGATGGTGAGAGATAGAGAGGGGCAGATAGAGAGGGGGAGGGAGAGAAATGGATATAGATAGGTAGAGGAGGAGAGATAGAGAAGAGGGGGAGAGATAGAGAAGAGGGTTTAGGGTTTAGGGTTTAGGGTTTAGAGAGATAGAGAGCAACAGGGAGAGATATATCAATCACGCTTGCTATATCTCTATCTATTCATCCTTATCTCTTTTTCTCTCTACCTCTCTCTATCTCTTTGTCTCCCTTTCTATTTGTATGTTTCTCATTATCTCCCTCTCTCTATATTTTCTTCCCTATATTTATCTTTGTCTCCTTAAGTGTGCAATGGGTACATTGAAGAGGTCTTAAAGGAGAATTATCATATCTTTAATCAAATGGAATGCTACCTTGAGCATAACTCCCCAAGGACACATTACATCCTTGGATTGTTGACATGAAACAACCAATCAAAATTTATTTTCTCTTTTCCCTCTCTCTCTTTTCCTTTGTATCTCTTATATTTCTCTCTCTCATGCTCTCTCTCTCTCAGCTCTCTCTCTCCCTATCTATCTAAGTTCATTTCTTTCTCTCATTCTCTATCTTTTTAGTTTCTATATCTCTTTCTATTAGCTAATAGGCTACATATATTGTGAGATTTGAGATTGAAACAAATATCATGCCTGGAAACCACTATTGTGTCGTTGTCTTTATATAGAGAGGGGGAGATAGAGAGAGGGAGGGAGATAAAGGGATATAGATAGGTAGAGGAGGAGAGATAGAGAAAAGGGGGAGATATAGAGAAGAGGGTGATATAGAGAGATAGAGGGGATGGTGAAAGAGATAGAGAGATCATGATATAGAGTCGATGGATAGGGGGATAGGGAGGGACTAGAGATGATGAGAGATAGAGAGGGGGAGATAGAGAGGGGGGGAGAAAGGGATATAGATAGGTAGAGGAGGAGAGATATAGAAGAGGGGGAGAGATAGAGAAGAGGGTTTAGGGTTTAGGGTTAGGGAGATAGAGAGCAATAGGGAGAGATATATCAATCGTGCTCCCTATATCTCTATCTATTCATCCTTATCTCTTTATCCTCTACCTCTCTCTCTCTTTGTCTCCCTTTCTATTTGTATGTTTGTCATTATCTCCCTCTCTCTCTATATTTTCTTCCCTATATCTATCTTTGTCTCCTTAAGTGTGCAATGGGTACATTGAAGAGGTCCTAAAGGAGAATTATCATATCTTTAATCAAATGGCATGCTACCTTGAGCATAACTCCCCAAGGACACATGCCATCCTTGGATTGTTGACATGAAAAAACCAATCAAAATTTAGTTTCTCTTTTCCCTCTCTCTTTTCCTTTGTATCTCTTATATTTCTCTCTCATGATCTCTCTCTCTCTCTCTCAGCTCTCTCTCTTCATATCTATCTAATTTCATCTCTTTCTCTCATTCTCTATCTTTTTAGTTTCTATATATCTTTCTATTAGCTAATAGGCTACATATATTGTGAGATTTGAGCTTGAAACAAATCTCATGCCTGGAAACCACTATTGTGTTGTTGGAAAACAAGTTTCAATTGCCATTTAATGGTAAACCAGTTATAGTGTAATGGTAAAATCCTCTAAAATATCAAGTAAAAACCTATATATACCATTATATAATAATAAATATAATTATATTATATATAATTTAATCTAATATTACTATTATATTAAATATATATTATATTATTTATATTTTGCATTGGGATAACACCAAGGAAAATATAGAATATATACTTTCATGAAGAAAGAAAATGAATGTCTATTATTAATCTACAAGAATGAGCTACAAAATATAAATCTAATATAGCTAATATATATTTAACTAATATATACTTAACTATATTGTGGAATATTAAAACAAAGCTAAATGACGCCATAATTTTCAATTTAATTAACATACTCTAAAATCTAACAAAACTAGGTTGTAGCTCATCAAATTGGAGAAGTGAAAGGTCAATACCAGCGCCGAGGAAGAGTTTGGAGGAGTGGAAACAAGGTCAATACTAGTGCCGAGGAAGATTTTGGAGTTAAAACAAAGTCAATACCAGTGTCGACGAAGAGCAGAGGAGTGAAAACAAGGTCAATACCAGCGCTGAGGAAGAGTTTGGAGGAGTGAAAACAAGGTCGATACTAGCGTCGAGGACGGGGTTGATGGCACTCAGGGAAAATTGACGACCAATGGACAATGAGTACTATAAGTTTGGCACCCCCATTATCTTTAACCTGCAATTTTAATGCATAGTTTCCAAAGATCTTCTCGTACATTGGCAACCCCAAAGTTCTAGGATTTCATCACACATAGCCTTCATCGCATGATTTTGAAGCAATTGTAGACTTATTCCAAGTATATGCTAAGCTAAGCTAGATCTAATGAATGGAAATAGAGGCATACAATTCTTCTTTAATACCTCCACCACAAACATATGCAAGGAAAGGTCTCCTCCCTTCTTGGTAGTGATAACCTCCTCCACACACAACCCTTAAAAATTATGAAATGAGGAATATAATCTTTGAAGAACTCAAATTTGATTCTCTCCTACCTGATGCAATTAGTCATTTTATCCTTACAAACATTTATAGTGATTACTAGAGGCACATAGACCAATTCTTCATAATAGAAGAATTTGATCATACTTTTCCAATGATGGCATTATGAGAAAACCTTAGGTTAAATGAATAATTCCTTACTAAGTTATTTAAAGCATGTCCAACCATATAAGAGAAGACTACTTCTATGTGTACTTGGATACCATGGAGAAAGGCTCTTTGGGCTCTTTCATCAATCAAGGTATTGTTAAATTTTAACACCTAAAAATTAGAATGAAGAATCTTTCCTAGGATGGTGGCCATCCCATTATATCTCTTAGAGTTGTTAGAGATATTTTTGTTTCAAAGTAGAGATTGGACCATCAAATAGTGTCACCATGACTCTACCAATATATCCATCAAATTGACAAACCATGATTTAACAACCACAAATTCACAAGAAAATTACCCCTGTTAGCCCTAGGGCATCAATTCAATGCCAAGTTTCTTGCTTTAACAGACCCTTAAATGCAATGAACCTCTATCATACCATCTTGCACACCCATCCACTGAGTTATAGTTCCAAGATAGTGGGTGGATTGGTGGATGCCATTTCTATTTAGCCCTCAAACCCTTACATAGGCAAAACAGGGCAGTCCCTATATTTGATTATTTTCTCCCACAAGACAATGATATCAGAACATATCAAGCTTTTAAGAACACATATATTTATCTACACCAATGATCTCAGAGCATTTCAAGCTTGTACGGATCCAAACAACACAAAAGAACTTCAAAAAAATAGTAAAAACACAAAAAATTGCTTCAAGAACGTGGTATTTGATATGAAATTTTGGTATCAAAAATTGCAATGGGATGGGAATACAATATGATAGAAGTTGGATAAGAAATGCATCATTTGAAGCATCAAACCAATATGCAAAGATGAAATAAAGTGCTAACCCCTTAAACTAAAAAAAAATCTTTTAACTTTAAGTTTGTTGGGTAGCCAATTCTTTTAAGTTATCAAATCCTACCATCATACATAATGAAAATGTTATTGTTTCAAATGACTATGAGAACTAACCTTCACTATTTGAAGATGTTGAATCCTTGTCATAGAGAACTAGAACATTGATGCAACCACTCATCCTACCTTAAAAAATACCAAAAGTCTCCTAGCAATTAGACATAGGAAGATTTAAGATGACAAACAATTTTTATTGCCAAAGCCTAAACTTATGATGACTTAACCAGGCCTAGTACACACTCCCTCCCCATTAACCACTGAGACATATGGAAATTAAATATAAATTTTCTGCTATTTTTAGTCATGTAGGTGTCCAATAAACCGCTTGGTGGTGTTTCCCTTCAAGTTTATTTACTTGAATGAAGAGAAAAAGTCCTTTGATTACAATTACATAATACATTTGAGGCCTTGGTTGTGTAACTAGTGGACCATAGTCACATTTAACACTTGTTACAAAGTTTGGGAGTTAAAACGTTAAATAGATTTGATTTGTAATGGACACATTTGGATGGTAGTAATAATAACTTGCAATCTATCAAGACTTGATTACCTTACAACCTGTTAAATTCTAGTAATGAAATGATAGATTTATCATAATGTCACCTTGGGATCACATCACCATGAAAGAACTTCATCCAACATCCTTATGAGTGCAGGTACCACCAAATAGGTATTTATTAGATCTTTCTTCCTCGAGCTAGGGATATTCAAGAAGAGAAGAGGAAAGCGAGACATGTAGTGGGTCTAAAAGAGTGAGATCAACTAGAGGTCAAAAGATTAGAAGAAAATTTTATAAACTCATAGAATTTTTTCTTGTTGAAGGGGGGTCATGTTCTTATGATGATGAGAACATAGGAGACATCAACGTGCCCTTGAGGTACAAACATCTATGGAAAAAATGGGTACCCAAGGAACTTCCTCCAATAAACACTGATTTTTGTGTCAATGAGAGGATATATTGTATAGCACCATCATCATTACATGGTTTGGGCTTATTTTGCATGGACGACATAAAGGTCTATTATGAAAAATTTATTGAATTGATGGAGTATGTCGGACCCTATTACAATTACAAATATTGGATGCAGCTGGTTCGATATACACAAAGTATGTGTAGGTATGCACTATCAGAAAATTATATACAGCTAAAAGATAAGGATCAAAATAAAGGAGTGGCTATGTACATTGACGGTAGGCCAAAAGCATCAGGGAATATTGTAGGGTTTATAAATAGTACACGACTTGGGTCAAAAAATAAGCAACCCAATTGCATATTCGAGGCACGCGAGGGAAACCATGTATTTGTATGTGTGATAAAATCAATAACTGCAGGGGAAGAGTTGCTAATCGATTACAATTTGAATCACTTAGTTACAAACATAGTTACTATGGGGGTGGTATGTACTATGTACCATTTTACCCAACCTCCAATTAATGACTCTAATATACCATTTTACTGTTATGTTTTTTTCATAAGTCTATTGGTTTCATTTCGGTAATGTTTTTTTATATTTATTTTTTGTTATAGTGGAACAATGATCATACAAGGAAGGATTCGGCCCAGAGCACAGATCATGATGCATCTTTAGCCACTTCTACCTGATAGGTTTACCTCATTGTAATTGTACAAATTAGATATGAGCAAAATGTTTTATTTTTATGTTTTTTTCATAAGTTCCTTAGGTTAATTTTGATAATGTTTTTAATATTCTTGATACAGTCGGTTGATCAGGGAAAGGAACTAGCAGTAGATGAGAACATCCATAGGTAGGTGTAGTCAATATTATGTGATGATGACATCGCATATTCAGGAAGCCCTCTCGATATGTTAAGGAAGACCCAAAAAAAAAGCAATGAAGAAATTCTTAAGTTGATATTCATAGTGCCTCAAACAAATGAGATCAGAGAGAGGGTTAAAATATTGACTGAGATAGCACAAAACTTGCAAGTAAGTTTTCATGAGGTCTTTAATTCTAACATAAGTTCATTCATGGTTTTATATTTTGTAATCTTTTATGTCATGAACTAAAATATGTGTTGTTTTTACAGGATTATTTTCATCCTCATGATGTTGTTGGCCATGATCAAGGTACTACAGGTGTTGCCCAAGGAGTAGGGGTTGGTACAAGTGTAAATCTTGATCTTCCTGCACATACATCACATCATCCAACCCCATCATTCATGCCTATATTGGCGTCTCAAATCTTGAAACACATAACATGCAGGCATCAGGTAGTGCACCCTCTTGCAATGAACACATGCCAGAACATGCATCAGGACATGTACCTAGGGATGCAGAGGCCACAACTACTACCAGTGATGTTTTAGCAACATTTCCTGGATCTTCCCATATTACTAGCATGGGAACATTGTCAGTCACATTTGTGGTGACTGAGGATTTCGTTCCCATAAAGATAGAGGTCCCAAGTACTTTAAAAAAATTTAATTATTATTATATATAATCCAATTGAAATTTACTTATTGATCACTCTTTTTAGACTAATCATACCATGATCATTTTGCAGTAATGATGTTTTTTATAAACATCTAAGTGATATTACATTGGATCTCTTCGGGCCCACCATACATACATGGTGGAATGCCCAAAATGAAGATTTAAAAGATGAGCTCATTAACCGTTTAGTTGTGTTGTTCAGTGATAAAACATTCAACCGAACAAAGGTCCTTAAGAAAGCTGGTACCTATCTAAAGTATGTGAGGGACCAATATAGGTCACATTTAGAGAAGGAAAAAAAAGTACGAGTGTCCCCCCATGATTCCGGAGAGGGAGTGGAGGGACCTAGTGTCAGATGGAAAGGAGAAGGCTGAAAAGAAAAAAGGAAAGACACCACCAGGCCAAGAAAGGTATGCGATACTATCAACAATGTAATTATATATTGATTACACTTTCTTTTTACATAATCTAACGTATTTCAAACTTTTCATAGGTTGTCTGACACATCAAAGGAAACAAAGGAAAGACTAGAAAAATACAGGCATCACAAACTTGACTCTGTTGGTTATATGAAATTAGCCACACAAATTGTAAGTATCAATGAATGAAATATTGCATCCAAATAATAAATTGCAAACATTTTTTATTTTATCACACCATAGAAGAAAAATTCATGATCTTATGCAAAAATGGAGGGCTCTGAATTCAACAGAGTTCCCACAAAAGAGGACCTAAATATTTCCTTCTAGCAAGGCTATGGAGTTGTGGTTGAACGCCTAAGAGTCTTGACTAGGAAAACACAATCTTCCACTACATCTGATACGCAGGTAAATAAACTTAATAAATTTTATTTAAAATTGAATAATTGTGCAATCTATTCAATATTAATTTCCACCATAAAGTAATTATGTGCCTATTTGTTTTAAACAGACAAGCAATGATAATACTGCACATGACATTGGAATGCAGCCTAGTGAGGGTGGAGCACAACCTACAAATAAAGGTCATGGTGTGCATCCCAGTACTAGATGTATTCATGTGCTATACAAAACGCAAAATGAATTAATACAATTAAACATATTTAATTGCAATTGGTGTATTAATTAATGTAACCTTTCATGTTTCAATTCCAAATCACAATTTAGAGGATGTTCAGCATGTTGAGCATGAGGCTATAAGAGAAAATTAGGAACATGATTTGGCCCCATCAAGTAAAGAGAACCACTCTAATATTCTTTTAATTAATGAAATACTTGTAACAATAATAAAAAAACATATCAATTTAGCAATTCTTTGTTATTGTAGCAAACCCCCCCTTGCAGTAGCATCCACGTCGTGAGTACATGACTAGGCATACATTAAGATCACAAGCAAAGGGAAAAACAACTAAAGGGGGTACAGATGATTTAGAAAATGATACTCCACTTAAGCTTTTTTTAGCTTCAAAAAAAAAACCAAAAAAAAAGTGATTGTAATCATATTATGAATGAATGTGAATATGTTAATGAATGAATGTTATATGTTAATGAATGAATGTTATATGTTAATGAATGAATGTTTTATGATAATGAATGAATGTTATATGTTATTAATGGATGAATGAATGAATGTTATATGTTATTAATGGATGAATAAAAGATTAATGTTATATGATTGGGTATGGGGAATTGAGAGTGATGTGAGGGGTGGGTACGCCCACCATCACGTGGTTGGCCCTGTTAAGTAGAGAATATTAAACTATTCTCGAAACAAAGAGAAGCTCAATAAGGTAATGAACTTTTGAATATAAGAAATGCATTGTTTCAAGCATCAAACCAATATGCAAAGATGAAAGAAAGTGATAACTTTTCACTGTGGTGGCATAAAAATGATTCTTTATACCCTGATGCCTTCATTTTCCAAGCCAATTTCTCCTACTTTTCATAGTTTCGCCATGTTTGTGGATGTGATATGACTCCTACACAAATAACATGTACCATTTTATGGCCTTCAATCCAACTAAATCCAAGTATCTTTTTAATTCCTCTATCTTTCATCAATCTATTTACTATTTGAACCTTGTATAGATGTTTTAGATGAAGAACCCATTATTGTGAAATGTGCCTCCAGTTGAGTAAAGTGATTCCATGCTCTGTATCATAATTTGAAGTTGTTTCCATTCCAATGTTCTGAGTTTAGTTTGTTTGTATGGCTTTATATGAATACCACATTGTGTTGTGTGTGGATTTGGTTTCAAAGCTCTATTTCTTTTGTTTTTAGTGGTGACATAACTCTAAAATTTGACTTTTGTGCATAACAGGTTAGTGGAAAAATTGACAGCTTTGAAAGGTTTAGAGGCTTGATTGAGATAGATACATGGATATTTGGATCTTGTTGTTGATGGGAGGCTTCCACTTAACCATGAAATTTTGTACCATCTGCAGGTATGCAAAAAATCCTCTACTTACATTCATTCAAGAGGCTAGATCATTTATCTTTTGTCATATGGTTGGATTAATGTGGCATACAATGTCAATGTGGGCTATAGTTTTTTTAATATGTTCAAGTTATGCATAGTTTACAATGAATAGGGGGTGAAAAGGGGCATGTAAGTTAAAACAACCATCTTTAACAATCATTCTTTATACTATGTTATATTTATTCATTATTCCTAAAATTCTTAAACATATAGACTAGGAAGAGAACTCTATTCAATACATGAGTATGTACTACATATATTGTTGTATCCAAGCCCTATGATCTTGGATATATCTAGGAAGTCCCAAGAAAGGAGTTGAATTTATATAAGTAGTTTATTGGATGTCTGAGAAGTTTTGGAAGAATAACAATGCAGGACTTGTATGTCTAACAATAAATAACAATGCACTAGTTTCAATAAGAGTTGCACGGACATGGATATAGACACAGATGTGATTTTTTTTCAATGCCCCCCTTATGTTGTTATGGCATTGATCTTATTACAGGTCCTCTCTATATTGCTAGCATTGTATTGAACACTACCTCTAAAACAAAAGCAACATTTTGTCTGCTCTCGTACAATTGTTCTTTCTGTAATTCCAATTATTTTCCTATGCTACAACTTTTGGAATATTTTGTAAAAGTGAATTTACAATTTAGTATGAAAATTCATCAATGTTTCAGAAATTGCAACCTCAAGATGGATAAATACTATCTCGAAAACCTGCACTAGCATTCCTCTTCATTCTTGCAAGGTACTTTGCTGTCCCTTAATACTTTGATAGTTATTTATGAAATTTGGATCAATTCTGGAGTGCTATAGCAATCTATTCTATGATCAACACTTAATATAAGTTTATATCAGCAAATACTTGTCATGTATGGTGTTTTGTAATGCATGTGAAGCTAACTTGTAATCCTTTGAATGGTCATACCACCAAATAGTTATCATTTATGTGTTGTCTTTGTATAATATAATTTTATATTAGTAAATAGAAAGAGATAGAGAGAGGACTGAGAGGGATAGAAAGATGTCTTCATATTGCTGCAATATCTTGTTGAACCTTTCTTGCTGCAATGGGGTTGGCATATTTGTAAGCACTATTATTGTGTGTACTTGCTTGTGTAGGTTCATTTGTGGACTTTCATAAGCACAAATTTATGTGTGTGGGCAATGATCTTGCAACATTGTTTAGTAGAGACCAAAGCTAGTTTGGCTACACATATAATCTATAAGTCACTTCTCCCATGGTGTTCATTTGAAGTTGAAAGAGAAAGTGTTTGTTATTGTATCATTTAAACAATTGGTTCAACAATTGAGGTATCATTAATTTTGCACTTCCCTAGTTCTGAGTAGTTTATGTGAATTGGCCCTACAAAATATAATGATTTACTCAAAATTTTATAATGATTTACTCATGTAAATTTTTCAATAATAACTACATTTTGAGTCAAAAAAGGATGTAATTGGCCCTACAGAATATAATTACCCATGGTCACCTCGTTCTACTCCTGAAAATCCTTCTGATCAAAGATATTGTGGCAAACAAATCACATCAACATGAGCTAGTATGGGTCCTCCCGACCTATTATGGTTTACAAGCACTTTTTCGCACATCGATGAGACATCAAAAATATTGTAGCAATCAGGATTACTAAAGAAGGCATATCAGGGAGATTGGATTATGGTCTCATCGATGAAGATAATCTATCAGCAAGACAAGTCATCTCGGCATGAAAAATATATGCTGGCCCGAACGTTTAAGTCTCACTGATGAAGTTTCATCAATGATACCATCATTTCTTTCACCGACATGAGCACTGGGAATATATCGGCAAGACATAGGGGGTTGGGTAAACATTTAGAAATTACCTCAATGGTATAAGTCTCATTGATATACTTCCTCATGCTTTGTTGATGAGACCATAAGCTAGTCCTCCTGATAAATCTTTTAAAAAAAAAACTACAATGTTTCGTCATAATTTCGACACTACAGTCCAATGAAAAAAAAAGGTGTGATGAGGTTGCTATAGCTCCCACGCAATTTTGATCTCATTCCAATGGTGAGATCATTGAACAAATGACAAATGTTTGTCAGAATATCAAGGAGACTGGCTTATGGTCTCATCAATGAAGATAATCTATTGGCAAGACAAGTCATCTTGACATGAAAAATATATGTTGGCATGAACGTTTAAGTCTCGCCAATGAAGTTTCATTGGTGAGACCATCATTTATTTCACTGACAAGAGCACTAGGAATATATTGGCAAGACATAGTGGGTCGAGTAAACATTTAGAACTTACCCTGATTGTATAAGTCTTGTCGATATACTTCCCTGTGCTCATCAATGAGACCACAAGTTAGTCCTCCTGATATAGCTATAGCTCTAATGCAATTTTGATCTCATTTTGATCACGAGATTGTTGAAAAAATGATGAATGTTTGTTCAAATTTTGATGATACTTGGTTGCAATTTCAACAAACATCTCATGTTGTTCTGATGATTTGGCAGAGGCATGCCACGTCTGTTATGGCTATTGTTCATCGCTAGATCAACATAATGTTCGTCGATATTCTGACGAACCGGAGGTCCCTTTTTTGTGGTGGAAACCGAGGAAGTTTAGTCATGAATTCAACATTTTGAATCTCATTGGGACACCAACGAAAATTCAGCAACGAAAATTTTCCAAGAGATTCATCAAAATTCTGATGATAGTTTGTTGACAGTTCAACAAATGTTCATCGGAAAGTGGAGTCAAATATAGTAGTGGTATATGATGAGCATGATTGGGATGCAGATGACTTGCCCATAGGTTGACTTGCATGTTCCTTACTAGTCCTTTAAATTATTTATTTTTTTGTGTTTTTCTTTTTTTTGATTGCATGTACATAATGTGATCCCCTATACTATTTTCTTTGATGTAACTCTCTCTCTTTGTGACATTCCTCTATTTATACCTACATTCTTCTTTATGCTGTAAATATTTTATCTTTTCATTGGTCTTGTGCTTTCCTTTTGGGGATGATACAAGGTGTCAAGACACTCATGTCTCTTCTATGTTGACCCAAAAGCTTTTTCTTTTATCTTTTACATTTGTCTTGTGTTTTCCTTTTGGGGATGATACAAGGCATTGAGACATTCATGTTTCTTCCATGTTGACCTAAAAGGTTTTACTTTTTTTTCACTCTCTTTGTGTCATTCTTCCAGTTCTATGAGTATTGGGGAAATGATGACAGTTCTAAGCTCTCTAAAAACATTGTAGTAAGAACATACTGACCCCAAATCCATAGATCCCTCATGTGTTCATAGTTTCATTTTGGGGGCAACCCCTCTCTTTCATTTCGCATGACTTAGATTTATTTGGAAACATATGACTTGGCATAGGGCTTTCCAAGTTATCTCTCATGTCCTCTTTATTATTAACATTTATCATTTTCTACTTTAAAGTAATTGCTCACAGCATGGTGTTTAACAATTTCTTTAAAGTGGGGGCATACATTGGCATTATTCTTTTGCATTTTCATGTTTCATGGTGTAGTCTTCTTGCTTCATGTGATGCATCTCTTGCTTTTTATGACATTGGGTGTGATGTCCCTCAAGATCATGATCTTTTTGAGAATATTATATTCTTCTTAGTAGCTTGATGCAACACACTGCATCCCCTAAGTTGTGAATCTTTTATTCTATGATTGGTCCTCTCTTAGATACATTAGGCACAATTTTCCCTAAGTTAAAGACCTTACATGAACTAAACAAGACTCCTTTGAATTTTCCCTACTTTTGCATTTACAAATTCAATTATATGGCCACCTTGCATAATACAATTTGCTTGCCTATGGAGCTATCTTGTTTGTTCATGAGTTCCAAGCATAAGAAGATTTTCTTGCCTCATGAAGCTCGAAGTTCATTGTTGCATGGTGCCTTATTGAAGTTATCAGGAGGTATAACTTTGGTCTGGTTGGATAGAAAGTTGATCTGAGGCATGAATTTCCCATAGCCACTCATGTGTGTGTGAGCACATATTGGCCATGTGTGTATGTGTCTCACCCTTTTGGATTACTCACCCAACAGATGGCCTAGAGTTTCATTGCCTTAGAGTGAGCATGCATTTTTGGATAAAAAACCTAGATCTAATCGACATCATGCTAGACAAACTGTCGAAGCTTGATCCATCCACCCCTTTTGTTTTGTTTTGTTTTTATTTTTTTTCTTCTTTGCCTTTGGTAGTGTATTCTTGTGCCTTGATGATGCTCTTTATATCATTTTCATGTGTGTTCTTTTGTGTCTATGATGGTTTACCATGGGATCTTGATCATGGGTGCTTGATCACCCCTTCTAATCATTGTCATCCTATCTTAATAGAATTGGTGTACTTGGACCTATCTTGATGTGAGTTTTGTCTACTTTAGTGTGAGTTTGAAGCAAGCTCCTCCTCTCACTAAAGTGGGGGATAAATGTGGTAACGAAAAAAGTATCTATCTACTTTTTCTTGCTTGTTTTGGCCCTCCTTGTTAAATTAAGCATAGTGTTGCTTTGATTTAGCATTGTAATGTGTTTGAAACATTCACATTAGGTCTTGGGCCCTTGTGAGATAAATAAACTTAATTGTACCTTATTTAAGGTGTTGTAAAGTGTTGTACCACACTTTCACATTTTTCTAGGATTTTCATAAATAATTGGGCTTCTTTATGCCTTATTTGGCCTTATTTTGCATCCGCAAGCCTTAATTAATGCATCTTTTTGAGGATAATCCTGACATAAATCAACATCCAATAATAATCTAGGGGTGTTTAGGTTGTGTGGCCCAAATTTAGTGATCTGGGACTCATACACCACTTTGGGCATATGAGTCCAATGAAGACTCTACTAATGCAGTAAATGAAGTTTCTCCTTAATACAACAATATAGACATGTGTATTCTATATACTCCTAAATACATTCATACAAATACTATAAAATATGCAAAGCACGGGGAGAACTAGTTCAAATATGTACAACAAACAAGATGATGATGAGGATGGCCAATGGATATAATCCTTGTCTTAATGACTTTATCCAATATTATCACAATAGAAATGATCTCAAGAAAGTTCTTCATGTCATCAATAACCTATGGCTTAGAGGTTGGAGCATACGTAGCAATAATGGTCATGAAGTTATGACCCTAAATATCAATAGGAATAGCCAAAGCTTTACATTTCAAAGGAGAATACTACAGAAAAGCCACAGTTTTCTTCATCTTTTTGTCATAGCAAAGTACATAAAACATCATCTTTCATAGATATAAAGAACACAACAATGCTTTCTTTTAGGAAAGATTAGAAACTTAGTATTTTCAACAAAGGAGCAACTTACTAGGAAAGAAGAATGCATTCCAGAGTCCCAGATTGCACAGGATCTTCAAACCCTTGGCAACGCAGCATAAAAGCACAGGCAAATGAAAATGATATAAAATGATCCCGTGAGTTGAAATTAGGGCTTATCTTTTGAGTTCCAATAAAGCCCTAAATTTTGGCCAACGAAGTGACTTTTTCTGTTTTTATTTTATAAATTGCATGATAATTAATACTTAGGCCTAAATTTTTTCCTAATGTATTAAATTTATTCCTTGATTATTGAATGATATTAAAATAGAATAAAAATGTAAACATTACTAAAGTAATGAATTATAAATTACTTTAATAAATGTCATAAGAATGCAAAAAAGGTGAGAAAATTTATCACATATTAAAGTTGGTCTTAACTGATTGCTTTAATATTTGTTTAAATTGCTTATCCTTGTATTAAATTCATACAAAATCACAAGGGGAGTGAAACTGAGGTCTTTAGCCATGATTTATAGTCAATTGGAGTGTTTTTGGAGTCCTCTTTGGTTAGACTAGTTGAGAGGAGTTTCAAGCTATTTTAGCTCATTTTGGAGTAATTGTGGGCCCCCTTTTTGTGGATTTTCAGTTTTACTCATGGATCATCTTGGAGGAGATGTTTTTAGAGTGCAATTGAACTGTAGTGCTTTTTACATGCACTTTGGAGACCAATTTTGTATATAGAGGAAAAGACTTAGTATTTTTTCCTTGATTCTTACTTTTTGTTCTCTTGTGCATTGTAGAGAGAAAGAGTTTTGTAACTTAGCTTTTACAGTTTTGATATTTAGCAACTTTTAGTTTATTTTGCATATGTACTAGTAGATTCCTTTATCAATCTAAAAAGAGCAATTTTTTGCCTTCTCAAAATCCCTGTGTTGTGAATTTCATGAATGATTTGATTTAGGTTCTGTGATTTTAGTTTTGAATCCTTAAATTAGGTCTCATTTAAAACCATTTTCATGCAAGAATATAGAACTTAATGCAGGTCATTGGTTGTGTTGATTGTTTCATAGAGCTTGAAATTGTGAAAACACACTATTTTCCTATAACAAAGTATGAAACACAACCTTCCATTGAAACACTTTCATATAGATTAGTTGAAAGATTGATTTGTGCATAGAATAAAATTGTTCTTTTGAGAGAGATTGTGAGTTTGAACAAGTACAAAGTCATGATATTGCTATCAGGATTCAACCGTGTAGTTTCGAGTCAAACTCATTGACCCATGTTTCATGAGTAGTGATTCAACAAGAACCCATCTCTCATGATATCGAATGGTCCACTTAGCACTCATTGCATCTAGGTGATGCTCACAGAGGTGAAGCACTGGTCCGTCCCGGGAGGTCACCCATCCCAGTACTGCTCCAGCTCA
>VDFB02105785.1:236825996-236838269 GCA_007258455.2 Sequoia sempervirens
TGACCTCGGGACGGAACCGATGCTTCACCTCTGTGAGCATCACCTAGATGCAATGAGTGCTAAGTGGACCATTCGATATCATGAGAGATGGGTTCTTGTTGAATCACTACTCATGAAACATGGGTCAATGAGTTTGACTCGAAACTACACGGTTGAATCCTGATAGTAATATCATAATTTGACACGCTGTGGAAAAATAGCTCCTACTTATCAAGTACAAAGTCTTTTTACCATTTAGGTGCATCACCTCTCAGAAATAAATTTACATTTTCAAATCATCCTTCTTCCCCTTTTCCTAGAAAAAAGTCTTTAGTTTCTAGGAGGTCAAAAGGAGAATCAACCCATAATCTAGAGATTCACCTTCGCTATGAGAAACCCATGGGCTCAAATGTGTTTCCATGTTACATAGGATTGCTGAGCCTCCAAGCTTAGCATCAAGGTGCAATCCTACATGTTAACAGGAAGTAGTTGAACCTAGAATTGTTTGGGTCCAAAGCTTAGCTATGAAGTGGTAGAAGATGAAGCTATTGAATGTGTTGAAGTGTTGCTAAATAGTCCTAAGGATCCTAGCATACCAATATTTGTAAAATTTAGAGAAAATACAATGGAAGTTTCTCAGAAATTTAAGAAATCATAGATAAAGAAACAGGTTGATGTTGAGGTAGAATCATATTCCAAAGAGTTTGGCATCTCATGATACACTACTAGGGAAGCTATAGAGAGAGATAGAGCTGACATGAGTATAGAATAATCCTATGGTAGCTCAAGGAGATTTGTTATTACATCTCTACCTGCAATTGGTAAGAAGAGGAAGTCCATAGGTGGTCTTCCAATAAGGGAGAAATCCCCTCTAGTAATCCATTCCATCAGGGCAAAAGAAAAGAAAACAACAAGGAGAGTTAAGCAAAAATCCATGAGGAAAAAGGAATCTAGTATCACTACATGACCTATAAAGAAGATATAGATGATGCTCAACATGAGCATGATACCAGCGAAGCTGAAAAGAAAAAATAAGAGAAAATGGAGAACTTCAAGGAATATACCTCCGGACTAAGAGAACAAGTTGAAATAGAAATTGAAGCATGACTTGCAGAAAAGAATTTGTTAGACATTACAAAAAAGTGTGCATCTACACACAAAAAATGGAAGATATTCTGAAGGATTTTCATGCCTATGAAGAGGAAGCAAGGAACCTATTTCTATATTATATGAATTGGTTGGATGTTACACAAAGAATAAAGGATGCTATGAATACAATTGAGACAAAAATAAGCTTTTCATCAAACACTTATGACCCAATACATGATAGAGATGATCAAATCTAGACTACTCTTGTGACCTTACATGAAGGATACTTTACCTTGCAAAGATAGTCAAAGGAAGAAACAATCAGAAAATTCAAGAAGTTAAGGGACTTGGTGAAAATGAAGCATTTACCCATCTCAATTTCCCTTACCAATACAATAGGATTTTAGAGATAAATATTAACCCCAATACTCTGAAAGAAGGAAAGGATATCTTGGAGAAGCTTGAATTACAATATAGAATACTTGCAACAGCAAAGGAATAGTGGGAAGAAGGTAGATCCACTTAGAAATTCATCCTACAAAAGCTTCAAGGGTCAACATCTTCAGATTGATAATTTCCACTCTTATGTATTTTTCAAATTTTTAGATTCTTTTTGCATATATGTGGAAGTTATAAAATTTTTGGTTAACTCCCTGAAGGGGAGTCAACACACTCTTCTAGTTACTTTTGCTCACATATATATCTAAGTGGAGTATAATTTTTTTTTTTGATATCAGTACACCCTTTGCCATTTATGTCAAAGGGGGAGAGATACTTGAAAAACATTTGGAGAGTTGGGGAGAGATACTTGGAAACACTTGGAGAAATGTTGAGAAAGACTTTTGGGGAGACATGAGTTATGTGTAAGGGGGAGAGACAAGTTTTTACAAAAAAAAATTGGTATGCATGTTTCCATCAATTAAAAAGGGGGAGATTGTTGGAAGGGGAATATTATTGGAATTTTTTCATTATTGATGTTGTTTGGAAACATAAGCATGAGGTGCATATATTGTATGATCCAGTGTTGTCATTGATTTCAACATTGCTATGATCATTCTAGCATAGATTTGAAGAATTATTGAAGATATTTGGACATAACAAGTTGATCCAAAAAACATGGTTACATAGGAATTTGGCTAAGTATTCCTTTTGATAGTATTTGTGGTTCAGTGTATTAGTTTTTTGGTCTGCACTCCACAGTAAGTGGAGGTATCACTCTGCAATTCTATAGTTTTGAGATCATCAGATGCATCTACATTCAATATTTTGCAACATTTTATGGAGAATTATAAAAGATATGAATGAAAGAGTTCAAATCTACATATTGCAGTTGTTCCTTATTCAGTGTATCAGTGTGGGGGATTTTTTATTTCTTCATGGATAATTATTTTGTTCTACGATGATATGGATAAGCTATTAAATGTTGGATGAGTGAGAATTCAAAGGAAGATCATGTTTTAAAGTCACATGTATGGTGAATTGTTTGTACATATTGAAGGTTTTGTGTTTAGTTCTTATTTTGGGTTGACCTAACACATTTGATGTTTTTTGGAGGACAAGCAAGTAACTTTATCTTATGTGGGATCTATATTATGTCTATCTCAACCTATCTTATGGTGAATTGAATTTTGAATTATGGCGTGATATGTGGATATAATTTTTTGAAGATGACATGCTCAAATTTTGTGTTACTTATAATTAGGCTGACCTAATTGAAGTTACAATTGATATGCATATATATAGGAGATTAACTTCATAATTTACATTAGGGGAAGTGGGATGATGATGAGAAAGGAATAGAGATAGAAGATTGTATGTGAGTAATGAGAGACATATGACATGTATGGTGCTTCACCTACATGTGTGTGATGCGAGTATAATCAAAGTTGAGCATATTGTGAGTGGAGAAGAGTATTGTTTCAGATATGTGTGAATATCATTTTGTACCTCATTGGAACTATAATCCAACATATAATAGATGTTATTGTATCAGTTCAAATAGGCTATGTAGCCACCCATTCTTTTTATCTTTCTTACTTTGTGTGGGTAGTGAGTTCACTTAGACAATGAGTCCTCTTGGCAATGAGCCCTTCTGTAATATATTATATCTAGATATAATATATTGTGAGCTAACCCTCACTATGGGTTTTCCCTTTGTGGGTTTTCCATATAAAAATGCAGGTGTTTGTGTGTCGTGTGATCTTGTGGATGTTTCATGTTTTCTTTCATTATTGTTGTTGAACATGTATGTTGGTAATTGGATGGATTATGTTTAATTGGTTTAAAGGAATCCTAATTCACGCCCCCTCTCATTGTTCTGAGTGTTCAACATAATTTGTGAGATTCAACACTCTCTTTTGTGAAAAAGGGTCAAGAGTTCTACTAGGAGATCTTCTTGGGTCAAAACCTTGATTATTATGAATAGTAGTAGCCGCAGGATTTACTCTCCTAGCTGCTAGTTTAGGATCAAATTATCTATCCAAAAACATCCATGGCTCAGATTCTTTTGAAATCTTAGGACCATGATTTGGATGACTAGTAATAGTAGGTTGATTAGCAATAGTAGCTTTTTTTGTAATAATATTATCTTCATTGTCAAGGGGCATACCATATTCATACAAATTATTATGCACAACATCATTAGAATTGGAAGTTCTTGTCATGGGAGGATTGACAAACTTACTTGTTTTTGCATTCTTTTCTTTGTAAGATAGCTTTGAGCCATGAGGAAATTCTTCCAACTTATGTTCAGGATGCTTCTTCATATTACTCCTGATTCCTCTCATGGCTTTATATGATTCTTAAAAATCTATCTTTCTCTCTCTCTCTCTCATATAGAATTAAATACACACTGACACAAGAGACTTCAGAGATGCCACCCACTAAGTGGGAAATTGAAAATATATGATAAATATTGAGAGATGTTGCAAATATTGAGAGAATTTGAATAGACCACAACCTAGCAGAGAATAAAAATTGAAACCAAGGACCTTGACTCATAGGAGGAATACTTAACCTATGATGAGAATTTGTATGAAATTTTTCTTCATACTACAAAGAACACTGAATTTGAATGACTCTAACTATGTATGATTTGGAACTAGAGATGTCAGACTAGCTTTGTCCCTAGCAGAGTCACCAATTTGTTGGTTTTTTTTAAATACCAAGATTATCTCACCAATTACTTCTGAATTTTTCTAATTCAATAGTCAGTAATCAAGTGGGATTAGCCAACTTAACAAATGAAATTTCACAAAAAATTCCCTTTACACTTTGGGCTCTACAAAACCCAGGAGGGTGATCCCAAACAATGTTCTCAAGCTCTCTTGTACCATTTTACCTTGAACATTGTAGAAAAAAGATATGCTCTACACACAATTGCTTTAAAATTTAAATAACACAATGATTTGGAAATATCTTTAAACATTAATCATATTGTAAGTAGGAGAGCAATGTAAACTTCAACTCGACATACATTTCAACATAAAATCAAAGATTTAATGATTTTGAATGTAGTGTTTGTGAGAGACCATGGATATGTAACATAGGTATAGATCCTAGACTATTGCCTTGACCTAGGGCATGGAGTCCAATTTAACACAAACCATGATGAATAACAACATCTTAAAACTTAACATCATATACCTTTTATAACACTGCATTACAATATTATACTCTCAAATATTTAGAACCAAAAATCTTTATCAAATCCCTATACTCGAAATACATAAATCTATGATTCTATCGAAGTGATTTAACTAATTATTTGAAATAGAACAAAGATAAAATCATAAATTCATTGGAACATGATTAAGATCTTTGAAAATATCTTTCATAATTTTCATTGATAATTCATATAAAGAATACACAAGGAGAGAATTGGATTGAGAATTATGTCATTCTTGTATTCAAATGCTAGTACTATTATACAACATTAAACTTGTAGAAAATAAAGACTCAAAAAACCTAGATACAAACTCGAGCTCTATTCTCTATGCTTTCTATTACAATGTTTCTCTAAAAAATCAATCAACAACCCATGTACATGGCCCTAAATTCCCTTTTATAGAAACAAGGGGAGCAAAACAAGCTTCAAGCCATGACACATATCATATTTTCATTTGACATTGTATAGGAGAGAATTTGCACCCCTTACACCAATTCTCCTTTGACACTTCCTCACCTTAGAAAACCAAATTTGAAGGTGAAAATCCACATCAACATGCTACCTTTGTTCTACTTGGCATCTATTTTGTGTGTCAATAGAAGAATAACTATCGGAGACACCCGTGCGGTGCACAGATGTCTGCACGACGCACTTACGTCCCTGATGGATTCCTGCATCTAAATCTAGCTAAGGCTTTACACTTCCCATTGGGGTCAATTTGTAATGCCCCTCTTTGATCAACCGACCTGAATATGGCCATTTTTCTCATTCTCCCTTCAAATTCACTCTTCCTCCATGCATTACATCTTCTTCACAATCCTCTAAGCATTCAGTTTAGCTCTCTACACAATCTTTCTAGCATCCATCACTCTCAAGAAACACTTTAAACTCCATAGCAGTAGCAAAAACACTCCATCAACTCTATAAGAAACCAAGATCAAACATGCAAACCAGAAAAATCCTTCCACAAGAGAAAAATAGAAAAAGCAAAGCAATTTGCATGAAGATGTGCAAATGAATATTATTCAAGAATTAAGTTAATACAAGAGATGAATTTCTTTATAAAAGCAATGTATGCATAACCCTAAAAGGAAACCCTAGTGTGCACACTAAATAATTAATAAACAATCAATTATTAATGTGACTAAGTTTAGTTTAAGTAACTGAAGTGCTAAGTGACTTAATTAATTAACCAATATGATTAGATTAATTAAGTGAAATAACTTATTACTCTAACACGCCCCCTTAAGATGAACTTAGGAAGTAGCTAAAACACTAAAGAAAGGATGCATGAAAGCAAAGATGGGTCCCGAAAACAAGGCCTGATCAGGTACCCATGTACAAATGCAATGAATGAGAAAGAGGAGAAAACCTAGTGGGACAAAACCTCCCCTCAATGAGATGACCTACTGCAAAGAATCACTAGAAGAACACTAGTGAAGTAACACTAGAATCATGAATCTAGCAAGCAAGGAAAGATACCTTTGTTTACAAGAAACTATATGAGAGTCACTGAAGGACTCAAGCAGAATCATGATAATGCACTAGTAGACCTAATGCCACAAAACACTAGAAAAATCACAAACTGGAACAACTCTGTACTCTATGAAGCAATAGTAGATGTATAAATGATGCCCCCCATAAGAGGAAATGATATGATGAAAGAATCTAGAAGCTATGTGTATCTTGATGCCGATGCCAAACTGTGACTAAAACTGAACCATAGGAGCAAGTACCATGAAGATTCTAGAGCATTAACCATAAAATGAATGGCCATCAAACTGAGATGTGACCTGATGCGAATCTAATGTGATCTGGGATCATTAACCATAGTCTCTCAATTTGAGATGTAAACTGATGCAAACCAAAATGTGTCAAGCTATGAGCAATATGTGGCCAAAAGAAACTACAGAATCCAGATACAACTCATGTGATTTGTCATCAATATGAAGATGAGATCAAAGTACATGCAATGCAACTAAACTCTAATCAAATTATTATGCAAGAATCCCCCCTAATGGAACTTTATATAAGTTGATTCATTACAATAACCCATGATTTTAAAAGGAGAACATGAAAAACATGCATAAATTAGAGAGAAAATACAAACCTAGTGCATGCAAAAACCAATATTCACACCTACCTCCATGATTAAAAATTGCCTCAGATCTGTGTAGAGAACTGAACCATCTTTCCAATGCCTATTCATTTTCAAAAAATGGAGACCATATGCAAAAGATATGCCCCCGGAAGTAAGAAAATGATGATCTAGCTTTGAATGTAATTAGATTTCCACAATCCATATGAATTTAAGTCTAAATGCTTCTGGATTTGATTGTGTGGAGTCTTTTTTCATCAACGTTTCGGATCACACTCTGTGAACCATCTTTTTCAACTCTCTATCCTGATGATGGTTCACAGAGTGTGATCCAAAACGTTGATGAAAAAAGACTCCACACAATCAAATCCAGAAGCATTTAGACTTAAGATATAGCTTTGACTAGAAAAAATGCAATAGAATAGAAAAACCAGAAAAAAAACACCTGCACCACTAGATCGGGTTCGGAACCAGCTTACCTCATGATTGTAAAAGGAGAGCATGCAAAACATGCATAAATTAAAGAGAAAATGCAAACCTAGTGCATGAAAACATGAAATATTCCATGCACAAACCAATGTTCACATCTGCCTCCATGATTAAAAATGACCTCAGATCTGTGTAGATCACTGAACCAGCTTTCCAACGCCTATTTCTTTTAGAAAAATGAAGACTGTATGCAAAAGATATGCCCCCAGAAGCACAAAAAATGATGATCTGAATTTGACTAGAAAAAAATACAACATAACAAAAAAACTAGAAAAATAAACCTACACCCCTAGATCGGGCTCAGAACCAACTTTTCGGCAATATTTCATTTTTGAAAATCTGAGATTGGACACAAAAGTTATGGCCAAAATACCAAAACTGCTCCAAAAAGGTTTGGGGGAAAAACTGGTGGTTACACTAGCCACTAACATTAACCACTAGCGGTTAATCGCTAGCAGTTAACTAACGGCGGCACCCATTAACTCTGGTTTTTTTAAAAAAAATTGGATTGTGTGTCGTACCAGGCCATACGACCCATAAATGAAAAGAAATTACTTCCCATAGTCACTATTTCTGATTTCGACGATTTGATAATCAATTTTGGGGTTTTTGGGTGCTCTGAACGTGATGGTGAGGTTTGTTTGTGCTGAAAATGCTCCAAAATTTCAAGTATGCTCTAGATCTAGAAACCCTCATAAACTTCAAATCCTCGCAGATCTGACAAACGATGATAAAAATCAATGAAACAAAAGCCAATCTTGACTTTTTCTAGCGCTCTAAACCCAATGAAGATGCTTGATTTGATCCAAAACACTGCATAAATAAGCTCAAGGCATGAAACCCTCGAGGAACCCCGAACTTTCTCTGCAATGAAATTCTCCAAGAAATTGAGAAGGGGCTACAAATCAGTGCTTTGATACCATGTTAGAATCCAAGATTAGACATGCAAACCAAGAAATACCTTCTACAAGAGAAACACAGAGCAATTTGCATGAAGATGTGCAAATGTATAATATTTAGGAATTAAGTAAATATAAGAGATGAATTGCTTTATAAAAGCAATGTATGCATAACCCTAAAAGGAAACCCTAGTGTACACACTTAATAATTAATAAACAATTAATTATTAATGTGCCTAAGTTTAGCTTAAGTAACTAAAGTGATAAGTGACTTAATTAATTAACCAATATGATTATATTAATTAATTGAAATAACTTATTACTCTAACAAACTCTATAGAGCAAGTGTGGAACAACACCATTGCAACAGGGGCTTGAGTCCTCTCATTTTCTCCTCCATTGGATAGTGATCTCTTGGTGGAGGTGGTAAGCTTTTTCACTCCTCTCCTCTACAATTTGGTTGAGTAGCACATTACTATTTTGTAGTGTTATTGTGTTCTTTACTTTCGTTCTTCCTTTATATCATACTTTTCTCCATACTTGCTATTTTGGTTGTCCATAGAGGTGGAAACACCAAAATGGGGGTCTGACTAAGGCAAACCCCTATACAACCCCCCAATAATTTTCCTCTTTCTTGTGTGTAGGTGGACATGTTTTATGGGGCTAGCTGGCAAACAGGCTCTTTTGTGAGATCATTTTTGTCACCCTAGCTTTAATCTATTTGCTTTATCATATTCACTTATATATCTCTTATTTCATAGTTTTTTTTTTCTCTCCTAAAAACAATTGGATAGGTTGTCAACTCATTTTTTGGCAGTTCTCATTGTACTTTCAATCCTCTAGTCATATGAACACCAGCACACCTGAGAGACACTAGTGTGCTACACTGTTGTCCCAAAACCACACTTTTTTCCTCAAGTAGAGAGCTTCCTAAGGTACATTGTTGGACCTAAAAACTAGCTTGCCTAGCCCCAACACTAATTTCAGGTTTGCAAAGTGATTGAAGGACCTTATAGTCCTCATCATTCTCGTCCCTCATCTCAAAACACCCTTTTTAAGTTGAGGTAAGTTAGGGTAGCCTTCCGCCCTTGGCTCTCCGTGACCTGGGGCCTTGAACGTGGTTGGTCACCCTCTCTTACAGACACACATTTTCAATTCAAAATGTAGGTGCAACTGCAAACTCATGTAGAGAAAATTATGAGTATAAGGAAATTACAAAGTTTGTTACATCCATGATACTTTCCCAAAATATCTAAAATCATTAGTTTAGGCCTTTGTCACTTCAATTCTTCATTCTTCTTGTTGTGAACCTGAGAAAGCTAAGTTGGTAGGTGAATACAAAATCTTGGTGTATAAGATGACAAAAACCATTGCTCATGCCCCTAAAAACTTTGAAGACCACCAGATGTGTCAAAATAAACCAAACTTGATGCCACATTACCATTGGAGAAGATTACAAATCGGGGATATTGTTATGCTTGTTATCCCATGCAATATAGTCCTCTTTTGTAGGCCAATTGAAGGCCATGAATTCATCTAATTTAATCCTATAAGGACCATACTTTGTCATTAATTGATTAGTATCCTTGTCAAATTCCTCCAAAAATGTAGTAGTGACGAATAATTTATTCATACAATCCTTTAGCATGGATATTTTAAGATGTCCTTCACAAATAAGAGTGGCATCTACTACAATAACAACATCCATACAATCCCTTCATTTCTCATAGGTCCTGACAACTCCATCACTATTGAGAATGTAGGAGGAGGCCAATATCACTCTCATCAAATTGCTTGAGCAATACCCTAATCCTTTTGTCTAATGGATCCACTAATCCTTGATATTCAATTATTTCCTTCACTACTTTCTAGGTTGGAGCAATCTACGGTGGTTTATTTTGATCATATGTGGATCCAATTACCATGTTCTTCAAAACACCTGATCTAGGCACCCATGTTTTCATTACTAGGATAGCAATTGATCTATCATTTTCAAACATATTTATTGAATGGAACATCAAAGAATAATTAGAGTGGAAACTTCTCAATCTTTTTATTTCCTTAGATAAACAATGCTCCAAAACATTTGTAAAAATAAAAATGTTGTCATTATATAATGAGAACCATTCTTCAAATACCTCCAATTATTGTATCAACTCCTCTCTACTTGCTTCTCTTTTGGGAGGAGGTGTTGTTGAGGTGCTTGGGCCTAGATATGCAATTGGTACATTATGAGGATCGTAGACCATCATTTCCATACATGGTGGAGGAGGTGATTACACAGGAGGGGTTGAATGAGCTGGAGAGATTGGATGAAATGGAACACTATCCTATATTTGTGGCACTATTTTCCTTGACATTAGTGATGGCCTTGACTGCAATGATTGCAATTGTTATTTTAACAATGCATTTTCCAACTATAGTTCTATAATTTTATGTTCATCCTTATTTTATGAGATAACCAAGTCATTGTACTCCTTATTCTTTGCATCATATTCCTTTTACAGAGATTCAATAGTAGACTTGGTGAATTAGGCTACATTCATAGCCAATATAGCTACCTCAACATCTAGAGTATCAAATACTCTCTTTATTATCAGTCCACCACTAAGGTCTACTATTGGTTTTACAACATCAAGTTTATTGGTGTTTGGGGCCAATGCCCAAATGGCCAATGTGTCCCATTGTGGACTGAATGTTGACCCATGTAGAGCACATGTTGCTTCTTTGTTAGTGGAAAAAATAAGATAATCATGTCTCCTCATTATATCAAACACTATGACAGATGCCATGTCCCATTCTGGTATGAGGAGCATACCACTCTCTCTTACAAGTTTCCTGCCTTTTGTTGTCATTATGTCCTTATATTTTTCTTTCATTTATACAAGAACTCTTGAGTCAATGACCTCCCTTGGTAACTTTTTATTTTCAATCATCTTTATCTTCACCTTTTCATCATACTCATCCCTCCTTTCCCTCCAAACAAATTCCTGAAAAAAAATTGTTTTCACAAAACAATCATAATCCATAAAATCCTTACATTCCTTTTCTTTGACATCATCAACATTGTTGACCCCAGCTAGATCAACCTTAATCAATCTAAGGATTTAAACTGGTGGATTCACCCCCCTTGGGGGTAAGGGCACACCTTGCATTATTTCATCAGTCGTGACAATGATCTCTTCGTCAAAATCAAAAGGATAATCCACAAGTCCAATTGATTCCACCCTTCTTGTAGACTCAAATTTTCTCCTCTTCAGTGCAAACTCTCTTGGGGGTGAGTCAAGCTCAATCACCTATGGAATATATGACATTGGAGGTGGAGATGGTGGAAATTGAGGTGCAAGAGAAGATTCTCTTGACCCCTTTGATTGAGTAGGGGTGGCAATTGTTTGTTCCTTCCTTACTATGCTCTTCTTCCTTGAAAATACATATTGTTTTGCAGGTGGCCAATATGTTGGTCTTTCTTCAACCGTTAGGTATTTCCCCTTATCATGCACATCTCTTTCTTCTTTGAGGTGCCCCATCACCCTATCAAAATTCTAAAGACATTGTCTCCACTCTCAAAATATTATCATTAATGTCAGAGAAAATTTCCTTAAAATTTGGATCCTTGTCTTGTTTTTCCTTCTCTAATTTGATGAAGGCTAACCATTTCATCTTTCTTTCCTCTGCATTTTACAAATCAAAAGCATTTTTTATTATATCTTCAAGAAAGTAGAAGTTGTACCAAAAATTTCCTCCCTTAATCTTATCCTTCAAGGCCACCATGAAACCCTTTGGATTATGATTTCTTGCTCTACAACATTTCATTCCAAGAGGTGTAATCCTTGGGACAAATATGAGAAAATAGTGTATGTAGGAAAAAGAGTTTCTTTCTTCATTCCAACTAAGTGGTTATCTTCAATATTTCCTATTTTCCACATGACTTCAAGAAAAGCAATCCTCAATGGCACATCTCTTGTAAATACATGAGGTGTGACACATGCACCATATACTCAAAGGATGGTGCAATCAAGATATGGGATGATATCTCCCCAATTATGCTCAAT
>VDFB02105785.1:236838369-236850234 GCA_007258455.2 Sequoia sempervirens
GCTAGGGTTTATCTAAACACAACTAGGGTTTAAAAATTGATGCATATAATCAAAGCAAGTTCAAAAGAAATTGGAAGCTAATTGACGAATGTCAAACCTTAAAATATGTCCTAGCAAACAATTCCAAGTACAAAACAACTAATTACACATAAATTTGATGAAAATTGAGAGCGTAGAGGACAAGTTTACTTACTAGCTCTATGAATGCTTGGAAACCCTAATTTTAGACACTAGGAACTTGAAACACACTGCTATTAATTTTTGGATGCTTTAAAATGCTTTTGTGAATCAAATTTATGCTTTCAATCCTACTTTTATGGAAAGAAAACCCTTTAATTTGGTAGGAGAACATCACGTCTGCCATTATTGTTCACTCACATGAACCAAAATGGCTACATCAACCCTATTAGCAACTTTGAATTTTGGTCATTGATCTCTTGATGAGTTGTATTAATGAATGGCTTAGATGGAGTCACACAAGTTTGAAAAGTTGACTTACTTTGACTTCAACATCGAGCTTGTAAGATCTTTCCATATGGAACCACTTCCAGGCTATCATAATGGGCTCCACCACATCTCACGAGCTTTAAGAATGTCCACATGTCAATTTATCACAATCCCACATGAGTTTTTTGGGAGGAAGACCAATGGTTGGGGTTGGTGGGAAAAACCGTTAGATGCTTCCACATGTCGAAACTGTGCACCCTTTATCCTTCCAAGCTCATATTCATACTCAAAATTTTTTGAAGACGTGCTTAACTCCTTCGCTAGATAAACAACTAAGATTAATGCATCTCCATCACTATTAAACCATAAAACTTCATGCCCTTTTAGTAGCACGACTTTTAACATACCCTTTGCTCACCAAAATATTTCACACTTTCAAAAGTCCTTTAAATGGTTTAGATTATTTCACACAATAGTCGCCCGCTATCCTCCATGGTATCGACATCTTCAAATATATTCCCTACGAGCTAGTAGGGAATGGTAAATATTTAACCATCAGAAGCATTCTAAGCCTTCAGATATTGGGCCCACTATCATCGGTGGTTTAGAAGCTTGTAGGACCCTTCAAAGAAATGGGGCACGTGGTACATGTCCAATATCTTTAATAGAGCTAGCAAGAAACCAATGGAAAACAAGTTGTGGGGCCACACTAAACATGAATTAAAGTTTTTACAACATGTGCCTTAAGTTGAAACTTAAAAGGGTACCCTCCTAGGTCGATGAAAGATTAAGACTCATAAATTTAAGACCTATGTATTAAAACATATTACAAAGGCTCTAATATTTCAAACCCGCGCGCACCCTTTTAAGAGTCAAAAATAAAATACATCTCACTTTAAATATCTTCCTAGTGCAATCGATTGTATCTCACTTTAAATATTTAAATTTAGCAAATATTTAAAGTGAGATACAATCGATTGCACTAGGAAGTGGGGGGCGGTTATCAAATGACACACCAACGACATATATTGTAGCTTAAGTGACTGGGAATAGGAAAGAGAAGGTCAAAAATCAAATAGAATAAAATCTAAGGGTTTAAAACAATAAGGGTTTTAGGGTGAACCCATATGCATTAAAATGAAAACTCTAGCTTTAGAACCAACCACTTAGACTCAGAATTTTCAAACGCCAATTATGAAACCACAAAATTTTTGTAGAGGTTCCATCATAATTAATTTTCAAGAAGTTATATAAAATAAACAGTTACGGGAGGTTAAAAGGGCTCATTGAAAAAATATATAAATATGTAATCTAAAAATGTTCAAAGGATATTTTGGCTATGTAATCAAGAGCCTCTATGAGGGTTGTGGGGATGTGTAGCAATTAGATCTTTTGGTCTTATTTTCAATCTGTTCAGGAGATTGGGATGAAGAGATAAGTTTTGTATTTCTGATTATTGGTTGTAGGTGTTCATTATCTTTGTGCAATGAATTATGAATGGAATATTAATATTTATGAATGAGTCTATGAGTTTTGACAAGCATTTGAATGTTCCTTTCCGGTGAGAATGTGTCATTATTTGATGTTTTGTTTATTTATCTGTAGTAATTGTTGGAATTATATTGATTTGATTCAGTAATCTATGGATAATTTGATTTGTGAGTCATGATATTTATTGTTTTCCAATTTAACTTTCAGCATTAGTTAAGTTTTAAATCCATTTCAATCAACTTTTATCATGGCTATGAGCAAGTGTTTTCTTGCCTTTTTTCTTTCTGATTAAAAGAATACCCCTAACTTTATATATTCAAAAATTCAAATTATATCATACGAGGGAGTTGTCATCTAAACATAGAGGATATTTTTTAATCTCATAACAAATCATGCATTTATTGATGTACATTTGTCACTGCCCATTGGACAAGTCTTGGTTATTTTTAGTGACAAAATTGTCGACCAATAGTTTTTGGCAACTCTGTTGGGGATCAGAACAAAAGATTACTACTTTCTTTCCTCAAACTTTTGAAGATATCTCCATGTGAAAGGAGATTGGTGACTTTGTTTGAAGTTGAAAGGCATAAAAATGATGGAATATCAGAAAAGTTAGAGAAATGGGAGGAGACACGCACCTACCAATGAAGAAATTCTTGCAATGGATGATAAATTACTTCATGATTTTTGGGATCACTACAAAGAGAGCATTACCGAAGCTATAAGAATGGGGTTAAGTATAGAATATGATCCCATATCTACACTCTTATTGAGGAGTCTTCATAATAGGTTTTACAAGCTAAAAGAGCTTGAAGAAGGATTGGGTTTGTTGCAAGCAATCACAAATAAATTAATGCGGCTCAGAGAAGAATTATGAGTTGATTATGATGATACTCTAAGTGCCTTTGACACTCCCTACTTTTATAAATTTTTAGTTTTGGAAAAACAAGATGCTAAATAAATGATGATTAAACCTCATAAATATTCAATATCGTTGGAGGAAAATCATCATAATCAAGGGAGTATTGAAAAAGTTGCAACTATGGGTATGGAAAGTCCAGCAATAAATGAAGATAATAATTATTTGTTTAATTTATTTTCTTCTCTAGAGTTAGAAAATTTCAATTTTGAAACTATGGAAAATCAGCTTGATGCAAAAAAGTTTCAAGATGAAACATTAGACAATCTTTTTTTAGATTGACACACAACCTAAATATCTCACTTTTGAGTTTCATAAAGAGGATGGTAAAAAGGAATCATTGCGGCCAAAGGTTAGTGATGAATTTATCTTTGAATCATTTAATTTTGAAGATGTAAAGGATTTAGTTACCATGCCTCTTGAAAATGGAGTTTGTGTTAAAATGGAAATAAATGTATACTCTAATTTTTTAAAATATGAAATTGTGAAAGAAAATGAAAATTGTAAAACTAATGAAGAGCACAAGAATGGTCAAGTTGATGAAGGATTGCAACCTCAAGAAGCTTTGGGTGATGAATTTCTTTCTGAAGAATATATTATTCTTCCTTTTTTATCATTTTTTTAAGAAGAAAACTCTCTTGTTGTAGCTTTAGGTATCAATCTATTTCCTTCTTCAGCTATGGATAAAGAATATTCTGATTTGGTTGCAATAAAGAAGGATGAAATCTCTTTGATCAAAGAAGATCCTATGTCAAATGAAGCTATATTTTTTCCCAAGATGAATAAAGAAGTGAATAAGGATATTAGGGATTCTTTTAGATACGATGACTTCAGCGGGGTAAATATTGAAATGATGTAGTTGTTCCTTTAGAGAGTTTTGGTTGCTTTTTCCTTCAATAAAAAAAGGAGACATAATTATGTAGTTCACTTCTTAGTTCTCAAATCATGGGTAAAGATCTCGTCATAAAAAATAGTAATAAGGCAGAAGTAATGGCAATTTTTGGTTTGTTCAAAGTGACTTAGGAAAGCATGATTAGTATTACACAAGATGACGATCACAAGACTCAAAATAAAGAATCAAGAATTTTTATGAGAAGTGGTTGTTTTGGGTGCATTTTGGTGAGTTTTTTCATCCCATAAATTTTAATTTTACACCTATGACTATAAAACAACTATTAAGTTTGCATGCACTTCGTAGGTACCTCTCTCTCTTTCATTTTAGCCTCTACTTTTTCCAACCTATTAATGGATTTGTATAATCTTTGAGGGAAGTTGGGGTGTTGCACCTAGTTCAGGTGCATGGGTGTCTTAGGTTTCTCTCATTTTCATTTTTTTTGGGTTTAGCCTCAGTTTTGGTTTTCCTCTCATTGCCTTTCTTCCCATGACTCTACT
This sequence comes from Sequoia sempervirens, assembly GCA_007258455.2. Classification (NCBI taxonomy): domain Eukaryota; kingdom Viridiplantae; phylum Streptophyta; class Pinopsida; order Cupressales; family Cupressaceae; genus Sequoia; species Sequoia sempervirens. The sequence continues at coordinate 236,842,619 of VDFB02105785.1, forward strand.
GCCCAATGGACAAACACACTGGTCTTCTCAGAAATTCTAGAGTTCTCTACATTTTCTCAAAAAGTGCAACCCCCAGTCAAAGCCAACTATTGCCCATATTTTAAGCTTGGAAAATTTTGAACTTTCCCTACTATTCAACCAATTGAAGCAGCACATTAGTGTTGTGAATGTCATTGATTTTAGCCTCATCGCTAAATATAAATAAGTGGAGCAGTATATTTATATCATCATAGCTGCCAAAAATTGCATTGGAATTAAAATTTAAATTTGGTTGTTGTTAGCAAGAAAGGGAGATAGCAATACAAAATCACTGTTGTTATAGAATGATGGATAGAATAGAAAACACAACATAGAGATAGCAAAATATCTAAATACAAAAAATATAGATTTATATGTATTCCTTTGCTTTCAAAATTTACAAAAATACATAATACATGCTATGTTTAACAATACAAAATATTTCACATTCACTTTAGACTATTGTCCAATACCCGGTGCTATTCACACACTCAAACTGATGTTGACTACAATGTTGTAGCTGTTGCTATTCATTGGCTTCGTCTAATAAAAATTCCCTTCTGTAGTCTGCCTTTGTCTCCTTGTCTACTGTTGAATATTCTTCTTTTACTATTGTAGGGTCTCCTTCCAATCCCAAATCTAAATTGACTCCAAAAACCTATGGTTACATTCATTTTGTTTGTCTTTTTTGGAAGCTCAAAAATGAGTGCTTCATTTCAAATTCAAAATCACCTACCATATTACTTACTAGCAAGTCAAACAGCTGCAAGGTTTACATGGTGGTAGGTGAAGGATATAATAACTAAAGATTAATTGATTCCAACACTCTTCCTTAATCTAAAGTTAGATATCATTCTATAATTTTCTTCTGGAGCTGATCTCTAAAGTTGTCTACAATGCCAAGTCTATCTCTTACGAATTCAAAACTATCTTTTGGTAATGCCTTGGTAAAGATATAAGTGAGTTGCTACTCAAATCTGCAATATCGTAATTCAATCTCACCATGTTCTACCAACTCCCTTATGAAGTGATAATGGATCTCAATGTGTTTCCTTCATCCATGGAAATCTGGATTCTTTGTCAGAGCTATTGAAGACACATTGTCACAATGAATGATTATACCATATTCTTGTTGCTCTTTCAAATCTACAAGGATTCTTCTCAACTAAATAGCCTAACATGTTGCTACACTTACTGCAATGTCTTTAGCCTCTATTTCAGAGAGGGAGACTATAGGTTGCTTCTTCAATGCCCATGAGATTGCACCTGAACCCATGTGGAATACACATCCCAATGTACTCTTCCTATCATCTACATTACCTATCCAATCACTATCCATGAAACCAACTTGCTTAAACTCATTGGATATAATATACAAAATACCATAAACTTTTGTTCCATTCACATATCTCAAAATCCTCTTTCACGCTTACCAATGTGTATCTTTAGGTTTCTTTATGAACCTAGAAATCAAGCTTATTGCATACATCAAATCAGGCCTAGTATATTTCAAGTACATTAAACTTCCAACCATGCTCTTATAGAGGGTTGGGTTCACTTCATTGTTGATGTCTTTTTTGCTCAGTTTCAGACTTGTTGTTGGTGTTGGTGCAGGTTTTCTGCTTTCCATTTTAAACCTCCTTAAAATGTGTTTGGAATAATTAGTTTGTGCAATGAATATGCCATGCTCTATTTGTTGAACTTCAATTCCAAGAAATTATTTTAGCAAACCTAAGTTTGTCATCTCAAACTCATCCATCATTACCTCTTTGAAATCAACAATGAAGTTGTCATTGTTTCCAATAAAAATCAAATCATCTGTAACATATAAAAAAGAAATAAAAATATCACCTTGAGTTGCTTTGATGTAAAGTGTGGGATCAATGTTGCTTTTACTAAATCCATTACTCACTATATATGAGTCTATTTTGTTGTACCATGCTTGAGGTGCTTGTTTCGGCCCATAGAGAGCTTTCTAAAGTCTATATACCTTTTCCTCTTTCCCTTGGACTTCATAGCTAGGTGGTTGGTCCACATACACTTCTTTTAGCACTCCATTTAAGAAGGTTGACTTCACATTCATTTGAAACACCTTCCAATTATGTTAGGTTGTAATTGGTATAACTGCCCAAACTTTTTCCAACCTTACAACTAGTGCATATGTCTCATCATAATCTCTTCCAAGCTGCTATTTGTATCATTTAACAACTAGCCTTGCATTATGTCTTTCAATCTTAACCTTAGTTATACACTTGGTCTTATAGACCCACTTAACTTCAATCACTTGTTTACTTTTGGGTAAATCAATTAACTACCATGTTAGATTCCTTTCTATAGCATCCAACTCTTTATCCATGACCTTAGGCCACTTCTCTTCTTTCCCTGATTCCTCAAAATGTGTTGGATCACTATAGGAAAATAATGCAAAATCTAAATTCTCATCAAAATCAGCATATCTTGTGTTGTCATAAATCTCCCTCAAATTCCTTGTCTTTCATGGAATTAATGATGTAAGTGTAGGGTTTGAATTACCTTTGCTGAGAAAGGGTGTCTCAAACTTGCTAACCTAAAAGGATTCAAGCTTTGGGTTCATCGAGCTAACAAGTGAATGTCAATGGTATGAAATGGCTTGTCCCCTCGACATCCCAATAAGCTCAACACAAATTGGAATTAAGTACTTCATCAGGTTGACATTCACATGTTAATGAGACTTAGAAATGAGTCTCCTCAACATATGTATAAGCATTTGACTTATCACTAGGTTTATTAGTAGTTTTGTATCAATTGAAGCTTCATCAAATAGACAAGTCAAATTCAAAGGGATTCACTTGGCAGTCCCTTCGACATTCTGATGAATGACGAGAAGGAAGTTTCATGGATACAATGTGGTATCGACAGTATAGCAATGGTCATCCCTTTGATATGACAATAAGGTGGGACCAAACAATGGTGATAGTAATGGTTATGATCTAGTTGATTAGATGGTGCTCACTAGCCCATGACACCTATGGTGGGACCCCATCTGTACCTCATGGGGGAATCGGCAATGGCTACAATATTGTTCATTAGATGATGCCCGCTATCCTTTAACAGCTATGGTGGGACCTCGTTTGTACCTCTCATGGGAATAGGGAACAACATAGATCAAACAGGGAGTTGATCGAACGGTTCATGAAGTGGTAGTGGGTCATGTTGATGCAAGCCAAACACATGGTGACATATTGCTTGCTTCACATTGTTGTTGTGAAGTGAATTGATATAATGAAGCAATAGAATGGAACAATTGATGTATCAAGGTGACAAAGGGAGTTCAGAGAGACATGGTTTCATGTCCCTTCAACATTTTGATGGTACTTCAGCTGAGGTAGAAGGTAACAATGATTGAGTTGGTTAGCAATTGCTTGCCTGATATGGAAGTTGGAACATCAATCTTCCTGAAATGTTTGTGATTTTTGTATCAAATGCTATATACATTATATAGTGTGAAGTGTCATGTTTTAGAGTGAATGTAATAGAATTATTGTCAGATTCCTTCTATGAATAAACAACTGAAAGAGCATAGCTATGCACTTGTATGTAATTGAAATTTTATTGTAATACAAGAGATTTCTAATTTGGTGTGTGAAAATTTCTCTCGTAAGGGTTTTCCCACGTAAAATCTGCTATTCGCTCTTTATTGTCTATTTTGTTATTCATGAATGTGCATCTTTATGTTTTGTAATTGCAAATTTTTGAAAAAAAATTGTATCTCTCTTGAAGATTAATATTAGGAAGGCATTTCTGCACTCTGCTTTCCTTTCAGTTGGTATCAGAGCTTGGCCATCTTTGTTGTACTTATGGGTAAGATAGTGGGAGTTTTATATAGAAATCTAGTTTATAATTGATTGCAGATTTAAGATGGTGAGCACATTCGGGAGAATAGAAATAGAGAAGTTCAACGGTGGCAATTTTGACTTGTGGAAACTCAAAATGGAATATTTTCTTGTGGATCGAGAGTTATGGGATATAGTTTCCTCTAACAAACCATCAGAAACCTCACAAGATGACTAGGATTCAATGGATCAGAAAGCCAAGGGTCTCATCAGACTATGATTAGCCAATTCAATTCTCTTGAACGTCCATGAAGAGAAGATAGTGAAAATTTTATTGAAGAATCTTTGTGAAATTTATCAGGTGAAATCTCTGGTAAATAATTTATTCTTGAGAAAGAAGTTATACTCTTTGAAGATGGAGGAAGGAGTGTCTATTTCAGATCATTTGAATGTGTTTAACATTATCATTGCTTAGTTGGGGTTTGTTGGTGTGAAGATAGATGATGAGGATCATTGCACATTCCTATTGTGTTCTTTTCCTGACACATGGGATCACCTGGTAATGATTATTGGGAGTACAACAACCACTTTTAAGATGGAAGATGTGGTTGCTTTGCTATTGTAAGAAGAAATGTGAAGGAATTCTTCTGAGATGGCCAAGGAGGCCCTTGTTGTTCAAGGTAGATCAAAGGAGAAAGGCAAGAAAAAGACAAGAGGTCGAAATCCAAGTCAGAGGGGAGATCAAAGTCTCTTGTAAAAAATTCCAAGGTGAAGTGTTGGAACTGTGGGCAGACTAGACACATCTAGAAAGATTGTAAAGAGGAGAAGAAGAAGAAAAAGAGAAATAGTTCCTCAAAAAATTAATCTTCTCAGAGTGATGTAGATGCCTTCATAGAAGCCTTGGTGACTCAGGTGTGTCATTTCACATGACCTCTCATAGAGGTTGGTTCTCAAAGTATTAAAAGTATACTAGTGGAAGGGTGCATCTAGGTGATGATTCTCACCTAGAGATTGTTTTTCATGCAAGAGTCAAAATTTAGTTTCCTGATGGAAGAGTGAAGGGAATAGATGATGTGATGCATATACTAGGTCTAGCTCAAAATTTACTTTCTGTATGTAAGCTTAATGATGTTGGTGTGCAAGTCTCTTTCTCGAATGGTGTTTGTAGAATGAATAGAGGCTCTATGGTGTTGTCTAATGGTGCAAAAATTGGCACTTAGTGTAAGTTGGATGCATGTGCAGTACAGTGTAATAGTGCTTCTACAAAGTCAAGTGAATTTGATCATGTAGAGAAAGGAGGTTTTGTTCTTGAGGGAACAAACTCTTTGGAGGTGAAGCTCCTAGCAAATAAAATAATGTTGTTGCATCAAAGGCTTGACCAAATTGGTAAAAAAGGCTTAAAAGCCTTGAAAAATAAAAGCATGGTTAAAGGACATGATGATTGTAATCTTGAGTTTGATTTTTGCAAACATTGCATATATGGAAAACAACACCGTGTTTCATTTTATTCTAGTCCTCATAAATCTTCTGGTATTCTAGATTATATTCATGTTGATGTGTTTGGTCTAGTTAATGTTCCTTCATTATCGAAATTTGTGTATTTTGTTTCATTCATAGATGATTATATGAGGAAATTTGTTTATTTTCTCAAAAGTAAAACTAAAGCTTTCAGTCACAGGTTTAAGGAATTTTAAACCTTCATAGAAAATCAGACTGGTAGGAAAATAAAGTGTTTGAGGAGGGATAAGTGTTTTTTGTCTAGCATATTTTGTAAGTTTTACAAGGACCACAAAATTAAAATGCATAAAACAACTCCTTACACCCCATAGAAAAATGGAATTGTAGAAAGGATGAATATAATGTTGATGGAAAGGGCAACAAGTATGCTAAGTAGTGTTGGTCTGGAATAGAAGTTTTGGGATGAGGCTATAGCTACAACATTTTATTTAATTAACAAATCTCTGACTTTGATGCTCATGGACAAGACACCTATGGAAGCATGGTTTGGTAAGAAGACCTCATTGAGACACATTAGATTCTTTGGCTATGAGGCGTATGCATATGTGTGCAATGAGAAGAGATCTAAACTAGAGAACAAGGTTGTAAAGTGTATCTTCATAGGTTATGGAATTGGTGTGAAAGGGTACAACCTTTGGAACCCAATTACAGAGAAGGTGATGTATAGCAGAAGGGTGATCTTTCATGAGCTAAAACCTTCTATAGTTTATCTATAGCTAGAGGTGAAAGAAGCGGAAAAGAAGGAGGTAATTGAAGTTCCTCTTACTCTAGATAAGGATGAACTGTGTACTCCTGGTGGACTTGTTAAGGAGGAGAGCTCAAGTAGCTCTGAAAGTTCTAAACAAGATAAAGAACCTCAATCTTAGCTTGTGATGAGGTCTACACATGTGAAGCAACAACCAAAAAGGTTTGGATACTCTATGTTAGATTTCAATTGTGCCTATGCTTTGATTGCTAACATTGATGAGCCTAGGACTGTTAGAGAGGCTATGGGTATATTTGATTCAAATTCTTGGTTGGAAGCCATGAATGAATCAATGACATCATTGAAGAAGAATGGAACATGGGATCTAGTACCTTTTCCTGAAGGACAAAAGCATGCTAGATGTAAATGGGTGTTCAAGAAAAAGATAGGTCTTGATGGTAGTGTTGAGAAGCATAAAGCAAGGTTGGTCACAAAAGGATATTCCCAAGCGAAGGGGATTGATTATGGAGAAATATTTTCTCTTGTAGCTAATCTGACATCTATCAAATTTTTGTTGTCACTTGTAGATACATATGACATAGAAATCAAACAAATGGATGTGCAGACATCCTTTCTTCATGGTGATTTGAAGGAATAGATTTGCATGTCCTAGACAAAGCACTTCATTGAAAAAGGTAAGGAAAACTTGGTTTGCAAACTAAAGAAAACTCTATATGGTTTGAAGCAGTTGCCTAGAATGTGGTACTAGAAGTTTGATACCTATGTCTTTTCTTTGGGTTTTTTGAGATCAAATTTGGATCATTGTGTTTACTTTAAGACTGAAAATGGTCATCTTCTTATTATTTCCTTATATGTCACTATAGGATTTGACACCATTTTTCGACGGTCGTTCGTCGGTCGTTCGACAAATATCTGTCGGAAGAGCGACGCAATGGCGAAAAATTTTCCGTTGCTATTTTTTCGTCGCAAGGCCGACGAAAAATTAAACGTCGAAATAATGACGAAGAATCGTCGGTCGGCAGCATCGTGACATACGTCGGGATTTTGTCGGAATATCGACGAAAACTTTGTTTATCCACCGACGAACTGCACCAGAAGTTCATCGTCGGCTCGACGAAATGGGCAAACATTTAGCGTGGAAACATGGAAATTTCGTCGAAATAGCGATGAAATACAAAATTAGTAGCGTCGAAAGAACACCAAAAGTTCGTCGAATATGCGACGAAATAGGAAAGTAGTAGCGTCGAAAGAACACTAGAAGTTCGTCGAATGTTCAACGAAATAGTCGTCGCAGCTATAGAAACTTCGTCGAGGCTTTCTGTTGATTCGTCGGTTGTTATCGTCGAAATTTCGACGAAGAAGCAAAATTTTTTTAAAAAAAAATATTATATATTCGTGGAAATGTACCATTGCGGAGACTGACGACTGATCATACATACAGACTGCATATTGGTTTGATGCTTAAAATGATGCATTTCTTATATTGAAAAGTGCATTACCTTATTGAGCTTTCTTTGTTTTGAGTATAGTTTAATATTCTCTACTTAACAAGGCCAACCACA
>VDFB02105785.1:236850334-236991422 GCA_007258455.2 Sequoia sempervirens
TTTTTACGTGGAAAACCCAAAAATGGATAAACCACGTGAGGGTTAACTCACAATGTATTATATCTTGATACAAGATATTACAGTTCTCACTACTAGGACTCACTATCCTTGAAAAGGATCGCAACCTAAATACAAAAGATGGCTATTCGCTAAGATACAAAGATTGTGTCTCACTACCAAGAGATTTGAATTGATATAATACACCTTCAATGTGCAGGATTCAGTTCCAATGAAGCTTAGAATATGGAGTACTGCCTCACACAGTAGTCGCTCAACAAATTTTCTTTGATCCCCAACTGATAAAACATTTAGGCTTGGATCCTCTTTCACCTTTCTTCCACACTGACACTTCCACTCACTCCACACACACACCTTCTTCCTTCAAGAAATATTACATATATACAAGTATGTCTTAATCATCAATTAGGTTTCCTAATTAGATGAATACAAAATAATCAAAACACTCTTGTTGGAACCATATATGATTTAAACATTTTATCCATGTAGTGCATTATACCAAGTTGACCAAGACTAGAACATAATTCATAGAATCTCCCAGCCAACATACAATCCTCAAATAAAATACCTTCTAGATCTGAGACCACATTAAATTCTCATCATACTATCATCAAAGAGACTACCATAAGAACCACAACATTGAAATTTTCTCCTTAAGAAAATGTAGAGTCTCCCACATCGATATGCTAAGCAAGGAACAATAGTAAATACAAAGTTGAACTCTATCAGAGATAAATTTCTTCTCAAAACCCAAAACTTCTCAAGATCAAAGATATAGATGTCTGAATGAGAGGTTATAACATGGTTAAGAGACTAGATTCATATTTATTCATGCGGTGAATTTCAGACTCAAATACCAATGCACTAGCTCATCACAAAAGAACATTTCCAACAGAGAACTGCTTCTAGTAAATCAAGTAATCCTCACATATAGTTGTCACCATGTTGACATCAATGACAACATAGAAACAACCAATAAAAACTATCCACACTTCATGCCCATGTTGCAAGGATTCATATTTCCAACACTTCTTCCATGGATTTTATCCAATTCTCATCCTTGTTGGCTTCAACATAGCTCTTAGGCTCAATTTCAAACAATAGAGAAAAGTTTACTTTCTCTTTGTTCTTTGCAATTCTTCTCCTTGTTTGAACTCCATATTTATTGATAATAATTTTCTCTACAGGATGATCCTTTTGAATATATTTTTTAGGTGCCTTTTTATTTACTTCCTCGGGCTCTTCATCAGTTATTTCCTCTTCAAACTTTTATTCTTTTTCACAAATATCTCTATTAGGTGTAATATGTTTCAAATCTTCATCAACCTTGACATTGATACTCTCTACAATTATATGTAGCCTCTTTTTTTAGCATTAGTAGGCTTTGCTTTGGGTGGAATATCCAAGAAATATTCCATCATCACATCTAGATTCAAAGCTTCCCAAATTATCCTCTTCTCTCCTAATGTAGGATTTGTTTCCAAACACTTTGAAGTACTTAACAAAGGTAGGTTAACCATACCATAGTTCATAGCGAGTTTTCTCACTAATAGGTCTTAATTAAACTCTATTCAAGGTATATACTATTGCGTGTACTAATTCTCTCTGGTACAAATCAGGTAATTTGGCCTCATTTAGCATTGTTCTAGCCATTTCTTTGACTGTTATGTTATTTCTTTCAACAACTTCATTCTACTATGAAGTGCTTGTTGTAGAGTATTTCATTTTAATTCCATGCTTCTTAAAATACTTTATGAACTCATTGGAGGTAAATTATCCACCTCTATCAGATCTTAAGAATTTGATTTTTTGTTCAATCTCATTATCAACCATGGACCTAAAGATTTTTAATATTTCAAATGCTTGAGACTTATCTTTTAAAAAGGTTACCCATGTCATTCTTGAGTAATCATTTATTAGCAACATGAAATATCTTTCTCCTTTCAATCCTCTTATCTTTGTGAGACCACAAAGATTAGTATGTATCAACTCCAAAGGCTTTATAGTTGCATATTATTGTCCAAAGTTTGACCCTTGTTTGCTTGCCTTGTTGGCATTCCTTGCAAGTGGTGTTTATAGGTTTTGTTATCTTAGGCATGTGTCTAGCTAGCTTTTACCAAGTTGTCAAAATTGACATGACCCATTCTTCTATGCCATAACTGACTTTCATCAACCTATCCTATCAAATACCTTTGACTACTCATTTCACTAAGATTATAAATGTTGCTTTTAGTTATTTTCCCTTCTGCAACTAATTTTCTAGATTTACCTCTCCTTATCTCATAGCCTTTAGCATTAAATGTGACTTTGTATCCATTATCACACATTTGGCTAACACTTAAAAGGTTGTGTTTTAATCCTTCATCATAAAGGGCATCTTGTGTAGGAAATTTTCCATCTATACTCAGGATTCCTTTACCCCTAATAAATCCTCCCTTATAGATCTTTAGTTTGATTATCTTTCTCTTATCACCAATTATATGTTTAGAGCAACCAATTTATATTACCCACAAATTATGATTCTTGGCATGGAGTTCAATTTGAGCAATCATTGATTGTGTAGCCTTCCTGATATTTCTCTTTTCATACTTTCTTAGGTCACTTTTTTTATTCATCTTTCTCTTTTTCAGATACTTATGAACCTTTTTTCACTTTGGGGGCATGCTTTTCTTCTTATCTTATACTTTTGGTGTTACAAATTTTGTTCTACATTTTCTAGCTATGTGACCAAAATTATTGCAATTGTAGCATATTACATTTGCATCTATCAAATGAGCAAATGGATTTCTACTTACAAAGTTTATTCTCCTTTTAGGTGCTACTCTAAATTCACTAGCTCTATGACCAAACTGATTACAAGTATAGCAGTAGCCATAGAAAGATGGGGAATACCTAGTCATTACATTTATTCTTGTAGGATGAGGAGCTCTTCTGGACTTCTACTTCTTCAAGTATCTCACCCTTATGAAACCATCTGCATTAGCTCCCTTTGTGTTTTTCATCTTCCATGAATTTTTAGGGATTGACTTATTATTCTTCTTATCTTTCGTAGGCTTCTTTTCTCCTCCAACTTTCTTCACATCAGTGGTGCTTGATTTTGATTTCTTCACATCTTGCTTATTTTGTGAAAATTCATTAGATTTTGAGATTTGACCATTGTCAAAACCTACACCAAACATGTCTTTTTGTACCTTTTTCTTGTACAAAATTTCATCAAGCATGTTGGTACTCTTGTAAAAAAAATTATTTTGTGCATCACTTCTTGCATTTTCAAGGTATTTTCTCAGGGTAACTATTTATACTTCTAGCTTCATGCATTCATCAAATTTAGATTTTAGTTCAAATTTTACTACATCTTCTATTCTTTTAGCTTCAATTTGTTTCTTCAAGCTAACTATCATTTGATCAAATTCCTCAAGACTTTTGGATAGCTTTTCAATCTCATTTTGTGCAAGCTTCTACTTTTTGTTCTCCTTTCTCAAATTTTCAATTTCATGTAAAGCACAAATGATTTCACCATCTAGGTAAACTTCTCCTTCTTCTTCTCCATTAGAAGCTTCAACTTATTCTTTTTCTTGATCTACCATGAATAGGAATTCATTTACCTCAACCAAAAAGGCACAATCATGGTCATCATCTAAGCTATCACTAACATTAGATGAATCACTTTCTTCTTGTGTGTACAAAATCTTCTTCTTCTTTAAAAAGTTCCTCTTCTTGGGGAAGTAGGGTTTCTTCTTTTTACTATCCTATTCTTGCTCAAAGTTATCCTTTTTGTAATAAAGGGAATTTAGCAAAAAAAATTCCTATCTTACCAGAGTTAAAATATTTCAATGGTAACTTACCTTTTTATTTTCCAGGGCCTCTTCTCAATCTTCTGAAAATTTGGGCTTCTTCTTTATTAGTCTCCTCAGATATGGATGTAGATGCTTCTACCTTCTCCTTTTTGGCTAATTTGAATGTACCTTCTCTCTTGGAAGTGTCTACTCCCATTATCATCTCATAGGCCGTAAAGGTGCCATCCAACTCATCAATGATGAGTTTATCTAGATCTCTTGCTTCCTAGATTGCCCAAATTTTAGTCATATCTAGATAGTAGGGATCTTAAAATTGTTGAACACCCAAAATATTGAGGGGGGGTGAATTAGTATTCTATTAAACCATTTAGTCATAATCCAACCAATTATCAAAATATATCTAATTGCAACTATGAATAAGTACATGAAGGAAATCACAACACTACATAACACATGAACGCTAGGATTTTTACATGGAAAACCCAAAAAGGGAAAACCCACAATAAAAATTAGCTCACAATATAGTATAACCAGTTATAAGATATTACAGGGATCACTACCAAGACTCACTATCCTTATAAGGCTCACAGCTTGAAATAGGTACAAGAAAAAAGGGGCCACACAGGTAAAGTGTGAATTGATGTAGGATGCACCTTCCTTATGCTAAATTCAGTTCCAATGAAGTTTTGAATACAAAATACTACTTTGCTTAGAAGTGGCTCAACTTACACAGTAATTCTGCCCTTACTCTGAACTCACACATACAAATTTGCAAGTTCACACAATATCATATTTTTCACACATCACCTTACACTTCCTTATCATGCAACTCAAGATTATTCAACATATATACCCTATTACATTCGCATACATCAATTAGGCCAACCTAATTAGATGCAACCCTATTTCAATTTAAAAACACTTTGTTAGCTTCATACTTGAAAACAAAACTTGAAAAAATTGAATTTAGGTTGGCATAGATCTAAAATATATCCCCATAACATCCACAATACATATTAATCTTTATAGCACAATTTCAAGTATTAGTTCGGCTAGGGATTAGACTTAATCATAAAATAATCTAGTCTATCCAACATCGATCGTCCATATAATCATATAAGCACATGCCATCTAGAATATATGTAGTACTGAAACCTATAAATCATGTCCCAAAAATTGTAGAGTCTAAATCCAAACACAAAAGGAATGCGATGATGTGGTATTATTGGGGATACTCTAATTCTCCTGCCTCCAGTTATGTAGTTACATAGTAAAAGACCAATTTCCTTCAAGTTCAGAATGGGTGGAATTGCAAAGAAGTTGATTTGGTTGACCTAACTTCTCAAACGGGTTTTGAACCAGGATGAGGAGCTCTGATGGAGATAAGTGCTATCTTGATGCATGGAGGCTGCAGGTAGAAGATGGGAGAAATTTTACTACCTCTCATCTTCTGCATGACTCTGGTTCTCAAAGGGGATAAGTACATTTTGTATCTTCACAACTCCATTTTCCCTAGCATGGTTGGCCAGGCGAATCCATTGTGTTTATTTTCAGAACCACATTTGTATTATGTTGTCACCAACATAAGCTTGGAATCATGGATTTATTTTTAGTTTCACATTTGTATTACGTTGTCACCAACATAAGCTTGGAAATTGGAATCTATTTTTAATCCATTGTCATGAGCAACAGCTTGGAATAAATTGTGTCTATGTAAAGTGACATATGTTATTTATACAAAACAAGAGCTTGCTTGCTCTACAACTTGTCATCTTTAAAAATATATGTAATAATGTGACATTGTAATTCAGTTGTAATAAAATAAATGGTTGTGTTGTGTTATTATTTGTTATTCAGTTATAGTAAAGAGTTATTTTTTGAGTTCAGTGTCTATGAATCTATTCAAATCAATTTTTTTTTTCCTTTAAGAAATTAAGTATTATCTATTTATAAAATAAATGCATGCAGATTTAAAAGTAAAACATAAAGCAATACAAATGAAAAAAGAAAGTTTCCATCAAATTGACAAAAACCATTATAAACACTAAAAGTTGTCACTCTTGTTAGGGTTTACTGAAATGTTATTGATTTCTAATTTGTCATTGACCTTCTCCCCTGTTCCTGGTATCATTATTCATTTTATTAAGTCCTTTGCAACTAAGTTACCGGACCCCTTGGCCTTGATGTCAATCCTAGCACATTAAAGTTTAAAACAACTTTAAAACACGTGTTTATTATTTATATCATAAATTAATCAACGGTTCGATGAACAATTAATGTATGGTTGTAGTTGCATTCTGGAATGAAATGCACATAGTGCTAGGCTTCTCAACTTAAACCTCTAGAATCACCCTATAACCATTAGATTTACAAAGATCAATAGTTTAGAATTTGTTGTCAATGCAGGACTAAATGGCTTGTTTTAAATGTTGTCAGCCATGTACTAATTGTGTAGTCCAAAAGCAACACGTAGACATTTCATTCATTTTAATGTTAAAAAAAAGCACTTTCTACTGCTAAGTGATTTTATTTTTAATTGAGAGGGTCAACACACGAGGAGATTTTAGTCTCCAATTTTCTCATTGCAGTGTGCCACCTTGTTCTGGGTTCCACAGTTCCACTTCCAACAAAGCCATTCCAATAACCTATTTTCCATGACTGTCAACATTATCAAAATATGAGTAAGTGAAAGAATTCATGCGGCTACGTTTCATAGTTTGACGTTTCTTAAAATCTTATTTTGTCAAACTTTGAAGTTTGGGTTTAGGGTTGAGAGACTTAAGAATTAGGAAAAATTAAGGAGGACTAATAGGGAATTCACAATTTCACATTGTATAAGCATGTCTACCACCAGTACCACTAGAGCAATGTCAAATAAAAAAATACATTATTCAAAATTTCTTAAAACACTAGGTTTCACTAATGAATACCATGTTATTTATGATCCTGACACCTATGGTAGGCGTACCTCAAAACTTAGATTTTCATCTCAGAATAAGGCTGCAAAGAAAGTGCAAGTTAACAGTTCTAGTGCACCGTGGGTAATTGGATTAGGGCGCATTATGTTACATGAGGTTTTCTCTTGCCCAAAATTTATCATGGTCTGTGCCCAAAATTATGATGATAACAAAAGAGAAATTGTTGATAAAGATAGCAAAGAATAATTGTTATACATTGATGTAGAAGAACTTGGAAAAGTGTTGGGGTTTACAACCAAAGAATTTGGAAATGTCCACATTGACCTAAAAAAGCTTGCTAGTGACTATGAAGTAGTGGATGAAATGGAGAAAAAATATTTCATAAATAAAATAGTTCAGGATAGAAACAAATTGAAAGGTGATCATAAGCCTCCTTATGATTTGGATATTTTTAGACTATGGGTTCAGGATACTATTTCCATACTAGCATTTTTCCTCAAACTAGATAACAATTTGGAAGTGGGTGCAAGCCTCCTTGAAATGGTATAAAATATCCATTATGGTGTTCCACATGTCAAATATAATTTATTGAGCACATTGTAGAATCCATGCATAAACAATTTTTAATGATTAAAGGAGGTTCCGCCAAGACATTTAGGTTCACAACCTACTTGTGTTGTCTTTTTCTATTCAAATTTAGAGGAATGTTTCAGACCAACAAGCTTCAAATTTAGCCCTATAATAATGCTAAGGAAAAGAAAATGGCTCCAGTATATGAATGGAACACTAAGATAAGGATGAATGATTCTCAAAGGAACTTCAGTCATTTTGTAGACTACTTTTTGGCTCTATTGCATCAAGCAATTACAAATACTCCAATGCCTAGATTGTGATGCAAGAGCATCAGGACAACTTATGGTTCCATAAAGCAAAATTTGAAGGTTGATTCAATAATGTTGATTTTTCAATGTACCAAGGTCATTCAGACCATTTATCACATGTATGATTCATTTAAAGGTCATTTGATGTGTATTTTGCAAAAATGTAAAAGGTTGTCAACAAACATTAGTAAAATTGCAAAAAATGTAAAAGTTACACAAAGCAACATTAGGAAATTGAAAGGTCATTAGGGTCTAAACATTGGTAGGAAGTTAGAAATCAGTTTGAAGTTGTAAATTCATGCTTGAATTCCATTAAAAGGGCTTTCTAGACACTTTTTTATGTGTGGGTGATTGAAGATTTGAGTATAGAATGAATAAAAGCACTGGTTTTCTATATTTTCTTTAGAAATTCATTCTGGTCAGCCTTTGTATGGCTCTATACGGGCTCAATTATTTGGTAATGTTTGTAAGTGATAAATTTCTCAATCATCTTCCATTTAGTTTTTGTTTCATGCAATTTGGCCTTGTTTTGAGCGAGATATTTGAATTTTTCTAAAAACTGTTAAAAACCCTGGTTAGGGTAAGCAGCAACATATCAATTTTGTGTTTCTTTCATTTTTTCCATTTAAATATTCTCATATTTGGTGGGGACATAATTTTTAGCATATGTTATCATATTTTTGAATTTTTATAATGAATTGTTAAGGTTGAAGTGTGGAATTTAATTTAAGTTTCAGACTATAAATATATACACACACTGGTAAAACAAAGCTTAAAGCCTAGGGTTTGTTAAAATGTTGATGGAAATGGATTTTTTATGCTTTATTAATAATTAGTAGGTCTAAATAAAGGTGATTGAATAACTGGTTAAGATATTTTGAGTTTGGAAGCATAATAACCAATAAGCCCAAGTCTGTATTATTGCAAAGGACAGGTAAAAATCAAAATATAGAGATGTTTAATGAGTTTGTTAATGAGTTTTGAATCCTTCAAAGAGTGGTAATGATTTAAAGTGGTGTTAGGGTGTAATTGAATTAATTTCATGATAAATTATTGATAAAGGAAAATATTTTCAATTCACTTAATGTCTGTCTTGTCTGGATAGAGTTTGCAGCCATTTTTTGAGTCAATGAAGGAAGGTTTTGTATTGGTATTTGATAAAATTCCATTAGATAAGTTTGGGGAATGGTTAAATCATGTAATGCAAACATTTTTAAACTTTTTTGAGGCCTCCATAAATAGGAATGAGCTTGGGAATCTAAATTTGAGAGTTTATGTGGTCTTAAGGGCTTAAATGCTAAATTAGGACAGTCTATTTTGTGGAGTTTTCTTATTTGACATATCAAAGTTGGGATTTGAGTTTGAGACTATTATTCCAATGATTTTTTTATGATTCTATAAGAAGTTTATGCTTTATCTCAATTTTTAATCTTGAATTTAGGAGTTTTGTGAAGAAAGGAGAGTCCTAATTGAATGGACATGAAATAATTGGATAAGTTTTATTGAATGAGATTGATTGGTTGAGTTTTCTTCCTCTAGCTCTACATCAAATTGGTATCAAAGCCCAGAAAAGGTCTAGGAAGAGTGAGTTGTTGGTTTTGTGTTTGGTTTTGTGGTTTTTGGTTTGGTCTGTTGTAGGTTCAAATGGTAACTTGATTGTTGCCATTGAAAAGATAGAAAGAAAGTTGTGAGAAGTTGAGAGTTGTGGAGCAAGGATAGACTTGTTGAAAGATGAAGAACTTGAGGAGGCATTTGTAGGTAGAGGAAGAGAGAAAGAAGAAGAAGAGACGAGAAAATATTGATAGAGAGATTGCCGAATTAAAGCAAGAGATGAAGAGGTTTGAGAAAGAGTTTCAGGAATCCATGATGAAGATGGAGCAGATGATTAAGCAAGCAACAAGTTGGAATTTGACAATGAAAAGGAAAGTTTCATGGCCCATACAAAAGATAATCAAAAGGAGAAGGCACAAGAAGGTGAAAAAGGATGAAGTCTTTAAAGATGCTAAAGAATAGTTCATAGATGAAGAAGGTAACAGTGTTGTAGACATTTCCAAACATGATGAAGGTATAACAGAGATAAAGAGCCTGATTTCAGAAGTTGGAGAACTTGAGTTGATTAAAGGGATGATAATGAATGAGTTGTTCTTGGAGTTTTGCAAATAATGGAAGGATGATGGAGGTATGATGATAAAAACTATGTTTCATTTCTTTATTGTACTAATCTTGTGGACAAGAAATTACTTGTAGGTTAAGGGACAAAAGGAGAAGCATGATATTTAGATGCAACAAGGAGTAATGAAACTGATTTAGTTGTTGAGCAAGACATAGAACTAATTTGCATGGAAAAGTTTAAACCTAAAGTAAATATGAAGGTGATAAGAATAAATTTAAGGTGGAAGAGCATACATATAATTGAAGACCTATTGACAACATAAAATCCAAGAGGACTTGGAACTTTTTCTTGGCTAGGAGTATGATGCAGGAGCATCAGGACAACTTATGGTTCCATAAAGAAAAAATTGAAGGTTGATTCAATCATGTTGATTTTTTAATGTGCCAAGGTTATTCAGACCATTTATCACATCCAGGAGTCATTTAAAGGTCATTTGATGTGTATTTTGCAAAAAAGTAAAAGGTTGTCAACAACCATTAGTAAAATTACAAAAAATGTAAAAGTTGCACAAAGTAACATTAGGAAATTTAAAGGTCATTAGGGTCTAAATGTTGGTAGGAAGTTAGAAATCAGTTAGAAGTTGTAAATTCATGCTTGAATTCCTTTAAAAAGGCTTTTTAGACACTTTTGTACGTGTGGGTGATTGAAGATTTGAGTATAGAATGAATAAAAGTGCTAGTTTTTTGTATTTTCTTCAAAAAATCATTTTGTTTAGCCTTTGTACCACTCTATACAGGATCAAATACTTTGGTAAATGTTTTTAAGTGATAAAGTGCTCAATAAATCTCCATTTAGTTTTTGTTTCATGCAATTTGGCCTCATTTTGAGCGAGATATTTAAATTTTTCTAAAAATTGTTAAAAACCCTGGTTAGGGTAAGCAACATCATATCAATTTTGTGTTTCTTTCTTTTTTTCCATTTAAATATTCTCATATTTGGTGGGGACATAATTTTTAGAATATTTTATCATATTCTTGAAGTTTTATAACAAATTTTTAAGGTTGAAGTGTGGAAAAAATTTAAGTTTCAGACTATAAATATATAAACAAATTGGTAAAACAGAGCTTCAAGTGATTAAAGCCTAGGGTTTGTTAAAATGTCAATGGGAATGGATGTTTGATGCTTTATTAAGAATTATTAGGTCTAAATAAAGGTTATTGAACAATTTGTTAAGATATTTTGAGTTTGGAAGCATAATAACCAATAAGCCCAGGTCTGTATTATTGCAAAGGATAGGTAAAAATCAAAATACAGAGATGTTTAATGAGTTTTGAATCCTTCATAGAGTGGTAATGATTTTAAGTGGTGTTAGGGTGTAATTTAATTCATTTCATGATAAATTATTGATAAAGGAAAATATTTTGAATTTTCTTAATGACTATCCTATCTGGACAGAGTAGTTGCAACCATTTTTTGAGTCAGTGAAGGAAGGTTTTGTATTGGTATTTGATAAAATGTCATGAGATAAGTTTGGGGAATGGTTACATCATGTAATGTAGAAATTTTTAAACTTGTTTAAGGCCTCCAAAAATAGGAATGAGCTTGAGAATCTAAAGTTGAGAGTTTATGTTGTCGTAAGGGCTTAAATGCTGAATTAGGACAATCTGTTTTGTGGAGTTTTCTTATTTGACATATCAAAGTTGGGAATTGAGTTTGAGATTGTTATTCCAATGATGTTTTTATGATTCTATAAGAGGTTTATGCTTTATCTCAATTTGGAGTCTTGAATTTAGGATTTTTGTGAAGAAAGGAGAGTCTTAATTGAATGGACATGAAAGAATTGGATAAGTTTTATTGAATGAGATTGATTGGCTGAGTTTTCTTCCTCTAGCTCTGCATCAGATTGCCTATGTCATGTAGAAATTGTATTCAACTAGGAAAAGAAATACAATTGGCTGATTGAAACTTAATGGAAGAATATGTTGTGCTAAGATTTTATGGATCGGGAGTACAACTATATAAACTTCCAATACATGTGACAAAAAGGGTTTTTGCATTGGAATATGTAAGGAAGATGTAGAGTACTAATGAACTCCATTTTTTTAGTCAACAAAAGAAGACCTTATTTCCTTCTTCACTTTTTTCATGTGGAGGGTTCACATTCAAGAGAAAAGCATTTAGTGTGGCACATAATCTTTTGATTTTTTAAAATTTTGATGCTATCTTTCACTAGGAGTATGATCCATGTGACACCATTAAATCAATGATTGTGCTCAATAAGAATGCTTCAAGTATAATTCAACATCAAAGTGAACCCTTGCTTGAAAACTTGAGAAACAAGGATTCTTAGGATGAGGTCAAAATAGCAATGGACAAAAGTGCTACTGAAAATGATATTTCTTTTGAACAATTGTTAGTAGTAATTATGGCAGTGCGTTGAAAGACAATTATGAGGTACAATATTTTTTATGAAAAAAGTCATTAACCATCTAGTAGAGTAAAAATACCAGATTCTCTAGAGAAGGAAGTTATAGATAAAAATTGGTCATGATAAAAAATTACTGCCTTTTGGTCTATGGGGAAGGAGCTAGGTGATCCAAGAGCTCTTGGATAGTATGGAGATAACAAAGAAGATTGTGGGTTTAGAAAATTCTAGAATATAGAGCATCCCAATGAACTTGGAGACAAAGAAACTGATGATGAATCTAATGATGATAGGGAAGAAGTAGAATAAATCCATGTCAAATATGGTTTAAGTGAGGCCACAAAAGAAGCATATACTTCAGGAGCAGCCATAGCTGAAAAAATGGGTTATGAAGGTGGTGGCTTGGGGTCCCAAGGACAAGGAATTACTATAGTAATAGATGTACAACATAGAAAACCAATTGATAAATCTGGCCTTGGAGCTGATAAAGTAGACCAAGGGCATACAAGTAGAGCCAAAACAATTCAATTTGTTAGAGCTTTAAATCCTCATCCTCATGGTCAGATACAATCACAACTAGGACATACCCATGGTGGAGAGCTTAGTGCAATTGGCACTGCCTCTAGTGGCGATGGTATGGGTAGTAGTACTATTAGTGGTCAACATGTGCTACAACAAAAAAATACACACAAGAGGACAACAATACAAGATACCACAAAAACACCAGGTGGTCAAGGCATACAGAAGATGGAAAGGATTTTGACAGGTCCAAGTCACACTACCAGTGGATCCACCACAAAGGAGTTATTTCTAGGCACTCCCCCATTACCATTTATTCTAGCTATGAAATCATTAGCAATTGAAAGTACTACTATTCCTTTGCCATTCAAGCATTACATTGTTCTTGCGTCCCCAGGTTTTGATTACATTGAAGAGTTTAAAATAAATCAAACTTGAATAAAAAATAAAGGAAGCAACTGATAGAGAGTGCGTCTGTTGTAACTTTAGAGCCTACAACAACCATGGTATTATCCACATTTTACACAAATAAAGAAATCATGGAGTACATAATTCTTGTTCGCACAGTTCAAAATAAACTAGCAAATTAGATGGCTTAATCTAAATTCCAGGTGAACAATATTCAATTATATTTTTCTGGGCTCAAAAATACTGACAAAATTAATGTATCAAAGAAGAACAATGAATTGGTGTACACATCATTTTTAAAGAAATATAGAGAGAGAAAAAGGTTGTAGAATCAAATAGAAAAGTTACAGGAAGACCTAACAAATGAGAAAGTAAAGAGGAAAGTAGCAGATAACAAGAGCAATGAATTAGAAAAAAGAATAAAAAAATCTAGCTCTACATCAACAAGCAAAGAGGATAAGCAAAATGAGACTAAAGTGAATGAACTAAAGAAAAGGCTAGATGAGAGCAACAATAAATATGATGAGGAAAAGTTAACTTTAGAAAAATTAAGACTAAGCATTGTGAATGGAAATGCATAGTGGGAACAAAAATTGAAGTAGGAGAGAAAAATAAATGAAAGATTGGAGGCAGAGCTAATGGAAGCAAAAAATGAAATTAAGTCTTGTCAAAATAAGTTATTTGCATTTTATAGAGAAACAATGAGGCATATGAGATAAAAGATATGGGATGAAATAATGTAGAGGATTGATCATTTGTTTGACATGTTTCAATTGATTGATGCTATCAAACAACATTATAAGAAGCTCAACAAATATTTAATGGAGAAAAAAAATGTGTTGGCATTAGAGAAATATACAAATCAAATTCAAAAAATAGTCTTCAAAGCCAGTGACAATGTTTTGAAATCAAAAGGGATTACTAATCAGGTTGCTACATCAATGACATTGTCATCTATCATTGAAAAGTGTTTGACAATGCATGAAACAAAGGAATATTTGCATTTGGTTGCATACATGATAAAGAAGGTGCATGAAAAGGTAAGGAAATTCATAGAGCTTGGTTTTCCAGAGGATTTTGACACAAATGAGTGATTCATTGGAAAGAATGATTTCAAAAATAAGATGGAGGGTGCAAGGAAGATTGATTTGGACCAGTTTCCTCAAAACCTAGATGTGGTGAAATATTTGGATTCCATCAAACCATTGCTAAACTTGAATGCAAAATTGACTGAAGAATTCTAGACAGGCTCCAATTTCAATCATGAATTGTTAAAAAATATTCAAGTCAAACAACATCAGTTAGAACAAATGACAATTCCACCACCTAAATAGTGGAAGTTGTTAGAAAAAGTGATGCAGTGATTTGATTTTTGATAATATGAGTTTCCAAGTTCTAACTCATCTCTATGCAGAGTTGTCTTTGAGCAATATTTTTCATTTCTAGTGCTTATATGTATTCCTTCATGTGATAATCAATAAAAAAATCTCAAATTTAGACTTCAGTAATGTGTTGATGTTCAATTATTCGTATTATTTATTTTATCATTTGAAGAAAAAGTTTGGTAGTGGTTTCAACTAGTAGATACACATTAAATGATTGTTGATGTTTATTATTGTGTATGCTACTAATACTATTGTTAATATGTTATTAAGCATTGAGTTGAGTGATGAATCATTGAGTACATGTTCAAGTTTTACTTTTAACACAATTAAAATATGAACTATAAGGTGATTTTAATTCTAGGCATCCATAATTGTAGTGAAATTGCATTACAATTCACACATCAATACTCAAACTCTATGACTACTTATTAGATCCACTAAACATTTATATGAATTCATGCTTTAATCAAGGTACTTTAACCAGTTCATTAAACCAGAGCCAAAATTAAAACATACATCAATGCATAATGACAATGAAGATTAATGAAAGATCATTGATCAAATTTCATTAATAATTCATGTAAAATGTTATAGCTGGAGAGATGATAGACTCAAAATAAGGGAGCAAAACAAGCTTTAGGATGAGATGTACACATGTCACATTTTCATTTGATAGATTATATCAGTCATTTCCTTAAGAAATGGTTACAAAAAACTAAAAGATATTCTCATGAGCAATCATCCACTCCCTGGTTACAACATGACTTGAACTAGCTGGTCCTTGAGACCTTAATATTTCCACTTGTTGTTTCCATAATGCTAGCTCTATTTCAAGTTCAACAACCTTTTGCTGACTCTTATTATATTCATTAATAAGCTAATTATACTTCTTGTTATTCATAACTTTTAAACTAGTGTCAGCAATTTTAAACTTCCCCTCCTTTGGTCTTTCAGGGCTTTTACCTCATTCATTTTCAATGCCTTGCTATTTATTTCTCTTGGAAAATGCTCAAAGTCACAGTTTTTGTGCTTTTCCTAACCTTAGTCGCTAGTCCTCTAAGTTTTATAACCTTTTCTTGGAGTTCTAAATTTTCATAACTTCTCGATTCCCCGACTTGGTTCACTTTGTTGAGTTGCAAGTCTTTGTTGTTCATCTTTGTAGTCGGTGAATCGAAGGTTTCCAATACTTCAAAACTTCTAACTTTGGTTCTAAGGTTCCAAGTTTTTGCGACCACATGACATTATGGACTTATCTTGGATTTCAAAGGCATCTCCATCTGATTGAATGCTATGTACAGACTAACCTTGAGTTGTCTTTTCAGGAATTTCAAAAAGCATGCAGGTTTAAAGGCTTTCTTTTTGAGGAATGAATCTGAATGCTGCATTTAATGCACATCCTATCAAAATAATGACATAAGTGGGTGGTGAATTTTTACTAAGTCATTTATCCTACATTCTCATTCTTTTCCAATGTTAGTACTTCTCAAGTGCAAACATTTTATCTCTGTGAATTTGCACTCATGCAGAGTGGAATTCAAAATCATTGGTCTAGCGTGAGGGACACTAAAATTGGGCACCTCAATTTGGAGGATTTTTTGGTGTGCCTGGAGAAAAGGAAGAGAACAACACTAGAAGA
This sequence comes from Sequoia sempervirens, assembly GCA_007258455.2. Taxonomy (NCBI): domain Eukaryota; kingdom Viridiplantae; phylum Streptophyta; class Pinopsida; order Cupressales; family Cupressaceae; genus Sequoia; species Sequoia sempervirens. The sequence continues at coordinate 236,866,435 of VDFB02105785.1, forward strand.
TAAAGTTTTGTAGAGTGGTTTGGTGCATGTGGGAGGTTTTCATGAGGATGTACAAAGCATCGACCTGGTGATTGCATGTGCAAGGGGCTACATTCTAGGACTCGGGAAATTATAGCTATGGATGGGTCAATCATTGTAAGAATTACTCCTGAAGTCATTTCCCACGCATTAAGCATTCCAGAGAGGGAAACTATTGAGGAAAGGTTTGTAGCTATTGGTGACGATTTTTTTAGAATGAATGAGGAATGGTGCAAAAATTCCATTGCGAAGAATTAGTTGAAGTCTGAGAAAAAGAGTAAGTTTTAGTTGCCCTCAAAGCTTAAAATGGTTCATTTTAAGGATGAAATTTTAGATGCTATCACCTTGCTACATCATGTGGTTTGTAATGCATATTCAAACACTTTTGAATTTTGGATGTGTCATTTTATTTCGCTGATTTGTAGTGAAAATAAATTCATTGACTCAGTTGAGATTATTAGTTATCATTTAAACGAGCAATTGATAAATTTCTAGCAAACTGTTTCCTTCCACATGTGCTCATACCTTGTTTACATTCTATCCAGTCAAGAGGTCGTTTGGGAAGGGTTGGAACCGAAAAGGTCTCTAACGTCGAACACACCTGTGTATAGAAGTTTTCCATAGCTCACTAAGGAGGTTGGAATGAGGAATTTCTACCGCGTCAATGATGCATTTTTAATGGAAATTATGAGAAGAATTGATGGAAAACCCGAGCTTCAAGTTTCACCTGAAGTAGCTACTCTAGTATTGAGGTTTGGAATTTTCTACATTCAGTTCAATAGATTCACTTATCTTAGAACTGGAGGTTTTAAGAAGGCTCCATTGAAATTACCCTGTTACCCAAGTGATTTCTTGGTTTTTCTTGAAGTTTTCTGACAGATGGCCATTGTAAATGTTAAATATTCAAACATGGGAAAGAAGGGTTGTTCTTTTCCATTCTCCATGCCTTGAAGTTCATTTTCTTGCAAAAGTAATAATATTGCTAGGGGTGTGGAGAAAGCCCTGAATGAACTCAATTTTCAATGTTTTCCCATGAGAACTAATTTTGATAGGAAGGGTTATGTTAAGAAAAATCTATATTGAGTTGGCAGCTATGAACATCGCACTGATATTGAAGATTTTTGGGAAGACTGTATAGATGAAGGCAAGGTGTATAGAAGAAATTTCGTGAGATTGACCCTAAGGAAAATACAAGATTTTGGTATTTCTTTCAATATTCTAGAAGATGCACAAGAAGACTTAGTGATCATTGATCCTGAATATCGAGCCCCTGTTACTAAGCCCTTGTACAAAATTAATTGGTCAAAGGATGAAGTTTTAGACTTATTGGTCCTTTTTTCCCTTGTTTTGAGAAGAACTTCAGACTGGTTGAATGGAAAATGGCACAAAAGTTTGGGTTCTCCCAATGAGCAAAGAGTTTCATAGATAAAAGAGCAAGGGACTGTATAGGCCTCTGGCATAAATATATTAGCTGGAAAGTAGTCACTAGCTCACAGTCAGGAGGAGATAGTGAGAAGCCAGAAGACACTAGGGCCAACCTAAAGTCAATTTGTGAATAGGTTAGTGTACCCTCGATAGCTAAGAAAAAGGCTAGTCAAGAAAAGCCAGTGCCTAAAAACTCTAAGGGAATTTTTCAATAAATAATTGATTATAATTATTTTCCCACATTTTTTGAAGTTCCCCCTTCTCCAATACGAGATACTTTTGTTTCTATTCAATCAATTGAAAAAAAATAAAAGAAAATGTAAGTATTGAAAGTAGAGACACTGGATTAGTGGCATCTTCCCCAACATGGTTAAAGAAAGCAGTCAAGAAGAAAAGAAAGAATATTCCTACAATGACAATTAAAGTAGATCCAGTTGTCATGCTACTGCAGAGTCACTAGAAGCCCAAAAAGGCTAAGAGGATGTCATGAATTGTCACCGATTCCACTTTTGGGCATTAACTGTTGGAGATTGCTGAGCCAGAAAAGGACCTAAATGAAAATGAGATAACAAAAGCTGACTACAAGGTTACTCATGTTGATATGGGGCCATATACTTTAGAAGGTGATGTATATTATGTTGATTACTCTGTTAATGCATTGTTCAAAAGAAAAAAATAATTGAAAAAGGAGAACCTTCAGTTACAATATCATATTCTTTCTTTAAGAAAATTTATTTCATCAATTGTGACTCTAACCATTGAGGAAGCCTCAAGCTCAAATTTTCAAGGTATTGATTCTGACACTGTAAAATAGGTTAGGAAAAATTTAGGTTATGCTAATGTTGCCAGCAAATGGATAGAAGGGCTTTATTAGGATGGCCTTTTCTACATTAGTAAATTTAGGCAACTCTATGTTATTGTGTCTGATAAAAGAAAGGAATTGGTAGCTGAGATTGAGCAGATCAAGAGAGAACATGGTAGGACATTTTTTGCTTTCAAGGGAAATTGCATAATTACTCTCCATGGAGCACACTTTGTTAATAAAAGAAAAATTGGTGGATGATCCTAGAGAAATTGATCCTGGTTGGTTTGATTCCTTGGATTGGAAATTGTTAGTATATGAAGATTATATCAAGGAAATAAATAAAGTGTTAGAAAAATACTTTGACATATTGGTGAAGATCAAGGAGAACTTCAATGCTCTTGAAGTGTACCTCACAGATGAGTTCAATGAAAAGGTACTGGATGTTGTAGACATAACAATGGAATTTAAAGAGATGTATCATAAAGAAATAGGTGATCCTGAGATAGCCACTGGAAACTTGTTCAGAAAATTGAGTAACTTTTAGACCTATATGAATGCATTTAAGCCATAAAGTGATAACATCTATGAAATGCTAGCTGAGTTAGACTGTGCACTTTCAAAATGGAGGACAAGGCTACAAATCACCACAACTCCAGGAAGCAAAAACATCACTCCAATTGTCACCAAGTATCAGGAATACAGGAAAAGAGTAAATGCATAGGAGGTGTTACTGGAGCAGCAGGAGGTGGAAATAATTGGAAGTGAAAGAGTCGATGCTAGGACCATTGATTAGTTTTTAGTTTTTATTTTATTTTCTTTAATTTGGCTCTCTTGATACTTCAAATACTTTTCATTTAATTTCTAAAATGGTTGTCTTCAAGAAACGGTTATCAAGATAATTTGTAATCTTTAAATATGGGGGTAGATGCTTGGCCAGGGGATCTTTTGGGAAAACTTTGTTTTAATCATTAGTTCACAAAATAAAACTCTACTATTTTTACTACATTTTCTATTATTTCAATATAGAAAGACAATGGTGAAGTTCATGCATGCGTAATATTTGAGTTATGGTGTGTGGATTTATTCTACTTTTGTTGAGTAGTTTGCCAGTGGATTATCTATTATTGGAATGATAGATGTTTGGTTAGTTTCATTACTGTGGAATGTTTATCTGTGAATAAAGATTTTATGGTGATGGATGTGTAAGGATTTCTCAGTATAATTTAGGTGATTTGGTAGTTTAAGCTTTTATTATTTAATTTGTGTGGATTCCTTTCGAAGCTTTCTGGTTAAAAGCATTCCCTTTCATTTTCTTTCTAGTTAAAAGTGATATTAGTTAAAAATAATTCATTGAATATCTAAAGAAGGTAGCTACAACCTTTTAAAATAAGCAGAGAATCACCCTGTGGGATTAAAATAAGGCTTTAATAAATGCCTCGAGGTCAACGGGCTGCTGCTACATGGATTCCATGATTATTTGGAATGAGAAAAGGTGGGGCCCAGGGAGTGGATGATTTGGTGTCTAGTTGGTGAGCTCGTGTTGGCCGATGGAATTTTAAATATAATATCGACCTATCGTGCTCTGTAGTATTGTATTCACTATCATTTGACTCAAAATAATCAATAGTTATTTATAAGTTATGGATGTTGAACTGTTAGCTTTTTTTTAAGGAATGTATTAATATTCCTTTTAGTTATTTATCAAAGATTGTGTGAATGGAAATGCAATAGGAATTTATAAGTAGTGTGATAAGTTTTGTTCTTTAAAAATGATGCAGAATCACATATCAAATTCAATACCATGGAATACAATATAAGATATTAAATATCACAATTTCATGGAATACAATATATAATATTATCAACTATTGTTTGGAATATGATTCATGAAGTGCAATATAAAATAAAATATCATGAAGTGCAATGATTCACAATTTCATTGAATACAATATAAAATATCATCAACTACAGTTTGGAACAATGGAAACTAATTCATGAAGTGTAGTATAAATACCTAAAAGCTGCTAATTCTCTTCCATTTCCCACATGGATTCAAGGTCCTCAAACTGACATTCATCTTGAGATAAAGTAAAAGAGTCATCTTGATTCTGAGTCTTCTCTTCATTTTCTTTAGCGTGTGTCTCAAATTCAACATTCATTGTGTGATTTGTGTCAATGTCATTTGTCCCAATCCCATTGCCACTACCACTACCACCAGTACCAGCATTTGGAATTGGAGTGTTGCACAACTTGGTCCTATTCTTTCACATGTGGACCTCCAGACTTTATACACAGTTCATTTCATCCTCAAGAAAATTTTCAAATTCTTGTCTAGTTTGTTTCTTAGCTTTTATTTCAAAAATGCCAATGTACCAAAAACTCTCATCCTCCACCAATCCCAATATCATTGTTTGACATAAATCAAAATTTTGAAATATTCTGATATCAAATCATGCAATATTTCACTCTGACCTAAGTTTGTCCAAACCTTTTTTATTGATCCCAGTTCAAAGGCCTTCTCCATGTCCATGGATTCATACTGGTCCATATGTATTGCAAAACTCCTACATTGTTGTCTAAGCTTAGCTTCATTTAAAATTCCTTCTATTGTCTAATCATTGTATGCTATACTTTTCAAAAATTGTTTGATCAATATTTTTACTTTATCATGAAAATATTTTGGGTTATCTCGGTTTACCCCAAATTGAGGATACACAATACCCATGGCTTCAAGTATTTCATGTCAAGGGAATCTTTCATGAATCTTCGAGTAAAGAGGTTTTGTAATTTTCTTCAAATTATCACTAACAAATTTAACAATGTCATTAAAATCTTCCTTGTTAACAGCTACTTCTCTACTAGAGCACCTAGATATCTTACAATGGTACATTGGTATTTCATATCTACATACATAGATACATAAGTCCCTTCTTGCATTAAACTATAAATAATTATTAGGATTATTCAAATCATTAATTTTCCACCACATGAAATAATTTCTGCCTTCTTGTGTTAGATCTAGATATAGATGATTGAGGGCCAAGCATGTATGTTTATGTAGATTGGCATATTCATAAATATACATAGTTCTATCTTGGGATTTCTTCACAAGATTGTTCATCACATCCAGCATGGAGAGAAAACTAGCTAAAGTCAAGAGTGTCTCTATATCATTTAACCTATGTAAGAGGTTAGGAGCTTTGTCTACTCTATTGTGATGCCCGTACAACACTGCAATCAAGGATTGATATTCTGAAAGAACTTGTTACACTGGTCCATGTAGGGAGATCCATCCGGTATCAACATCCTTGAGAAGCTTGCTTCTTGGTGTTATTCACTCAAAAAAAATTTGAAATTCTGTGAAACATTTGGGACTTCGACAGAAGTATGCATGGATCTCGTGGACTAGATTTTCGACTTTTGATACTGTAGGAAACTTTCTTATAATTTTGAATGATAAATTCATTCTTTGGACCATGCAATGACTCCCAAGCATGTATGGTACACAAGCAGCTTGTAACTTTGTGCAAACATTGCTCTTTTGACCTTGCATCACTACAACTCCATCAACTCCTACACACACCAACTTTTTGGCAATTGTCAACTCATCCATACCTACAATTTCATTCAAAGATTTCTTGACTAGTTCAAATAGATTTTGTGATGTTAAATTGTACTTCATTTTATGAACACAAAGAAGATGAGCTTGGAAAACATGTTGTTCTACAGTATGCAAATGCATACAGAACCAAGAAGTATTTTCTACCATAGTAACTTCATCTCAAGATAATGCAATGAAATTTGGCTCTTTTACTTTCTCCTTTAAATCTTCCTTTTCCATTGCAGCAAGATAGTTTTCCCATTCCCATCCAGCATTTACTAACCAATGTAAGAGGGGAAAGTGATGAACACCCAAATAAGACAATAAACTAGAATATTTTGGGTAGTCTGTTATAGGATGCCCTCTCGATAAAATATGAAAAACAACACTCATCTTAATAGTTTTTGACAGATTTTTTGCTTCGATTGCTTTTCCAAATTGAGCCTCAAGTGAACCTTGACATGTAGCAAGCTTCAAAATTCTTTGGTCATGCTCTTCATATTCCACATAATACCTAACAAGAAGACATTCTTCCTTTGACTTTCATCGTATGACAACTGATTTTTCCCTTCCATCTATGATTTGTTTTTCATAAAATTTATCTATATTATTTTCTATACTTTCAAACTTTAGCTGCGGTATCTTGTCTCTTCCACATTTCTAACTACAAATTGTACATTTGGCCAATGTTTCACTTTCAATATTGTTTTCTTTCCTGACTGGTACAATGGATGGGTACTTTGATAACCAACCAAGTTGAAAATTCCTTGTCATTTCCCACTCACACCCCATTTTTTTTTCTTTTTCTGTTCTTGCTACCAACGGTGATCCCATAATATTGGTTTACAATTTTTGGCCAAACTAGACACTGAAATAATTTTTTCTAACTAAATCTTCACTTTCGAGAACCTATAGTGGCTAAATCGTGAGGAATTTAAAGATGATGCAAACTAGTGATTTGTGACATTTTTTCTGTAGATTCTAAATATATTTTTTTCAAAATTGTTGGAATTAGATTGCACTTCTTTTTCCATCTCCTTCAAAAACTAGTTTTTTTTAGTAAATAGCATTTTTAAGGAGTGACACTCACCGTATAATGCATAACTTTTTTGCCATGAAGGATAAAATTCTATTTTTTTTTTAATTTAGATTTGTAACTACAATAACTAGTACTTCCAATTGGTTTCATAGTGTTTTATTGAATATTTTTTCCTTAATAAAGTTTCAAAGTCAAACCAATTACACTTCATACATAGGCGGACCGTATAATGTGTAGCTTTTATTGTATGTATCAAAATTCAATTTTTCTTTTTTTGTTGGATCAAGGACTTCAACATCTAGGGCACTCATATTTTTCTTTTTTTTTTGATAACTTGCTATTTTTCCACATGTGCAGAACAAAGAACTTCATTTTCAGTGAAAAACCTACATTCACAAGAAATAAAAAATATATATAATAATCAAATTAAATTTAATTAAAATTATACTTTTTTGGAAGCTTATAATAAGGATTACATACTTACAAAAAAAACAAATTTTAAATGAATTCATTTGATTCCCCAAAAGGTAAATCAAAAGTGGTTTTGTATCAACATTTTGATAGGTGTAAAGGAGACTCCGTTATAGGTATGGTTTAAAACTAGCGGGGTTCTATCCAAGGGGGATTGGTCTAAGGTGGTTTGATCAAACCCTCTTCAATTGGAATCCTTTAAATGGAACTTTTCAAGGCTTAAATCATTATATTTTCTAAAAATATGTGATTTCAGCAAAATTCAGGATCTCCTCGAAAGTGTAAACCACTATTGTGGCAACATCCCAACATCATCCTCAACCAAGTCAATTATCTCATTCTGGCTAACCAAGGTATCCCTTGGAACATATTTTGTGGTATTTCCATCCTTATTTGATACATTTTGATTTAACTCAATGAAAATCTTGCCTTGATCTTCTGGTGGCGGTGAGGTATTGTGAATTCCTTTATTAATATTTGGTGGAAGATTTAATGATGTAGCTCCATCTTGATCTAATGGATCAAAAGCTTTGCCAATTCCAAAGTAATATTGTAAGGTACCTCTATGTTTTGGGAATTTTGATGGCCTCCTAGTCTCTTCACTACCCTAAGGAGTCTTACCCTTGCTACTCGACATATTGATCTCTCACTTTGAATAAAATCTAGGAAAAATTGTCTTCTTGTTTAAGAAGGATAGAGAATATAGATCTCATTCCCTACTCAAAATCATCTTTAATACTGAAGAAATAATGGAAAAGAGATAACACTATGAAGAAAATATCACTCACCTTTAATTCTACATTTTCATCTTTCATTGACTTCTGAATCAAGAAGTAGAACCTTAGAACTGAATAAAATGTGTAAGAATAAATGCCAGTTTTGATTGTATTTATATCAATCCATATTTGGTGAATTCTATGGGATTTTTAAATGGTGTATTAAAAATTTGATGAATCCTACGTGCTTATACAATGATACGTTGTAATTTTCAAGGTGAAATATATCCTCAAATTTAATTATTTTTCAATGTTATAGGTGAAATAGGTCCTCATAAGCAACTATTTATAAATTTTAATTGGTGAAATGGGTCTTCAAAAGCAACTATTTGTAAATTTTAATTGGCGAAATGGGTCCTAATACAATTTTGTTTTAATAGTATTGGCGAATATGTAGGTGTTTTATTACATCCATCTGGGATTTCGGGCAAAAATATTAGTTGGTCCATTTGGAACACATAGTTTGTTATGGTGAATTTGTTGCTTAAATATGCCTCATAAAAAAACCCATTAGAAAATGGACATGCATTGGACCGATAGTTTGGACACCTTGTTGGATGCAATTAATTCGCCAATTTTGACTTGGCTCATTTCTAGAATTCACCAATTGATGAAGATTCACCACTAAAGTTTTCCCTAGTCTCCAAGCTGTCCAAATCACCTTATAACATCCTCTTTCTATCTTTGTAGGGTGAAAAACTTGTTTTACAAGTCTGAAATGGTAGTCCAGGAGGCATAGTTTCTATCTTTTGTAAGGTCATAAGCTCAGGAGGCATTGATTAATTATGAATCTATTGAGCCCATTAGGTCCTTAGTTCCTTGAGTGGTATCTGACCATCTCATGCAATACAAGAATAATGTCTGAGCCTCATCTTCGCATTCCTTTACTTCTTCCAAGCATTTCATCACCTTGCTATGTGCAATTGCACATCTATCCTAAATCTCAAGCAATCTTTTCTCAAAAATCCTTGACTCAACTTCTTTTGCAGCTTGCTTCTTTAAGTTAAAGGTATATTCCCTGAATGGATCAACCAAAAATTTCAAATTCTCAACAGTTGTTAGAGAATCATCAATAGTGGTACCAGAGGTTGCATCTTGTTAAAATTTAATGACATCATTGATTAGCTTAGTCCCCTTTTGATGGGTTTCTATAATTTCCTTTCTCCTAGAGGCAATAAAAGTATCTCTAATCTCCATTCTTTGAACATGTGTGGTCTTATTCAAATCAACATAGCCTTGTTGTGATGGGAGCTAAACCAACTAGGGAGGAATGAATGGTTGAATCTTTATTTGTCTTGTTAGATGACCCTTGAGAGTGTTGCCAAAGGATTCTCCAAATGACTTTGTTGGCTCTATGGTCTTTTGGTATTCTTCTTCATTTCTTTCAACTACAAATTTTTCTTTTTTCTCTTCTTTCTCTTCTTTTTTTCTAGAGGTTTTTTCCTTTTGCATGTCTTTCTTTTCATCCTCTTTCTTATCTTCATCACCCTTATTATCATTGTTCTTTTCATCTTTACCTTCTTCTTCTCCATTTTTTATTTCATTCACCTTCATTTCCAATATCCTCATTTTGTTTTTCATGTTGATCTTCAACATACATTGACATCATTCTTATTCTAATCTTTACTAATTTCTATGGTTGTGTTCTACATGTTTTCTAGAGGAGCAGATGTCTCTAGAGGGGTATATGTATCATCAATTGTATTCCTTAAAACATCCAAATGTGGAGTCTCTTTTATAGAATAAAAGTTTACCTCTTCTACTACTACTTCTTGAAAAATAGGTGAATTAGATAGGGAAGGAATATTTTCCTCTACATCAGTAGCTTTATCTTTACCAAGCTCCTTGTCTTGAGTTGTGTTGGATGAAGAACAAAAAATCATCCTATATTTCTATGCTATGTCTTTCACTGCATCAAAATTTTCTTATTTCAACTTCTCTGTACTATCCTTTTCTCTAGCCATAATAATGGAAGTCTTTCCTTTACCCTGGTCTGCTTTGTGTATGCTTCTAGTAGAGTAGCCTTATCATCCACAAACAATGAGGATCCAATCTTATTCAAAGCATCAATTTTGATCTTGTTTTCTACTTTGAAGGCTTCATGTCTTCTTTTTACCAGAGCTTTCCATACAAAATTAGTTACCTTCTCCTTCATGTTTTCCATATTTATGTAAAAAATGATCATATATTGAATAATAGCATCTATAATTGTTTTCTTATCTTCTTCATTAACTTCATCATATAATTTGGAAATGGCTTCTAATAAGCTATCATGCTCTAGCATATTGTTAACCAAATATTTCAACTTTATAGGTGAATGGGCTCTTATTGGAGGAATCTTGGACTTCTTCTTCTCAGGCTTTGATGTGCTTTCATCTATTTTATTTTCCTCTTTCTTCTTGCGCATATGTATTCTGAAAGCTTTTTTCTCCTTTTCTATCTCCTCTTCTTCAGAGGAATCCACAATATTGATTCTAGCCCTTTTTGATTTAGTACTAGCCTCTTGTGAGGCACCCTCACCACTAGTAGAGACACTTCTTCTCTTTCTTTTCAATTTTTCTTCTTCTAAGACAAGTTTAATTTCTTCTTCTACAACATCACTTAGGTTATGATCTTTAGATTCTTTTTGTTTCTTTCTTCTTTTGAAGGTAGAAATAGGTGTTGTTGGAGGTACATTTTTCCTCTTTGAGGTTTAGATGTTGGGTATGGAGGGTGCAGAGACATCAACTGTAGTTGGAGCATTGGGCTCCACCTTCTTCCCTTTAACTACAGTTGTGGTAGTAGATTTTGGCAATGTAGAGGAAGGGGTGGAAGTTGATCTTCCTAATCTACATAGTCTGAAGGACTCAACAGTTGTCTTGGTTTTCCTTTCTACTACAACTTCCCTTAATCTATCAACTTATTCTTTTGAGAGGCCAGGCCTTCCAATGAGTTGTTCAACTTGCTTGTTACCCTTTTGGTTCTAGCAGGTGTTGAAGTCTCCAAGTATACTTCAATAGATTTCTCGTCATATGTGTTGTGTCTAGGCAAAGAGGGGTCCTTAGGGATGTTTATTAATATTTCAATGTATCTCTTAGCCTCTTTCTTAGTGATTTCATATCCTACAGGTTCAATCCATATTTTTTTGGGTTCTAAACCCTCTATTATGCATTCATTAGTGATACAAAAAAGGTTATGTCATTTTCATACTTCTCCACTAAACTCTTAGGAATTATTTCTCTCATACATGTTCCTTCGGAATACAAAGAAAAATGCAGTCAATGCATCAACTTGTGCATTGTAATCTCTAATGTTGTGTAAATAATAAAAATTTTGGTGTGCTCTTGGTCTGCTCCTGTCCCATACAATGTTTTTACTTCCAAGTAGCTCTCTCATAAAGTAGAAAAGAAAGAAAACAATCAGTGTTCCATACTTGAAAGCATATTTCTTTATTTTGGTTTGATGTAAGTTCTCCAAAAGTTGTTGCCAAAGCAACTCACATAGATCACAATATTTCCCATTTACTACCATGTCATGAGCAACACATATTGTAGTTGTAGATACTGAGTTCTCTCTATTTTGGAAATATATTTTGAGACCAATCATGATCAATCCATACTTCACTATAGGATTGGTGATTGGTTTAGTTGTTAGTTCTCTTCTATCAAATATGACACCAGTTAGCTACATAATTACATCATTCTTCATAGACTTCAACACTAGTATGGGTCTAGTATCACATAATCTAGTCATAGCCTTAATTGCATCCTTTGAAATAAATCCAATCATATCATTCCACATGAGCTTTTCATGCATTTTTCTTAGGGCTATCCTCACATAATTTTCATCCAAATCACTGCTAAAGTTAGGAGACCAGTTTCAAATGTCTAGCTTATTTCGCACTAGGTTTGCATATTTTGGTTTCACCAAAAATTCATCTCTATTTAACTCATTAGGCCATTGATTCTTGAGAACTTGGTGATCATACTCTTCCAATTTGTAATGTATATAGATCCTATTGTCTTTAGTGGGAAAAACCTTAATTCAGATCTTCAAAAATGCACCATCGGGGTCATTCTTGAAAAATTTCCATGAAAACCTCTTAAAATTTGGTCTAGGTCTTTTAGTAATCTCAACTACAGTCAATGTATCCATTATAACCTCAATTCTACCTTCAAATTCTTGTAAAATCACGTATAATATAAACCCACAAAGCAAAAATAGTTGTAAATACCTTTTTCATGCTCAACAAGAACTAGGGGTTGAACCAATTTACCTTGAATCCCCTTTTGTCACTTCTCAATCTACTCTGCTTTCTTTCAAATGTGAAAAATTGATTTAAAATGACTAGGGATTTCAGTTTATACATTATCAATTTTCCCTAATTTCACATTTAATGCTTCAAATTCCCAAAAAGTTGGCAAATACTTCACTGATACACTGTAAACCATAAATTTCTCCACAATAGTTTAGATTTGCATATTTTCTACCATAATATTTTTCAAAAGCTTAAGCATACCATTTTTCACCATATATCTCTGCGTCACTGCTTGACACCTCATATTTCTAGGAGGTTGTTAGATTTTTCTGTTATGGCTCCCCTAAGCATAGTCATGGGCTTAGTTTTTAGAAGAAATATCTACAATAGATGTAGGTACAGATGCATTTGATTCATCCTTGTTCTAAAGTTCCTCTTTCTTCTTTCAAATATTCTCCATTTCTTTCTTAACATCAGTAGGATCAACTTTATTTACTAGATTATTCCTTAGTTCTAGATTAGTCTTCCTCCATTCTTGCTTTTGCATAATCTTGAAATGTGTCCAAGCTTGTTTCAATTGTAGCATACAACATTTTTCTGACCAACCTAACTTCTATTCATTCTTGATCTACATTGGTTAGCCTTATGTCCAAATACATTGCATGTATAAAAATAGTCATTGAAGGATTGAACTATTCTACTAGTATTGAATCTATTCATCATCTGACTTCTGCACTTAGTAGTTCTATGTCAAAATTTCTTGTATGCAAAACATTGTCTAGAAAAGTATCCAACATTTTGATAGATTCTACTTCTACATTGTACAACCTTATGTCCAAATTTATTGCATGAAAAAAAAATACCATTGAAAGATGGGTACCTTTAAATATTTGGTTGTCTAATAGGAGGTCTTCCATTATTTCTTCTTTGATTCTTGAATTTTCTACCATTTCTTTGAGTTTGCTTCTAATTTTCAACCTTGTTAGTTGTTTGATTTGTCTATGAAATCCATCCCTCTTCAAGTACCAAACCACCTTTATCCTTAGAATTTTTCTGAATTGCAATCAATTCATCAAGCATTGTAGTACTTGTTTTGAATTTTTCCTCATGAGTTCTTTCTTTCTCTAGATTAGATCTTAGGGTTGCCACTTATTGTTCAAGCTTTGTGCATTCATCAACCTTGCTTTGTATCTTAGCATTCATAAAATCCTCAATTCTCTTCTTTTCTTCCACTTGCACTTTCAAACCGGCGATTTCTTCATTTTCCCTCTTCAACTGCTCATTAACTTCTCTATGTCTTTCTCTGAACTTCTCTTGGGCTTTCCTTCAAATTTTTGTTCTGATAAATTCAACTTTTTCAATATCTTCAATAGCAACTTTAAGTTCTTGTTTGTCAAACATGTAGTCATCTTCTTCAAATTCAATTGTATAAATTTCATTAAGATGAATAGGATACTTTTTATTAGGTATGTGTTCAAACTCCAAGATCTTCCTCAAGTTAGAATTTTAAAAAGAAACTAGGCTTTGATACCAATTATTGAACACCCAAAATACTGGGAGGGGGTGAATCAATATTCTATTAAACCACTTAGTCATAATCCAACCAATTATCAAAACATATGTAATAGTAGCTATGAATGAGTACATGAAGGAAATAACAACACCACATAACACATGAACACTAGGATTTTTATGTGGAAAACGCAAAATGGGAAAAACCACGGTGAGTGTTAGCTCATAATATATTATAACTAGTTATAAGATATTATAGGACTCATTGTTAGGAATCATTGTCCTTAGAAGGATCATGGCCTAAAATAGGTACAAGACAAAAGTGGCTACATAGCCAAAATGTGAAATTATGTAAGATACACCTTCCTTATGCTAAATTTAGTTCCAATGAAGTTATAAATACAAAATACTACTCTACTCAGCAGTTGGTCAACTTACACAATAATTTTTTCCTTACTCTAATCTCACACATAAAAATTCACCTGTTCGCACAATATCAAATTTTGTGCACATCACCTTACACTTCCTTATCGCATCATGCAACTCAAGAATATTCTACATATATACCCTATTACATCCACATACATCAATTAGGTGAACCTAATTAGATGCAGCCCTATTTCAATTCAAAAACACTTTTTGGCTTCATACTTGAAAAAAAATAATCTTCACACTCAAAAAAAACATGAAAAACATGAATTTAGGTTGGACTAGATCTAAAATAGATCCCCTTAACATCGTAATGCATATTAGTCTTCATAGCACAATTTCAAGTATTAGGTCGGCTAGGGATTAAACTTAATCACATAATAATCCAATCTATCCCACATCAATCGTACACATAATCATAGAAGCACATGCCATCTAGAATATATGTAGTACTAACACTTGTAAATCATCTCCCAAAAAGTATAGAGAATTAATCCAAACACCAGAGTAATGCAAACAAGATGATTCATATCATCTTGTACTGTATAAGCCATAACACAGTTTGCCAAACTTTAACCATTTGTAACATTTAGCCCAATTTACCAAAATTGTCGAAATATTGATCATAGATGTATTTAGTATTCCTAAACAACATACTATAATCACATAAGCCAATATTATAACTTGAGCAAATCTGGACCAAATTACTTGATCAAGGTGTAACCAAAAATGTTTACTGAATCAAACAAAAAATGTCAACAAACAATGTTGACATCAATGGCAACACATAAAAGGGTTCCTTCTTCATTCTATCAACAAAAACATTTTTGGAAATGATTGATTACTTCATCTCTTCTCTAAGGCCTGCACATTGACTATTTCATCTACTCTTAGGAGCAAGTCTGCAATTTTATCTTCTTCATTCATCTTCAGACTTTCAAAATTTCCTTTGTAAGTTTGTTTCTTGGCCTGATTTACCTTATCATCACCTTCATAGATTCTCTTCAACTTTCCCCAAACATAATGTGTATTTTAATAGCGCATTAATTTGACAAACTCTAAGTTAATCAATCCACAAAGAATATGATTCTTTTCCTTGGAATTGTTCTCATATGCTTTATTATCAACTTGGTCAATGGGAGGTGTACTAGGAATTGTATATCCATTTACAACAGACATCCATACATCAAATCTAATGAATATAAATATGCTTCCATTCTAATTCTCCAAAATACACAGTTTTATCCATCAAAGAGAGGTGCTTTGTTTGTGAATGAACCTTCATGACTAGCCATTTTTGTTAACTATCCAAGATCTACCTGAGTTGATTAAACTTCTTCTTAGGAATCTAGCTCTAATACCAATTGTTGGAACACAACTATCTATTGAGAGGGTGGTGAATTAGTATGCCAATTAAAACTAGTCCTTTAAATTTTTTAATGTAAGTTAAAATATTATGTATAGATTCATACACACACACAAATATACATAATACTAGATATACGTGGAAAACCCAACATGGGAAAAACCACGGTGAGAATAGTTGCTAGGATCTACTATCCTAATCTAGCCTCATAATAAAAACCTCATTGGTTACAATGTTTAAGGTCACCAACCCTAAGGAGACACAAATCTCCTGATTTAAGAGCACCAAATCTAAGGAAGCACCTACTCCCTAACCGAGCACCAACTCATCTTTTTGATGGAACCAACCACTCAAATTTTCAATGAAAATTATGGAGCTACAACTATTGATTATAAATTATTCAAATGAATATAATTTAATGTCACAGATCTATTTTGTAATTGCTCATACTCTTCTTTGTTCTGATAATTCTTCATTAGAATATGCATATTTGATGCAAGTTTTAGTGACAGTTTGTTGGACTCAAGGAACACTGAGAGGGGGGGTGAATCAGTGTTCAACAATATTTAAATTACAATCCAGATTTTAAACCATTTACAGCATTTAAACAGAAGTAAAGATGCAAGCACGTGAAGGAAATAATCAAATCACTATAACACCAAGATTTTTATGTGGAAACCCTATTAGGGGAAAAACCACGATGGATGTTAATCCACAATTTATACTCTATTAAAAGTATGAAGAAAAAGGGGAATGCACATGCATTCAGGCACACTTCCTAGAGCTCATTTCTAAAAATTAGGAAGGCTCACTACCTTACAACATATTTGGATTACAACAAAGAGTTGAATTGAGAAAGTAGCATCTACAAATGCCTGGTTTCAGTTCCATTGAGGCTCATAGATCAGATTTTGGACCTTCTATCTGATTTTTCACTTCGCTTTGTTCTTCCTTAATTCGCTTCACAACAATCCTCTTCTGCACAAGTGAAACTATGAATAATCACTCAACAACGATTCTACTATTCACACACTTCAAACATACACACTCTTCCTCTACAAAATAAATTAATAGATCTCTTATATATATCCTCTATCAAAGATTTAGTCACTTCATGTCAGATTCAACAAAATAAAAATATTTTCCAATAGTTAGGTCACTCCACATTTAATATTTAATGTGTACCCATCAAAGTTGGCCATGAAATAATTGGGACCCAAAAGAAAAATCTTCAAGCATAGGATACCTTAACTAATTATACCTCAAATATCCATGACATGCCATATTCACTAAGTTGGCCATCATGAGCTAAACAAAAAATCATCCTGTCGGATCTCCTTATACACCAATTAATGTCACATCACAAAACTTAAAAATAAGATAATATAGATACTTAACAACCTTCCCTGAGATCCACAACTCAAAATGATAATCCGTTGAAGCATACAGATCAAAATACTAACCAGATATCCTGTTCTTCATTCTCTATTTTGGTAATACTCTATTCTTTACTCTGCTTGCTAGTATGAACAAATCCTAATTTACGGACCGGAATAATGACTTATGTTGCCATCAATGAAAACACTAGAAGCCATATGCCAACAATCTCCCCCTTTGGCATTGATGGCAACACTTAGTGAAAAATGACTAAGTGTCAGAACCAATATGATCACACTGCTAGAGCTCAAAATTTTAAAATACAACTCCCCCTTAGAATGATTAGGCATTTTTCACTACTCTCTCCCCCTTTGTCATCAATTAAAAACATATTTTGGATCTCCCCCCTTTCTAATTCAAAAATTGGATCAAAATTTGAAGAAATACAACTGCTACTAGAGTTAGAAAATTATCTTGTACTTATCTTTTATTTTTGGAAGAAATTTCCTCCAAGCTTCCTCAAAAATCCTAATGATTAAGATCAAGTTGTTATTTTCAGATTTCTGGTTGATAATCTGGATGAGAGATTCTATAATTGTGGTTGCCTCTTCTAATTTCTCTCCTTTCCTAAAAACCTCAATTAACTGCTCTAGTCTTCATTTGGTTAATTCCTTCACTTTCCAAAAGGTGTCCACAAGGTTGTTTCTAGTGAATTGACCTTTTTTATGCTCAGACTGCAACTTGTGAATCCTTTTCTTGACTACACCATCCTGATCCTGGAACATGTTATAATCTTGACCAATCTTAATCAGCTCAATTTCAATCTGCTCTAGCTTATCTATGTATCTCCCAATTGCATGAGGCCTAATGAAGACAATAGTTGTAGATGTTGTTTGTTGTTTTATGCATTTCCTCAACACATTCATTTTCCTTTTTAGTTTGGTAAGAGATATCCTGAACTACTCCTTCAAGTGTAGAATTATTTCTTCCTCCTTCCTATCCTAGGACTTAGAAACCATGGCTTCCTTAATGCATTCAATCATCTCTTCAAGAAACACATTCTCCAAACTCTCCAATCCAATGTTATTGTGCACAAAATAAGTGCTTAGTGTTCTTTCAATCAGGTCATGCTCATATGAGGGTCTATCATACCATATTTTAGCAATTTTATACATCCCATCTTTCTCTTGCACAAGTTGTAGTATCTTTACTTCGAATAAAAATCCCTCTTCTTCACTTCCTTCTTCCATTACTACATCTAATTCAACTGATTTTGATTCTTCCCTTGGAGTGTACTCATCAGATTCCTCATCTGGTATGTCCACAATCACTTGTTCTTTACCTTTCCTTCAATTTTTGTAGTCTTGTGTGCCAGAAGAGTGTAATTAGCAATCTGTTGTGCACTTTTCTTCTTCCTCTCCATCTCACTAGAAGAGGATCCAACTTAAAGTGCTCTTACTGGAATGGAAATGTCAATTGCTCCAAAATTCCCTAGCAATTCTTTAAAGAAATTTGCATACTCTTGCTTATAATTTTCCAAAGTATTAGAGTATTCAGAGATCTATTTATGAACTAGTTTGTTCTCTTTCCATACAACATTATTGATCTATGGAAAGCAATTCATAAAATACATCACAAGACATATAACCAAGGTACCAAACCTAAAGGGGAAATCTGCCTCCTTTGTTAGTTGCACATTTTTCATCAATTGGTCTTTTAGCAATCCACATAGGTCAAAATCAAGATCCTCCATTATCATTTTATGAGAGATATAAACTACACCTATCAAAGTTGTGCCTTCCCTATTTCTGAAAAATATTTTGTATGAGATTCCATGCACAATGTACCTTGTTATCGAATCTGTGATCATCGAGATTATCAAAGCCCTTTGATCTCCAGTTACTTTGGTTAGGGTTTCTACTTATTTTTTGGTATATCCCCAACATTGCATAATCTATTTAGATTCCTAATCACCTCTTTCAAAATGAGATAGGGTTTATCCAGAGTTAGAATATCATCATTCAATCTATTCAGGATAAACCTAACGACTTTCACATTATCAAAATAGGGAAATTCACTCCAAATTTCTAAAACTTTTGTGTTTCACACCTTCAAGCCATTTCAATTCATCAACCAACTACATATTTCTCACATCCCTAATCTTCTCACTGCTATATTCATCTAAATTCACCATTCCTTTTATTTGCTTAATTTTCCTTTTCGTATCGAACAAGTTTCTACCAAGCACCAAATTAAGTGAGAATTCTATAAGCAACCGAAATGTCTGAAGAATCCGTTGCCGAATTGACTTTACTCCTTCAAAATTTTGTTGTAGAGGCTCTCCTATTCTTCTTCAATGCAAGGTGAAAAATGAGGGTTCCAAATACCCTTTTATAACTCACACACCTAACCTTTTTATCGCATTAATTGTTTTTTCCTAGGTGTTCTGGATACTCTATTTTCTTAAACAACAAAGGAAGAATTCATCTACGAACCTTATACTTCTCAAATTTATGCACAAGTGATCACCAATACATTTGTAAACTATTAGAACAACTACTGACAATTTCCTACATTTCGGTGCCAACTATCGATAGGGGGACAAAGGATTTTCTTGAAAAATTCCCCCTAGGCCAATGGCCTAAGATCAATTTTTGAAAGAATTACTAGAAGTAGATTCTAGTGCAAGCTTATTTCCTTGATTAGACTCACTCTTCCTTACCCATTTTTTCTTCATCTGATCTCTTATTTCTTCCACAGTCACTTTCCCTTTTCCTTTATCATCTTTTTTGTGAAATTTTTCCTTTGTACACCAGACCTCTTCTATCCATCTTTATGTTCTTGCAAAATCTTGCAATGTGACCAAATCTATTGCAATTGTAACACACAATATTTCTTTGTCTAGACCATTCATTCCATTGATTAGCAATATGCCCAAATCTTCCACAGGTGTAGCATTTAACATTCCTTACACTGGCAAACATACTTCTGCTTTCAATTGACTTATGGCCAAACTTATTACAACTGAAACACTATCTAGAGAATGATGGACTACTTGAATTCATTTTACTTTTTCATTGAGAAGCCATATGACCAAATTTATTACAAGCAAGGTAGTGACCATTAAAATTTTGAGCATTGGGTTGTCTTACTAGATACCTTCTACCTTTGTTCATCTAATTTCTTTGTCTAGAATCCTTATGTTTAGATCCAAAGCTTTATCCCTTCTCATATCCAAGACCTCACTTGTCATTTGCATCCTTCTGTCCTTTAGTCACCTCATCAAGCTTAGCAAAACTAATCCTAAACTTCTCCTTGTATTCATTTGCAGTAGTGAGTTCATCTCTAAGAATAACTATTTGTCTTTCAAGCTCTTGTTCATTATTTCTAGATTGTTGCAATTTAATCTCTAGTTGAATGAATCCAATATTAACTCTGTTGCATTTTTTAAATATTTCTTTTAAGGACTAGGCCAGATTCTCCTCATTCTTCTTTCTTTCTTCAATCTCCTTAGTTATCTTCATCACCATAGATTCCATCTCAAGCTTTAGAGTAGCATTGTCTCTAGCAAGCTTTTCACTTTCTTCAGTTATTTCTTTTAGGGTCTGATTCAAGTGAACATCTTCCAAGCATTTACTTTTTTTTTCTACTTTAGCTAATCACATAGTTCCTTCCTCTTTTCTCTTGACTCGTTGATTTTATCCTTCAATGATTGAATGAATTTTTCAACATCCTCAAGATTTTATTTTAATTCCATGACTTTTGCTTTAGACTGATCAAGATCATCAAGTGCCACCAAAAGTTTCTATTGAATACCACCAAATTCCATTGCATTCCAAGATCCACCTGAAGTTGTTAAACTTCTGTAGAGGAACCTTGTTCTGATACCAATTGTTGGGCTCAAGGAACACTGAGAAGGGGGGTTGAATTAGTGTTCAACAATATTTAAATTACAATCCAAATTTTAAACCATTTACAACATTTAAACATAAGTAAAGATGCAAGCACGTGAAGGAAACAATCAAAACACCATAACACCAATATTTTTTTGTGGAAACCCTATTAGGGGAAAAACCATGGTGGAGGTTAATCCACAATTTATACTTTGTTAAAAGTATGAAGAAAAAGGGGAATACACATGCATTCAGGCACACTGCCTAGAGCTCACTACTCAAAATTAGGAAGGCTCGTTTCCTTACAACATATTTGGATTACAACAAAGAGTTGAAATGAGAAATTAGCATTTACAAATGCCTAGTTTCAGTTTTGGTGAGGCTCATGGATTAGATTTTGGACCTTTTGTCTGATTCTGCACTTTGCTCTGCTTTGCCTTAATTTGCTTCACAACAATCCTCTTTTGCACAAGTGAAACTATGCATAATCGCTCAACAACCCTTCTTCTATTCACACACTTCAAACATACACAATCCCACTTTACAAAATGAATTAACTAATCTCTTATATATATATGCTATCAAAGATTTAGTCGCTTCATGTTGGCTTTAGCAAAATAAAAATATTTTCCAATAGTCAGCTCAATCCACATTTAATATTCGATGTGTACCAATCAAATTTAGCCACAACATAGCTAGGACCCAAAACAAAATCTTCAAGCATAGGATACCTTAATTAATTATACCTCGAATATCCGTGACATGCCATATTCACTAAGTCAGCCACCATGAGCTAATAAATAGAAAATCATCCTATCAGATCTCCTTATACACCAATTAATGTGACATCACAAAACTTAACAATAAGATAATATAGATACTTAACAACCTTCCCCAAGATCCACAACTGAAAATGATAATCCGGTGAAGCATACAGATTGACATACTAAATGGATACCCTGTTCTTCATTCTCTCTTCTGGTAATACTTTGTTCTTTACTTTTCCTGCCTATATGAACAAATCCTAATCTACAGACCGAAATAATGACTTATGTTTCCATCAATGACAACACTAGAAGCCATATGCCAACAAAATTGCTATGATTCACCTTGGCATGTTCTTTTTTCTTCCATAGATGGAATTTTGGAGGATGTGACAAGTTTTTTTCTTGATGGTAGTAATCATGGTTGATTTTGTAGGTATTTTATTGTATCATGAGAGCATGGTGAAGGTTCAGGTGATACATGATTGGATTAGGGATGTTTTCCCCTTGTTTTTGATTCGTATGGGTGTATTTACAATGTATGATGTCAAGTGGGAGAATGCTAGGATTAAGTTGTCATATACCTTATAAATCATATGTCATGGTTCCAACATCCTTGGAAAGTGTCCCTAAGAACTTAGGGTGTATTGGGAAATTATTTTATAATATTTATTCTCGCCATTGTTTGTAATGCATTCATAAGGGGTGATGGGTTCCACTCATAGTGGTAAAGGTCACTTATGGACATGAATATTTTATATTATTTCCCTCACATGTTTATGCCTAGAATATGATGGTAAAATACAAGTGAAGTGGACAAATGAGTGACTATTGGGCTACTCCAAGTGGGTGCTTGGAAAGAGGAAATAGTTGTCTGTTGGTATTCCATCTTTTGTTGTATTTAATGTAATGTTTATTTTCCAAGTTTAGGCACCCAATTTGGAGTGAAAGAATTAGATCAAAACTAGCATGCTTTTACATTCCAAGGTTTGGAAATTTTGAAATGAAGATTCATCTTTGGGTGCCATGTTTGGTGCTTACGACCTCTTCACAAATCTATAAAATCAGCTCCTTGGACGTAGAAATTAAGAGGAATAATTGAATGTAGATTTACTTTTTCAAAACAAAGACATGTTGAAGCATAAAGATCTTGTCCATAGCTACACAAGTGCTAAAAAGTGTGAGGAAAAGAGGAGAATGACAATGAATGTATTGTAATCTAATTTATTTGAAGATAATGCATAGTTGGCCTCTCTTTTTGGTAGAGTTTTTCTCGCAAAGGTTTCTCCATATAAATCTTGTGTTGTGTGATGTATTTTGTTTTGTTGAATTGTTCCTCTTTGCTACTATCTTATGGTGATGTTATATTTTATTTATTTCTATTATAAGTTCACATGAGGTGGTGTTATTAAGAATGCTATTTTTTCTAATTTTTCAACATCATAGAGAAGATGGATCTAATCATGGTAATTCCATATTAAGGTCACTTAATTTAATATTTGCATATAAGTTTTACAATTTCATATTGTAGTAGTCCAAGCCTTGTATCTCATCCATTGAAGTCATAACCTGATTATTTAGATACAGATTGAAATTCTCCAACATGTACAAGACCAAATATTACACATATAATGGGAGTTTTGAGCAAGTATATGTAAAATCTAGGAAAAGAGCATTGAAACACAATATAATGGATTCTGAAGTATTTGAGAGGTACTATTACCTAGGCATTATATTTTGGAGGTTCCAACTCTTCTCTATGGGGATATTTTGATTCACATGTTGTAGGTGATATAGATAGCAGGAGGAGCACCACAAGTTATATTTTTACTATAGGTGGAAATGTGGTTATTTGGGTTTCCATATTGCAAAATGATGTACTTTCAACAACAAAAGTAGAGTATGTTGTTTATATAGAGGCTAGTGAAGATATTGTTTGGTTACAAATAGGATAGCATGTTGTATAATGATATCCAGAGTGTCATTTATCTTTCCAAGAACTTAGCCCTATTGAGATAATGGATGTTGAATCATCCAATGAAGTTGCACACTCTTCAAAGGATCTTGCCAAGAAGAAACTCACCCACACAAAAAGTGTTGCAACTAAGAGCATGCAAATGAAGATTGATATTGATCTAGAATATTAGATACTAGATGATTACAAATGTACAAATTCCTTGAATATATAAGCATACGAGATATGCAAAATGCAATATGATGTTGCCATGTGTAATGATCTAACATGTGACAACATGTGAACCCTACTTAGAAAATGATAAAAGATTGAGATAAGTTCTAGAAGGATAACTCATCTTCTAGAAGGAATCTTATCCCTACAAACATGGAAAGGGGAAATTATCCCATTATTTATGATTTATCTAATTTATGCAACCTAGGACTAAATAATGCAAGACCTAAGTTAACTTATGCTAGTGTAATAATTAATTAATTACACTAACGCCCCCCCATAAGTGCAACTTAGGGAGGAAATGCAATGATTATGCAAAGATGATGATGATGATGATGGGTCCTAGCTATGAGGCCATATTAGGTACCCATTTACAAAGGAGAATGAAGATGCAACTAATCTCCCACAACCGAAGAAAAGGGGAAAACCTAGTGGGAGAAAAACTCCTCTCCAAAAAAGAGATAAAATGCAAAGAATTGAGAAAGGATGGGAAGGATGGAGGACTCCCAAATACCCCCCAAATACCCCCCAAGTACACCATTCATCACATGGATATAATACAATAAATGGCCCCCGCATAGGGAGGAAATAGAGAGACTATATAGCCCCCCTCAGAAGATGTGATGACCTACAAAAATGGTAAGCGTCTGAAGACAAAACAAGATCCAATTTCGACAAACAACTTGTCTCCCTTTCATAAGAAACAAAACCAAGTCCAAGTGTAGGGATGCTTCCCATTCCAGATAGGAATTGAAGGAAGGAAGGATGAATATGGATGATGATGTCTCTGAACTCTGCTCAAATGTCTTCTTGCCTGATGAAGATGCCACAATCAACTCAGGTGCATACCCAATCAATGAAGAAGGTGACAAACCAAGATGATGCAGAAATTGATGTTGAACAAGATCCAAAGATGGTGCTGCAATGATCTTTCCATTGAAGGAATAGATGGAGACTGGATTACCCCCCTAGAATGAAGTGTCCTCAACACCACTGAAGGAGGTCTAAGGCAAAAAGGTGTCCAAACAACAAGTATCCCGCTAGGAAGAAGAAAATCCAATGGTTGATGTTGAAGAAACTCTGACTCTTGAATGGAATTCAAGGGAAGAAGTCTCAAACATGAAATATCTAAAGAGAAACCAAGTGCCTCCAAGATAGTATTAGGATCCCCAATCAAGGTTGAGACAAAAGGATGAGGAGACTCAAGAAAAATCTCCAAAGTGGGATTTGAATAGAGGAGTGATATCCCCTCAAGAATGTTCTCCAAACCTGTAGAAATAGCCAAGTCAACAATCCTTGAAACAAATCCATCTTGTGATGGTTGAGACAAAAGGATGAGGAGACTCAAGAAGAATCTCCAAAGTGGGATCTGAATAGAGGAGTGATATCCCCTCAAGAATGTTCTCCAAACCTATAGAAATAGCCAAGTCAATAATCAATCCTTGAAACAAAGCCATCCTGTGATGTCAAGTCTGGAAAATTGAATGTGTCCTAATGAATGATGATGGAAGCTTCAATCAATGAATCTGGACAAGGAATCACTAAATGTGAAGGGATACCAACTATCTCTGATGGAGAAGAAGCATTTGAGGATGCCTTGTCAACCTCTTCAGAAGATTCAAGGCAATCAACCTACTATAGAACAATATCATCATGGGGTACCTGATCTGAGGAATGAAATTTTGAATCATGACTATCAGGGAAGGGTGGAGTGTCTGATCCTCCATATATCTCCCAAAGATTATTCCAAAGGATGTGAGGACAATCACAATGATGAATAGTACTCAAAACATCATAATCAACTTGCATTGCAATGATCTCTAAGACAGTGTATTTGATGCAACTCAAGGAAAACTCATGAATAACTTCACTTGGATGGGGAATGATACCATATAGATGTGGCAATAAATCAAGTGATTGAAGATGGTGGATGATCCCATCTCACCATTGTTGATAGTTACCTTGCACAACATAGTCATAGAAGGAATATATGCAAGCCCCATAATGTCCTATTAAATTTCTCCAAAAACCAAAGACAATGACCTTCAACAACAAATAAAGACTTCCAAATATGATATGCAACTGAAGTGATGCTACCTGGATCAAATATTATTTTCCCAAGCTTAAGGATATCCAAGTTATTGAAGAAATGCACCAAATTGAACAAAACCAATGCAAGAGTACCTGGAGCTAAAATTGATCAAATTGAATGGATTAATTAAAAAAAATTCTAAATCACCTTCTTGATGCCATTGGAATCACTGAAATTTGATGAACGGTAGCAAAGATATGAGTTGTTGAGTCTAGAATGAAGGGTTGGCTTCAGTTGACTATAGAATTTTCTATAAGATTTTTTTTGCATAATGTATGTCACCACTAGAAATTAGACAAAATTCTCTTTCTGATAGTATCTCGTTTGTTGATTTTTGATACCATGGTGAAAAGTTATGAGAAAATGAAAAAAATGCCTAGATGAGGCACTTTGCAGGCTAACAAGGAGCAAAAATCAAGCCCCTTGGGTGCTAGCACCTGGTTACTGATGTGAACATGGCACAGGATGAGGCAAAAAAGCACCCTCGGATAGGGTGGTAGGGCTGCAGAACTAGGCAGAGCTCCTTTGAAAGAGTGGTGTCGCTTCGATAAGGTGGCCCCCTCGGTCCACAATGTGATCGACGACAATGACAGGGGCTTTTAACAGTCGTCGACAAGGAACACCAGAGCCGGCAGGGTGATGGCTGGCCTGTGATGAGCACTAGTGTTGGATATGAGAGCCATGAATGGACATGGTAGTCGGTGAACAAGGATGACTGATCGACAATGGTCGGCGATTAGAGGGAGCTTGGGTCAATGAATAGAATATGGCTGGTGATGTGACGTGCCCCCTAGTGGGCTGAAAAAACTACACCCTCCTAAATGTGGCTGACGTAGATTTTCTATGTCTATAGATATGATTTGATGGGGTTGACAATAATAATATATTTGATTTTTTATATTGCCAAAGGAAATAAAAAATAAGAATATATATGCCGACGAATAAAAATATATATCTACAGAAAAGAATTTATTTTTTACTAGATATAATATCAACTGATTAATCAAACCCAATGATGCCAATAAATAAATTAATGCTGACTATGAATAAAAAGCAGGTCGCTCCATAATTTTTTTAAAATTTTTCTACAACTATTGAGAAAGCCCAAAATATTTCTTTTGACAAACAAATAGAAATTAGCCTTGATTTTTTGAGATAGCAAAATGGCCTACAACTAAATTTTTTTTGGCTCAAAGGACAACTGACTAGGATGATTTGTTTACGACAAATTGTGCAAATTGTATGATTGAGTTTGCAAACCCAAATACCTCTATTGCTCCTGGGTTGATGAATCTAGTTTTGATGATTGGACAAGTGATCCTAGGGTTTTGAGGCCTTCTGAAGACAATGGCAAGCTCAGATCTGACTCAATCTGTGCCAAAAATCAGCTTGGTCCTTGGGTGGAGTCAAGTAGCCTACAATGGAAACCTTCAAGCCTGTGATGAATCTCTCTAGCCCAACTTTCAGATCTTGGGATGAACTCTCAATGGAATGGCTTTGATATCATGTTGGAATAATGGATGTTGAATCATCCAATGAAGCTGCACACTCTTCAAAGGATCTTGCCAAGAAGAAACTCACCCACACAGAAAGTGTTGCAACTAAAGGCATGAAAATGGAGATTGCTATTGATCTAGAATATTAGATACTAGATGATTACAAATGTACAAATGCCCTGAATATATAGGCATGAGAGAGATGTGAACTACAATATGATTTTTTCATGTGTCATGATCTAACAACATGTGACAACATGTGAACCCTACCTAAGAAATTATAAAAGATTGAGATAAGTTCTAGAAGGACAACTCATCTTCTAGAAGGAATCTTATCCCTACAAACATGGAAAGGGGAAATTATCCCATTATTTATGATTTATCTAATTTATGCAACCTAGGACTAAATAATGCGAGACCTAAGTTAACTTATGCTAGTGTAATAATTAATTAATTACACTAACAAGCCCTTCATTGTAAGACTAAACATGTACATCTTAGGTATCATTTCATATCATTAGTTTTGGAAGATGGATAGTTGAAGTTAGAAAAGATACACACTAGCCAAAATCTTGTAGATACATTGAAAAAGATAGTAACTCAAGAGAAATTGATTTCCTAATCAGTTTTAGTTGGCCTTCAAGGATGATGGTGCAAGTGAGAAACTTTCAAAGTTCAAATTTGGATCCTAGTCTAGTGAGTGTAGTAGTGATGGAGTTGTTGTATTTAGTCTCCAATCAAGATATTGTTAGAGGAGACTAATTATCTTTCTGTAGTTATTGTGATCAACCTCCAAGTGGGAGATTTTTGGTTTTGGGTCATGATCTTATTGGTTCTAGAAACCATTTCATCATGGGTGGGTCATAAAGGGTACCCGCTTATGAGGTTTGGGGGGATGGTCCCCTCCGTGGGGAGACTGAGGGCCATGCACCCCAACAAGGGTTTGGGGGAAACATCCTCAAAAGCCACATTTTATATATAATTTTTCATTGCAAATATAGATCATTTAACATTAGGTCACAAATCTAATAGTAGAGATTATGAACTGGTTTTTCTTGCCTTAGAAGGCAACCCCATTTTATGAGGGCATTATATTGTATTGTGTGTGGAGAATATGAGAGAGAAAAGAGGAAGTTACAATGAATGTGTTGTAGGTTGTATCCCTTTATTTTATTGGATGGAATTAAGGACTAGTTGTTTCTACATGGATGTAGCCCATATTAGGTGAACCATGTATATATTTCTTCAATTTTTTTGTTATATTGTATCTTATTTTTACATTCATTTTATTATCCTATTCTTAAAAAGTATAAGAATTGAGAAAATTTCAATTTTCCCCCTAGTTTAACCTCTATTGATTTATTTTGAAATTTTTCATTGAACTTGGTTCTTCTTTTCTCTTTATGTTGATGTTTATGTTAGAACTTATTTTTAAATTTCATTTTCTCAATTCCCATTATAATCTTTCTTTTTTGGGTATATGGGGTGTATAGTTAGCACATGTATTTTCACCCCTTTTGGCCTCACCCAAGTTGAGGGGGCTAAGAACTTAGGCATCCTTATCACTTACCTTTAGTAACCTGGAAGCTACTATAGGGTTACTCGAGATATCTTCCTAGTCACCCTTGATGGTCAAGAGTGATTAGTAACTTTCTTGTTTTACATCATTTTATGGATATTTTTGTTAATTATTTTCATCAAAATTTAAAGTTATATGATTTTTTTTTGTATTTTTATGTTTTTATGATCTTCAAAGTTTTTGTAAAGGCTAGCATGGTTAACAAAAAATTTCAAGATCCTTATGTTTAGTCTAATGTCACTAGGGAGCAAGCATGGTTCATAGATGTCCTAGAGGCATTAAGTAGAGAATATATGACCATCCTCTAGAGGGATGGAGTAGTAATAGTTCTACATGTTGTGATTGTTTATCCTTCATGATTCTTATATGATATCTTGACCTATTGGGATGTTGATTATAATACCATCTAATTTTTGTGGGTTTGAGGAGAATAAATGATCACTCTTTACACTATGTACTACATCCTAGATGTTCTAGTTCAATGAGAGAGGTTAAAATTATAGTGGATTATAATTCTAAGGGTAAAATACTTTCCTAGGTCACATTCTTAGGTGTTGATAAATGAGGAGATAGGTTGGGCATCCAACATACCTTAATTCCTTGGCCTTTCATTTTAGTTAGATGAAATATTTTTATTGTTTTTATTGCAATTTCTTGTGAGAAGGTAAGAGTACCTCCATCCTAAGATGTTGTTAGGCATCAATGATTCAAGAAATTGAGTATGGTATGATTTCTTATTGTGGTTTCAACATACTAGTATCAATTTACATGGATTATATCAGATTATAAGATGAGGATCTTTATATTTTAGTCATTCTACCTTAGTTATGGTATGGATCTTGGATCGCCTTAGACCCTATTTGTATTAATGTACCTCTATGGATCCCACAAATCCTAGAGCTATTAAGTGGTACAAGCTTAGACTCTTTAACATGATAGTGCCAACAATGGTGAAATTTATTAATGATTACTTCATTGAAAATCCCTATACTAATATAGAAGAGAGATGGATGGGATATATTAATATTTGATTGTATTGATATGGAGCATGCTACTTCACATATATGAATGGTCTCATTAAGATCCAATACCTTTTATGAGTCATACAACAAATCAAAGATAATTTTTTTGTATACTTTATGTTATACTACTAAAATCAAGCGCTTTCTTATAGAACCCTCAAAATCTAGGAACATATATAATTACATGAAATTTATGAGGATAATATTGGAGAAAAAAATAAATATGTATGGATAACTTAGTTTATGATGTAAAGAGTGAACATGAGGAGGAGGATGAGGATTACATTAACAAGGATGAAGAGGAGGAGAGGTTATCAAAGAGTGAGGTCATGAGATTTTTTCAAACTAATTATACCATTTAAATGATAAAGGAGTATATGAGGGCCTTTAATTCCACATGTTAGCTAGGAGATTCTCTTTTATTACTTTTCTTCTTGACTCTTAACTTTAATTATTATATCTTGCCACTAGATTATGATATGATATCTAATAGATATCATTTTCACTTCTTTTTATCTTCATCATATAGGTACTATTTGGGACATAGAGACTTGATTAGGATTGTATCCTTAAACATTTTCACTATTTTCATGGAGAAAGATGAATAGGTACTTTTAGTTGATGCACAATGGTGTGTTGTAGTTAAATGACATACTAATACATTTGTTCTCTTGTACTTAGAGGAATAGATTTATTATATTGGAGAATAATGTAGTTGTACTTAGATAGGTGGATAGTGTTAGGATTGGTTGATGACCACACACTTGACCATTCTTTAACTTGAATTCTAACACTATTTTCTTCTTAGGGATAGTCTCAAAAGACTCATGCATATTTAGACATAATGAATAGTAGGAGGATATGATGGGAAAGACTGTTGGAAGTTATATGGGTAAAAGCTAACCTTAGGGATTTTAATGATGCTTTGTGCCCCTTGGCACTTAATTTAGTTCATTTCCCCCTCACATAGGGAAATTTTGTATTTTATGCACTTTACATAAAATTTTGATTCTTCTTTGATGGATCACATGTACTTAGTGTATTGATACTCTTGTGCATTTGATGCAACTTTTAGTTTCTAAGACTTGGTATTTGATCTATATATTTTTGGTGATTGACATCTTATTTTTTCTCTCTTATGCACATAGTTATCTTATAATATAATTTTTATTTTATGGACTTATGTTGACATAGATTCCATCTTATACTTATTTTTTATGTCATTTTTTCTAATATATATATTCTATGTGTAGTATGTATGGAGGTATGTAGATTATTTGATGGATATGGCATAAAGGATTCACATGCTTTATTTTGGAAGATACCACTTTATATTATACTTATTTATATGCATGGTTTCTTTTTATGGTATTCTTGAATCAAAGTGATTGTGGTTTTACATAATCTAGAATGACTCACTAATATTATGATAGGTTTTTTAGGGAATAAAGTGGGAATGAGAATATGAGGGAAAATAGTTTTATTATAAATTTTATAGAAGCTTAAAGATTGTTCTTGATCTAGATTTACCATTTAGAGTACCTTTATACATTTGACATGCAAATTTTTTTATTGGTATCCTCTAGACTTTGACCAAAAGATGGTCAATAGGCCAAATCAAGGGTAAATGGAATATCCTTAGCAAGTATGTCCTTTTGAAGGTAAACTATAATAATGGTTATTTTACCTAGTTTTTTTGTGTATGCACTTTTCTTATTGATTCCTTCTTTTGAATGACATCCTCATAGATTTAAACTGATGGGTCTCCACCTATGAGCATAAATTTTTTGAGAAATATTATATTATTTTATCTGATAGTTTTTAATAAAATCCCTAATAATCTAACCCCCATTACACAACTCATCACAAAATATTGGACTAGTTGAATATGGATGTTATTTTTTATTTTATTAAATTTGATTTTCTTACCCCCTTAACTTAACCCTAGACTACTAGTAAGAAGAAAGGGCTCACTATTGAAGGCTAGGTAAGGTGAGGAAGGGACTAAGCACAACTAGATGGGTACTATTTGCATGTAATGAATATGTAGAAGGAATAGTAAGTAATTACTAAATGAAATGAACTCATATACTACACCTAAATATACCTTTGATTGAACTTGAAGAGATGAAGCACCAATTATTGAGAAGGATTATAAAAACCTCTCAACACCTCTTGTTGTATACCAAATGTGTGTATTTTATATTGATTTTTTATGTTATGTGGGTGATCTCTAAACTAGTAGCATGAATTTGAATTTGTGAGCCTCTTCCATTTGGCTTGGGAGAGGGTTGATTTATAGATTAAGAGTATAATTGATCAAAATTTCAGTTTGATTTATTGGATCAATTACTTAGGATGATTGAGAAATTTGGAAGAAGGAGAAGCCTCCAAGTTCCACCTTGTGATTGGTGTACTTAGAGATGGAAAGTATAAAAAGGATTTCAATAGATAGGATTGATTTTATTTGATCAAAAGATGAAACTAAGTGTCCTCACACATATGTGAGCATTACCTTGGGTAAGTGAGCATAAGATGTGGTTCCTCTCACACATGTGTGAGAATAACATAGGGATGTGAAATTTCTAAAGTGAGATCTCTCACACATGTGTGAGAGTTACATGTGCAATATGGGGGAAATAGATTTTATAGGATAAATATATGGATAGGATTAGATAAGAGGATTTCTAGATAGGTGGGATGGATGTGAATAGAGATTAATTATATTAATCCTATTTAGGAATGTGAAAGAAGATTAATTAGTTAATTAGTAAGTTTTAATAAAATAATTATTTCAGGTAGAAAAAGAGGAATTAAATAAATAGTTTATATTTATTCAATTTTTAAAGGATAGGGATTTGAATGATGAACTTAAATAATTAAATGTGGATTTATTTAATTAAGGGCAAAATATAAAGGTGTAGAGAAGGGGGATTCACTGCTCCTAAGTCTCTAACACACCAAAGAGTCTACAAGGAGAAAACTATCCTAAACTACCTCAAAACTACCTCAACTTTAGACAAAAAGAACAAGCTAAAAATGAAGGACAAACCAAACTCTATTTTTCTTATGTTTTATGATAGAGGTTTATTGAAAGTAGGTGAGTGGACCATAGAGGTCTCAGATTGCATAACAATTGGCTCTTTGTGATAGGATGACAATGCATGGTTTGGACTCAGCATGTTGTGCTAGAGTCTCAGAGATGCACTGGTGTCTTGTACGGACAAAGGGTCAAGTTACAGATTGAAACCCATAGATTCTATCGATAACCCAAAAGTTTTTGAAAAAATATATGGAAATGTAGGATAAAACAAGAAGAATACTATAACTTATAAATATAAACTATTCTAATATCAAAATGACAAGGAAGAAAGAAGAAGAATTCCAACTTATTGAAGGTCCATTAGCAAGCTCCTTATGATTAGATTGTACTTGCACACACGCTAATAGGAAAATTTTGTGGTTGTGTTTTAAGGTTTTCCTCAATCAAACCCCCATTTTGGTGTTCTTACCTCCACAAATAGCCAATAGACCACAAGATGTAGAAAAGTGACAAAGAAATAGAGAGCGTATATGCAAGATAGTAGAGAGAAAATACAACCTAGATGCTACTCTACAAGTGTGATAATGAAAATAAAAAAATAGACACAAGATCACCTCCCTTTCTAAGAGCTTGTGAGGTTGAGAGAGGAAGGAGAAGAATAAGAACACCATGCTAATGGAGTAGATCTTTGGGAACATGCAATAATAATGGTGTTGGAGTAGCAAGATGGTGTAGAAGTGAAGAGAAAGAGAAAGAGAGTGAAGTATGAAGTGATAGAGAGTGAGAATGAGATGATAGAATGAAAAGAGAGCTTGAGAGAGTCCAAGAATGAGATTCAACATGCCAATTTGGAGGAAAAAAGGTCATTCCTAGTGGTCAAGATTCAAAGAGGGATGTTACATTCGTAGTTGATAGAGAATCATAATGCCTCTAATGTTCCCTAACCCAAGAATTATTTTAGGATAGAACCACGATGTGTAGACATCCTCATGATGCATGGGTGTCCCTGATAGAAATTCCCTCACTAATGTAAAACAACAAGGACATGTGTGTGAAGCAAGGAAAATGCAACAATTTTTTTGCATTATCAAACTTGTAAGGCTAAATGAGGGGAATATAATGGGAATTTTTACTAGGTGCAAATTTATGCCATTTCATATTTCCCTCAATTTAGCGAGCATATGCTTCGATGCATATGTGAGATAAAGTAGAAAGAGGTTGAAGAGAATATACCAAAATCATAGAGAAGCATTCATTTGATCCTACATACTTTGACGCAAAAGAGGAATCTCCACCAAGATGCAAAGATGACATAGGTCTTCAATCCTATAAAGCTAGTTGTGATCTCACCACAAACATGTTGGGTTGTATAAAAAATGTTAGGTGAAAAAGTGAATCATAATAGACATAATTCTATAAGACACAACTTGATACAAGCTGACATAACAATACACGGTCTCATCAGATAAGACACAAGACACAATCTGATCAGATGATAAGCCTATGGCTACTACAAACTACATTGCAGGATAGTCACATAAAAGATAGGTCTAGTCAATTTTCCCCCAAGCTAGACACCGAGATATTATATATCAAACACCAAGACACATGATATAAAATATTGGACATGAGACACTAATTTCTGAACACCAAATAAATCTTTTGAAAAGAAGGATTTTGAAAAGGGGTTCTTTCAGCAAGGAACCCTTCAAGACATCAAGACACAAAGGGGCCCTTTCGAAGGAACACGCCTTTCAAACGACACAAAAATTTCTACAAGTGATTTTTTCATCAAGGAATCCTTTTGAAAGATCTTTCATCAAGGAATCTATTGGAAAGAGTGCACATTTTTTGAAAGGAAAGTTTTCAGACTCTTTCATTGGAAATAATACTCCTTTTTTGAAAGGAAAATTTTTGGACTCTTTTGCTAAGGGATCCTTTTGAAAGAAGATTTTGTCAAGGATTCCTTTTTGAGAGAATACATCATTTTGGAAAATGAGAGTTTTTGACAAGGGATTCTTTTGTTAAGGAATTCATTGTAAAGAAATATAACACCAAGGAATACTTTTAAAAGAATTCTCCATGTAGCAAACTAGACAAGCATGATAGCCCCCCCTTAGGATGATGTGTCCTATCTAAAGGAGCACGTGGCATCCTAAGGAGAGAAAAGAGAGACAAGAGATGTTGTGGCATGGGATACATGACAAGATGTATTCATGGTATGTTGTCACACATGTGAGGGACAACACATGGAAACCACAACATCATAAAGCAGAAAAGTAGAGGCAAAGAAATCAAGAGATAGGGGGATCTAAGAATTCAAGGTTAGAATTGTCCATAAATATAGATAAATATAATATAGTACACGTATGAACTATCATCAATCCCCAAATTTTTAAGAATGTGAAGAATGACACATGAAGATAAAGTAAACCAAAAATTGGGTCAACATGGAAGAAGGCCTAAATGCCCCCAACACTTTGCATTGTCCCCAATATTGAAAAGAATGTTATGACACATAGAAGAATGATTACAAAAATAGAATAAGTGTACAATAGATTTTCATGCCTGTATCCAAGTACCTACAAGGGTAGCAAGGGTCCTCCAAGAAATATGACAAAAATAAAAAAACAAGCACTTGGGAACATAAAAAAAATAAACAAATCTAATCTACAGATGTGCTATCCTTGAATGCAGTTGCGCTCAATTCATGGGATAACCCCTATGAAACTTGTTTGTTTCATAGCTCACAAAATCTAAGAAAAAAAAATGAGGAAAATTGCATGGGTCCTCATGCATGGTCCCTTAGCCTCGGGAAGTCCTTCCAAAAATTTTCCCATTTTTGTTTCGCCAAAACTTTCCTTTTGGTGCAAGTTTCAAAAATCCAATTGTTAAGAGTTAGAAATTCTTTTACAATTGCAGGAGCGCTGAATTTTAGCACCCCTGCAAATCAAGATGTGAAAATCAAAAAGGTTTGCAAGGTTGCTTATTTTTAGTGGCCTTGCAATTTTGTCTTCCCTAAGTTTTAAATGCATCGGTGTCAAATTTTTCTACCCCTACAATTATGGACTTCACATGAGTTGCATTTATTAGGAATTTTAATGACTTTTAAAATGGTTTTTTAATTGGTTTTTGCTCATTATTTTCCTCATTTTAAACATTTTTTTTCTCTCTACATTCCTCTATGAGTTATTTTGAAGCACACGATTTTGATTATGTGTAGATTGTGAGTGGCTTTTTAGCACATCCAGCGAGGGTTTCCATCATTTCTTCCTGGGTAAGTTGATTTCTTTTTTTCTTCTTCATTTGTTGAAATGTTTTGGGCTTTTGTTTTTTTTTTTGTTTATTATTATAGTTTCAAACATTTGTAATCATTTTTATTTTAAATTAATTACTATATGTTTGTCGATTTTCCCCTTTTTTTTCATTCTACACATAAGCCCTAGTCTATTTCCTTTTCATTTCCTATTTTAGGGTTGCATTTTCTTGTGTTTCAATTGATGATAAAATTGAGTCATGTTTTAAATTTTAAAAAATTTAACCCCAGCCTTTTGAGGAAAATACTTGATATCTTGCATGCTACATTGTCCCTCTATGTGTTGCACTAACACTTGGTTTACTTGTTGGAGCGAAAGATTTCTCCATGCGTACACCTACCATCTTTGGTATGCAATGTCAGGTATTTTTTGAGATATTG
Organism: Sequoia sempervirens; assembly: GCA_007258455.2. Classification (NCBI taxonomy): domain Eukaryota; kingdom Viridiplantae; phylum Streptophyta; class Pinopsida; order Cupressales; family Cupressaceae; genus Sequoia; species Sequoia sempervirens. The sequence continues at coordinate 236,903,265 of VDFB02105785.1, forward strand.
TGTATGTTACAAGTCTAGTCCCATGCATGGGAATTATTTTAAATACTAATAGAATTTAAACCTAAAGCCCAATACCCAAGTTAAACTTTTGATCTACCCATCATTTTGCAAGGTCAAGATTTTTCCCCGACCCTGCAATTAACTTTACAAAGTTACATTTTACATGCATCATCATGGTTTTTAATTGATGATGCATTTAAGTCCACTTAATAATATCTTGGATAATCATCAAAAAACCCCACTCACACATTAATCCTTACTTCCCAAGTCATGTGTTAAATTGGAGAAATTTGACAATGATGCATAAAGAAAAACTCAGGTTTTTTGCACAAGCGGTGAAATTTTCCAATGTTGCAAAATTGAACTTCTCAAGTCATGTGTATGAGTGGGGTTTTTCATTGCAAGTACATGAAATCTAAAAGAAAGGTGTAGGGTAGGTAAAAAACCCTGACCCTACAAATAGTCTTAGAGCAATGTTCTATCTTGCTTGCAAAGTCAAACTTTTTCTATAACTTTGCAAGAATCAAATTAACATCCCCATTGCAAGGTCATTCAATTTTGATGCCTTTACAATTATTTTGCAAACATCCAAATTCACTTGAAATAGCATCATTTTTTAGTGCTTGAACGTCAAAGCATTACATTTCACCTATAGAGGTGCTAATTTTTAGTGACTTAAGAAAACAATGCAAAATTTCTCTAACTCTAGAAAAAAATTCCCTTTTTCTTGATTGTTCGCTTGTGCGCTATTTTTCACACCCATCATGCTCAAAATCCATTACACTAAAAATTTCTTTTATTTTCCCCTCGTTGCAATTTCCAATGTGTAATTTTTCCTAACACTACAAATATGCTAAACTTTATCATGCAGTTTCTTGTGCACACACCTCAATAATTATACACTTGCCTTCTTGCAAGTATTTGATCAATTTCATGTATCTCACCAATGATAGATCCATCACCTAGCAAAGGAAAATACATGAAGTACAAGTATCAAGGTGTGTTTTTAGCTAAAATGGTTTGATCAAATGTTGATGATAGTAAGGACACAAAAATTGGACATGTGGACATGTCTGAGATTCTAGATAGAACAAGGAAGCAACCTTTAAGAGATGGAATGAGATGGATTGTTGGGAGTAACATTCATATGGTAGCTACATTTCTTATGGCTGCTAAGAATCTATAATTCATTCTTAAGGTGGAATCACATTACAAAAAGAATGACATAAGTGTTAAAGATGGTAATGGTAACATAATCATGAGATTAGATGCAAAATTCCTTCATAAGGCTTTCTTATGTCCTGGAATTGAGTCCTACATAGATATCATCAAGGATCTACACAAAAAGAGTGCAATAAGGACCCATACAGTGTAAAATGGGAAATCAACAATAAATGGTTGAAGACACCTCAGTTAGGAATTTATAGGTGGCCCAAGAGTTTCCCTTGCAGTGATTTCATTGAGGAGGTGAATGATCTCATCACTCTCCTCAGTAGAGTGCAAGGTCTGCATACCTCATCTACATTTGAAGATTGGATGTATGTCTACATCAAGAGAATAATGAGGGGGAAGTACTAGATCTGCTAGGGACAACAAATTACTTATACTATTCATGCTCAATTAACCAAGGTGCATTCTACATGACATCTTACATAGTGTATACCGTCACAACCATGAGGAAATTTTCTATTTTGAAAATAGAAGGCAATAAGAAAGTGATTTAGGTACATAAATACTTTCTACAAATTACTCTAAATGACATCATTCACCATTTCTGAAGGGTGAATGATAAATTTTTTTCTCAGTTCCTGTGTGTTGTTGATCTAGAATTAGAAAATAAGAGAGTGTTAGATGGAGCTTGGGAAGTTGTGAATAAGTATGGATGTTTGTATCTATAATTTCCTACCTTTACATATTTGAGGGTTTGTTGTTTCATTGGCTATCCCTATATGCTTCCTCGCTATGCTAGTGATAAGATTGTGATAGTGGAGTTGTGTAGGAAAAAAATAATTTGCATAGCAAGCAAATGGAATCCCACAAACAAGGTTTCAAGTTTCCCTTGGCAATTTCCCAACACTCCATCTAGACCTCTCCTAAGGCCAAGGTAGTTGAGCTAGAAATGTAGTGTGTAACACTAAAAATGTTCAAAATAATACTTGATTTTGATTACTGAGGTATGAAGGATTGAATCAAGAAAGCTTATTCACATGTACATAAAATTTAATACATATGGGTTGACATCAAGACAGAGGAGGAAATAAAAAAGATGGATTACTGTAGACTAACATTACAACAGATTAGGGAATTAGACTTGGATAATATTCTTGAAGGCACAAAAGATGATGGTCATATCTTGGATCCTACCTATGTATATAAAATCATTATGAGATCTCTTTGTCCTATCTAGTGGTCTAGAAAGGAGGTAACTTCAATTAGAGAAAGAATTGAGCTTATTCTTTCTAACACTAATATTTGGTTACTAGAAAGAGGAATTTAGTTGAAACAATTTCTTATTGGCTCAAAGGATGAAACACAAGCTCATGCTAGTAGGAAGATAGAGTTGAGGATGAAGAAAAAAAGCAATGCTCCTAGTTCAAGTAGGCCTTCAAACCCAAGATCACATTTATGGTAAAAGGTAATAAGAATAAAAGCAAAACAACCACACAAGTATCATATGTTGAAGGCCAAGAAGAATCTATTCAGGAGGAAAGGCAAGGAGAAGAAGAAAAAAATGAGGAAGAGTGAGCATCTCCCATGAGAACATTCCTGAAGAACCACTTGTTGCCTCCCCTCCCATTGAAAATGTTTAGTCTTCTCCTCCTTCCACATCTTCAATTATTTCTAATATTCCTGCTATTACTATTACCCCTGCAGTTACAATCAATGTGCCTCCTACTCTTATGATCCAATTTGTACATTCATCCCCTTCCACAAGGTCTACTTTTGAAAGTCCCAAACAAGGTTTGGACAATATTTTTGGATCACCGATGTCTTTTCCTAGTCTATCATCACTATCCTTTGACATTACATCATTGTCTAATTTGGACCAATTCTTAAAAAAATTGTTCAAGTGTCAAGTTTTGAGATACCAAATGTTGTTTAAACAAATACCTCTTCTATTGTAACGACTACTTTTATTGATGTGGCAGTGTCAAATTCTATTATGACAACAAATTCAAATGAGAATTCACCTCTTCCACCTTGGTTCTCTTCACAAACACCAAAGAGAAAGAAAGAATTAATCTCCCTAGATGACTTTTACTTTGTGCAGCTAACATCTATGAAAACAAAAATAAAGAAGGAGAAGACTCTCTCAAGGTTTATGATTGATAATGAAGGGTAATAGGTATGCAAAGGTAGCTCACCCTCCCCCTAACAATACCTTTGAAGAGGTGGATATCATAGAATACTTCATCAGAAGAGTTGATCTGGGAAAGGCTACTCATGACAATGCAAAGGTAGATGCTCAATCCACATTGAACTCTCTCATAGAGAGGTTTGACAAGGAAAAGAAGGTATTTAAGGATCATTACAAAGAAAAGATAGAAAAATTAATAGATGTACTACAAAATATTACTCAATATTCTAAGTTTATTGAACCTATAGTGGTGGCAATTGGCATTTACGATCCTATAATCCAAAAGGTGGAGAAGGTGCACACTAGAGGTAGAGTGTTTGGTGATTTTCTTGATCGAATGGTTTCACCAGGAACAAAACTTTTGAAGTTTGTCATGGAAAATGTTGAGAAAATGGAAGACATAAAGGCAAAGATTGATGATATTGCTAACACTTTCTCTCAAGAGAAGGAAAATATGGAGAATTATAATAGGAAAGAATGGGTGAAAATGAAGAAGCTTAAGATAGACACCTTGGTAGAATTTGGGATCATTCCCGACAAAGATGTATATGTGGAAGTTAAAGAAACCATGCTTTAAAAAGAGACCATCATCACTAATCTACTCAATGATCTTCAAGTTTCTCATGAATTTTGTGAGAAAAATAATTTTCAGCTTATTCACAGATGAAGTCCAATAGTTCACTAGCATGATTCAAAAGGAGTTTGAAGATCAGATATTCTCAGTTCCTTAGAGGGATAAACTCCTAGATATACAATTGGCATTGGATAACTTGAAAGTGTTCATTGGAAAATGAAAAATCCTACAACATCATCAGAGATTCGGTTACAAGAGTCCATGGCATTTCAAGCATACTTCAGGCCTAGATGATGATGAAGTGCAATCAATATTGAAGAAACATGATGATTTCCTAATGGACATTGGAGAAGGTTTATTTTTCCTTAGTTTAATTTTTAGTATGTTTCATTTTTTTTATAGTTAGTTCAAGACAATTTACATGTCTTTTTCAGAATTGTAAATACATGTAAAAATAGAGGTCCACCAATAATTTTGGACTCCACTATTGAATAAGTCAAAGTAGTTATTTCTTTCCTAGATTGGCTCTTTTTCTCTCATCTATAAATATGAGAGATCTCATTTATAATAGGGACCTTTAATCTTATGCAACGAAGTGCTACCCGAATTGTGATTCAACTTTGAAACTGTGTTCAAATTGCAAGACTAAATTTAGTTAATAAAAGGAGGAAAATTTGTATTTCAACCTTTGTTTTGAATCAAGTTTGTCCTAGTGAGAATGTTCTTATGTCTTTCTTGCCGATTTCTCTTATTGTTAATTGGATAAGTGGTGATGCATTCTTATGATTGGAATGATGTTCAAGATAGTTTATGTAAACTTTGTGTTATATTGATTACTTGTAATAGTTTGATGTAAGTGTTTCTTGGTGAAGATTATCAAGACTTCGAGCTTGGATTTATTAACTTTGTGTGTGGATCTATTGGTGAAGTGTGTTGATAGAATTTTTGCTACAATGTGCATCATTTGTTACTACAAAATTATCATAGAGAGAAACAAGAAGAATTTGGGCTTTCATGTTGAACACCCAGAATATTGAGAGGGAGGGTGAATTAGTATTCTATCAAACCATTTAATCATAATCCATTTGATAATAAAAACATATCTAACAACAACTATGAATGAAAGCATGAAAGGAATCACAAGATCACATAACACATTAACACCACAATTTTTATGTGGAAAACCTAAAAAGGGAAAAACCACGGTGAGGATTAGCTCACAATATATTATAACTAGTTATAAGATGTTACAGAGGCTCGTTGCTAGGACACAGTGTCCAATAAGGCTCACAACTAGAAATAGATATAAAATAGAAATGGATACATAGCCAAAATGTAAAGTGATACAAGTGCACCTTCCTTGTGTTGAATTTAGTTCCTTTGAAGTTCTAAATACAAAACTCTACTATACTTAGCAACTGCTTAACATTCACAACAATTTTTCCCTTGTTCCAATCTCACACATACTTATTCACATGTTTGCACAATATCATATCTCTCATGCATCTCATTACATGTCATATCTTCCTATAATTCAAAATGTCCTACATATACCCAATTACATTTGTATACGTCAATTAGGTCAACCTAATTAGATGTAGCCCTATTTTAATTCATCACTACCTTGTTGAATCCATACATGATTCAAAACTTCTTTGTGACCAAATAAAACATGCAAAAATTATTTTAGGTTTGCATGGACCTAAAATAGACCTCAATAATATCCACAATACATATTTAATCTTTAACAATACATATCAAGTATTAGGTTAGCCAGGAAATAAACCTAATCACAAAATAAGCCAACTAATCAACCATCAATGATCCATATAATCATATAATCAGTCACCATCTAAAATATGTAGATTTCTAGCACCTATAAACAATATCCCAAAATTGTAAAGATTGAATCCGGTTATCGGAGAAATACATACTAGATTACACATACCCATTTACACTGTATAAATCTAAAAACTATATGTCAAAGTTCTATTACTTGTATCTTTCAACCTGTTCATCCAAAAACACTAAAATCTTGATCATAGATGCACATAATAGCTAGGAATAGCATATTGTAACTTCATGAAAAAATCTTATTACATGAGAAATTTTAGATCAAAATACTAGATTAAGATACATACATTTTGTTCACTAGGTTAGCCAAACTATCAACAATTAATGTTGGTATCAATGATGACAAATAAAAAGGGTTTCTTATTCATTATTTCAACAATCTCCCCATTTTTCATTATGTGGACAAAGATTTTGGCACCACAAGACTCTCTAACACTTCTAGGGTTTTTCACCTAAAAGGAGAGAGGTAGGCCAAAATGTGCAATGTCCACACTCAAAACTAATGCAAGTATGAATGAAATATGCCTAAATGTAATGTCCTAAATGCAATAGACTGATAAAATATGTTGATTATTAATGCAAAACTAATGAAATGTAAAATGTTTGAAAATACAATGTTGTATGCAAAATGACCTAAGAATGCAAACAAACTGTAACAAAAATAAAAGAGACTGTAGAGGTGTACCTGAAAACTAGAATGTGATGCAGAGAGGCTTTGGAATCCTACAAAATTTTCTATTGAAGCCAAATGGGACACTTATGCCAAGCTAGACGACTTCGTCCTGTTTCAGGGAGATTCTGTTGAAATAGGTTTTAGCCAAAAGGGTATCCAGAAATATAGAAACTGATGGTGACTTAGTCCACCTTCAACTTTCAAGAACTTTGGTTTTTGACAGGTGTCCAAATTTGAATCTACCAAATTTAGTCTGTAGGGGATCTCTAAGCTTCTTTTAGGGCTTTGTTGACTTTGAATAACTTTGATGAAATGATGACACCTTTTGACACCTTTCTCTTTGACAAATCTACATACAAGACCTACAAAAAACACATGCAAAGAGGGGGAAAAGGGTTAAGGGTTAGTGAATAGGGGTTTTCCTTGGTCAAACCCCGATTTGGTAATCAAACCCTTGAAAATGAAATGAAATAGAAAGAGAATGATGAATGAACAACATGCAATGCTGCAACTCATCAAACCCTTGATGTAGAAATCTAAAGATATGCAAGTAGATGCTCCAATGAATGTAGACTTGATAATACCTAGAATGCTTGATAATGATTAAGTGAATGAGTGAATGAATGTATGTGAATTAATGGGGTTAAAATGAGAGGAAAAACCTTTATTTATACACTATTATACAAAATTTCCCAAAATACCACATCACAAGCTGACCTCAAGGTCAAGAGAATAATATCCCACCAAAATTTTGAAATAAATTTGATTTTTGCGCTAAGTGGGACTAAGTCACCCCTAGTAGCAACTTGGTCCCACTAGGGAAATTTTTATGGGTGTCAGGAATTAAAGTGTATATAATGATGTTTAACAGGATTATTCTTTGAAACACACTTAAGTAGGGCTGAAAAGTGTATTAAGGGGTCATTTAAACACAACAAAGGGTCAAATTATTGATGATAATCCTAAAAAGCGTGAAAGTTTGTTACAACACTTTACAACACTTTGAAATAAGGCTTGGTAGGTGATAAAAAGAGGTTATTTAGGTGAATTATATTAATAAGATACTAGAAAAGTGTGAAAATGTGTTACAACACTTCACAACACTTTTACAAGACATCATAGAATTATTAATGATTCACAAGGACCCAAGACCTAATGTGAATGTGTTGACCACATTACAACATTAAATCAAGCCAAAATCAAGCCAAAATCACAAGGAGGGCCTAAACATGAAGAAAATGTAGAAGGGTTACTTTTTTTCATGTCCATGCATTGATGGAAATATGCACCAAAAATGAATCTCCAAAACTCAAAACATACATCATCATCGACTAACTTCAAAAAATTCAAACATGCATCATCTCCCCTTTTATCTAATTTCACCAATCATCTTCAAACTTCTCCCAAAAGCATCTCTTATCTCTTGACTTATCATTTTTCCCAACTTCTCCAACACCAAAACTTCAATTCTTCTCCCCCTTTGACATCAAGGACAAAGGGTGTGTCGATAACACACATGTAAGCACTAAAATTGATGTATATGTATAGAAAAACAAGTGAAATGTACTGAATCCTCCTCAGGGAGTTATCCCAAAAATTTGATCCGGTCATATGTACACTAGAAAAATTAAATGCAACTAAAACAATTAAAGAATATACAAGTGAAGAATGTTCAACCAAAGGAGGAGGAACCTTTTAACTCCTTAGGGATTGCTTGCTAGGTAGATTTTCCTTCATTCCAAATCTTTTTGGATGTAGCAAGCAACTTATACATTGATTCTAGTTCAACAAAGTTATCCTCTCCATCTTCCAGAGTACTTGTATTCAGATTAATCTTTCCAAGCCTTTCTACATCAACAAGGGCATTAGATATCAATATATTCTTAGTCTTCACCAAGTCCCCAAGCTATTTGAATTTCCTTATTATATCTTATTTTTGCTATTGTAAGGTGAGATAAATTATTTATAGATCTATAATGGCAGTCCAAGAAGTCTAATCTCTTTCTTTAGCTGGGCCAAAAGTACCAAAGGCATTAGATATTTGTGAATCTATTGATTCCATTAAGTCTTTAATGCCTTGAGTGGCATCCGACCACCTCATGCAATATAAAAACAAAGTTTTAGCTTCATCTTCACATGCTTGCACCTCTTTTAGACATTCTTTCACCTTGCTATGTGCATATGCACATCTATCTTGTAGCTTAATTAGTCTCTTCTTATAAAATATTGACTCAACTTATTTTTATTGTTGGATGTTGTGGATGTGTTGTTGATATGTAGTTGTAATTGATGTCAACACTATTAGCATTTGGTGTATTAAAGGTTGCATATGTCAAGGATATAGAGAAAATTGTAAAAGAAAGTGTTCCAGGTTCCCAGTGGAACTGTGTAGGTATGAAGGAGTCTTGTTCTATACATTGAAGATCAAATACTATGAACTAAAGGGTTTATTCTTGAGAGTATCTAGATCATCCACCAAAAGTTTCAAAGGTCTGTGTATAGATTTGATCATGTTGTGGCCTGACAATATTTCTGTGAGCTCTGTCAGCATTCCTAAGTGAAGATTGTGTAATTCTAGTAATTCTATTTGTTGTAGATGTTTCTCTGTTGTTTCTTGGTGCTATTGGATGTCTCTAGATTTTTCTCTATCTTTGTGGTACATCCACATTGATCGGTGTGCACATGGTCAAAAAAAATTCTTGCACATGTTCGGGTTTTCATGTTCTTGGCCAACATGATGATGGTAATGTGTTGTGGATCCTTGAAAAGTAAAATTTGAATATTTAGCGCACTCATGAATATTATGTTTTGGGTCACATCATTGTTTTGGCTGATGGTGTTTAGATCCACATTGAAAATTTAATTATAAATTTGGGCCGACATTGCAAGTATGTTTTATTTTTATGGCTAACTAAGTTGTTGATGAAATCTCATGTAGCGGATATATAAGAGTGATTGTTTCATCGGTGCAAGTGTGCTTCGTGTGCTGGGTGTGCTCCTATGTGTGTATGTGTGAATGTGTGAATATCATTCAATTTCAGAGCAGAGTGTGAAGAAGACCAAGTGAAGTGTAAGGTAGTTTGAGTGAAAAGTGAAGGAGTTTTTTGTGCTTAATTGGAACTATAATTAGACTTGTGTAGAAGCTATTTTCTTAGTTTGTACCCTCTTGATTTTAATCCTATTTTGCATTATTGGGTAGTGAGCCCCTTCTGTAATTGAGCAGTGAGCTCTAGGCAGTATGGCTAAATGCATGTGCATTCCCATTTATTGTTTTCATTATACTTTTAATAGGGTATAATATTGTGGACTAAAATCCACCGTGGTTTTTCCCCTAATAGGGTTTCCACGTAAAAAATCTTGGTGTTCTCTGTCTCTCTAATGTGTTAATTGTTTATGGTTAATTGCTTATTCATCAGATATGAGATTAATTTAAGTAAAGTTTGAAAATTTTAATATTTTGTGACAACTTATTCACCCCCCCTCTTAGTTGTTTGTCCTTGTTTTTCCAACAATTGGTATCAGATCCAATTCCTCTGAAGAAGTTTAAAAGCTTGAGGTGATCTGAGATGGCAACATTCAAGGACAGTTTGAGATTTGATGGAACTAACTACTCACTATGGAAAGTCAGGATGCAATGTCACCTAAGGTGTATTTGTGAAGCCTTAAGGAAGATTACAAAAGATCCATATGTTATTCCTCATAATGGTCCCTCCAACACTGATGAAATCAAAGATGTTGAAAACAATATCAAGGCTATTGAAGCTTTGGTGAGTGAACTGATAGATTCAGAGATGGAAAATGTGGTAGGACTGCAGACAACTCATGAGATTTGGATGAAGCTAGAAAATTTGTATGAAGGAGATGCACAGGTGAAGATGGCTAAGCTATAGAGTTTGAAAGGAAAGTATGAGAATTTGAAGATGGGTGAAGATGAAAATATCACTTCTTTCATGCAAAGAGTAAATGAAATAGTGATGGGTATTACATGTGTCGGTGGTTCTCTAGATGAAGATGAAATTGTGGCTAAGATACTCAGATCCTTTCCTTCCTCCTACAAAGTGAAGGCTCACGCTATTGAAGAGCTCAGATCAGTAACAAAGATGTCAAGAGACACACTGGTTGGTAAAGTTGCTACTTTTGAATTAAGTGAATTTGGTGAATCTATTCTGAAGACTAAATCAGCATTCAAGGCTATTGTATCCATAACTAAAAAGAAAAGATATGGTCTGGGAGAATGTTCCAGAAAGATATCCAAGTATAATGAAGAACTGAAACAACTTGAAGATAAAGAAAGAGAAGTAGAAGAATTGGAAGCATTGATTGTAAAGAAAGAAGGCAGAGGAAAAGGTAAAGTATGGAGTGAATCCTATTAATTTTTTTTCTTGCAATAAAATAGGTCATTTTGCATCAAGGTGTTCTAAAAGAGTTCCTAGATCTAAGCCTAACAAGTCTAGATTCCAAAAGAAATGTTACTTTGCTAAAGGAGTGACTAATGATGAGTCTGATAAAGATAATGGAAATGAAGATGAATTGGTTTTCATTGCTACCATTGAAAATAGTCCTATGGCTACAAAATCTGCTAAAGATGAGAAAGCTCTTGCGGCCCAACTTGAAGAAAAAGATGAGTGGGTTATTGATAGTGGATGCTCACATCATATGACTAGTGATAAAAACAAATTTGTAAGCCTAGAGAAGTATGATGGTGGTGTTGTAAGATTTGGAGACAGCAATGATGGTGTGATTCATGGCAGAGGTTCTATTTATCTTGGTCATAAGGATAACACTAATGATTTTATTTATGTTGAAGGCCTAAAGCACAATCTTTTGAGTGTTTGAAAGATGGTGGACAAAGGATATGATCTACAATTCAAAGATGGAAGATGCAAGATACATGGAAGTTTTGGCAGTATGATTACTACTAGTAGAAAGACAAAAGATAATATTTTTCACTTAAATACTGCTAGTGGGAGTTGTTTAATTTCCCAAGTAGATGAAAGATGGTTGTGGCATAGGAGGTTGTTTCATGTAAATTTTGATAACATTATCAAGGTAAGTTCCACTCAAGTAGTAAGAGATCTACCTAAGTTAGTGAAACCTACTAACACAATTTGTAAGGAGCGCACTAACTCATTTCATTGTAAAATACAACAAAATTTTCCAATGAAAGATGTACAATTAGATGTATCGTTGGGTACCTATGTATTTAATGTGAAATTTTAATTTTTTTTAAAAATATATGCCTGACATTCATCAAAATTGCGATGCTCCATGATTTTCATCACTATTTCGACATACACTTAAAGTCAATCATCCCCTTCCATCAATTTTTGGGCCAACATATGTTTAGCCTCCTTAATTTGTGGGCTAACAAGTATATGGTTATCGTTCGTCGGGGTTCTAACAACTTTTTTTTTAATAAATAATAGTGGGTTTGACAATTTATCTATACTTGTGACAGTGTTTTGCTATACTTGCGAATTTGCTATACTTGTGACAGTTTTGGGAGGTTATAGGCCAAATTTTTTTGGTGCAAAATATCAAAATTATTAGATTTTGTTACCTGTCTATGATTAAAAATTATTGGAGTGTGAGTTTGATATTTTTTGAAGATATAAATATTCAAAATTGGTAAAGAAAAATCATGTTAGATAATATTAGTGTAGAACAAAATGAAGAGACACTTGCTAGATTGTGGGCTAGATTGAAAAGAAAGGGTGATGGGAAATGTTATTGTCCTTGCAATAATTGCAAGGGCTTAAAGATGATAAGAATTTTAATCACAACATCTGAGAAACATTGTAGGCAACATGGTCATGTTGAAGGGGGGTATGATTATCTTCCATTGGTAAGTTGTTCATTATATGTGTTTGTATTGATTGAATTTGTAAATTTTTATATTATTTTAACATTTTTTATACACTAAAAAAATCATTTGATCATGATCATGGTTTATTTGTGTCGATCATTATTATAAAGGTGGGGCACCCTAGGGCACATGATATGGATTATCATGACCCGAAGAATGTGGTTTTGCAAGTAGAGGAACATGGAGTTGTGAATATAGAAGATGAAGTTAATGATCCTATGGAAGAAGATGATCATGCACCAGAAAAACAATTGAAGATGATGGTACAAATACATTGATCCATGACACATTTAGTGGCACAACTGTTCATGATGATCAAGATGACTTTGATGATGTTCATGATTTACCTGTACTTGAGAAGGCATACAAACCCCTTTATGAAGGCTCCCAAACAACTCTTCTCTCTATTGTATTGTTGCTGGTGAACTTGAAGGTTATGAATGGTTATCCAACATAGCAATCTCACGGATGTTAAGGTATGTCATATATGTCATCTTTTTTCATCTATTTTTGTTGTTAGTTCATCACTAGTAAATAAAGGATGAAATATGTACCATTAATATTCTTTATATTAACAAATTATTTTTTTGTTGTATATTGATAGGTGAATTTTTGTTACCACCATCAAATATTTTACCTCGTTCATACTAAGATTTATCTACCATTCTGAAAGATATTGGAATGGAGTATCAACCAATAGATGCATGTCCCAATGATCATATTATATATCATGAACAACATGAATTTGCAACAAAATTCCTAGAATGTCATATCAATAGATATCGAACAGATCAACTAACAAAAAAGGTGCCTCACAAGGTTCTTCGTTATGTTCCCATTATTCCACATATGCAACGATTATTTAGGTGTGAAAGCTTAGTGCGATTTATGGATTACCATGCACATAATAGAAGTGGATATGAAATTCTTTGAATGCTTGCGGATGGTTCTACATTTAGGGACATGGAGGAAAAATGGCCACACTTTAAAGAAGAACCTCGTAATCTCAGACTTTCATTGGTAACAGACAGTGTCAATCCATTTGGAGAGCTAAGATCTTTTTGTAACTGAGCGTGGCTTGTTTTTGTTATCAACAATAACATTCCTCCATGGATGTCAATAAAGAGGGAGCACATAATGTTGGCAATGATTGTTCCAAGTATTTGTTTACATCAATTTTCTATAACGTAGTAGCATCTCATTTGTCTTATTTGTTGCATAATGACTTATATTTTTTTTATTTAATATTCATGTACATTAATTTATATATATTGCAGTAAAATGGTTATAATAATTATGTAATGTTTATGTTCATTCAACTAGGTAAGTACCAACTTAAAGATATGAATGTATATATCAAGCCTCTTATCGACGAGTTACTAAAGTTATGGAATGGTGTCACTATGTATGACATCTCTGGACCAATAGGACAAAGAAAATTTCAATTCCATGCAATGCTTATATGGACGACTCATGATGCCCCAAGGCTAACACATTTTTGTGGTATTTTATAACATTCAATTGCACTTTAACGATATTTAATTTTATGAAGTAGATATCATGCATGTTTTTAAAATAATCTATTTATTATATATAATTCTAAAAAATGACATTTAATCCAATTATGTATGATCTTGTAGGTCTTCAAACAAAGGGAAAATTTGCATGTCTAGTTTGTGGTCCAAAGATGAAATCTCATCTTTCAACAAGTTTAGGAAAGTAGGTGTTTGATGAGTATAGGCACTTCCTCCACAGAAATCATAAGTATCGAACTATTGAAAAACATATTTTCAATGGGAAAGAAGAGACTACATCAAAACCACAAAGAATGACACCTTGCCTATGGAAGTTGGAATATAATAGAATTAATCATCAAGGTTATACATTGGATCAAATTGTTTATCTATCATATATGATATGTTCAGAATTTATATTTTTATATTGTATTTTGTTTACTCATGTTGTAATTGACAATGATTGTCATTGTTAATTTGTTTAGCTTATATGCTTCATGAAGGTCATCAAGGCATTAATGGTCAGCTTCCACAAGGACTAAAAAGTTATCCCAGACAACTTAGTAGGTTTCCCTACTATGAGCAACTATAAATTGTGCATTTGTTTGATACAATGCATATCAGAAAGAATATAATAGAAATATTATGGAAAATATTGGATGGAGGGCATGACAGAGAAAAAATTGTCAAAATTTGTAGTGACATTTAGGAAGCCAATCATGCAATGAAAATTTTCATTCAATTAAATAGTGATGGAGACCAAATTAATATAAGCTCCCTTCCTTGGTTATTAACAGAGCAACAAAGCAATGCTATAAAAGAAGTCATATGAAAAATTTGATTTCCCACAAGATTTGATGCGAACATAAACAATATCATAACAAAGAAAGGTGAATTTGGGTCAATGATGAAAATGCACGATTGGTATACCTTCATTAAGGTAATTATTATGGTATATTTTATAAATATTTTTATATTGCATGTACTTTTCAGTGTATTATGTTTACTAGTTTTGGAAAAATAATGAAAAGATCATTTTATGATTGATGCAGTATGTTCTACCTCTCTCTCCCAGACAACTTCAACAACAATGTCAAGCAAGTTATATATGATCTTGGAAAATATATGAGGTAAGTAGCGATATTTGTTCAATTCGTTGTATAGATCTTATATTTTCCATTTGTTTTACTTGTTATGTAATATATTATATATTTTTATTAAATCCCATTAATATATTTGTGCCTTGAATCACTTGTAGATGGCTGTCATCTAAAGAAATCCATAAAGAAGATATAAATTATTGGAGGAGAAAAATTCCTCGTCTAATGTGTGAAATGCAAAAGTGTCTATCTTCGACATTTTTCAATGCACAAGAACACTACCTCATACACCAAGTTTGGGGTTCTATGGTGGAGGGATATATGGTATACCAAACCATGGTGTACATTGTTGAATATCTTCCTAAGTTCGTAGCAAAGACCCATGTAGATCACATTTGGGATACCAACTCCATTAACAAATTTGAAGGGGAGTACCTGATGGGGAAAGATAGATTGAGGAAAGTGAGAGGTAATTATAAGATGGTCATGGAGATTAATTAGAATACATTTTACATTGCCTTCAATTGCTTGAAAAGAAACAACAGAGAACTAGTCCAAATGAAAGAATCTTCAACACACAAATAACTTGTATAAACAGGAAAGGGTGTAATTATCAGATTCTTCTTTAATAATCCAAAATAATAATTCCAAGTTGTTGTGAATAATCAAGAGAATTTTAATCTTTAGTTGAAAGACCCAATTAAATATGCCACATAGATACAACAAATGTGCACTGATAAATTGAAAATATGTTTGATATATCAATTTAAACAATAGAGAAATATCAAATATGGAGACAAAATGATAATATCTTCAATTAACTTAACAAACAATTGATACCAACATAGAGCCACCGAATCAGAGATTTTTTATTAACTCCTTCAAAATTTACACATGCATCTTGGTCCTTTTTGTTGTAAACATTGTATCAATCTCTATTCTCCTACTTCTTCTATCTACTATCTTCTAATCTAATCCCCTCCTTATGGTCTTGGTCTCTCTTATTTATATGAGATGCAACAAGCTTCAAACCAAAGGACGTGGCTTTTGATAACAAAACTTAACTAAAAAGATAAAATGTATTTAGAGATAACTAACATATGCAAATTTGTTAATCTTCGGGTAAGAAGCCCATGGTCATCTAAGACATGTGCAAGGCTCTTACTTTATGATATGATATGTTTTCCTTCTGATGATGCCAATCAATCTTCATCTAAGCCTAGATATTTTTAATATAATTTGATTATTGTTACATCATTTGGCCACTTGAATTCCTATGCAGTAGTGAAATTTGTAAGGTGACTTCCATCTACTATCAAGCAAGTTCCTAGCATCTACAGCAAACTTTGTGTAACCATTATCCAACATTATAATTCCATCAAGAAGAGTGTGAAAATTTTCTAGATTGATATCACCATCACCCTGAATACATGTCAAGCATTGAGGAACCATTTGATCACATTCATTCTTCCATTCATCCACATCCTTGAATTGTCCCTCATCTTTGATGAACAAAGGACTGAAGCTATGCTTTATTGAATCAAATGAACTCCTTTTGTTCTCCACCTTCTTCTTCATGTCAATCAAATACTTATGCTCATCAATAAATTCCTTCACCATCTCTTGAGTAGGCTTTAATCTTGGAGATGCATCAGGATCCCTCTGTGTTGCTTTGCATAAAGTGTTTAAAATGTGGTAAGTGGGATGCAATATTTTATATAATTCCTCTAGGATTGGGAAATTAGTGTTTATTTGTTCTAGGGCTTTCACCAAATGACTAAAACCCTCATGGACTCCACTTATCTTCTCTTTTAAAACTCCAACTCTATGCTTCAATATTTCTTTCAAGGTATCCAAGATGTGTTGCCTAACATCATCAATATTATGTTTCTTCAAAATTTCAATCTCCTCTTTCAACTGTTGGATTTGTGGATCTTCAACTAGAGTAGGTGGATGATAGACAACCATTTCATTCCCTTTTACATTTGTGGCTTGTTGTAATTGTTGCTTTAATCTAACACCTTCAATGAATAACTTATTTATTTCATCATTTGATAACTTGAGTCTCTTTTCATACTCTATTATCTTCTTCTCCATGTTTTCTACTACATCTTTTGTAAACATGGCCGAGTGCATAGTTATGGTTGCTACTTTTCTTGGAGTGGTTTCCTTTATTTTCCTAACCATTGTAGACCCTCTCATTTCCTGTAATACATATAGAAGCCTTGGCTTCCTTGTGTTCTTCTGTTTTGTCCATAGGGCAAGGGTATGGGTGGTAGGATTGTATCTTGTGCATGAGACTCCTTCTAAATCAAATTCTACAACCAAGTTTGGATCATCCTAAGCTCTGATTTGATCTAACAAAATTTCCTTAGAGAGTTCCATTCTAGGTATGATTAACATCTTACTACTTAGCACCAACTCCCTTGCTTCTTTGGGAGTAATATTGATGTTATCAATATCCAACTCTGCCATTGTCTAGGCCTGCACCTCTGCAAGCTTTGAATCATCAATCCCAATGAGGTTAATTTTCATCCTCTCATCAAAATGTCTAATTTTAATTTTTATCCAAAAATATTTGAATTCCCTTGTATGGATGAAATCATCATCCTCCATGAATCGCAGAGAAGTAATTATTCTCTCATCATCTTGTATCTCATCAATGGTTTCCTCTGATATTCTTATTTTTGGGTCATGAGACTCTAACACTTTTTGTTTCTCTGATACTTCTTTCATCTCAGTCAGTGTTAGGACTGCTTCTTGTTCTTCATCACTTGACCCATAATCAACTAGTGATTCGACTTTATGTTTCTTAGTAGGTGGCTCACCAATTAGGGATGGAGGAGATGGATGAAATGGTGGAGGAGGTGGTGTATGTGATGTGGAGGCTATGGATGAGGGTGGCTAGGGTGCAGATGGTGGAGCTGAATTCTCTTCTTGACCCTTTTTATACATCTCATCAAACTTACCTAGAATCAAGTGCATCCTTTTCAAAAAATCTGGCTCTTCATCAAAGAACCCCTTGAACTTCTTATCTTTTTCTTTCTTTTGGTCCTCCCATCTGATCATCATTAACCATTTTTTCCTTGTTTCAAAAAATCTAACAATTATACAAGGTTTCTTATCACATCCTCCTTTGGATCAAATACATGTGTTATTGCCCTCTTTGTAAGCAGGGTCCTTCTGATATTATTGATGTGACCCTCTGGATCACATACTCTCACCTTTCTTGATCTGAGAGAAAAATTGGCTCTTATGAATCTCTGCACTTCTTCCAACATATCTGTCCCAATTGATAATTCCTCAAAAACTATTAAGTCAGGTAGGAAATTCCCCTTTCTCTGATTCTTCATAAGACTACGCTCCATCTAGAGCATTTTCCAAATAAAATCTAAAAACAATACTCTACTAGGCACAAATTTTGGTAAAACATGTGGGGCCTGATCACAACCATACACCCTAATGATGGCATATTGTGGCATTAAAAACCAGTCAACATAGTTGTGTATGAAACCTTGGTTTGGTTTGTATTGCAAAGGTCTCATAACTTCCATTAAATATTGTGGTAACCTAGATGTAGGAAAACAAAGGGCATCAATTAGTCTAAGGGAAAATTCATCTCTAAAAACAATAAAGTCACCTTCAGGGAACTTACTATCCCAAACATAGCACCAATTTTGCACTGGAAGCATAACTCCATTTTCATGTGTGCTCAACTTCATCCTTTTAGTCCACTTTGTTTCATTTTGAAATAAAATTAGATGACACAGTAGAGAATAATTTCTAAAATTTATAGGGGCCTTAGCTTCCCTAGCCTATAATAGACCTTCATGAATTTGTTCCTCAATGATAGAAGAAAAATCAAACTCCACATTGGACTCAGGGTGTTGGATAGTCATTTCCATCCTCATCAATCCAACTGACATGCTTTCTTCAACATCAAATCCAAGAATTTGGCATAATCCATAATAGGTGTTTTTGAAATAAGTTTGAAAATCAAACACTAGAAAGGGTTCAAATTTTGAAGAAAAAATAGGAAGGACTCTATTCTTGTCACCCCTTTTCATGTGTAGGGTAAGTTCATCAATTCTATAAGTCCTCTTTAATCTCTTGTACTCCTGCTCTAGCCTCCCTGAATCTATCTCTGTGACAACTTGCTTATCTAGGTCAAAACACCTAATTATAGCCTCCTTGGAGATATCTACTAGACATTATCCATCTGGGAGCCTAACAACCTTCAACGGGGCATGATATCTACTGGCTAGAGCTCTAATTAGCTCAATATCAACAAATACATTAGGAGCTATCAATTTCCCCATGTCAAGAGTCCATGGGTTTGATATCGGGACCCCTTCATTCCTATTCTTATAGAAATACCAATACATATTCCACCCTGACCATGGAATTATTGGGTCTTTGCACCCCTAAGCTAAATCCTTAAAGACCCCCTTATAACCTTTATCGACTAAAGCAGGTAGCAGTGCAAGTAATGGTGATTTTAATGAAGCTTTATTGGATCTTTCTTCTTTTTTAGTCCTTACTTCTATTTTCTTAGGTTCCATTGCTTAAAATTCAATGTGTGGTGAATAGAACTTACCCAGAATATTTCTTTTCCTAAATAATTCTCCTAACTGTCACACCTTGAGCTCACCTATACTTAGCTTCCATTACTTCAAGTGAATGAATTCACAATTTGCTTGGTTTAATTCTTGTATCATATTGCATTAATTCCATATAAGTTCTACATCATTCAAACCCTTCACATTGACCTAAATTTCATATTTTTATGTGGATTGATGTGACTGGACTCCATTTAATGCTCCAACAGCTAATTTTCGTGCTACCACACATCACTCCTCACTCCTTCGCAGTACCATGGTACATAATATTTACTTGTTCTTATTATACCACGCTACCACACACTTCCTTTTCTTCCTTAGTGGTACCGTGGTGTTTATTTAGTATTTTATCTTATATACCACTTTATCATGGGATTTATTCTGACCCCCCATGGTATAGCGGTTCTCCCTTATATGTATTCCTATTGTAATGCTCTACTGCAGGCCTTACTCTAACGCCCCATGGTATAGCGGTTCCTTCAGCTAGTACTGACGATGACCCTGCTCTACCACGAGCTAGGTATAAACCCTTTGTGGTACAATGGTAATATGATATACTACCATCCTCTTACCACACTACCATGATTTACTTTGTTGGAGGCCACAGTAAGGAGGTAAAAGGAAATGCATATATGGTATACTCAAGTATGGCAACAGTATGACGGTAAAAGGCTAATTTGACTTTGTCGATGGTAGAAACATTAATTTTATGAGAATACTAAGAGAGACCCTTGATTTTACATGACAAAATCAAGGTTCCAACACATCCAATCATCTCGTTCCTTCATAAACTTCTTCTTATCACATAATTTGGGTAATCCCAACTTCACAGTATCATGAAACCCTTTATTTTCTGAGTGTAAGTCTTCATCATATTTGTCATGCTTTCTCATGATTGTGTCAATGGCCGAGATGGAATTGGTGTCGGATCCCTCATGTAGTTGCATATCATGTCTCTTAGTACCCAATCTATTTTTCACTCTCCCATGCTCAAGAATGTCTTCATAGTTCTTTTTGTGAACATGCCAAAAATCATCAAGGCATATCTTCAGTTTTGTAAACCCCTTGTGCTACATCATTGCCACAGTGTCAAATTGAAGGTCCTTCATCTTTTCTACTAGATGTTGATGTTCTTCTTGCAACTTTTCATATTCACTCTGCAACTCTGTATCAATTCCAGAGGTGATCCTCATTCTAGCATCTTTCATGGTAGTAATTTCCAAATATGATTTTTCACTTTTCATTTTGTAATAATTTCTTTCTTTCATCAACTGTATTGTTTGTGCCTTGTTGAACTTGGCAATTCTTATGCCCATGTCTGTTGAGGCTATGGGGTTAGTTTCCCCAACTTTAAGGGTCATCATGTGTCCAAAGGATTTTTCGATATCGATGATCATTGGCCTTTTGTGAGGTGGGTATAATGCCCATATCAACATTGAATTTTCATCAAGATTGAATCTTGACCCTATGTAAATTTCCTTCACACCCTCTATGTTTAACTTGTATTCTCCTTCCTTGTTATGCAAAAAACTATCAAAAATTAAAGAGGCATTGAGGTCCCAACCAGGAAATACTATTACACCAGCTTCAAGTAACAACTATCTACCCCCTTTAGGGGTCATGTTCTGCACTTCACTGTCTATATCATCTTTCAACCTTTTCATTAATTGTTGTTCATTTTCAGGGGTAATATTTGGGATAGATTCCCTCAACCTTTTTCCTTTGTAATTATATAAAAGATATTTAAATTCTCTTGACTTGACAAACTCATTATCAGAAATAAAGGATTCATAGGTTTTAAGCCTATCATCTTCATCTACATGCAATTCCTTGGCTACTTGTAAGTCCCTGTCAGGGAGTTCTTCATATTCATCATTCATCATCCGAGAGACTATTCTCTATTGTGATTGTGCTTCATTTTCTCCCGCAAATTCTTCTTCATATGAATCATCCATTTCTTACAACCTTTACATTTTTTGCTCTAACTCCATGAAATTTTCTATAACCTCATCTACTTCTTTGTCTTCTTTGTTCTTAAACACATCTTCCCCTGGTATAGGAACATGGGTGTACTACCAAGGTTTTGTTTTTTCTTACAAGATTGTATGTACCCTTCAGGGTCATAACTCATTTTTTTGTGCATACTCCTTTAATTTGAATTCATCCAACAACAAAAGATAATAAGATCATTGGTAGTGGGATATTAGGTTTTCAGGTACATCAATTATAAATTAAGGTTGTATACCATGGTAATTAACTATTTATATCTGATTTGTGAATTTCAATTTTTTTTATACAATTGGTTGAGAGTGGGATGCACTGCATTTGTATGTCACAAACAATCTTGATTGGATTATGGTATGGATTGAATGATGTCAACAATCCAGTTGTGCATTAACATGGGAAGGTGTGGCTTCATTGGTTAAAGAAGCTCATCGTAATCGAGATTCCAATGTTACACCAAGGGAAATTGATTTAGCATATGGTTTATGAGATAAATAGGTATGTATAAATATATTAATCACCCATATTATTTAAATATTTTCAATTATATTGATGTATGTATATGTTGAGTTTTTTTTTCTTTGCATACATTCGGCCAAGAATAAATATGTTTATCAACTAACGATGCAATAATTTTTACATGTTTGACATATTGCAAGTGAAACACCACAAGACTATGTGGTGCAATGGTCATAAATTTCAAATCAAAAATTTGGATGACACAAAGAAAACTTGTGATTCTGGGATAATTGTAGTCTTTCAGGTGACTAATTTTCATCTAGAAGTGACATACATCAAGAAGTCTCAGAAAATTGATACTATGGGATTTTGGATGATATACTTGAGTGTGAATTTAAGTCCTTCAAATTAGTTATGTTCATCATCCAATGGTACAGGCTACGATTGAATGAAAATGATCCTGAGAGAACTATTATTGAACATGATAATGGATTTACCATGGTTAATACAAGGTTGATCGAGAAAGTTGGAAATGAGCCCTAAGTTCTTCCAAGCCAATGTGAGCAGGTATTTTACTCAGAGGTTCTAGGTAAACTGGGTTGGTCATTTGTTTTTAGACATGAGCCAAGAGGAAGGCTAGTAAAGTATGATGTGGTGGAAGAAGAAGATACCGAAGAACTAGAAGATGATGTAGATGATGATCAAGATCAATAGTTAGTTGATGATGTGCCTAAAAAAGATGTTGAAGAAGAGGAATTAGATCATGATGATATAGGAGTTAATGTTCATGAAGATGATATCCATGTGGATGATGACATTATCAATATTGATATCAATGACAATGATTATGATATGACTAATCCTTACAATGTCGAATCTGGATTGGATGATACAGACAAAGAGTTGGATGAAGAAGAAGATCAATGACATTGAAATGTATGAGTTATGTAATTATATTATCTATTTGATATTGATTTCTTGATAGAATTATATTTGACTTATATGGTTACATAATTAATTCATGATGTAATTTTTAATGCTGTTAATCATGATGTTACAACTATTGTAGCTCTCCTAGAAATTTCCATATGATCAAATCCTAATTACTCTACAACTATTTATGATTAGATATTATTTTATCATATCTTTGGTTATTTCATTCCCAAAAAAATAGTGTTTCCTCATGTTGACCCTACATAGTGACATGTGAATGGGGCCAACACTGAATTTTTTTCAATTTGTTCTTGTATGGATTGAAACTTGACATGGTTAGCCTAGATGCATGCTTTGATGATATTTGAGGGTTTCGATACTCAAACATGAGGTCATGATATATAAAGGCATCTCGTCCTTCTTAATAATACAAGTTGCCTTATTCTTCATCTCTTTCATAAATTGTTCTTAGCAATCCTTTGGTTAATGGTTTCAAAAGATGAGGCTCTTTGAGCCTCACCTTGGATCTATTACACATTATTTTTTGCATTTTCATTAACAATGAATATTTAGATGATCTTTAAAAAGCTCATTGAATATAAAGATGATAATAGGAAGCTTAAAAATGAGTACATTTTATTTATGGAACCTAAACCACAAGGTTTTTCACTCTAATGCTAAAACCAAGTCAAATTAACCCCTAACACCTATTGGAAAAGTCAAAACATTCCTTTCTTTCAAATTCACAAGAACGTATAAACCTTTTGAAACCACACATGCATGTTATGAAAGTGTATGGTAATCCTACTTATAGCGGAAGTTCACATGATAAGCTAACCAATGGCACTATATTGGAGGATAAGCCCACCTATGGAATTAATTTAAGAGGTAAAGGATACCTCTTAGTGTAATTTTGAGTCTTAGATTAATCCATAGTGCTAAAATTAGTTCTAGTGTTCTTCCCTTGGTGTTATATTTATCTCTACAATTTCCCATACTTAACCATTTCATCATCCCTTTTCCCAAGCTATTTGTATCATAATATAAACTTGGTCCAATCTCACATTAGCCCCTTAGGTAATTATCCATTTCCTCCAAGTTTTGTGGAACCTTTTGTACCAATGCATCTATGTTTTCCTACCCTAATGGATCAAGACTTGACATCACCTTAACAATCTTCTTTATGTCATCGCATATCTCTGAAGTGCCTTTGGCATGCTTTATATATGTCAATATTAACTAGATTGAATATATTAATTTTAAAGTCTCTTAACACATTCCATGACAAGAAAATGACTCATTTGAATTAAGGAGTACTTTCCTAAACCATTCCTTCATATTCAGCAATCCCTTCACACACCCACATCATAATTCATATCCATGTTAGTTGTAATGAGTGTTTTAAACATACAATCAATGAATCATAGGATAGAAGAAAACTCGTTATGCACAAGGATAAGAATCAAAGAGACTGAAAGAATAGATTCACTAGATATGCTCCCCATTACTGTAATAGACGAATGTAAAAAAATAAGTCATAACAAGAATAGGACCAAAAAAAACTAGGGAAAGAAACCTTGTAGGCTACATTAATAAGACATTGATTGCAAGCATTTCTTCCATGATGTTTAAATGAAAAAATATCAAATAGCTCAATCTTTAGTCAAGTAGTATTTCAATCACTGATTCTTAGACATCCATCATGATTAAACATCACATATCATAAGCCTTTTTAACAATCACTAGGACTATAGATAATATTCAATTGTCATAGGAAATAAATCATCAAAAATTGTAAAGAAAGAGAGAACCAACTATATAAGCTCAGCAAGCCACCATACAAAAATTATATTTTGTAGAAAATTAAATAAACTATATGTTGACATAGCATATTATAAATAAACTATATATTTTGAATTTTGGCCCAGCGCACGCAGGAGCACGACATAGCATACTGCACCGAGAACCACTACATCCAGCCCCTGAGTGGAGAGTTGTGAGACTTCACTGGATGAGTGCTACAAGGCCATTGAGTCAAGGAGGTAGATTAGGAACCATTTGGCAGGAGGAAAGCTAGAGCGAGAGGTGAGGTCACTCAAAAAGGGAAAATCAACCAAGGGACAATGACTATAAGTGATTTTTCCCCCACATTTAGAAATCTTGTTGCAAGTACAGTGATTTAGACTCTATTTTTTCCCATCGAGGTGTTGCATGCTATATTTTGGTCAATTCAAACCAATGTCCCATTGACAAACCCAAGTACTACCTAGTACTAGTGTTTGGTTAGTTTGAACAACTAAGCTTTGAGATGTTCAATCAATTGGGTGGCCATTTTTGGCCTGTGAACTGCAGTTTTTGTATCTGTCTTAGCATATTTTTTCTACTATAAGATTGAAAAGAATTCTCATCACATAACAACACACGACATTCACTAGGGTTCAAATTTCTAAACTTCGATGAAATAAATTTTCATATTGAGGTCCAAAAATGATCAAAGGGATTGAAAACAATACATGGTCCATGAGTGCAATAAAAAATTCCTAGTGCCTGTCCATAAGAGAACGTATAGAAGTACATGATTCAGAGTCAGAGGAAGGAAATAAACTCACACAATCTCATTTAACAAGTCACAAACAATCTTGAACTTTCCTTCTTTTGACACACTTATTCAACTATATTTCCCTTCACAAAACTCAACTTTTTCTTTAGAGTTCCAAACCATTACCATACCTTCAAACATCTTAGTCAACTTCATCTTGATAAAAACAAACAATTACCTAGTCTTCCCTTTCATTTTACCATTAACTCTCTTTATGACTATCCTAAACTTCACAATTTCAACTCAACATAAAGTAATCTGACTCAAAACAACATTTAGGCTAATATAGACCACACAATTTCCATTCCATTTCACTTAAACAAATGTAAACCATCTCCCATACTTTATTTTTGACAATTTAACAAAATCATATACTGCACTTTGATTTTAGTCTCCAAAACAGGGCTATTATTAGATAGATCAGTCAAAGCAATGGACTTTTTAACTTCATTCTTACACCAAACCTTATATCAAATGAGATAAAATTATACCTTGGTAATCTCTTAACCAAAACAACCAAGAACTCACACTTAATCATCAAAAGCCCTTAAAGTTCTTACTGTCACTCATTCCTTCATACCCTGTTTGCAACACTTATAGGTCTGCCAACCTATTTGTTAGGGCTTCATTAACAATCTAAGCACTATTAGACAAATCTATCCACACTTTTCAATTCCCTCCTTGTAGATCTAAAACATATTCAAAACGGGTATCAAAACTTTTACAACACAAGCTTCAAATATTGTTGTCTCAGATAGATTTAGGCCTAATTAGGCCTGATTTGAATAAGGGTTTGTTGCTTTACTAACTCCTGACCAAAGTAAACTTGTCTAGTGCTTGGGACATGTTTAGTTTGATTGTTGTATGCTCTTCAAAGCATCAAAGTCTATTTACAAAGTATTTTCACAAAACCCTAAGGGCTTAACCTTCATAATTACTCTATTCACAAATTGTACACACAGTTTTTCAGTCAAGAAACTTCATTCCCTCGCATCTTATCTTTATGATTTTTCCCTAAATCCACTAAAACATGAAATAACATTCATAGTAGGATAATCTCACAAGAAACCAAAAGATTCTACCAATTAATAAAGGATAAACATAATTATTGTTGTCTCTACGTACCCTAATTGAGGGTTTTAGTAGTCTAAAGTAAATCCACAATAACTCACACAAATCTTAACTAAAATGCATGAACTTTGATGTTTCAGGAAGTTTATTGAGATTATTACCATATCCAACCATTCTACCATGCCTTCAAGGCCTTACAATTTCATACAATGCCACGAAATACAAGATTTCTGAAGAAAAATGATTAAAAATCAGAGATTTCCTTGAACTTATTCTTTATTCAACCAACCTTGAAGTTCTAAAAGATACAAGATCCTTTTTAAAGGAAAAAAAACTGAATTTTATCCTTCTAATTGTCTCTAACTTCCCCTAATGACTCTTCATCTCTTAATATTGCCTTTTTGATTAAATTGATAACTTTTTACATTGTTTTCATTTTTGCACTCTTGGACTTAATAAACACCAAATGACCTCAACATGACCTCAAATATATGAAACATGACTCTAATAACATGATTTACAAAGTAGGAACAATAGCATTGAATCAAATTTCAAAACATTGCTTCATAGAGGCCTAATTATTCCAAGGTTCTCCTGCACTAGTACAAGAGATGAAAAAAAGACAAGGAGCCATTAAAAACTTCTAAATATTTCACTGACTCAACCAAACCTCCAAAATAATAGTACAAATTCCAGCACTAGGGAAATCCTGAAAGAGAACACTAATGAAAGTGGACTTTTTTTTTCAAGTTCTAGAAGAGTATAAATGGTTCGAAGATGTTGTGGGTGTTTGGAAAATGGTGAAGGAATGCTAGATAGGGAGGGGCCCAATTAGCCTCTTTAACTGGATTCTTAAGAAAGAAACAAACTCCGATACAGTTTGGGGTTCTTCTGAGTAGGGCCCATCTTTTATTTGTTTATTTGGGGGACCCAAAAAACCGTAGGGATAGAAACTTGTGGAGCTTAATCATTAAAGGCAAGGGGTTTGTCCATTTAGAAATAGACTAAAAGGATGGTTGCACGAGGGGCTATTTCACATCAAAGGTGGTCCAAAAAAATTCATAGACTAACTAACCAGACACCAGTACTACCTTAGAGGGACTATTGTCTTTGAGGAAGGTGGTCCAAAAAAATTCATAGATAGGTACAAAAAGTAATAGCAACCTTCCACCAACTAACCCAATCAACCTACAAGAAACAATACAATGACTCCTCTAGATGTTCCAAAAACCTAAAGCTTCAAAACACAAGGTTGGTGACCCTGCAAACCATTCCCATGCTTACCAAGTGATCTTTGATCATCAGACCCTTACAAGGTTTATTGATACATTCACGACTATTGTTACCTCCACATGCATTTGACTAGTAGTGACAACCTTGGTTTTTAACCCTCCAATCCCATACCTTGGGATCACATCACCATGAAAGAACTTCATCCAACATCTGTATGAGTGCAGGTACCACCAAATAGGTATTTTTCAGATCTGTCTTCCTTGAGCGAGGGAAATTCAGGAAGAGAAGAGGAATGTGAGACATGTAGTAGGTCTAAAATAGCGAGATCAACTAGAGGTCAAAAGATTAGAAGAAAATTTCATAAAAGCATGGAATTTTTTCTTGCTAAAGGGGGTTCATGTTCTTATGATGATTAGAGAATAGGAAGCATCGAGGTTCCCTTGAGGTACAAACATCTATGAAAACAATGGGTACCCAAGGAACTTCCTCCAATAAACATTGATTTTTGTGTCAACGAGAGGATATATCGCATAGCACCATCGTCATTACATGGTTTGGGCCTATTTTGCATGGACGATATAAAGGCCTATTATGAAAAAGTTACTAAATTGATGGAGTATGTTGGACCCTGTTATAGTTACAAAGATTGGATGTCACTGGTTTGATATACATGAAGTATGCGTAGGTATGCATTGTTAGGAAATTATATACAGCTAAAAGATAAGGATCAAAATAAAGGAGTGGCTATGTACATTGATAGAAGGCCAAAATAATAAGGGGATATTGTAGGGTTTATAAATAGTACATGACCTGGGTCAACAAATAAGCAACCCAATTGCATATTCGAGGTGCGCGAGGGAAATTGTGTATTCGTATGCACAATAAAATCAATAACTGCAAGGGAAGAGTTGCTAATCGATTACAATTTGAATAACATAGATACAAACATAGTTACTATGGGGGTGGTACGTACTATATACCATTTTACCCAACCTCCAATTAATGACTCCAATATACCATTTTATTATTATTATTTTTTTTCATAAGTCTATTGGTTTCATTTTGGTAATGTTTTTTTATATTTAATTTTTATCACAGCAGGACATTGATCATAGGGGGAAGGCTCCAGCCATGAGTATAGATCGCGATGCATCTTCAGGCACTTCTACCCGATAGGTTTACCTCATTGTAATTGTACAAATTAGCTACAAGAAAAATGTTTTATTATTATTATTTTTTCATAAGTTTATTGGGTTAATTTCAATAATGTTTTTAATATTCTTGTGGTAGTCGGATGATCAGGGAAAGGCACTAGTAGTAGAGGAGAGCATCGATAGGGAGGTGCAGTCACTATTATGCAATGATGACATCACATATTCCGCAAACCCTTTGGATATGATAAGGAAGACCCAAAAAAAATTCAATGAAGAAATCCTTCAGTTGTTATTCATAGTACCTCAAACAAATGAGATAAAAGAAAGGGTTAAAATATTTACTGAGAGAGGACAGAACTTGCAAGTAAGTTGTCATGAGATCTTTAATTATAACATAAGTTCATTCATGGTTTTATATTTTGTACTCTTTTATGTCATGAACTAAAATATGTGTTGGTTTTATAGGATTTTTTGTGTCCTCATGATGTTGTTGAGCATGATTAGGGTACTGTAGGTGCTACCCAAGGAGTAGGGGTTGGTACAAGTGTCGATCCTAATCTTCCTGAGCATACATCACATCATCTGACCCCATCATCCATGCCTATATTGTCAACTGAAATGTTGGCAACACATAGCATGCAGGCATTGGGTAGTGCACCCTCTGGCAGTGAAAACATGCTAGAACATGTCTCAGAACATGTACCTAGGGATGCATAGGCCACTAGTACTGGTGATGTTTTAGCAATATTTCCTGGATCTTCCCATAGTACTAGTATAGGAACATTGCTGGCTACATTTGTGGTAACCGAGGATTTAGTTCCCATAATGATAGAGAAGGTCCCAGGTACTTGAAAATGTTTTAATAATTATTATATATAATCCAATTGAAATTTACTTATTGATCACTCTTTTTAGACTAATGATCCCATGATCATTTTGCAGGAAATGGTGTTTTTTATAAACATCTAAATGATATTACATTGGAGATCTTCAGGCCCACCATACATACACAATGGAATGCCCAAAATCAAGATTTAAAAGATGAGCTCATTAACCATTTAGTTGTGTTGTTTAGTAATAACACATTCAACCAAACAAAGGTCCTTAAGAAAGCTGGTACCTATCTAAAGTATGTGAGGGACCAATATATGTCACATTTAGAGAATAAAAAAAAGTACAAGCATCCCCCCATGATTCTCGAGAGGGAGTGGAAGGACCTAGTATCAGATGGAAAGGAGAAGGCTTTAAAGAAAAAAGGAAAGACACCACCAAGCCAAGGAAGGTATGTGATACTATCAACAATGTAATTATATATTGATTACTCTTTCTTTTTACATAATCTAACTTATTTCAAACTTTTCATAGGCTGCCCGACACATCAAAGGAAACAAAGGCAAGACTAGAAAACATGGGCAACACAAACTTGGCTCTAGTGGTTATATGAAATTAGCCACATGAATTGTAAGTATCAATAAATGAAATATTGCATCCAAATAATAAATTGCAAATAATTTTAGTTTTATCACACTATAAAAGAAAAATTCATGATCTTATGCAAAAATGCAGGGTTCTGAATTCAACAGAGTTACCATAGAAGAGGACCTGAAGATTACCTTCCAGCAAGGCTATGGAGCCATGGTTGAACGCCTAAGACTCTTGAACTCGAAAACACAAGCTTCCACTACATCCAACACGCAGGTAAATAAACTCAATGAAGTTTATTTAAAATTGAATACTTGTGCAATCTATTCAATATTAATTTCCACCATAAAGTAATTATGTGCCTATTTGTTTTAAACAGGCAAGCAATTATAATACTGCACATGACATTGGAATGCAGCCCGGTGAGGGTGGAGAAAACCTTGTAGATGAAGGTCATGGTGTGTATCCTGGTACTGGATGTATTCATGTGCTATACAAAACACAATATGGATTAATACAATTAAACATCTTTAATTGCAATTGGTGTATTAATTAATGTAACCTTTTTTGTTTCAACTTTAGAGCATGATCAAGTTAGACAAGATTAGGAACATGATGTGGCCCCATCAGGTAAAGAGGACCACTCTAATGTTATTTTAAACATATTTAATTACAATTGGTATATTAATTAATGCAACCTTTCATGTGTCAACTCCAAAGGATTTAAAGGGTGTTCAACATGTTGAGCATGAGGCTATAAGACAAGATCAGAAACATGATGTGGTCCCATCAGGTAAAGAGCACCACTCTAATGTTCTTTTAATTAATGAAATACTTGTAACAATAATAATGAAAACATATCAATTTAACATTTCTTTGTTATTGTAGCAAACCCCCCCTTGCAACAGCCTCCATGTTGTGAGTATACGACTAGGAATACCTTAAGATCACGAGCAAAGGGCATAACAACTGAAAGGGGGACAATGATTTATAAAACGATACTCCACTTCTTCTTTTAGCTGCAAAAAAGAAACAAAAAAAAAGTGATTGTAATCATATTATGACAACCATATTTTTTATAATATGTTAATGAATGTTAAAAACTAATATTTTTGACAACCACATTTTTTATAATATGTAAAAACTAAAAGAATGAATGTTATATGTTAATGAATGAATGTTATATGTTATTAATGGATGAATGAATGATTAATGTTATATGATCGAGTATGGGGAATTGAGAGAGATGTGAGGGGGGGGAGGGCCAAATGAGCTTCCACCATCATGTTGTTGGCCCTGTTAAGTAGAGAATATTAAACTATTCTTGAAACAAAGAGAAGCTCAATAAGGTAATGCACTTTTCAATAATTTTAAAAAAAAAACTGCAGGGTTTCATCGCAATTTCGACGAACATAGCCCGATGAACCACAAATTTTTTTGATGAGGTCATTGTACACGCGACATAGTTTTCATTGTAATAGAAATGATGGTTTGCTCCACCTTGTTAGAAAATGGACAAATGTTTGGTTTTTTTTTATGATTTCAAATGGGTGTTATGTAACCTTTTGTGATTTTTTGTGTCGATAGATGGACAAAGTTATGTTGCTTTTGCGACAGACACCATCAAGATTTTTCGTGGTGCTGACCGACAATCCTGGGTTGTGGTTTCGATGTATAAAAATTGGTCGTTTAAGTGACAAAAATCTAGCCACAAAATTTAAATCAGTGTTGCATCGGTAAGTCAACAATATTTTGTCAATATGTCATCAAACATTCATCAGAATTTGTAGTCAAATACAGTAGTGGTGTCAAATGGGTAAATAGACTAGAGTTTCCTTCTGGACCAAACAATTTCATTCAAATGATTTGCTAGAGCTGCTACATATTGACCTTTGTGGTCCCTCCAGAGTTAGAAGTATTCATGGAGAAAGGTACTTTATGTTGATTATTGATGATTACTCTAGAATGATATGGGTTTCCTTCTTAAGAGAAAAATGTGAAGCATTGGTAAAGTTCAACAATTAAAAGGCTATGGAAAAGAATGAGAAAGGTATGAAAATCAAGTGTCTAAGATCTAATAGAGGTGGTGAGTTCACCTCTAGGGAGTTCAACTCTTTTTATGAAGAGCATGGAATCAAAAGACAGTTATCTACTCCCTGAACCCCTCAAATGAATGGAGTTGTAGAAAGAAAGAATAGAACAATTTTGGATGCTGCTAGAACAATGATGATAGAAGGAAATGTGCCCCAAATCTATTGGAGTGAAGCTGTAAGCACTATTGTGTACACTTTAAACTGGGTAAATGTTAATGGTAATTCTAGTAAGATCCCTTTTGAGCTATGGTTTGGTTATAAGCCTACTGTTAAATATTTCAAGATCTTTGGAAGCAAATGTTATATCAAGAGAGATGATGATATAAGAAAGTTTTATGCAAGAAGCAATGAAGAAAACTTTTTAGGTTACTCTACTAAAATCAAGGCCTACTGATGCTATAAAAGAAGACTGAGAAAGATGGTTGAGAGTACAAATGTCAGAGTTGATGAGGATTCTACCAAATCATCTAGATATTGTGGATATGATTCAAATGAAGACAATACAAACAAAGGGAATAATTTTCAGACATAGAATCAACTTCAGATTATTTCATATGTTTGGTAAAGCAACCTCAATTCGATATGGTAAATCAAGTAAGTTAGGAAGAATAGACAAGTGTAAGTGCATAAGGAAGATCAGAAGAACTAGAAGTTCGTGAAAGTCCCAAAACTCCAAGGCATGTAAAGATAAATCATTCTAAAAGCCAAATTATAGGAGATAAGAATAAAGGAGTGCAAACTAGAAGAAAGATTGCAGAAGAGTACTGCCTGATTTCCAAGATTGAACCTAAAAATGTCACTGAAGTCTACAAAGATGAACACTAGATGGAAGCTATGAAGGAAGAGCTAACACAAATTGAAAAGAATGACATGTGGATACTGGTTCCAAGACCTAAAGACAAAAATGTGATTGGTACTAAATGGGTGTTTCATAACAAGTTGAATGAACAAGGTGAAGTGGTCCAGAATAAAGCAAGACTAGTATGGAAAGGATATTCTTAGATGGAAGGTGTTGATTTTGAAGAAAATTTTTCCCCTATTGCTAGAATCAAAGCTGTTAGATTATTTCTTGCTTATGTTGCATACAATAACTATAAAGTCTATCAAATGGATGTGAAGTCGACATTTCTAAATGGAGAACTAGAAGAAGTATACATTGAACAACCAGATGGATTTCAGCTAACTAACAAGGAAGATATGGTTTTCCG
The DNA here is from genome assembly GCA_007258455.2 of Sequoia sempervirens. Taxonomy (NCBI): domain Eukaryota; kingdom Viridiplantae; phylum Streptophyta; class Pinopsida; order Cupressales; family Cupressaceae; genus Sequoia; species Sequoia sempervirens. The sequence goes on from VDFB02105785.1 coordinate 236,936,999, forward strand.
CTTGAAGAAAGCTCTATATGGACTTAAACAAGCCCCTAGAGTCTGGTATGGTAGATTGGAAAAATACTTACTAAAGCTTGGATTCACTAAAGGTATTGTTGATAGCAACTTATATTTCAAATTGGATCATGATAAAGAGTTAATTATAGAAGTTTTTGTTGATAACATCATTTTTGGAGGTGATGACAATCTATGTACGAAGTTTTCTAATGAGATGAAGGGTGAATTTGAGATGAGTATGATTGGAGAGATGAAGTTCTTTCTAGGATTGCAAGTTACCTAGTTAGACAAGGGAATTTTCATATCTTAGTCTAAATATGTGAGAGAGCTACTTAAGAAATTTTGGATGGAAGAATCAAAGCCTATTGGTACTCCCATGGTGACTAGATGAAAGCTAACATAGAATGATGATTCTCCTAAGGTGAATCAAACTAGATACAGGTCAATGAATAGTGGATTTCTCTATTTAACCCATACTAGACCAGATATTATGAATGTTGTATGTATGGTTGCTAGATTTCAGGTTGATCCAAAAGAATCACATGTGACTGTTGTTAAGAGAATTTTAGATATCTGAAAGGAACATTTGACTTTTTACTTTGGTATCCCAAGGATGATTATCCCATCTTGAGTGCATATACTGATGTTGATTAGGCTAGAGATGTAGATGATAGGAAAAGTACTAGTGGTGGTGCTTTCTTCCTAGGGAAGAATCTAGTGTCCTGGTTAAGCAAAAAGTAGAATTCCATTTCTCTATCTACTGCTGAATTAGAATATATTGCTGCTACAAATAATTGTACTCAAGTGATATGGATGAAACAAATGTTGAAAGATATCAGGGTGGTATATGAAGAACCTATTACCATATATTGTGACAATTCAAGTGCAATAAATATTTCAAAGAATCTAGTGCTACACTCTAAGACTAAACATATACCAATTAAGTTTCACTTCTTGAGGGAGAAAATGAATGAGAAAGAATTCAAATTGGAGTGTGCCTACCAAAGAATATATTACATACATCTTTACTAAACCATTGTCGAAGGATACTTTTGAGTATCTCAGAGGAATGCTAGGGGTAATCACCCCTCCTAATAAGAACTAAGAGATGCATTTACTTGCAACAATCTATGAGCTACATTGCTACATTCTGATCTGGATTGATGTTTTTGTGGCTACTACTCAAAGGGAGTAGTCAAATGTGCAGATATGTGGTTTAGAGCATGTATATGGAAAGGTCATTGTTACCTTTTCCATTGATGTCAAAGGGGGAGAAGTGCAATGTTAAATCCTTTTAAGGGGAGAAGAGAAATTGAGGAGAAGAGTCAAAACCAAAGGGAAAGCAAGTGTGTTGGGCTGATGGTATTTTTCACATCATGTGTTGCCATCAATGCCAAAGAGGGAGATTGTTGGATGATGTGGATGTGTTGTGGATATATGGTTGTCATTGATGTCAACACTATTAGCATTTGGTGTATTAAAGGTTGTATATGTCGAGGATATTGAGAAACTTGTAAAAGAAAGTGTTATAGGTTCCCAGTGGAACTGTGTAGGTATGAAGGCATCTTGTTCTGTACGTTGAAGATCAGCTACTGTGGACTAAAGGGTTTATTCTTGAGAGTATCTAGATCATCCATCAAAATTTTCAGAGGTCTGCGTATAGATTCGATCATGTTGTGGTCTGACAATATTTTTGTGGTCTCTGTTAGTGTTCTAGAGTGAAGATTGTATAATTTTGGTAATTCTAGTTGTTGCGGATGTTTCTCTATTGTTTCTTGGTTCTCTTGGATGTCTCTAGATCATTCTCTATCTTTGTGGTACATCCACATTGATCAGTGTGCTTGTGGTCAAAAAAATTTCTTATGCACGTTTGAGTTTCATGTTCTTGGCCGACATGATGATGGTAATGTGTTGTGGATCCTTGACAAGTAAAATTTGAATATTTGGCACACACATGAATATTGTTTTGCGCCACATCATTGTTTTGGCCGACGATGTTTAGATCAACATTGAAAATTTAATTGTAAATTTGGGCTAACATTGCAAATATGTTTTATTTTTTTGGCTAACTAAGTTGTTGATGAAATCTCATGTAGCGGATATATAAGAGTGATTGTTTCATCGGTGCAAGCATGCTCGTTTTCTGGGTGTGCTCCTATGTGTGTATGTGCAAATATAATTCGATTGCAGAGCAGAGTGTGAAGAAGACCGAGCAAAGTGTGAAGTATTTTTAGTGAAAAGTGAAGGATTTTTTTGTGCTTAATTGGAGTTGTAATCAGGCTTGTGTAGAAGCTATTTTCTCAATTTTTACCCTATGGATTTTAATCCTATTTTGTATTCTTGAGTAGTGATCCCCTTCTGTAATTGAGCAATGAGCTCTAGGTAGTGTGCCTGAATGCATGTACATTCCCCTTTATTGTTTTCATTATACTTTTAACATAGTATAATATTGTGGACTAACATCCACCATGGTTTTTCCCCTAACAGGGTTTCCACATAAAAAATGTTGGTGTTCTTTGTCTCTTTGATGTATTAATTGTTTATGGTTAATTTCTTATTCATCAAATCTAATATTAAGTTAAGTTTGAAAAGTTTATAATTTTGTGACAACTGATTCACCCCCCTCTCAGTTGTTTGTCTATGTTTTGCCAACATTTATGTCTGCTCTTTCAAACCAGAGGCATACTCCTTGATTGAATCAACTAAAAACTTTAAGTTTTCAATAGGAGTTAATGAATTGTCAATTGTGGCACCAGGAGTAGCATCCTATAGAGATTTGATGGCATCATTAATCAGTTATGTCCCCTTTTGATGATTCTCTATGATCTCCTTTCTTCTAGAGGTATGAAAAACATCTTCAAGCTCCAACTTTCAAATAGGTGAGATCTTTTCTAGATCTATACTGCCTTGGTACAGTAGGAGTTGTAGCAATTGGGGAGGAATGGTTGGTTGAAATATTATTTTCTTTGTTAAAAGACCCTTGATAGTATTACCAGAGGATTCTCTAGATAGCTTTGGAAGCTCCTTGGTCTTTTGAGGCTCTCCTTCATTCCTTTCAACCTGGGTCTCTTCTTTATTCTCCTCTTTCTCTTCTTCCTCTTCATTGCCAAAGGGATTTTCCTTTTATTTATCTTGGCTTTCATCCTCCTCTTCCTTATCATCTTTCTCCCTGTCATCTCTTTCTTTTTCACCCTCTTTTTTTGTTTCTATAGGGGTATCCCCATGACCTAGCCCAGAATCCAAGGGGTGAGCTAAGGAAAGACTAATCCCCTATGGGTGGGCATGACAGCCTGCAATCCAATCGACTAGTTAATCTCAGGAGTGGGAGTCAAAACTGAAACCTATGGGGAGAAAACCCATGACCCAAGCGAACTCCACTACTCATGCAGGCTTAAGAAAATATATTAAGGTTTGGGCCTTTGTTATTGGCACTACAGGAAAGAAGCCCCACCATTTCACTAAGGAGCCTCCCCTTAACACTAGGGTAAGAAAACTCCATTGTTGATACGGTGGAGAGTAACCCTGTGAGGTTTGAACCTTGGTTATTTTCTCTACAGGAAAGAAGCCTCACCATTTCACTAAAAGGTCACCCCTTTTTTTCACCCTCTTTTTCATTTCCATCCTTATCTTGATTATTTTCATTTTCATTTCCTATATCATCATCAACATTCTTTTCTTTTTCATTTTCTTGTCCTTGTTCGACATTCTGATTTTCATTATTAGCACCAGTGGTAGTGTCTGTGTCTTTTGGAGGAGTAAAGATCTCCAAAGAAGCATTTGTTTCACCTACCACATTCTCTATATCAAAAAATCCTAGAATATCTTCTACAACATAAACATTAACTTCTTCTAAAATAGGTAAACATGTATCTGGAGGAATATTTTCCTCTACATCAATAGCCTTTTCTCTATCAGGTTCCTTTTCTTGAGCTATCTCAGATGATGAAGTTGCAATCATCCCAAATTTTTGTACTATGTCTCTAACTGTATTCACTGTATCTTGTTTCATCTTGTCTGCCCAATTTTTTTCTCTACCCATTATTATGGTGACCCTTTCTTTCACTTTGAACTCTTTGGTATACACTTTAATTAAAGTAGCCTTGTCATTTTAAGATAAAGAGGATCTAATTTCCTCTAAAGCATCATATTTCATCTTGTCATCAGCCTCAATTGCTTCATGCCTTCTTTCTACCAATGCATCCCATAAAACACTAGGAACATTTTTCCTAACGTTATTCATATCTTCATCTTAAATAATGATGTATTGGATGATGGCTTCTATAATTGTTTTCTTGTCATCATGCTCTAACATATCACTAAATAAAACATCTAATTTCATTGGAGTCCAAGCTCTCATTGAAGGAGTTTTTTGTTTTCTTCTTCTAATTAGATGAGAAAATATTTAAAATAGAAAATCTAATGATGATACATAAATAAACAAAAATATATAATTTAACGTTTAATTTATTTATTTTATTAAGAAGGGAAACGCTTTTGGGGTCACAAAAGGGAGCCTCATCCCCAATATAAATTCTCAACAATTACACCCCATTTGAGTTTGTTTGATGTAGTTGTTCTTGCACAACTTAAGATCAGACCAACCATTGTTTCAATTAAGAAAAACTAACTTAATTTTAATCCCAGCTGTCCATGTAAATTTCTCTAACTCCATTTGATAAAGCATTTGTTAGGGTTATGGTATGGAAGTTGCACAATGTAGAAAAGGTATTTTTAAGAAATCTAAACGCTTTCAAGGTGATGGCTTTGAATTTTATTCTTGTTTTTCAAGTGAGAAACTCTGTATTCAAACTTGCCAAGATATGAGTGACTAAGGCATTATCGTGGAATTTAGTTGATGGGATGGTATATTGAAGAGTTCGTTGAAGCTTTATAACATTTAACAGCTAATCCCAAGAGACGTATAACAATGGAGAGTTGATTCATTAGCAGTATTAGCTATACTTCTGATTCCCATCCACAAGGATAAAATTCCATGGTTCATACTGCTTTTAACACTATTGAGTTAGTCATTTTATCTGTATTAATGGCCCAGTTAAATGGTTCTTAGATAAGTTCTTCAAAGATAACATGAATTGAAAATCTTCAAGATGCCCATCAAATAATTTCTTGAGAATTGGAAAAAAAATCAGCTTACTAAAGATGATTCTAAACAAGAATTAGTTGATCCCTCTAGTGAAAAGTTTGGGTGAGTCAAAGGTTAGAAAAAAGAGGATAAAATACTTATTCAAGCAAATAGATTTCGATTCAGGATGAATTTAAAAAAATTAACTTAGGAATGAAGAAAACTAAGAAAGAGTATTAAAGGTTGATTGAAGAAAAAGGAAAATTTTGTAATGATAGTGATTGACTGATTACCCTTGGAGGATTTGAAAAAATTTTATAAGGAGTACAACATGAGAAAACAAATGGATCTTTACCTCACAACTAGAAATGCCAATTCTTTATGGTAGCATTCATAGTCCCCAATAATCAATGGAGTCACCGCCTTTTCACCTAGAGGATATCAGTCAATCATAAGAAGGTTGGGGAAAAGCACATATGATGTGAAGCAGAAATTTAAAGTCATTTGAGGATAATTACCCCTTTATTAAGATATCTTTCAACAGGGTCATTCAAGAAGGCTTCCCAAAAGGATGGACCACTAGTGTTGTTATCCCCTTGCACAAAAATGGTGACATAAATAACCCATCAAACTACCGAACTATTATGATTAACCCTCTTATGGGGAAACTTTTTGGAAGCATGATTGAACGCAGGATTAGCAGCTGGGCTGAAAAAGAGGGGAAAAGAGCAAAAGGTCAAGCTGGTTTTAGGCCCAAACACTCCACTATTGATCATGGAGTTACCCTTAGATTTTTGATTGAAAAAATTTAGGACATTCAAGGAGACGAAGCCTATTGCTGCTTTGTTGATTTTAAAAAAGCCTTTGACACGGTCCCTCGGAACAAGCTATGGAAGAGAATGGAGGATTTGGGAGTTCCGCATGAGCTTAGGGCAGCTGCTCATAGGCTCTACGAGCAGGTCAAAGCTAAAATCAGAACCAATGATGGTATGTCAGAATGCTTTGGCAGTGACATTGGTGTCAAACAAGGCTGCCCGCTCTCCCCAACGCTATTTGGGCTTTACATTGATAAGCTGGAAGAATGGATTGACAAGGTTGGTGGGGAAGGCATCCTTTTGGCCAACTTTGTAATAAAATTACTGTTATATGCCGATGACCTCATATTAATTGCTAAAACTGCACATGATTTGAGAAAACATTTGAAGGCCCTTGAATCGTTTTGTCAAGAGGTCGGGATGCAAGTGAACACTTCAAAAACCAAAATAATGATCTTCTCACTGCGAAGAAAAAAACAGCAGATTGAATTTATCTTTGAAGGCAAGCCACTAGAAATAGTGGATGAGTATAAGTACCTCGGGCTTGATTTTCACAACAAGCTTAGCTGGGAAACATGTAGAGCAAAAAGAATTCAAGGAGGCTGGAAAGCGTTGTACTCTTTGCAAAATAGATGTAGAAATGCCGAATTATGGGATTGGAAAACTAAAAGAACGCTTTTTGGTCTTCTTGTTACTCCGGTAATTCTCTATGGGTGTGAAATCTGGGGCAGCAGCATGTCAGATCAGAAATGGAGACAAGTGGAAAGGATACAAAAACATCTAATTATATGCAGCCTCAAGCTTAAGACTGCAGTGCCTTATGAAATTTTATTGGCTGAGACCGGTACTTTTCCTCTGGAGGCCTCAGCGATGACCCGGTTATTAAACTACTTAAAGAAGGTCCAGAATATGGAGGATCATAGATGGCCTAAGCTAATTATGAAAGAGGAGCTAACTAGAAGAAAGAACACATGGATGAAACTTAATATCAAGTGGATGAAGAAATGGGATATTGTGATGCATGAGTGTCCAAACACAAATGGAGAAATAAAAAATTACGTGAGAGAAAAATTTAAATATGGTATATGGACGAAAAAAACAGGGCGTAAAAAGGATTATTATATCAAAGAATTCAATCCCACAAGGGACCATGAAGAAAAGGCTTATATAGGAGCGAATATCAAATGGAAAGCAAAAATGTTGATAGCCCAATTGCGGACTAGTTCACACCATCTTAGGTGTGAAACGGGTAGGTGGGAGGTTCCTAAAGAAGAGTGGGAAAATAGAATATGCCGCTTTTGTAACGAAGGTATGGTGGAGACAGAATGGCACTTTATCATAGAATGCTCAGCTTATAAAGACATCCGGGCCAGCTATGGGGATGCGGTGCAGGTTGACAATTTAAATACCTTGTTTGAAGATTCAAGACTCGACAAAATTGCAAACTTCATCATCAAAATTCACTCTCGAAGGGCTGATCTCGAACGGCACCTCCATTGTGTCTAGGGTTGTGCTGTGTGTTGTTCTGGTGCTGATCTTGGGTCCCATAGGCTTCTTTGGCCTCGTGGACGTCATTAAAATATTTCATTTCATTTCATTTCACTACTTTTGTTTTCTCTTTTCCCTCCTCCGTCCGCACCGTTCAAAAGTTTCCTCGTTTCTTCTGTTTTTTTTTTTAAATTTTCTCTCGCTAAAATTGGCGCATTTCAAGGAAAAATAACTTCCCATTGAATAAGGACGAAAAGATATTCGTTTAACGTTTTTACTTAAAATAAGAGACACTAATAGTTTTTAGCTCCCATTGACCTCTCCATCTCGTCTCTAATAATACCTTCATGTCTTGCAGGAATTACGGGAGCTTTTGCAAACGTCGTTTTCATACTGCAAATTTATCTATTTAGAATGATACCTGCAAATTTATCTATGTTCACACTTGAGAAAGTTCACACATGGACATCTTAATGGATTACGCGTGGAAATACTAAAGCATTCATTCAATTCAATTTTTTTGAGTGATAGTGACAATCCAACCAATAAACATCTAGAATTAAAAACTTTACCAACAATTTTATATAGTCTATTTTAAATTGTCTATTTCTAAAATTGTTAAAATATTCTTTATCTTTCTTTTTATTGGTTCATGTTGTCAACAGTCATTGCAAAAATTAGGATTTTTTTATTTATTTTTCTAAATTATGTGCAATGCAATGCATTTAATTCATGAATCAAATTTCAAACCTATTAATGACTTGAATGACATGAGCACTATTACATACATCATCATATAATTACATTGTTGACTTATAAGTATTATTTTACATATTTTATTTAATAATTGGTAAGATTTTCAAACTTATTAAATAAATGTGAGTACACTCAATGCATATTTTATATTTGTTTATCAAGTGTGTATTAAATATCACAATAAAATTTATCTATCTATAATAAATATAAAAAAAAAAAAATTATATATCTACAATTAATATTTCAATAAAATCTATTTAAAAAAATATAATGTAATAATATAATTTAGCAAGGCAAAAATTACATAAATATCACATTATCAAAAGGATAAAATAAATAAATATATATATATATATATATATGGAATTATTATAATAATATATTTGTATAATTGCATATTTTTTATTTTTGGAACATTAATTAACTATAATAATAACATTATACAACAACAAACAATTATATTACACCCCTACTTACTTCTATTAACTAAATGTTTAAAACAACAAAACACACCCATATGAATTTTATTTTTTATTTATGCAAAATTAATCAACTATAATAATAACATTATACAACAACAAACAATCACATTACACCCCTAGTTGCTTCTATTAACTAAATGTTTAAAACAACAAGTACACCCCACAAGATTTTTTATTTTTATTTTTCAATATTAATCAACTATAATAATGACATTTTAAAACAACAAACAATCACATTAAACCCCTAGCTATTTCTATTAACTAGATATTTAAAACAACCAAGCACACCCCACAATGGGAAAAATCGTCTCTTATTGTTTAGGAAAAGGTGGTTTGGTTGTTTAGGTAAAAGGTGGTTTGGTTCTCTTTTTGATTGCAAGAATATAGTATTGTTTTAGGCTTAATATATTGTACTATGTAGGGTATCATTACAAGTTCTATTAATGATATATTTTTGTTATAACAAGCTTTTTTAATACAATTTAAATCATTAGATGAATTGATTTTCAATTATGTTATAATGATGAGATTAGTTAGAAGATATATTCATTATTAAGTTTGTTTTCACACATGTTGGTAAGGACTAGTTGTTAAGCAACACTTGTTTATTTGAAAGTGTAACATACATTACAATTTTAAACAAAGAATAATTAATAAAAAGTCACATGGTATTAGAATTAGATTTGCTATTTATTTGCAAATCTTAAGTCTTGATTAGTTGTATTTAAGTATGCAGGTGATAAATAATATATGATTTCCAAACATCACATAATGGACAAAATGAGACATCCATGTGAGAGAAGAGACATCATTTATTTATTATTTATTATCTAGGACATTTTGATTGGTATGTAAGAATGCATTGAATATGGAGGTTACTTGGAAAATGTCAAATCAACGGTTATATACAACCTTCTCAAGGTAGGCGCTATGATAGACATTGATTGTCTTCATGAAATCCCTGTATTTGGAAAATTGGTCAATATGATGGTTATGATAGAATCTATAGTGTGTAAGATAAGTGTGAGATGCATGAGAGGAGTTACATTCTATTCAAGATTGCTTAATCGTGACTATAAGACATTAGACTTTTGTTACTGGCTCATGCTTTTGACTCTTAATTTGAGATACCATTTGGTGATTTCTTGTTTTTTATTTTCCTATATAATAGATACATATGATAGATGTTTGTGAAAGTTCTTTTTACAAATATTGTTATGCTATCAAATTATTATCTAAAAAGACAAATAACTTGTATTATTGAATGTTATTATTAAGATTAAGAGTTATTTGAATCCCTTTAATGATATAAATTTTTCATATTAAAATTGTTCAAATTTATCTAATATTCATATAATTAATTGATTCTATACACACATAAATTATATTTAATAATTTAAATGCTATATTATTAATACTCTAATTCCACTATCAACTTTGTAATCAATATATAAAAAGAGATTTTAAATTACTTTTCAATCCTACCACCCTACTACTATTTCTTTTAAACCTGATAAATGTCTATTTACGAAACGACTCCTTTCAGCTTAATCATAATCTTTCTTATATCAATTCTTGAAATTTTTACAGGAGCACCATTTTCTCGATAGAATTCACAGATGTATTATGTGGGTAATGATTGAAGAAAGAATCAAATATATTTTTGCTTTCCGTATGGGCGAAATTCTTATTGTAAAAGTTTCGTGGGAAGAAGAGACGCCTCGATAGGTCCGCTTAAATTAGATTACGTAGAGCGTTGTGAAATGAAATGAAAGTGCCGAAGCAATCAAGTAATAAATTGCTCACTGCTTTAATGTCGTTCTTGTTTGGTGGCATTTTTATACGTGGACAAATTATCTGAAGTTGAAGTTTGTATTTAATAGTTGGAAGTTGGCATGGTTGGAGAAATTGTGATAAATAGGATCAACTACCCTCAATTAGTTTCCATGGACCAACTCTATCTTAGGGGCGATAAAGAAATTAAGTTGGCGGGACAGGTTTTATTTATCGTACTGCCTCTGCAGCCAACATGTCCATGTCCCATCGGATTACTTTACTGCACTTTGGAGCATTTTTTAAATTTTTTTGTACTATCTCTAATCTTGTTAATAGAAATATTTCTCATTTAAAAAACTCTCCACGAACAGTTACGTTATTCTAGTTGAACTTGGAATTACATTTTCGAGTTCCAAGAAGAAGATTCATGGATCGTGTGGTGTTTTGCTATGTCATAATGAACTTTTTTTATGTGTTTTTTTTTTGGAAGAGAATGGCTTGGTAAAGTGGAAGGAAAAAACCTCTAATGGGAATTGATGCATAAGGAAACAAATCAAGCATAGATTTTAGTAGTTGTTTATGCTTTTTATAAGCTCAGCTGTTGATGTAAAATTTTCTGCTTATTCCAACTAAAAAAATAGATTTTAGTAATACCAAATATTTTAATCGTTCTTATAGACATTAAGGTACAATTGCACAAACTTGATAATTGTAGAGGTCAATGGACAAATCTTAGGAGCTTAATTACATTAGATTAAAGAGGGTAATATAGTTTTTTTTTAATTATATAAATTATAAATATAAAAGGATAAAATTTGTATCATAAAAGATGATCTTGGTTCTTTACATACATATTTGATGAGATAAATATGTTATTTCATAATTTTTATGAGATTTTTTTTAGAAAGGATCATTATTGGAATGATATTCCACAAACATTGGAAGAGATTGTTAAAGAGTGTATCTCTAATTGATTCGGTCTTAACTATAGTCGATTATTAGATGTTGGTGTCACCCACCTCCCAGGAGCACCATTTGCAAAAATCACCTTCACAGAAAACTCTCAAGGAAGAAGTTGCAGATAGCAGGCTCTGATACCATGTTGGTGTCACCCACCTTTCATGCCTTTTTAAGGCGCTTTGTACAATATGTAATTTATCTCAAATTTATTCACTCATATTTGGTGAAATGGCCTTGTGTTGCCTCTCTCATTTTTTGTTGTGAAGGTTTCTTGTGTAGATGGTGCTCTTGGGAGGTGGATGATACGAACATTAGATCATATTCTCTTCTTGGAATAATTAGAATGTGCTCTATTTTTCTATTGCCTCTAACAAAAGTTCAAGTATTGATGGGATTTCCATAGAATTTAATCAAGTTACGTGGCTTCATAGCAAAGACCATTTTTATCTTCTATGTTTGTGTAGTGTAGAAAAATGTAACCCTATACATTTTCTCACTTGTTTGGGCCCTCCTATTTAAATTGGAGTTAATAATGCCTTAATTTAGTGTTGTTAAATGTACCCCTTTACATTTACACACTTATTTGGGCCCTCTTAATTAATTGAGCTTAATTATGCCTTAATTAGCCCTTTTATTTATTTACCAAGCCTAATTAATTACATTTTCCGAAGGGGAAACCCGACAATAATTAATACCTAAACATAACACTTTACATTAAGCAATGTGTGTTCTAGGTTTATGGACCTAGGACCCATTCGCCCATGGGCAAATGGGTCCTCCCTAAACCTTTGGATCTAAATTTAAATTATGCTTTTGGAGGTATTCTAAAGTTTTGAAATCCATAATTCAATGTCGGGTTGTGATATTTGAATTTCAAGAAATTAAGGACACTGGAATCTCAAAAAATGGGGATGAGTGCATTTGTATGGTTTAGGACATAGAGCATACCCACTTTCAACTATTTCACTTAAGGGTAACCCTACAGATCTCAATGCAAAGGAGAAATAGATCTTGCAATAGGGTTGTCCTAGGGGATGATAGTAAACTAATGAGGGGTTCACAACCAAGTAAGAACTTGGAAAGAAAAATACAATGCAAGTTGAAATGTAAGATGTAATACTAAACCCTAATTCAATGCAAGCCTTCACTAAATGACCTAGAAATGCAAATGAAACATAATAAGTTGTAAGATGAATTGTGTGCACTTGGAAATCTAGAGATGACTGGAAGGAGGCTTGAAATGTTGGAAATTCTACCTTTAATGTTGAGTGGGACTCATTCGCCAAGTTGGGTGAATCAGTCCAAAATCTGGGTTTCTATGAGGGAACATGAATCTGGGAAATGGGTCTCTGAATATGTGAAAATCTGAATTTTGACAAAAAAATAGGACTCATTCGCCAGAAGTGGAAAATCAGTCCAGTTAGGGTTTTCTAAAACTTCGAGATCTAAATCTGCTCTTCTTAGTCTGCTCAATCTACTTCTTCAAGTTTTTAGATTCGAATCTTTGTAAGTCAACCTATACGTGCTTTCCAATGTTTTCCAATGCTTAATGACAACTTTGACAACTTTTTCCAATCTTTCTCTTCAATGTTTCTTCAATCTAAACATGCAAATCACATACTAAAGAGAGGGAAAAATGTTGTTGGGTTAGTGGATAGGGGTTTGCCTTGGTCAAACCCCATTTTGGTAATAAAACTTTGAAATAGAATGAAATAGGAATGGAGAATGATGAATGAACAAAATATGATGTTGTAACTCACCAAACCCTATCAATAAGGTGCTGCAAACATGTATGAGATGGATCCAATGGATGTAGATCTTGACTCTTGCTTGAATATGATGGATCTTGAATTGGATGCTAGCTTGAATCATGAACCCTACACCACAATTGTTAGCACAAAAACAAACATGATGCATGAAGTCCTTGACATGATGCTTGATGCTTGAATGCTACTCTAAAATGCTTGATAATCTACCTTTGAATGCTCTTGGGTAAAAGCACAAAGATGAGTCCATGAAATGTGGAATTCTCTGCCTTAGGAAAAAAAATGAAATTGGCTTGCCAAAAATGGGATCCTACTTCTTAATAAATAGGATCCCACTTTTAAAAAATGGGATCCCATTTATTAATGTGTCCCGAACTAGCAGACGTGAAACAAGATCTCAATCTTTACAAAATAGGATCCCGATTTGTAAAAATCAGGATCCCGTTTTGTAAAAAATGGGATCCCATTTTAAGGTGGTATTTATTTTTAAAAACAAACGAAACTTAGTTATTCACAAATCATGGGATCCCAATTTGGCAGAGATGACAGTGACATAAGTGACTTCCAGGTGCACCTCCACCCCCAATCTTTTTGGTTTTTCTATTTTTTTTATAAATTTTTTAATACAATAATAGATTTTAGCATGTTTTTTTCAATTTATTTAGCATTTTATGTTTTTTTTTACCTATAATAGTAGAAATGTTGATCTGTATAAGTAGAAGAAAAAATGCAATGAAACCCTCAATATATTAAATAAAAACTAAAAAATCAACCTTAAATTGTATCTTAAGAACAAAATATAGCTTTTGAAACCTAAATTGTTCAATCAAACCAAAAAAAATTGCATTTGAAAACCCTAAATTGAAATAAAATAAAAAAATTGCATTTGAAAACCCTAATTGCTTTTTGAAACCCTAAATTCAAATCAAACAAAAAATTAGATTTTAAAACCCTAGTTTGAAATGAAACAAAAAAAATTGCATTGAAAACACTAATTGCTTCTTGAAACCCTAAATTGAATTCAAGCAATTTTTTTTGCTAAAACCCCAAATTGAAATCAAACAAATCATTTTGCATTTAAAAACCCTAATTTCAAGTTCAAGAATATTTGATAATGGAAAAAATTCATTTGCATTCCTTAAATGTTTTAAATTTCATTTGCATTGTATGGAGACAAGTATGTAGGTATGCCTATGGAAGAAATTATTTGATAGATTTAGGTTTATACATAGTAAATTAGGGTCCTTGATATTGACAATGAAATAGGATTTGATAAATATTATACATTTAAATGTGTATTCATCAAGAGACATAATCAATTAAACGTTATAAACATAGATATAATTAGAATAGAAAATAATATGTTCAAATTTAATTTCAATGTTAAATTATATTTAAAATAGAAAACAATATGTTTTTGATTAAGGAACAAATAGGTTTTAAAGGGACCCTGAAACCCTTAATAGTTAACAAGAGAAAGATACAAAATTAAAAGGATCCAAACAAAAAACAAGTAGCTTCCAACAAAGATGAGAACAATAAAAAATATAGGGCAACACAACAAAAGCCAACAAAAAACCACTAGAAGTCTAGCAACTAGGCTAGATGCCTGAGGATCTTCGCCGCCTCCTTCTCAAGTTTGTTCATGTTTATAGTAGCTTTCTTAATTTCTTGAATATTCACAAGGGCCTGGTCATTTTTTCTCTTCAGGTTTGCTCTAGTTTTGTTACTCAGCCTGCCACCTTGTACCTAACTTTCCTCTTTCTCAGCATCAACTTACATCGTTGTTTTGACCTGATAGGCATTTTCCAAATTTTCAACCATCGTATTCATGGTCTTTGCCATTGATTTTAAGATTTTTTGGCTCATCTCCAACACTTTATGGATAGAATCTTTTATGTTCCTCATTTTTTCCTCCATATCAGAAAGCTTTCCCTCATGGTTACTTTTAAAATGTTGCAAATCCTCAACATTTTTCTTAAGACAGTCCACCATATGTTTCTTTTCTTCAATAGTCCACAAATCAGTGGCCTTAACACTTTCTCTGTTATTACTATCATTCTTGTCAACCTTATCCATTTTGTTGTTCATATCTCTCTGATTTAGCTTAAGTTCCTTAATCTCAAAAAACACCCATTTGATTAACTGGAAGAAATCCATAGACCCATTACAAGCAATAGCTAGAATGTCAATAGGAAATTCACATTCAACTTTAAAGTAATCATCCTCCACCTTGAGATCCTTGGGAAAATGGGGCCTATCATCTCTGTCAATGGCAGGGTAACTGGAATACTCAGACGTAGGGGTCATCTACAAATCAGACAAAGGGGTCATCTATGAATCCTCATTAACATCATAAGAAGGATCCTTCGAAAGCTTCCTTTTTCCTTTCTTCTTGGGAGAATCACTAGAATTTCCTTTCCCCTTAATTGCTACATTTCCCCTGGAAGAAGGAGTCTAGTGGGATAGAGCCAACATAGCCTTAAAGTGATCATGGATTAAAACAAGCAAACCCTCATGGAGAATAGAATGCCTAATCAGGTTCTCACTCTAGTTCTTTAGACTGGCATTTAGAGAAGAAGCAAGATAAAAAGGGAAAGAAACCCTAAGTTGATGCCAGAAATGGTTGAGGAGCATGAAGTGGTACCCAAAAACCCTAGTGTAATGACTGTCTAAGGTAATGTACTCCATAAGCACATTCAACACCTTCCTCCAATGCAAGACAATCCTCACAGAATTGTAATAGCTTTTGGTAGTCCTTCACAGGTCCTCCTTTTCCTTCTCAGTCTTTGAAAATTTCTACACAGCCTAGTCCGAGAGCTTCCTGTCCCTATAAAACTTGATGCCCTCAATGGAAAGCCCTATAACCTCCACAATTAACTGCTCATCAATGACAACCTTTCACCCAAACAACTTAATCTCACCATCCTTCCATTCTTTGGCAAAAAACCTAGTGATATTTGGATCCCAACCATGGAATTTCTCAATGAAAATGGTAATCCCACCCTTCTACAGCATCTCCCAAACCTTCGTGTCATTTCTTAGCTACTCACAATCCATTGGTGTCACCTTGTGACTCTCACCACCCATGATGGTAGAATTGCAAACCTATTTGGAAAGTTCTGGAACACCAAATAATTTGGCCAACGAAATACCTAGAAAGTGTGCAAAGCACCAAATATCAAAATAGAAAATACTTATGTTGAGCTTCAACTAGCAATGAGAAATAATTGAATAATAATCTTAAGACTACATGACATGACACTCCACAATCATTCGTTGGTAGGGAGAATTTTCACCTTCCCATGAATTTGGTCATACATAATTAAGGCAGTGACATCAGCCTCCAACTCATCACTCCTCTGCCACATCACCTTGTCCATTGCCTGAACTCCTTTGTTGGAAAAAAAGTTTTCCACTATGTTAATTTCCCTATAAGCATGGGAAATGTAACAATTTTCAAAGTTAAAAATAATCCCCTTGGAGAGATTAATCTAATTATCTATAGTCCATGAAGGTTTTTGAAGGCCCTTTATACATTGAATAATATTATTCAAATCCCCTTCAAGCTACACAATTTTAAGGTTCAATTGACAAGCGAGATTCAAAACTTGAAATCCCCCTGTGGCTTCAATAGTGTGGTTAGTCTAGGTGCCCAAGGGGAGAGCAATTGCAGCAATAAAATACCCATTCTCATCCCTTATCACTCCTCCACACCCGACTGGCCTAGGGTTACCCTTGTCCACCCCATCGAAGTTGATTTTGACCCAACTAGGAGGGAGGTTCCAATGAATACCATATCTAGGCCCCTTAGTGGACTTAGGAGTATAAGTCTCAACATTAATCTTCCATGCCTCAATAACTCTGAGCTCATAATCTTGGTAGTTGACCTTTCCTTTAGACTTGAATTTACTATTGGAAATTCTCTCTCACAACCCTAACAATTTTACCAAAGATAATTTCCTCTAAAAGGGTCAAATCCCAGAAGATTATATTATTTCATTCTTTCCAAATACCCCAAGTGAGGTGGGGGAATATGTATCTCCAAAGTAGATTAATCACTTGGTTGCTTGAAGGAGCCTTCCACTAGCTATAAAATCCAAGATGGTTCCAGGAAAAATCTAGTTGAGATCCCACAATTGCAAAATCTTGCACCAAATTTCATAGACAAAAGGACAAAGGAGAAAAAGATGTGAAAATTTTTTAGCCCCTCCGCACATCAAAGATAGCATCTATTGGGAAAAGAGAAACCATGCTTGCAAAGTTTGTCATTAGTGAGTAGTTTATTCTAAAGAAGGATCCATGCAAAGATGTTAACTTTAGGAATAAAGTTGTGCACCCAAGCCTTTGCCCACACAGGGGAAGGGGAGGACTGATAAGAATAATCCACCGCTAAAGAAACATAATAAATCCCTAAAGAAGACAACTTCTAGAGCAAAGAGTCCTCTTGGCCCTATGAACTAAGCACCACAAAGTTGAGGAGAGACTGCAGGGGTCAAAGATCTAGACTAATAGTAGAGATACCAACCCACTGATTGTTCCTCCAATAGCCCCCAACCAAGGTGCCATAACTGGCTTTACATTCCTCCATATGATTCCTAAAGATAGGGATATTGCACAGAGGTTCATTTCCAATCCACTGGTCTTCCCAAAACAAGATTTTTGTACCATCTCCAAGTTTCCAAAATGCACCTTTACCAGCAAGATCCCTAACCTTAATGACATTATTCCAAAGGGTTGAGCCTATAGGGAGATTCTAAGAACTAATAAAAGTTATGATGGAGTCAACACCTCATAAATATTTACTATGCTAGATATCATTCCATTCATGGGTATCAACAAAGGTTCTCTAGACCTGTTTCACTAGAAGAGCTTTATTAAAAACTCTTATGCTCCTCAACCCAAGACCCCCATACTTTTTGGGTTTGCACACATTCTCCTAGGAAACCAATGGAATCATCTGCTTCTCTTCAACTCTAGACCAAAGGAAGCGTTTTTGGATCTTTCCAATAATTTCAACAAACTTGGAAGGGATCTTAAACAAACTTAGAGCATAAATAGGTAGATTCTGAAGATAGGCTTTTAGCAACATAACTTTACCTGCTTGACTCAAAAGGGCCCCTTTCCAACTAGCCAACTTGTGGTTAAACCTATCCAGAAGAGAAATCCAAAATGAATTTGGAGGTTTGGTACCCAAAGGAAGCCCCAAATAAATGGAAGGAAGAGAATTAATAACACAACCTAAAATTTCTGCAATCTTCCTTTGCCTATGATCAAGGGTGTTAAAAAAGTAAAGAGAGCTTTTAGCTCTATTAATTTTTTTCATTGAGGCCTCCGCATAAAGCAGAAGGGAACTCTTCATAGTTTTTGCTTCTCCAATTGTTGAGCTACCCAAAAGAATGGTGTCATCCTCAAACTACTAATGTGAACGTGCAAGGTTTGCCAAAGATGGGTTTAATCCTTTCAAACTCCCTTCCATCACTTTTTTGTGCAGAAGTATTCCAAGAATTTCTACCATTAGGGTAAAGAGAATAGGAGACACCAAATCTCCTTGTCTCACACCTCTAGAAACTTTGAAGAAATGGAAAGGAGATCCATTAATTATGACAAAGGTACTGGTAGTAGAGATCATTTCCCATATCAACTACATAAATCTTTCTAAGAACCCAAAGGATTTTAAGACTTTTATCAAAAACTCCCAATCCACCCTATCATAAGCCTTAGACATGTCTAGCTTAAGAAGAAAACCTTGGTTTTTTTAAACTTCTAAAGAATGGATGTTCTCATGAACCGTTATAATGAAATCCAAAATATGTCGGCCAGGAACAAAACCACTCTACTGAGGAGAAATCAACAGTGGGAGAACCCCAAGAAGTCTAGAGGTAACCACCTTAGAAATGATTTTGTAAAAGGAATTTCATAAGCTAATCAGATGAAAGAAATCAAAAGCATCTGCCCTAGGGAACTTGGGAATAAGAACAATAAAAGTAGCATTAAGCTCTTTCAACAAATTCTTGGATCTAAATAATTCTTTGACAACATTAACCACATCATCAACAACTATCTCCCAAAAGACTTGGGAAAAGAACATGGGGAATCCATTAGGACCAGGGGCCTTATTCCCTTCAAAAGAAAAAAAAAATGCTTACCTCTTTCAGTGAAGGGATAGCAATCAAAAGTCTTTTTTGATGCTCATTTAGAATGTTGGGGATAGCCTCAATGAGAGTTTTTTGAGCATTCTCATCCAACCTATCTTCTGCAGAAAGAAGGTTAGCAAGGAACTGAATTGCCTCATTCCTAATCTCATCCTCCTCAATTTTAACATCATTTTTCAAAATATGAGTGATACAATTGGACACCCTATGTTTCATAGTAGTTATGTGGAAGAACCTGATGTTCTTATCCGAGAGCCAAACCAATCTAGATCTTTGTTTCCAATATTCCTCTTCTTTTGATATAATATCATGATATTTGGTAAGTATTTCATTTTCTCTGGATAAGGAATCTCCCACATAGCCATCTTTCTAGATTATATCTTGAATATCCTTTAAATCACACTGAATAGTAGACCTAGTAGCAAAAATGTCCCCAAAAACTTCCTTATTCCAAATTCAAACCTTGGTTTTGACCTCACTAAGCTTCTTAGCCACCTGAAACATAGCAGTTCCACTAACATTTATATTCCACCACTCTTGAATGTAGTTAAAGATATTAGGATGAGACAACCACATTCTTTCAAATCAATAGAAAACGATATGTTAAACAATAGTTACAATTGATAAATTTTCAATGTTTGGTTGCAAATTTAGTTAGAAAATTCCTAAATCCTTGTACAATCCATTTCCAGTTGTCACTTAATTAGATAATATTTTCATTCATTTCTATTTTATGTTTTGATCTCTCTTAGTCATGACTTGTTTCCATTTCTTGTTTGCATGTGTTGTCTCTTGTCTTTTGACAATCTTAACTCTCATTCTCGCCAATTAGTTGTTAATTAGGCTTGTAGTTTAGTCTAAAATCTCAATTTGCACTAGTTACCTAGACACTAAAAGAATATAAATATTTTTCTTTTCTCTCTTTAAGGTTCTTTCAATTCCAAACAATTTAAAATAAAATAAGATTCAACATTAACTAATTTAATCATACATTATTTATCATAAAATTCATTTAAGTGGGAAATACTCAACTTTATCATAGTATATTAAACTTCATATATATATATATATATATATATATATATATATATATATATATATATATATATATATATACACAATCAATATTAATGAAAAACGTGTTGAATAAAATAATCTTATATTCAATTAAAAAATATCAAGTTAAAGTATACATCAAACTCAATCTTAATAATACATAATTATGTGTTTCTATTATGGAAATAGTCAGTCTATTACCCTAAACCATAAATTGATGTCTTAAGGGGTCCTAATATGACATTTCTTGAGGGGATCAAAGAATTTCTCAAAATTTGGTGAAGTTGTCCAAGGCAACCAAATTTAATAGTAATAAGATCATGCAAGATTATAATATGAAAGAGATTTCATGAGAGGATGGTCAGTCAAAACAAGAGCTATCTCAATCAACTATCCCACAAGAAAATATTGTTCACTAACTTGCAAGTCCATTATTCCAAGGGCCACCCAAACTTCACCCTAAGTTTCCTAAACCCTAAACCTTGAACTCTAAAATATAAACCCTAAACCCTAAAGCATTCATTTTTTCCTAGGACCTTAAGATGAAATTTTGTTTCCTTGGGAAACTCCACCAAATTTTATTCCCTTAATCCATGTAATTTTGTCCTAGGACCTTACTACATAGATCCCCTTAAGCAATCCTATTACCCTAAACCATAAAATCTAAACTCTAAACCCTAAACCCTAAAGCCATCATTTTTTCCTAGGCCCTTAATGAAATTTGGTTGCCTTGGGAAACTTCACCAAATTTTATTCACTTAAGCCATGTCATTTTGTCCTAGAACCTTACTACATAGATCCCCTTAATCCATCCTATCACCCTAAACCATAAATATATGTCTTAAGTGGTCCTAATATGACATTTCTTAAGGGGATCAAAGAAGTTCTCAAAATTTGGTGAAGTTTCCCAAGGCAACCAAATTTAACAATAATAAGATCGTGCAAGATTATAATATGAATGAGATTTCATGAGAGGTTGTTCAATCAAAACAAGAGCTATCTCAACCAACTATTCCACAAGAAAATGTTGTTCACTAACTTGCAAGTCCATTATTCCAAGGGCCACCTAAACTTCACCCTAAGTTCCCTAAACCATAAACCCTGAACTTTGAAATCTAAACCCTAAACCCTAAAGCATTCATTTTGTCCTAGGACCTTAAAATGAAATTTGGTTTCCTTTGGAAACTCCACCAAATTTTATTCCCTTAAGCCATGTCATTTTGTTCGAGGACCTTACTACATAGATCCCCTTAAGCCATCCTATTACCCTAAACCTTAAACTCTACACTCTAAATCATCATTTTGACCTAGGACCTTAATGAAATTTGGTTGCCTTTGGAAACTTCACCAAATTTTATTCACTTAAGCCATGTCATCTTGTCCTAGGAACTTACTACATGGATCCCCTTAAGCCATCCTATTACCCTAAACCCTAAACCCTAAACTCTAAACTATAAACCCTAAAGCATTAATAAATTGTCCTATATTAATAGTTAATTGTTTTTTCATCCACATAACATTCCTTAGACATAAATGAGGCTTACACATTTTATCATTTGTATTCAATTGGGCCATTTATATTGAATGGTTTAAGGGTATTTCCTAAACATGTATCTTACATTTTGAAATTACAAATCTAATGCAAGTTCACTTATATCTTAGAGATCACATGGATCAATTCAATAATATCTGTAACCCACCTCCACACCCTCCATCTCCACCACCTTCACCTCCACCTCCACCCACTCCACCCACTCCACCTCATAACCCCCCACCTCCACCACTTGAAACCGATGGTGCTTGTTTGCAAGCACAAATCAATGTCGATGTTAGAACCATTCAAGATCAAATCAACATTATTCAAAATGAAGAATGTATCACACCACCTTTGAGGATGTTAGCATCTAGGATGCAAAATATTGTTGATGTTGTTAGGGCTATGGATGGGGTCTTAGATGAGCATTGACAATGGCTAAAGGAGATCAAAACTTTCGATATGAAAAGGAAAACAAAAAGAAATGAAGAGATGCAGTAGAGAGTCAGCGCAACACTTTATAAATTAAGACAATGATCTTATAGTTATGAATTTATGAATTTGGTTTGATGGATTTTTTGTGTGATGAATTTATGAATTTGGTTGGATGGATATTTTTAGTGACGAATTTAAGATTTTGGTTGGATGGATATTTTTAGTGATGACTTTATGAATTTGGTTGAATTTATGAACTTATAATGATGAACTTTTAATAGTATATATTTTATGACTATCTACTAGATCATGATTTATCATGTTGGAAAAATGCAATATATATATGCATTAGACATAAATGAGCTTTTTGTGAATGTTTCAAGTTTATTTTTTAGAATGTACATGCATTAAAATTACATAGTTCTAGATCTTAAATTTTGAAATTTGTATGTACACATAGTTTAGTTGAATGATGTATGCATGCATTATGCATCATATTTTTTTATTTTAAATGTATGTACATGTTAAATTTTAAAATTTGTATGCACATACTCAAGTTCAATCAATGTATGCATGTGTATGTATATGTATGTACATCCTATTTAAAAAAAATTAAATGTATGTTTCAAATTTAATTATTTGTATGTACACATATTTTAGTTGAGTGATGTATGCATGCATTATGCATTGTATTTTTTATTTTAAATGTATGTACATGTTAAATTTTGAAATTTGAATGCACATGCTCAAGTTCAATCAATGAATGTATGTGTATGTATATGTATGCACATCCTATTTAAACAAATTTTTATTTGCATTTCAAATTTAACTATTTATTGTAATTTTGTAAGTTTGTTTGTTAATTTTGTATAATTTAATGCAAGCGAACACTTATATAGATATCATGGATCATTTTGACATTGATGATATCATCAATCTAGCACCTCAACAACCTCTACCTCCACCCCTTCCACCTCCCCCTCCACCCCCTCCACCTCATATCCCACCTCCACCACCCGTTGGATCAGATGACACTTGCTTGTGAGCACATATCAATGAACAAGTGGCATCCATTCAAAACCAAATCAATGATATGCAAAATGAAGAATTGATTCCACCACATGTGAGATGTTTTTCATCTTCAATGTAAAATGTTGTTGATGCCATTAGGACTATCAATTTTGACTTCGATAGGCATCGACAAGATAGAGAGGAGATGAGACAATTTTATGCAGATGGTCTCTCATATAAACAAATTTTAGACCTAAAAATAACAAAATACCATCTATCCCCTTATTTTATCAACCCTAATACTTAGTAGCCCATTCTTTCCAATAAATCTAGAATATCCATAAGGTGGTGTATACATCCACAAATAAGTGCACATTTTTGGGATTGATGGTATATGGTATTTGACAGTCCACCATATACTAATTTGGAGTTCCCATTATATTTTTTGAGGAAACTATATGTAGAGTTTGTTATGGGGAAAAAACCCAATTATTTTGATTTTAAATCATTTTAGGGTGTTGGTGGTGGCATGCCAAAATAG
Source organism: Sequoia sempervirens (assembly GCA_007258455.2). Classification (NCBI taxonomy): domain Eukaryota; kingdom Viridiplantae; phylum Streptophyta; class Pinopsida; order Cupressales; family Cupressaceae; genus Sequoia; species Sequoia sempervirens. Next base: position 236,960,857 of record VDFB02105785.1, read on the forward strand.
AGGTTAGGGGAAAGGGTTGATCCCCAATGCCCCATGCATGCACAACCCCTTGTTGCTCCTCTTGGTCCTTCCATTCCCGCACTTGTGCATCAACATGTAGTGGTATCAACATTAGGATCCCTTAGTATGCTTGTAGGAGACCTTGATTATCATGCTTCTGTGATAGCAACTAGGGAGCATAAAGACTACGATGATGGAGGAGCATTTTATGGAGTTGATCCTAGTACCACTCCACAAGTTTTGAGACCACATGTATGTACTAGTTTCCATCAACTATGCTATGGACCCAATCAAACCACACCCATTTTGAGTGGACGTGGAGATTTTGGTGGATCATTTGGTCGCCTCAGTTCATTTGTAGAATTTCTTACTATAGACCATCACCCTAAGGACAGTGCGACATAGGTATAAATATGCATCTACATTTTGAATTTATAAGAATTTTAATGAATGTATATATCAAAAAAAAATTGCAATACATTTTAACAATAAAATTGTTTGGTGTACAGATGACACTAACGATGGGGAAATCATTTGCACTATGAGTACATATGTTGACACTAGTCCTAGTCAGCAACCCTTATGGGGTATTTTGATTTCAATTTTTTAAATTATATATGAAATAATTTTTAACTTGACTTTTAAATTTATTATTCAATCATGAACATATGTTTTAAATATTTATGTTGGTTCAGGGGAGTCAATTGACTTCCACGTCAATTCCACCTGAGGGGTTTTCAAGTGCTCCTCCACTATCGAGTGTCACAGATTAGGGGTAGGTACATTTATATTGTAAATTGTATAACTTACATAACTATAATTACAATTATGAATTTTGAATTCATTATATATCAAATGTGCATTACACTTGTAAATATTATAAGCGTTAAATGTCTATATGTATGTCTAGGTTGATATGACAATGAGAATGGGCATCAAACAAACATTAGATGTTGTGGCTACTCTTGAGGCCTCTAAATTTTAGGTTGTTTAAAAAAATTTCTACACAAAATGTGCAAACTTGAATATATATATTTTAACCTAATTCAAGTATACATGCTTTAAATTTGATCTTGTAGGACTTTGTTAGTGCGACTTTCTACCATGAATCAATCATAGTTACACCTCCATGAGGAAATGCAGAGCAGGCTCCAGATATCATGGTAATTTAAATATTTGATTATATTTAAAGTCAATTACAAATTATACATTTCACATAACTTTAATTAAATTTAAAATTGAATATATATATATATATATATATATATATGATCTCATACATGTTAAATTATTTTTCTTTTATAGCATGAGACACATCTTTTACGTTAGGTCCTGGAGTAGAGGATGTACAACCTCTTATGGTACAATTTAAATATGATAAATTATAAATTAAATTGAATTAAATCATTTTTAATTGTAGACTTACATCTAATTTCAACTTTCTTTGTCTTGTATATGTAGATTGATTTAGAGAATTTAGAGGTTGGTCCAGGTGCACTAGAGCATCTAGATCCAGATATGATGGTAATTTAATTTTATGATGAATTATAAATTAAATTTTCATTAAATAATTTTTCATCGTCTTACGTTTGATTTCATCTCTCTTGTACAGAGTGTTTCAAGTCATTCGTGCAGTCTGCATGGTGTCAAGAGGTCTCTTGATTATAGAGACGATACATGACCTAAACATGATTTTATGGGTTATATTTGATTATTTCATGGACTACATATTTGGTTTGTCATGGACTTAATATATTATTTCATGGACTTTATTTCATGGGTTGTAATCTGTTGGACTTTATTTCATGGGTCAAGTACTTTGTTGGACTTTATTTCAAGCACTTAATATATTTTAAATAATGGACTTTATTATTGTTCAATTTTAATTTACACATGTACATTTATGCATTTTATGTTCATATTCAAGACATTAATATAGGACATTAATGTGAAATTAAAGTTAAAATTAATAGGACATTTTAATATTTGTACTTTACAAATTTAGTGATCCATACATGATATATATGATATGTACATTCAATAATTAGTGATAATTAGTCAATGAACTTATTTAATTCACATCCTAATAGGATGTCTTAAGGGGTTTTAATACATTGGTTAGATCTAATAAAATAAGAAAATAAATCACAATCTACAAACAAAAGCAATCCGTTTATATATCACAAAGGATGAAATTTTAAGAAATAAACAATACCATACATGATTAGAGAACAAAAGCATTAATAAATTATATAAACTAAACATAAATACCAATCAAAATGTAACGAGTTTTTCCAAAAAAGTTGTTCTATAAGTATACACCATATTTCCTAGTTCTATTACAACAGTAAATTAAAGAACTTAATTATCCAAAATAAGGCTAAAGTTTCGAAATTAAATCATGTACTCTCATATTTACAAATCATGCAAAGTGCTAGAGAAAACTTAAGAACATAAAAGTCCTCTTGACCTCATGTTCCATAAAAAACACTAATTTATAAGCTGTAAAAAAAAAATAGCATCCAACAAAAATACTACAACTTTCTTCCTCTACGTCTACACTTTCTTCTGGTACTGTCTATTGGAATGGGAGTCACATCCTCTATCAAAAGAGACAACTAAGTTAATCTACAAGTTTCCATGTAATTGGAAACATCCTAAACCAAATGATTTCAAAATACAAATCAAATAATAGCAAACATCTTCGCCTATGGATGTCTTAAGGGGATGAAATTCTTCAAAGTACATGTCTTAAGGGGATGTATTAAGGGGTCCTAATATGATGTCTTAAGGGGATAAAAGAAGAGTATAATTAAGTATAAATATTAAGTGATATAAACAAGTATTATGCTTTAGGGTGACTCTTCATAAAAAATGATATAATTAAGTATAATATTTAGGATATGTGCTAATATGACACATCTTAAGGGGATGTCTTAAGGGGTCCTAATACAACATATTAAGGGGATCGAAGAAGTAATATACATGTTGTTTAGTGATTATAAAATCAAATTTAAAGTTTCAAAGTAGGGTGACTCATCATAAAAAATGATATAATTAAGTATAATATATAGGATATGTCCTAATAGGACATCTTAAGGGGATGAAATACTTCAAAGTACATGTCTCATATTTAATCGCAATTGATATAATTGATTTAACAATAATTCATACATGATATTTAGTGATTATACAATCAAATATAGAGTTTCAAAGCAGAAAACATGCACATTTGACAAACAAAATATATAGAATTTTGATTTTGATACATAAAAGTACAGAGTATAATTGTGTATGTACATTTTTTTGTAATTTGTACACAATGTTTAATTGTGTAAGTATATATATACATATATGTCATCTCAAAAAAATGTGTACAAAATTTGGCTATGCCATCTCAAGAACATCTGAAACTTGTGCCCGGAATGTAGTAGGTCTTCACGCCACTTGATATCAAAATGATACAAGCAATATCAATGAAATCATCAAAACATACATATTTTAATTTATATAAAACTATCTATATGTATACAACTCAAGTACCTATATTTAAAAGTATTCCACTAATGTGTGTAGGTTGAATTTGCATCCTCTCCTTTTTGTTTCAAAGTATGAGATCAATATGATGTCTTAAGGATACAAAAAAGGATAATAAATCAATTTTAACTATTGATGTACAAGAAATATCAATATATAATCAAAACATATATTTTAATATAATTTAACTAATAATTATCTATTTTTACCAATCATTCCATGTTCTCTAGGTTGAATCTGCACAGACTCTCCTTTTTGTGATGATGGCTTAAGGATCTATAAAAGGAAAATTTAAATCAATTTCAACTAATAACACACTTGAAAAATATCAAAACATGTATTTAATCTATTTAAAAGGACAATATAAAACTAAAACTATATTTACCTATATTAACTTATTCCATTGTACCATCTGCATCCTCTCTTTTTTGCAATGCATCTATGATTGTCTCATGCTCTTCCATAGAAATTTTCTATAGCACTTTATTTGTAGGTCTTCCATGATACCGATCTAGTTTTATATTTGTTGCCACCACCAAATGTGAATAGTGTATAATCTTTTTATGTGTTTCATAATATTTGAATGTAGGTAGACCATTCTTCCTTATCAGGTATTTTTGTAGCTAAGTGCCAACAACCACCACCGATCCTATTGGAAAATATGATAACCATCATCAAATAAGTTCTCAAAATTTTCTTAAGGGCATCAAAGACTTGTTCTAAAAATTTGCTTAAGGGGATCAAAAACTTGTTATCAAAATTTGCTTAAGGGTATGTCTTAAGGGGATCACCGTACCTGTTGGATAATGATAGCCATCATCATCTTCTCGAGGTGTTATTAACTTATTTTTAGTCTTCACACAATGAACCAACCAAAATTTTGTTTCCTCTTAATTTCCCTCAGGTGCAACAATAGCATACACATGTCTTGCAAACAAAATTTGATTTAATAACTTGCCCATGTCCATATAATTTGACCAATCTACATACACCCATTCATATGTATATAAATAAATAATTTAGTATTAAAAAATAGTAATAAAGTGAAATAAAATGAAATAAATTGAATTAAATTACTTTCTTGTACAAGGTCTAAAGCATGGTCATAGTCTTCTGATGCAAACACTTGATCATTGTCTTCAATTGTCGTTTCATATTGATCGTGAGCTTGTGCAGGTGTCAATGATATTTGCTTCAAATCTTCAACCCATTTCATACTTTCACATGCTTCCTAATCTACTGAGATACAAAACTGACAAAAACATGCAAGCTCCCTTGTCCAAATAGTCCATGTGCTTGCATTTGAACTCTTAAATGAATGCCATTTAGTAGATCCACTGATTTTCTCACAATCAAATCTAGGTAGAATGTTCTCTTCTTCAACCAACCAAAAGAATCGACAAACTGTAGAGTACTCGCTTGAACTAGTTGTAGATAATCTTGTATTGCACCAATCCACGATCCCATGTGCATCTTTAAACTTTACTGCGTCCTCAAATTTCAATTTTTCTCTAGCGAGAATTTTTTTAACACACACATACCAACTCCATCATGTTCTCCTTTACGATGCCCAACTTCAAAAAAACTCCACATATGTTGGACATTAAGTTCCTTGTGAACCCTACTTAACCAATAGAACATTCGAGAATTCTTGAACTATCTTGTACAATTATTTGACCATATGAGGTGTTTTGTCATCTGGATTTCTCTTTCTCTTAAATTTCTATAAAATATATTGAAATAGTATTGAACAAACTCTGACGAGTGTTACCAATTGTCACTCAAATAGAAATGATACTCCCTCAAAAAATTTCTCCCATCCTCTATGCTATCATCTGCATGTCTATAAACAATATGAACAAACATAGCTACTTGCACTGAATTATAATGCTGTGATTGAATTTCCTCTTGTGGGGCTAGAGTATAGTTTTCTATAAAATCAACCACTGATAGAATACTACCAATTGGAAATGTGTTTCTAGATGCATTAAATTGGCCATCAATCCATCGAGCAAGTTGAGAGTGCATGACATATTTTGGTACTATCTTATTCTTAAATTCTAATATGAATGCATGTACACTAAATTTTTATGTAACTAAATCACAACACTTTCCAATTTTTCCATCTTTTAGAGAATAGCTAACATTCATAAATCTTTTAACATCCACTAATTGTTTTTCAAAATCATTATCAACACTTTCATGCATGCAAACTCTTAAGAATGAAAGATTTCCACAACTAGTGCATTGTCCAGAAATACAAGAACTTAAATAAAATAATTTTCCATTATATCTTTCACAAAACAAACTTGATATAGACTCCCTTATTGTTTCAGGGGGCATATTAATACTGCATTCTTTCATAATCATGTTAGTATGCAAAGTACAACATATATATTGAAAAACATAATAAAAATAACGAAATTGAACATGTGTTTTACAACAACAAGATATTTGTTGCTTATTAATTTTTACATACCAAGGTTTTCATTTTTCAAAATACCTTTGAGTTATTTTAATATTACCAAGAAACACTAAATCTGTTAGTGTAGGTTTTTTAATATTATTTTTCCTACACATTATTAAGCATACCTTAGGTTATAGGAGACTTGGTTTATGTGAAGACACGTGGTGTAATCCATCGATTACATGTGTTACTCTCACCCACACTTGGGTGGTTGAGTTTCACACCCACTTTTGGCCTTTTATGCCACCTCACAAAACCACTCATTTGTCTCCTTTTGAGTAGGTTATGCCACCTATTTGGCATTTTCCAAGTAGGCATAACTCCCACCTAATTTGGTTATTTGGGAGTTATTACCCCTCTTGGAATTATATGCCCATATTTTGCTATATATTTAGCACTCGCCTCTCCCTCCTATGAAGTCCAAATGAGTTCATATCAACTCAATCAGTTCAAGGGAGAGTTGAGGCATATTGTATCATTTTGTGTGTGATAATATCATATCCCATTATTACACCATTTTCCAACAATTCATCCTCGTGCTGCTCTCATGTGGAAGACTTATCTTGGTTTTGTAGGTGATCTTGGGTGTTCGAGTTCATCAACAAATCTTACATGGTATCAAAGTGTCAGATCTGCAAACCCCTTCTCAAATTTGAGAGATTTGTGAGTGTTTTAACTAGTATTGTAGGTTGCAGCATGCCTTTGCTTGTCTTAGGTAGCTGATTCTACCTTTGCATGCCATTTTTTGGATGTTGGGGTCATTTTTTGTTGCTAAATGAGTCTATTCTACACTAGATCCACATTTTTTGTATATTTTAAAGAAAATCCGCCATCTAGGTTTTGCTTGCAGCAAAAAAAAAACCATCTGGGTCATTACTAGTTTTTGTATATAGGTTATATATTTCACAGAAACTAAATCAGAACATTTTAGCAAACCCCCTCTCTATTGGAGTTTTGCATTTTGTACCCAATCTTTAAAAGCATGTAACTCAGTCATCTGGGCTCCATTTTGTGAGCGATTTTTTTTTATTTGGGGTAGAATTTTGCAGGCTTCATGGTGATATCATCATTTTTTTCTCAATTGATCCTTATTTTCTAGAAAATTAGGTTTTTCAGAAAATCTAAAGGACAGTTCTCATTTTTGGAACTTCAAACGGCTGTAACTTTCACATATGACCTTGGACCGAGGCGATTGTTTTTATGAAAGTTGATATTTTTCCAAGAAATACATAATGGTGCTATTTTTAGGTTTTGATTCTGAGATTATTTTGTACTTTTAGTATTTGGGTCCAATTTTGGACATTGTAAAACTCTAGAAAACAACTCTAGAATTGTAAGCACACTAATTATAAAGTACGACCATTATATTTTTTTGGGGGGGTCATGATTGAGTAATTTGGGAGGGTAATCTTTGGCCTTTGAATTGGATTATGTCTCTTGATTGGTCTATTATGTGACTAAAGTAGAGGAGTTTAATATGGGAATCAAAACACATCCTATTGTAATTAGGTTAAATCGATGGAACTTTAAGCCTAGGTGAGATGGAATCCTAACACATTGTAGGTGGCTTAATCTTTTTCCCTATCTCTATGGACTGGTTCCTAAACCTTCATCAAAATGGGAGAGAGTTGTGTGGAACTTAAGAATAGAATATATCCTAGAAGTAATTGGTTGTAGTTGTGATATTGATACACAAATGGTCATTGATGGCATTGGGATACCTCATGACCTTATGACCAAACTTTGGGAGATGTATGGAGACTCGAATGAACCTCCATTCCCAGAGGATCCTATTGCAGATTGTCTTGTTCCACTTGCAGAGTTTCAACCTATTGATGAAAAAACAATTGAAACAATTTCTGATTGGGAAAGGTATGGTAGTTTTGATGATGCAGAACCTTCTCCTCCTATAGAGACATCTATTGAGACTTTAGTTTATATGGCTCCTTATCTAGATTTAGAGGAATCATTTTCTTCATCTATGAGTCAACATCTTGAAGTTGAGGGCTCTTCTATTCCAACATTCACATAATCATCTTGTTCAACATGTTTTGAGAACACAATGGGGGATGATAGGTGTATTAGAATGACATGCACTAAGATCTCATATCCTTCATCTATTGTTGTACCTGAGGATGCTCATGATCCAACATTTTTGGCTCCTTGTGATTTAGTGCAGAAAGACATACACTGTCTTTCAGATTTGGCTACTTGTGATGGCCTCTTGACATGTATTTTAGACTTTTTTGTGGAATCTCATATTTCAAAATTGGAGGACACAATTGAGTACATACATCTTCTCTTTAATGAAGTTGCTTCGTCTTCTTCAAATGTTGAGGGGAAACCTTTTGATCCTCTTGTTCTTTACCCACACAATCATTCTTCACAATTTGAAATGACTGTGGCTACTATTAGGCAGCATTTGGAGGAGGCACCTTTGTCTTCAAAGGCGATATCTTTGTCTTTGGATTTTGTTCTACATGCATCTCCACTAGGTTCTGGATTGTCATCTTTTGCAGTGTGGCCTAGGACACCTAATTTGACGATGACAAATTTTAGCATCGACATTGGGACACCTAAGCAGACTTCAAAGAATTCATACATTTTCATCATTCTTCCTTCATATTCCTTTTAGGAATGGGAAGATACCTTGCATACATCCTTGGTTTTCTTTCTTCCTAAGGGGAGGAATATTGTTCGACAATCTTGGATCATCTTCAGCTTCTTGTGTCGAGCATTCACCAATAATGTAGGAGATTCTACATTGGGGGACTATATGGTCTCTCTACTTCTCTCTTATGGGGGGATCTTTTTCCTCACATGGGGTTTTTACCTTCTCATGCATCATTGAGAGCATTTTATTTTGTATCTTTTATCTCTCTTTTGGGGAGGAGTTTTGTCCCATAGGGTTTTCTCCTTTTCTCCATTTTTGAGATATTTTTTTTCATCATTGTACATGGGTACCTAACATGGCCTCGTAGACGGGACCCATCTTTGCATTGTTTGATCCTTTCACCCACCTAAGCTATGCTTAAGGGGGGCATTAGTGTAAGTTTTTTAATATTATTTTTCCTACACATTATTAAGCATACCTTAGGTTATAAGGGACTTGGTTTATGTGAAGACACATGGCGTAATCCATTGATTACATGTGTTGCTCTCAACCACACTTGGGTGGTTGAGTTTCACACCCACTTTTGGCCTTTTATGTCACCTCACAAAACCACTCATTTGTCTCCTTCTGAGTAGGTTATGCCACCTATTTGGAATTTTCCAAGTAGGCATAACTCCCACCTAATTTGGTTATTTGGGAGTTATTACACCTCTTGGAATTATATTCTCATATTTTTCTATATATTTAGCACTCACCTCTCCCTCCTATGAAGTCTACATGAGTTCATATCAACTTGGTCAATTCAAGGGAGAGCTGAGGCATATTGTATCATTTTGTGTGTGATAATATCATATTCAATTATTGCACCATATTCCAACAATTCATCATTGTGTTGCTCTCATGTGGAAGGCTCATCTTGGTTTTGTAGGTGATCCTAGGTGCTCAAGTTCATTAGCAACTCTTACAAAATCACCATAAAATTTTCTATAAAATTCAGTTTGTGTTGTATCTAATAGGATTTTTGGATGAGGATCACGAACTTTGGACCCACTCTTAATTTTAAAACATATCTAGTATTAGATGATACCCTAGTATTATCATGCCAATATTTTTCAATCAAATATTTAATCTCAATATTCAATTTCATGTCAAACCTCAGGAGTTGAGCACTAAAACTCTGACATTGGTTAATTGGATCATTTTCTATACTTTCTCTTCTTTTTTCCATTCTTGGCAATGTTTTAATATGTATATTTAAAACTTCACTAATATTGCTTACCATTCTTTTATTCAAAGTTGCTTTATTAACTATAGTAGTTGTTATAGCTCTTCTTGTTGCATTATTATCTTTAGATCGACTATTTTTTCCAATAGATTGAATGGCACTAGCAATAGTGGACATAACATATTTTACTAATTGATCTTTTCTTTTTTGTTTAAAAAAAATGCCTAACTTTTTCATTACTTTTCTCATTTTCCGCATTATCATCAATTGCATCATTAGTTGACATTGAATTGAAAGTTTTTTATGATAAAAAAAAAATGATTGTATAATCTATTAGCATGTGTTCTTTCATATTTGTCTCCAAGAAATATTACCAGGACGATTGTCCAAAACATCACTTTCATTTTTAAAAAATATATATTCATTTTCAACATCACTTCTTAGAAATTCATTTTCATTTTCAACTTCAAAAATATTTTCATTTTCATCAACAAAATGGTTTTCATTTTCAAGTTCAATAAAAGGATTTTCATTTTCATTTTCAATAAAAGGATTTTTATTTTCATTTTTAATAACAAAACGGTTTTATTTTCATTTTCATTTTTTTTCAACAACAAAAAGGTTTTCATTTTCATTTTCAATAAAATGATTTTCATTTTCATTTTCAATAAAATGATTTTCATTTTCAATAAAATGATTTTCATTTTCATTTTCAACAACAATTTGACTCAAATCTTGAACACTACGAATATTATCGTCATCATTGTTATATCCAACATTTTTAAAATCTCTAATAAACACCATTTCCATGAGGCTCAAAGGTGGATTTGAAGACGTAGATGGACTTGTGCCTATTGAAACATTCTCCATAGCATTGAAAGGGATATTTGAAGACATACCAGGAGTAGTTTGTATATTCGTGTTAGTTTCCACGTTCACCTCTTGCAAGTTTGCATCGTCTACATCCATGGTCTCCTCAATGTTTTTATCTTCAATAGTTATGGAATTGGATGCTTCACCGTCATTCATTGATCGAATTCTCATTCTTATTTCTCCTTTTCTTTGTTTCTCCTTCTCTCTCTTTGCTTCAATTTCTTCAGGGATCAATACCTTCCTATCTTTCCTCTTATTTTGACATTATGATCCCATGATTGAATTTTTTTTAAGTATACCCAAATGAATGTCAAAAAATTGAGATTCTTCCATGTTTGTTCATCCTTCAAACAAGTAGCAATTGTTCACAAAATTCCTATTTCTCCTTCAAACAAGTATCAAATTTTGCACAAAATTTCTCTTCCTCCTTCAAACAAGTATCAAATTTTGCACAAAATTTATCTTCCTCCTTCAAACAAGTAGCTCAATTAAACAAAATTTCTCATCCTTCTTTGAAAACAAATAGCAGTTCAACAAAATTTATCTTCCTCCTTTGAAAACAAATAGCAATTCAACAAAATTTCTCTTCCTCCTTCAAACAAGTAGCAATTAAATAAAATTCCTCTTCCTCCATTGAAAACAAGTAGCAATTAAATAAAATTCCTCTTCCTCCTTTGAAAACAAGTAGCAATTCAACAAAATTCCTTTATAAAAATGTCCCAATGATTCCTCCTTTCAAAATTGAAAAATACCCCAAGTTGAAGAGCTTCAACAAGACAAAAGGTGATAGAAAACAGGGAATATGTTGTCGTCGGCCGTACAAAATAATTCTCAGACCTGAGATGTACGTTTTTGATAGTAAAATTAAAAAATGGTCAAAAATAACTCAAGATCCCAAGTTATATAAATTGGGATCCTATTTAGTAAACAAGATCCACTAATAAATGAGATCCCACTTACTAAATAGGATCTTGTTCCCTTTTCAATGGGAAAATGAGAAATGAGATCCTGTTTATAAAGAAAATGGGATATTGTTTAGTAAATGGATCCTATTTCTTCAAATTTGAACTGTAGGTCAGGTTTTTTCTTTGTTAACAAGTTTAGGAAAAGGTTTGGGGATCCAAACCTAGGCCCTGGACCTAGTTTGACTGGCAAGTTGAAGGTCATATCAATGTCACAAAAAAAGTGACTTTGGGCATACGTTTGAAGAAGTTTTTTGTAGAATTTTTTGACGAAATTAAAACACATTATAGATGAGACAGTGTAGATTCCAAATATGTAATTTTTTTTACAATTGGATTAATTTTTTAATTTTCATTTAATTTCTGATTAAAGAAGTCCATAAACTTGAATTATTGAGGTTTTTTAGTATTTTAATAACTTTTTATTAGCATAAAATTTTCACAAACGGATTGTACGAAAGCGTACTTGAAACAATTCTTTTCAATTTGAAAAAAATCAAAAAATCATAATTTTAGGTCATCTTATGCATGACGTACATGATGATTTTTTAAAACACCAAATATGGCCAATAAAATATTAACAAAAAAAATATTGAATAAAAAATTACAAAAAAATATGGAAAGCATGCTTCAGTGAGTTACAAATCTTCTCCCAAAAGGAACTAGAAAAATATGATTATTTAGGTCAAAATATGGATGATGTACATGTGCATGGTATGGTAAAAAAAAGACTTTTAAATAGTGGTTTTTAAAAATGCCTATTGAAAATAAATTTGTATCATCTGAGTATTGGAATAAATTACATATTTGGAAACTAGAATCCAAGTACTACATTTTATGATGAATGACTTTTTTCAAGAGTCCATCTCTAAGTGCTTCAAATTTTAAGGTCAAATGTGTTGAATTCTGAAAATTAGGAAAAACACTTCCACTAAATGGCCAAAATGTGGACTCAACTTCTTGCTAGCACCCAAATATCACTTTTCATTGGTTTGTAGAAGGTAAAGTTGCATTCAATGATATAAAAGAAGCTATTGCGCATGCACCAACATTAGTTTTCCTGGATTACACTAAAGAGTTTATTATGTATAGTTATCCTTTCAAGCATACACTTTTAACCATTTTGGTGCAGCAAAATAGTGAGGGGTTTGAGTCCCTTATTGTTTTCATGAGTTTCCCATTGAAGGCTCATGAATTGAAGTACTCCCTAATGGAACAAAATGCTTTCATTGTGGTTAAGGTAGTGAATCATTTTTGGTTCTACATACTTAACTCCCATGTCATTGCACTAGTGTTAGATTCTATAGTCAAGTCAAACTTGACACAACGACAATTTAGTACAAAACGAGGCAACTAGATTGCTAAAATATAAGAGTATGATATGGAGATCAAGCCCACCAAATTGGTGTGTGGGAAATGTTTGCTGCAGCTCATTGTTGACAACACACTTGATCATGTTTTCAATTATGAAGAGGTAAGAACCGAGGATATTCCTACTATTCTATTTGTTAGTACAACTGACATGTGGTATTCCAATATTGCTTACTTTCTAACATATGGAGAATTTCTAGAGCATCTAACTTATAAGGAGAAAAGAATGGTAAAGCTCAAAGCTACAATTTTTTTCTTATGGGACAATGGTTTGTACAAGAGGGCTCTTGACAATTTAATTTTATACACTATGTTGATAAAGCTCAATAGAGCAAGTTGTTAGAGTCTTTCCACAACTTGACATGCAAAAGAAATTTTTTTGCACCAGTGACAACTCAAAAATTCTTGTGAGCTAAGTATTATTGGTCTACACTATTTTAGGATGTGTACAATTGGGTACACAAATGCAAACTTTGTCAACAATTTGTAGGAAAGCCTAAGTTGGCTTCTCTTCCTCTCAAGCCAGTAGTCATTGAGGAGCCTTTCCAGCAATGGGGCATTGAATTCATTGGTCCCATCAATCCACCTTCAAGTGTAGGTCATGTTTATGTTTTCACAAGCAATGATTACTTCACCAAGTGGGTGGAGCCTGTCCTAGTGAAGCATGCCACTTTGAAGGTAGTATGCAGGTTCCTCAAAGAAAATATCATTTCTCGGTTTGGTGTTCTGAGCAAAATCATAGCAGACAATGCTACCACATTCTCATCACGTGAGATCTCAGATTTTTGTTTTGAGCATGGAATCACATTATCACATTCTTCAGATTATTATGCTCAAGGTAATGGGCAGGAAAAATCTAGCAATAAGAACTTGGTCACTATCATTTGAAAGTTAGTTGATGAGAACCAAAGATCATGGCACAAGACATTGTATGATGTGGATTGATAGAATTACCCCCAAACAAGAAATAGGCATGCCACCATTCCAACTCTTGTATGGGTTGAATGCAAAGATTCCAATCACCTTGGAATTTCCTGCACTGAAGTTGGCTAAGGCCATAAAAGATGAGACATTTGATATTTCTTTCAACAAGCATATCATGTACCTAACCGAGTTGGAGGAGAAGTATGTTCAAGTGGTCAAACATATTGCAAAACAATGAGATCAAGTGAAGAAGCTCTTCAATAAGAAAGAAAAGTCTCAAGATTTCCAAGTTTGAGATCTAGTTCTCTTGTGGTACACGAGAAGAGAGCACGAGGGTATGCACGAGAAGTTTGACTTAGTGTGGAGAGTTCCATTCAAGATTCACCAGCTTTGTGTTCAAAATAGTTTCTTGTTTGCATATCAAGATGGCACTCCATTTTTGTTACCTCACAACAGACAACATCTAAATCACTTCACTTAGTGAGGTGATAGCTGAATTTTGTAAATACTTGTACAATCTTTGCATCATTTTCTTTTTGAGTCTTTTTGTGTCTTTTTGTTTTTTTGCTTAACTCTATTCCTAATGGATGGATGAAGGCACTTAGAGATTGGAATTCGTCTCCCTTCAACTGTTTCAAAGGATAATCAAAGGAAGCTCCTCAACTAGAGCCAGTTGTTATCCTAAAATGCAGTTGCGCTTCATGGGATAACCCCTATGAAACTTGTCCATTTTATAGCTCACAAAATTTAAGCATGCAAAATGAGGTGAATTACATTGGTCCTCATGTGTGGCCCCCTATCCTCAAGAAGTCATTTCGAGCATTTTCCACTTTTCGTTTCATCAAAATTTTCCTTTTGGTGCAAGTTGTGAAAATGTAGTTGTTAAGAGTTAGAAAAATTTATTTACACTTGCAGGAGCACTAAATTTCAGCACCCCTACAAATCAAGATGCAAAAATTAAAAAGGATTGCGAGGTCACTGATTTTTAGCGACCTTGCAATTTTTCTTCTCCAAATTTTAAATGCATTTTCATCAAAAATTTTCACCCCTGCAATTATGGATTTCATATGAGTCACATTTATTAGGCATTTTAATGACTTTTAAAACAGTTTTTAAATTATTTTTTTCTCATTCTTTTCCTCATTTTAAACATTATTTTTCTCTTTGAATCCCTTTGTGAGTTTTTTTTGAAGCATGTGGTTTTGATTATGTGCAAATTGTGAGTGTATTTGTCTCCCATCTAGCTGGGGTTTCCATCATTTCTTCTTAAGTAATTTTATTTTTTCCTTCTTCATTTGTTGAAATGTTTGGGTTTTTGCATTAGTTTTGTTTATTATTATAGTTTCAAACATTTGCAATTATTTTTTGTTTAAATTAATTATCGTATGTTTGTTGATTTTCCCCTTTTTTTCATTCTATGCACAAGCCTAGTTTATTTCCTTTTCATTTCTTGTTTTAGGGTTGTTTTTTCTTATGTTTCAATTGATGATCAGCCTATTTCATGTTTTACATTTAAAAATTTTGAACCCTAACCTTTTGAGGAAAAAACTTGATATATTGTATGCTACATTGTCCCTCTATGTGTTGCACTAACACTTGGTATACCTGCTGGAGTGAAATATTTCTCTGTGTTTACATCTACCATCTTTGGTATGTGTTAGGTAAATTATGTGACATTGTATATGTTAAATTCTAGTCCCATGCATTGGTGTTGTTTTTCCCTGTTGATACAATTTAAACCTAAAGCCCAATCCCCAAGTTAAACTTGTGATCTACCCATCATTTTGTAAGGTTGGGGTTTTTCCCTGACCCTGCAACTAACTTTACAAAGTTACATGTTCCACACATCATTAGTTTTTCACCAATGATGCATTTAAGTCCACTTAAGAACATCTTGCATAATTGTCAAAAAACCCTGCTCATGCATTAAGCTTTGCTTCCCAAGTCATTTATTATATCAAAGAAATTTGATGATGTTACATAAAGGAAAACTCATAGGTTTTTGTATAAGCGGAAAAAATTTTCAATAGTGCAAAAGTGAACTTCCCAAGTCATAGATTTTTCACTACAAGTACATGAAATCTAAAAGCAAAATGTAGGGTTGGTAAAAAACCCCAACCCTACAAATAGTCTTAGAGCAATGTTCTATCTTGCTTGCAAAGTCAAAAAATTTCTTTGACTTTACAAGAATCAAATGAACTTCCCCATTGAAGGTCTTTCAGTTTTGATTCCTTTTCAAATTATTTTGAAAACATCCAAATTCACTTGCAATAAAATCATTTTTCAATGCTCAAACATCAAAGCATCCCATGCCATCTGTAAAGGCACTAATTTTTAGTGACCTAGCAAAACAATGCAAAAAATCTCTAACTTTGGAAAGCTTTTACCTTTTTCCCAATTGTCTGCTTACGCTCTATTTTTCAAACCCATCATGATCAAACCCTAGTACACACACAATCACTCTAATTTTTCTCGTCACTGCAATTTCCAATGTGTAATTTTTCCTAACACTACAAATATGCTAAACTTTTTCATGCAATTTCTTGTGCACAAACCTCAAGAATGACATGCTTTCCTTCCTATAAGTACTTGATTAGTTGTTTGTATCTCACCTATGATGAATCCATCACCTAGAAAAGTAAAATCCATTAAATACAGGTATCAAGGTGTGTTTTTGGCTACAATGGTTTCATCAAATGTTGATGATATTAAGGACACTAAAATTGGACATGTGGACATGTCCGAGTTTTTTGGATAGAACAAGCAACCTTTAAGTGATGGAATGAGATGGATTGTTAAGAGTAACATTTATATGGTAACCTTATTCCCCATGGCTACTCAAAATCTAGAGTTCATTCCTCATGTGGCATCACATTACAACAGGAATGATAGAAGCGTTAAAGATGCTAATGACAACACACTCATGAGACTAGATGCATAATTCCTTCATAAGGCTTTCTTATGTCTTGAAATTGATTCCTACACAAATATCACCAAGGACTATGGACAACAAGAGTATGATAAGGACCCAGACATTATAAAATGGGCTATTAACAATAAATGGTTGAAGACACCTTGATCAAGAATTCTTAGGTGGCCCAAGAGTTTCCCTCACAGTGATTTCATTGAGAGGTGAATGATGTCATCACTCTCCTTAGTAGAGTGCAAGGCATGCCTACCTCATCTACATTTGAATATTGGATGTATCTCTATCTCAAGATAATAATGAGGGGGGTGTAAGGAAACTTGCAGCCATCTAATGACAATTTCCACATAACCCAAAAGCAATAACAATGCAAATAAGTGCTCAGAATCCACATGCAAGAGAATAGACAACATACCCATCAAAGATGACACAAGGTATACCCTTGGAAATTTTTTAAGAGGGAAAATCCCATCCTCCAAAAGCATCCATACTCCATTATATTAATCATCCATGAAGCAAATACAAGAGTTAGAATGAACACTTCTGAAGCATCAAGCCCTCTAATGCACTCCCATGTGTCCAAGCATGAATCCACACATCCCATGCCATGTTTCACAAATGCACTCTCAAGAAGACTCAATAATGACTACCAAACCAGTCAGCAACCTAAACCACTACACATGTGTTTCCTTTTATAGACACAAGCTCACACAAAATACAACTAGTGGTAAGGTGAAACCATGTACCACAAAACCATGTGAATACAAAACCACTAACCCCTTATTTAATATTGGGTACTAAGACATAACATTACTTAATCTTTCCCCAATATTAAATTATTATCACATGTCTTCCACACATTAAATAGTAATGCAATGTTACAATACAACATAAGTGGTTCCCCAAATAATTACCTAGTGTGATTATCCACACCACCAAGGTGCATCACAACTAAATAATTATTTAATTACAATATTATGATAAATAAATTTATGCAATGGTGTAAAACACCATATCCCAACATTCTCCCACTTATTGTATACATTGCATAAGGGATCAATACATGAAATACATCATCATAGCCATAAATGAAAGACATGAATCTCCAACATGCTCTTGTGCTCCATCAAGATACCTACAATAAGAAAAAAGTGACCACCATCTTAAGCAAGAACTCATGTCATCCTCCAACATTCCACCTATAAAAGAAAAGGAACATGCCAAGGTGAAAGTGCACTAATCCAATGAACACAAGCATAAAATCCAAGTGATAACAAAGGCTCTAACCAAGTTGTTGTCAACTGAAAAACCCACATGATTAGAAATAGAATCCACAACACATACTAATACATCCAACCATCCATACCTCCAAAGTATCAATACATCAATAGAATCATGCCAAGAACATATGCAACTTGTAAACTGCAACCAAGCTCCCTATATATCAAACATGTCAATAAAGAACATACATATCCAGGAACTCCCACTACATAGGTAATGTCAAAGCATATCAAGTCTACCAATCAACACTATATATCAAGGTGTGATAAGTAAATCAAAGCATAAAGTACCAAGAACAATAACAATGATCCACACATGCAACCCAAAGAGCTACATAATCTCTCACAACATGTTGCCACCATCCTCCCAAAACATGAACATCTAGGAAGAAACCATGAAGATTCAAAGAAACCTATAAACCATAAAATTTTCCTCCTTTAAACACCTCAAAAGTGTAATGTTATGTCAAGTATGATATCCTAAACAACCCCAAATGAAAATCCTCAACAACATCCATAACACTTAACCTCATAGATCAAGTACAACATATGAATCAATGTAATAATGCCAACATGGATGTAAGCCTCTCTAATCAAGAAGATCAAACTCAAAGTAACCATCCCTATAACTGGAAATTAGACCATAAACCATCTCCTAAAACTCCTCATCAAAGAATGATATCATAAACTCAAATGCACAAGGAGATAACCATGCCATAACATCCCTCAAAATGAATCCTCTAGAACTTTTTATCCATAGCTCAATATCCATAACTATTAAAGATAAAGCATATAAACTCACGCTAAACCATCCTCAAGTGAGTATCCATAATAAACCACCATGAATCAATTCAATCCCATGAGAAATCAAAGCATGAAACATAACACATCTAAAAGATATAATGGGAAAATACCTCTCAAATAATAAACCACTGAGTAGACCAAGAGTGGGGAATGAGAATGATCCTCTAGGATAACCAAGTCATCATGACTCACTCCAAGAAGAATCTCCTCTATCGGTCCATAATGAACTCACATCCATAATTAGGTGAAATCTCCTCCCTCTTCCTGTTGAAACCTCCAAAGAGTAACTATCTCAAGCAAATTTCTCTAATTACAAGAGAACTGCAACCAACACCTAAGTTTCCAAGTATCCATGAGTACCTACAATCGATCAATACATGCCAAACTCCAAATGCAACATAGCACCATCATGAAGTAATCAAGAAAATGATCAATGTACCCAATACAAAGACAACACCACCCAATCAATGCCAAAGCTCCAATCATGAATCCAAAAAATAAACATGACATCCATCATCTAACCATCTCCTCCTAGGAGATCACATGCACCATAACATATATATAAATATTTGTCTCAAGAGAAAAAGTACCATGCAAAGCTCTAAGCATGCATCAAGAGTAAACCATGACATAATAGAAAACACTCTAAACCAAGAAAACATTTCCCCAATCACATGAAGATAACCATACCTAATTATGCATCCATGTCACTGCCAACAACTTCCACTGAACCATTATATGAGCTACACATGGCATCATGACATCCATCCTCTCCATGAAGATCATCTAGGTCTAACACACTCAACTGCAATATCAGTAACATACAAGTGAAACCAAGATCTCCAAGATAAGAAGAAACATACAACCACCAAACCATCATAAAATTTTCCATCACTGCCAATCCATCACTGTCAAAAGCTCCCACTAAAAGTGTATAACCAATGAATGTAACAAGCTATCATGACATCATGATAACAATCTCCTAATGAAGATCAACCAAAGACCCTCACACAATCAAAGAACTCAAATGTAACATGAGCTCCTCAATAAAGAAGGAAAAGTAAACCATGATCCTCATACCAAGAAGATACATCACCATAACCTAAATTAGGAACCGATCCAACACCACCAAAAATGCACCTACATAAACCATCATGACATGCCAAAGTCTCTAAAGCATAAGAAACATCCATGACACCATGATCACCACCAAATGTACCAACAACTCAAACCAACAATGTCCACATATCTGCATAACATAGTCAACTACATAGGTCTCACATCATGACCGTACCTAGTAATACCATATCACCTCATCAACATGACATCAAAACCAACAAACCAAGTGACTAAACCAAGCCACAAAAATTGAAAAAATTATCAACACTAAAATATCTATGGGCATAAACAAACCATGTCCAAGTCATAGATGCAACAAGTATAGGCTGCCTACAATGCTAAAAAACTTGTAGATACCACAATGAGGCATACAAATCCAACCAAACAGTAATAATCATGTCAAAAAGAGAATAATCTGATATGTACAACTGAGCATACAATGAATCCAACATCAAAACTCCTAGATCTGACAATCCATAAGCTCATAGTATCACCATAGTCAAAATAATCCATAAATAGCTCATGATAGAATATCAATAATAAATCATGTCAAAACAACCCCAAACCTGATCCACTATGGAGTGCTTTGAACAAGCTTTCCTTCAACTATTCAAAGTCCAAAATTTGACTCCATATGCACCTGATATCACCTCTCGAAGCTCAAATAGAACACCTGAATTCCAGCTAGAAAAACATTGTCAAAACTATAAAATATAAGAAAATCATAGCACCATAGTGTAGATCTCTGAGTCATCTTTCCAACGAGTCCAAGAAGAGCAAAAATAAACAATCTGGGTGAAAGTTATTCCCCTCGGGAGTAAAACTGTAGTTTGAACTTGAGGCAAAAAAATTTAGCCACCCTTGGTGGCTGGGCGGTGACCCCACCTAGTTGGCGTTGTTCCCCTAGTGGTAGAATGGTGGTGGACCCAAAAAATTTATCCATTGTAATTTAACTTTTGAACATTAAAAATTTCATCGAACCTTTTTGGAAATATTCATTGACGGATTAAATTTAAAAATAAAATTTTTGTTTTTAAAAACTGGACGGTAAAAACTGTTGGACCAACAGTCTTAACTTGTCAGTCTGGACTCCCACGACAGCCAACAATACTGCCAATGGTATTCAACAAGACTACCATTTATAGTACTATCAATACTGTCATCAACAGTCTGCATAGGAGTAGGGGGCACCCCCAAACACTTTATTTATTACTTTTTTTCAAATTTGTCTTTTCAATAATGTTTTTCATTAAAATTTTCACTAATAATTTTATTTTTGCAAGTCAAAATTTTTATACCGATGGACAATAAAATGTTTTAATAATTTATTTTTTTAGTACACCAAAAATGACGTCTGTATGGCCGGGTAGGGGGTCGGGCTAAAAAAAAAATTGCATTTTTTTAGTAACTAAGATATATCAAATTTTATATCAAAACTTATCTCTCAACCAACCTAAATCCAACCATGAGGTTTGTTTTGTCCCCGGAGGTCATTTGTAAAATTTCCCCCACAAAACCCCCATTTGAATGCATAACCAAAAAACCCTTTTTTGCCCTAATTTTTTTCACACCCTGAATCTACAAACAACCCATCATAACAAAAAACAAAAATCCCTTAGATCTATAATAAATAACCTTCAAAACCCTCATATATTACCATGTTTTTCATTCTCTCATGCATTGCATAGTTTCAAACTTCAAGCAATATTTTCTCAACCTAGGGTTACAACAAAAAATCTTCAACCATGAAAGATCTGATACCACTTGTAAGGAAACTTGCAGCCATCTAATGACAATTTCCACATAACCCAAAAGTGATAACAATGCAAATAAGTGCTCAAAATCCACATGCAAGAGAATAAACAACATACCCATCAAAGATGAAACAAGATATACCCTAGGAAAACCCTTAAGATGGAATAACCCAACCTCCAAAAGCATCCATACTCCATCATATTAATCATCCATGAAGCAAATACAAGAGTTAGAATGAACAAATTTGAAGCATCAATCCCTCCAATGCATTCCCATGTGTCTAAAAATGAATCCAAACATCCCATGCCATGCTTCACAAATGCACTCTCAAGAAGACTCAATAATGACATCCAAACCACTTAGCCAACCTAAACCACTACACATGTGTTTGCTTTTATAGACACAAGCTCACACAAAATACAACTAGTGGTAAGATGAAACCATGTACCACAAAACCATGTGAATACAAAACTACTAACCCCTTATTTAATATCAGGTACTAAGACATAACATTATTTAATGTTTCCCCAATATTAAATTATTATCACATGTCTCCCACACATTAAATAATAATACAATATTACAATACAACATAAGTTGGTTCCCAAATAATTATCTAGTGTGATTATCCACACCACCAAGGTGCATCACAACTAAATAATTATTTAATTACAATATTATGATAAATCAATTTATGCAATGGTGTACAACACCATATCCCAACATGGGAAGTAGTAGATCTTTTGGGGACAACAAATTAGTGATGCTATTCATGCTTAGTTAACCAAGATGCATTCTACATTAAATTCTACATGACAACTCACTTAGTGTATGTCGCTGCAACCATGAGGAAGTTTGTTGGTTTGACAACAAAAGGGGATAGGAAAGTGATTTAGGTACATAAATACTTTCCACAAATTACTTTGAAAGGTAGCATTCACCATTTTCAAAGAGTGAATGATATATTCTTTATTCCGTTCCTATGTGCTTTTGATCCAGAATTAGAAAATAAGAGAGTGTTAGATGAAGCTTGGGATGTTATGAATAAGTATGGATGTTTGTATCTGCAATTTCCTACCTTTACATATTTGAGGGTTGGTTGTTTCACTGGCTATCCCTACATACTTCCTCACTACCCTAGCGATAATACTATTTTAATGGAGTTGTGTAGGAAAAAAATTGATGTGCATAGCAAGCAGATGGAATCCCACAAGATAGGTTTCAAATTTCCCTTGGAAATTGACCAGTACTCCATCCAGACCTCTCCTAAGGCCAAGGCACTTGAGCTAGAAATTTAGTGTGCAACAATAAAAATGTTCAAAAGAAGACTTGATTTCAATTATCGACGTATGAAGGATCGAATCAAGAAAGCTTATTCACATGTGCATTAGATTGAAGATGTATGGGATGACATTAGGACAGAGGAGGAAATTAGAAAGATGGATTTACTATAGACTAATATTGCAAAAAATTGGGGAATCAAACTTGGCTGATATTCCTGAAGGCATAAAAGATGATGGTGATATCTTGGATCCCACCTATGTACAAATTTTTTTTTGGGATCTCCTCTTCCTCCTATCCAGTGGTCTAGAAAGGAGGTAAATTCAATTAGAGAAATATTTGAGCTTATTCTTTATAACATTGATGTCTGGTTACTAGAAAGAGGAATTCAGTTGAAAAAAATTGTTATTGGTTCAAAGGAAGAAACACAAGATCCTATTGGTAGGAAGTCAAAGCTAAGGATGAAGAACAAAAGTGATGCTCCTAGTTGAAGTAGGCCTTCAAAACCCAAGATCACATTTTTGGTAAAAGGTAATAAGAAGAAAATCAAAGCAACCACACACTTGTATCATCTGTTGAAGGCCAAGAAGATTCTATTCAAGAGGAAAGGAAAGGAGAAGAAGGCCAACCTGAGGAAGAGTGAGTATCTCCCCATGAGAACATTCCTTAAGAACCACCTTTTTCCTCCCCTCATTTTTCCAATGTTGAGTCTACTCCTTCCACATCTTCACCTATTTTTGATATTCTCGCTACTACTATTACCCAGTCAATTACAATCAATGTGCCTCCTACTATTATGATCCAATTTAAACATTCATCCCCTCCCACAAGGTCTGCTTTTGAAAGTCCCAAATGAGGTTTGGACAATATTTATGGATCACCAATGTCTTTTCCTAATCTATCCTCACCATCCTTTGAAATTACATCATAGTCTAATTTGGAAAAATTATTGAATGAATCTATTCAGGTGTTAAGTTCTGAGATACCAAATGTTCTTTTGATAAATGTCTCTCCTATTATAACTACTTTTGTTGATGTAGTAGTGTCAAATCCAATTATGGAAAAAAATTCATATGAGAATTCAACTATGTTCTCTTCACAAATACCAAAGAGAAAGAAGCTATCTCCCCGCTTACATCTATGAAAACAAAAACAAAGAAGAAGGTGAAGACTCTCTCAAGGTTGATGGTTGATAAAGAAGGTAACATGTATGCAGTGGTAGCTCATCCTCCCCCTGACAAGACCTTTGAAGAGGTGGATATCAAAAAATACTCTATCATAATATTTGATTTGGGAAAGCCTAATCATGAGAGTGCAAAGGCAGATGTTCAATCCACCTTGAACTCTCTCATATAGAGGTTTGACAAGGAAAAGAAGGAAAAGGATCACTACCCAACTAGCAACAACTAGCAGCTATACTAGAGAAGATTACCCAATCTTCTAAGTCCATTGAACCTAAGGAAATTGTAGTTGGCATTGGCAATCCTATAATGGAAAAAAGGTGGAGAAGGTGCACACTAGAGGTAGAGTGGTTGGTGATTTTATTGACCAAATGGTTGCAGTAGGAACATAACTTTTGAAGTCTACCATGGAAAACCTTGAGAAAATGGAAGGCATAAAGGAAAAGTTGGATGAAATTGCTAACACTTTCTCTCAAGAGAAGGAAAATATGGAGAATAAGAGGCAAGAATGGGTGAAAATGAAGAATCTTATGATAGGCACCTTGGTAGAAGTTGGGATCATTCCTGACAAAGCTATATATGTGGAAGTGAAAGAAACCATGCTTCACAAAGAGACCATCATCACTGATCTACTCAATGATCTTCTGTATACTCATGAATTTGGTGAGGAAAATGATTTAAATCTTATCCACAAGATTGAATAACTTCCATGTAAGTTGCATGATGATGATCATAAGTCCCTTTCACCAGATGAAGTTGTCCAAGAGTTCACCAACATGATTCAAAAGGAGTTTGAAGGTCAGGTATTCTTAGTGGCTTAGATGGATAAACTCCTGGATACACAATTAGCATTGGACAACTTGAAAGTGTTCATTGGAAGGCATGAAAAATCCTACAAAACCATTGGAGATTCAATTACAAGAGTCCATGGCATCTTCAAGCATAATTCAAACCTAGATGATGATGAAGTGCAAGCAATCTAGAAGAAACATGATGATTTCCTGATGAAGGGCATTGGAAAAAGCTAATTTTTCCTTAGTTTATTTTTTAGTGTCTTTCATGCTTTTTGTAGTCAGGGTAAGTGCACAAAGTTGAGCCCACAAAATGTGGAAGTTTTTGCCTTAACCAAAAAAATGAAATCAGCATTGAGGAAACAGGATCCCGAATTTAATAAACGGGATCCCGATTTTTAAAAATCAGGATCCCGTTATGGTTCGGGATCCCGGGCTTGAGACGGAACGGGATCTCGCTTTTTAAAAATTGGGATCCCATTTCCCATTGGATTCCGAACTGATGGAAAAGGCTTAGGATCCTGATTGTCATGAAATGGGATCCTGATTACTAAAAAACGGGATCCTGATTTCTATAAATCGGGATCCCGTTTTATATTGCTATTTATTTAAAAAAAATAGATTTCACTACACAACGGACGAAACCCTGAGTACTGGTGACAGCGACCCCCACAATCAGCTACAGGGACCCCCCTACATGCCATTTTTTTGCATTTTTTTATTTTGAATTGAAATTTTGAAGAAAATAAGTGAATTTACCATGTTTTTTTTAAATTTATTTCACGTTTTAAGCATTTTTTTAAACTGTTATAGTAGAAATGAATAATTGTAAAAATAGACGAAAAAATGCAATGAAACTCAAGTTTTTTAATAAAAATGAAAAATGAACCTTGAATTGTGTTTTAGAAACAAAATTTAACTTTTGAAACCTAAATTTGTTTGATTAAACCCAAAAAAATTGAATTTTGAAAACCCTAATTGAAACAAAACAAAAAAAATTGCATTTCAAAACCCTAGAAATTGAAATGAAATAAAAACATTGCATTTACAAATCCAAATCAAGCTTTTTGAAACCTTGAATTCAAATCAAATGAAAAAGATTGAATTTGAAAACTCTAGTTTGAATTGAAACGAAAAAATTGCATTAAAAACCCTAATTGTTTAAAATTGAAACCCTAAATTGAATTGGAACAAAGAAATTGTTAAAACCCTAAATTGGAATTGAACAAATCATTTTGATTTTGAAAACTAGGTAATTTTGAGCTCAAAAAAATTCATTTGCATTGCTTAAATGTTTTAAATTTTATTTGCTTTGTATGGAAAAAATGATATATATTAAACTTTAGTTTCAATGTTAAATTATAATAAGATTAGAAATCAATATGTTAAAGAATAGTTAAAATTCATAAAGTTTATCTTGATGTTTGCTTGCAAATTTAGTTAGCAAATTTGTAAATCTAAGCGCGTACAATCGATTCCAATTGACACTAACTTGCAAGTCTAAATTATGCCAAGGTCCACCCAAACTTCACCCTAAGTTTGCTAAACCCTAGACCCTAAACTGTAAAATCTAAACCCTCAACACTAAAGCATTTGAAATTTATGAACCCTAGACCCTAATCTTTCATTGGACATACCTAAAATTATGTAGGTTCAATGTCAAGAATGGGTCTATTTTGTAGATTTATGAAAACTATTTTGAATATCTAGAATGCCATAAAAGTATAATTATAGCAATTCCAATTGGAAACACTTGGGTACATATATATCATATGAAATTTAAATCTAGGAAGGTGTCTATTATATAGGAGAGTTGATAATACATGGAAAGAGGTTTGTATGGGAATATATGTATTAAGAAAAACATACCACATGACCTTTATAGGATTTTTAAGATGTGATCCTAGATAATAATCCACCCATCCTCAATCATAATGGATTCTTTAGAAATTAAGAGAGATTCAATAACCATAAAATTACCTATATTTTGATACTATATAGATTTATGTGGAAGGATAGAAATGCATCAATAAGGAGACCAAGATGGAACCATTTAACACCTACAAGGTACACCTATTACATGGGAAAGGGAGGAGGTACATGATGATAGTTTGGAGGAACTACATGCTATTATTACAATTTAGAGATAGGAGGATGATTCATATAAAAAGAAATATAATTAAATATTTATATTATTTTAATATATTATATTTAATATAATATATTAAATAATATAACATTTAATATCATAAAATATAATATAAGATTACAATTAAGGATAGGTAATGTTACAATTCTACTTTGGCTCTTTAAATGAGGATTAGGGCCAAGATCTCAATTAGGCTTGTAGTAGCCAGTTAGGGTTACAATTAGGAATATATAATAACATTAATATAATTATAATACAACATAAATTAATTTAAATATAATATAAATATAGGAATACATTTAAGATTAGGTAAAGGTTATAATTTAATTAAGTTTCAATTAGGTTTGCAATCCAATTAGGATATGGTTAGGTGGGGATCATTTAGCATCTCTATTATTGTTAGAGTATACAAATTTAAGATTATTGTTATTTTTGTGATATGTATAAATTGATTCATTTTTAACATGATACTTTTTTTTATTAGAGGGGTAAACACTTTTGACCCAAAGCTAGATGGAACCAATGAGGCTATAGTATGACTAAATTTGGACCTCACTAGACATCTAGATCCCTTTAAGCCATCCTATCACCTTAAATCATAAATTGACTTCTTAAGGGGTCCCAATATGACAAATTTCTTAAGGGGATCAAAGAAGTTCTTAAAATTTGGTGAAGTTGCCCAAGGCAACCAAATTTAACAATAATAAGATCGTGCAAGATTATAATATGAATGAGATTTCATGATCTAGGTTGGTCAGTTGAAACAAGAGTAGATCTCAATCAACTATTCAACAAGAAAATGTTCTTCACTAACTTGCAAGTTCATTAAATATTTCAAGGGGCACTAAAACTTTTACCCTAAGTTTTGTAAACCCAAACCTCGAATCCTAAAATCTAAACTCCTAAACACTAAACCATTCATTTTGTCCTAGTTGATCTTTAGCACTGGCTACTTTGGGAAACTTCACTAAATTTTATTCACTTGAGACATGTCATGTTCTCTCTAGGACCTCTACTAGGACGAACTCTCTTTAAGCCATCCTATCAATTCTAAATCGTATTCAATTTCTAAGGGATCAAAGAAGTTCTTAAAATTTGGTGATCAAAGTTTCCATCATGATCTAGGTTGGTTAGTTGAAACAAGAGATCCAATCAACTATTCCACAAGAAAATGTTCTTCACTAACTTGCAAGTTCATTAAATATTCCAAATTCTAAAACCCTAAACCCTAAACACTAAACCATTCATTTTGTCCTACCCAAAGATTATAAAGTGAAATTTGGTTGTCTTAGGAAAATCCACCCAAATTTCATTCCCTTATGCCATGTAATTTTTTCCTAGGATCTTACTACATATATCCCCTTAAGTTATCCTATTACCCTAAACCCTAAACTCTAAAGTCTAAACCATAAACCCTAAAGCCATCATTTTTTCTTAGGCTCTTCATGAAATTTGGTTGCCTTAGGCAACTCCACCAAATTTCATTGCCTTATGCCATGTAATTTTTTCCTAGGATCTTACTACATATATCCCCTTAAGTTATCCTATTACCCTAAACCCTAAACTCTAAAGTATAAACCGTAAACCCTAAAGCCATCATTTTTTCTTAGGCTCTTAATGAAATTTGGTTGCCTTAGGCAACTCCACCAAATTTCATTACCTTATGCCATGTAATTTTTCCCTAGGATCTTACTGCATGTAAATCCCCTTAAGCTATCCTATCACCCTAAACCCTAAACTCTAAAGTCTAAACCTAAACCCTAAAGCCCCTATTTTTCTTTTTAAAGGTTTCAAATGAAATTTGGTTGCCCAAACTTCACCAAATTTTATTCACTTGAGCCATGCCATTTTCTCCTAGGACCTCACTAGACGAATCCTTAAGCCATCCTCACAATCTCTAAATCGTAATTGATTTTGTTAAGGGGTTCCACATGAAATTCTCTTAAGGGGATCAAAGAAGTTCTTAAAATTTGTGATCAAAGGCCTAAGGCCCAACCAAATTTAACAATAATAAGATCCCCGCAAGATTATACAATATCAATAGTTAATTGTATTTTCATCCAAGTAACATGTGCCTTACATATAAATGAGGCTTACATATAATTTTATCATTTGTATTCAATTATTTAAGGCCATTTATATTGAATGGTTTAAAGGTATTTCCTAAACATGTATCTTACATCTTGAAATTACAAATCTAATGCAGGTTCACTCATATCTTAAAGATCACATGGATCCATTCAATAATATTTGCAATCCGCCTCCACGCCATCCATCTCCAACACCTTCACCTCCACCTCCGCCCACTCCACCTCGTAACCCCCCACCTCCACCACTTGAAATCAATGAACATGATTGTTTGCAAGCACAAATCAATGCTTCTGCTAGAACCATCCAAGATCAAATCAACATTATTCAAAATGAAGAATGTGTCACACCCCTATGAGGATGTTTTCATCTAGGATGCAAACCCTTGTTAATGTTGTCAAGGCTATGGATGGGATAGTAGATGAGCATCGACAATGGCTAGAGGAGAGGAGAACTCCTGATTTTGAAAAGGAAAGCACAAAGAAATGAAGATCTATGCAGTAGAGAGCCATAATAGTTTATAAATTAAAACAATGATCTTAAATAGTTATGAATTTATAAATTGGGTGAACGATGGATATTTTGTGTGATGAATTTATAAATTTGGTTCCAAATGGATATTTTAGTGACATGAATTTATGATTTTGGTTCTAGATGGATATTTTTAGTGACATGGATTTATGAATTTGGTGGAATTTATGAACTTATAATGAATAGTATATAATAGTATATATTTTATGACTATCTACTAGATCATGATTTCTCCTGCTGAAAAATTGTAATATATATGTGTGTGTGTGTTATAGACATAAAATGAGATTTTGTGAATGTTTCAAGTTTATTGTTTAGTATGTATGTGCATGTATTAAAAATTTGCATATATAGTTCTTAAATTTTGAAATTTGTATGTATGTACATAGTTTAGTTTAATGATTTGTACACATGCAAATTATGCATCATATTTTTTATTTTAAATGTACATGTACATACATTTAATTTTGAATTTTGTATGGACATGCTCTTGAGTTGAACAATCAATGTATATATATGTGCATTTCAATTAAATATATGATCTTAATATATATGTTGCTCATCCTATTTCAATTAAATATATGATCTTAATATATGTATGCACATGGACTATTTTGTATGATTTAATGCAGGTGCACATTTATATCGAGTATATCATGGATGATTTTAGCATTGATGATATCATCAA
>VDFB02105785.1:236991522-237011455 GCA_007258455.2 Sequoia sempervirens
AAGCGGGCTTAACCTTGGAGAAAACTCCTGTTAAGCTGAGTTGGCAGCATTGGATGGGTGACCTCCCGGGATGGACCAGTGCTTCACCTCTGTGAGCATCACCTAGATGCAATGAGTGCTAAGTGGACCATTCGATATCATGAGAGATGGGTTCTTATTGAACCACTACTCATGAAACATGGGTCAATGAGTTTGACTCGAAACTACACGGTTGAATCCTGAGAGCAATATCATAATCCAAATCAAGTTAATATACAATATTATTAAAAAAGCAATCATTTCGTGAAATTTGGTACATTCTTAATATACTATTGTGACCCACCCTTTAGAGTGATGACTCCCAATGAAATTGTCATTGTCTACTGACAAAATACAGCAAAATTATTGTCTTGTGTTCAATGCTCGTTAACTGCCACTTGCGTGGTTCGAAGTTCAAAGTTCACCTCGTTTCATGTCCATTGAAAGTATTTATATATAAATAAAAGAATCCTAAAGTAGTAAATCTGAGCACCGCCACGGAAGTTTCCTTCTTTGACCGGCCACTCATGACTTATTGGTAGGTGGGATTTTCTAGACAAATAGCTGTCCTTCCCCTTATTTTCGAAAATAGCGGGGAACCCCTGATTCATTCTGAAGAAATTGTGTTTTGTTTACCTGTAAAAGTGGAGAATTTGTTTAGTTAGTGTAGCGCTAAGATGGCAATGGGACTCTCCAATATCACCAGGAATGGAAATGAAGAGAAGGGACGGGACTAATGGTGTCATCAAAGGTACATAAAATCTGTCTTCTCTATGCCTTTTCAGTACCTATCTTTACAGCCATGCTTTCGGTTCTGCATACCTAACTCTGGCCGAAGAAACTAGGCTAAATTTTTTACTGTATTAATTAATTAGTTATAAGGATTAGTTTTATATTGAAGAAGAAGAAGGGACTATGAAGTCAAAAGGGCCAGAGAAATTTACAGTAGTAATATTTACTATAAAGTAGTTTGGAAAAAACAGTTATAAAAGAAGATCAGAACCGTAACCAGAATACGTTAGCAGCATGAAGCTACAGTATTAAAGTGAACCAACAATATCAATAAGAATAAAAATTTGGATTACATCAATCAAAGAAGCATCAGCGAGATCTGGAGACAATATCGGTTTGCGGGCTGAATCCAGTGGTAAACTTAATGTTGGCCCACGTTCGAACCACAGCCGAACTCCTCAATAGTGACCTCCCAGTCTAATTAGTTATTAAAAAACAACTGGAACTAGTAAAGAGAACCAACCATAGCATTAAGAACGAAAGCTTGGATTATAACACTAAAAGTAGTATCAACAACTGTGGATTCAGGGGTAAAGCCTTACCTTTCTCAATGTTAGCCGAGGTTCGACTCACAGCCTGACTCCCCAACTATGTTACCAGAAACGTGACGGGAAAGCGCCGTTTCAAGTTTCGAGTTCTGACGGCCGAAACGCGTTTCCCGTCGCCAACGACCGCTTCTGAGGCGTCTGTCCGTTTCCAAGCCATTGCTGCGGGGTTCACAAAAATTGCTGCAGAGTTCACAAATATCGCTGCGTCCTTTTTTCTCTCCCTGCCGAATTAATACAGGTGAGTTAGGGTGCGGTCCCATGGAGGGGGCTTCCTTAAAAATCTCAGCGTATGCTGTTTAGCTTTTTTAAGAATATTTTAAAGTTCTTGGTCCCATGGATTTAATCTTGCAATTCTGCTTAAAATTTTAAGCTCCAAAATTTAAGGAATGAATTGTAGTGCTTTGATAAAAAAATAATAAATAAATGAAAATTCTCTCATTTTTATTTTCTAATAAATATTTAAAATATTAGACGAGAGACAAGTGGCATAAAAAACTCCTAAGCTATAGGGGCAATTTCTAGCCCCACCCCAATTTCACCAGCTGAAATATTCATTCCTATACTGTAGGGTAGGGGCTCCTATTTTTCTCGAAAAGATTCCAATTAATCCTGTAGCACAAATTTTTTTTTTCCCATGAGACCTCCTGCTCCATGAAAATAGAAGCCCAATCCCCCCATGGGACCATGCAGTTAACCATCAGTTTTTTTAATGAAACATCGAGTTAACATAGCCTCACATTCGTTGCATGTAGGGCTCAAATTTGACGGTCGACCTTGCCTGTCAACAAATTTTTTAATGACGGTTATCTATTCAAAAGTGCCCTTAAAACGTTATGATATATGTTAGTGTAAGTAAAATTATATATAAATCAAATATATATATCATTATAATTCTATATAAATTTTGATAGTCTATCCAAAATCTCTCCTTTCATCTGATACAATCTTCTTAAAATTTTGATTGTATTTTATGGCAAAAATCTCTAAATCATACGGCCATCAAATTTAAGCCTTGGGACTCAACTTGCATGGTAGTTTTAAAAAAAATTGTTATTTGACATCGAGTTCACAACCTTCTATTTTAAAAAGTTTAAATTATTTTTTAATATTTAAACTTTTAAATTATTTATTTAGATTTTTTTTTTTTTAAATAATAAATCAATATATACACACACACATGCAACTTCTTGATATCATTTCTCCTCATTGTCAGTGCGATTTCGTTTCTAATATAGCTCCCCAACGGTACCTACCTTTCCAAATCCTAAATAACTATCCTAGAATGCAACTGTGACAACTATCATAGTTATACACACACACACACACACAACTTCTTAATATCATTTCTCCTCACTTCACCTTGCTAGTGCGATTTTGTTTCTAACATAGCTCCCCAATGGTACCTACCTTTCCAAATCCTAAATAACTATCCCAAAAAGCAACTGTGACAACAATCATAGTTAGTTAAAAGAAAGTTTTTACACAAGATTACATCAACAACAGGCGGGCTATCAGCACTAGAATTATCTAAAGTAGTACAACTTTTTTTATCAAAGATATTGTACAGGATGGTGCACATGTACTCCAAGCTCTCTGGAATGAATCTACACCTTACACATGAGCACCTAGTTAAACAAGCAAGAAGTCGAAGTCTTAAACAAGTGCCTAAAGCCGTCCACCTCAAAGGGAGATGTTCATAATGTAGGAAATCAGATTTTGTTTTGGCTACAAAGGTAATGGAAAATTATTAAAAAATTAATTTTATACTAATTAAGTATTGTATTATTTTAATTAGATTATTAATTTTAATTTAATTATATTATTTTATATTAATGAATTATGAAGATTCTTTTAAGGTTACATTAAAATGTTTGATCGTTTTTATGTCTATTTTGTACAAATTTTTGTTATTTTAGACAAATTAAATTGTAAGTTAAATTGAAGAATATATAAATTATTAATTTTATTAAATGTTGTTTTTTAATGTGATTTTTACTCATTTTTTTTTTATTATTATTATTTTTAACGAGGAGAATCGGGTGCAGCACGGCCCCCCTATAACCCCCCACCACCGGTAAATTTTTTACCGTGATCAGCAGGAGACACGATTTTTACTTATTTTTTTAATTTCACTAACCGACTTTGTTTTTATTTATAAATTTATTTAATTATATATAATAAAAAATTAAATTTAAAAAATAAGATTAAAATTTTAAGCTTATAGTAGTCCAAACCATTACTTAAATTCTTTGAATTAGTCTAACTCTAAATGATTTTTTATTTTTCCTAATGATTAGGATGAGTGGTAGATTTTCAATTTGTTGGGTACTTGAGGTCTCCTAGTCTTTTGCATGCTTCTTTCAAAGTTATGAAGGAATTCAATTGTACATGAAAAAAGAAATCTATTAATGAATTATTAAACACAATTAAATATGGAGCAAGACTATAATTAAAGAAATAACTATAACATAAAGTATAATGCATTCACCTGGAGTGAACAAAAGCAATATAATAAACTTTTGGTTAGATCTATAAATAGGGGAACTTGGTTCAATAGTCCATGTTATAATTTTAATATGGTTATAAACACCTTTTTTGAAAATGGTAAAGCAACAAGGATTTAGTTTAATATTTAATTTGGAGGTATTGTGTTGTACATTCTATTTAGTGATTCTATCTAATGTTGTGTAGTCAAATTTAATATTGTAATGTTTTAATAGATGTTAGATGATTCACTCTCTATAATGGTTTTATTTTCTAGGTTTTGAAAGTGATCTTTGTATATGGGGCTTCAATCTCAAATTTTTAGTAATGACCCTCAATTAAGACTTTGACTTATGCATAGTTGATCCTTAGAAACTTGTTTGTCTCTAATATCTCAACTTGGTGGTATCTAAATACTATTATAATTTTCCTTGCAAGGGTTTTCTCTTTAGTCAAACCTCAAGAGTCAATTTAAGATTTAATCTAATTTATAGCTAAATGTTGATGCTAAATTAATGTTTTTAAATGTCTCAAATTTATATGGATTAATAATAAATTTAATAAAGTTTGGCATTTTTCATCTATATATATGTTTCTAAGTGTTTCATTATTTTTTTATTTGTATAGAGTATAATTTGTATGTGTCATACCATGTCTATAGAAGTAGCATACTATTGTTAGAGTATTCTATATTTATATTTTTGTGTCACAAAACATCATCACTATGTCAAAAGGGTATAATTTTCATTTTAAATATTTTATTTGATAAATTGTCTAGGGTACAAGTTTTTCTAACCATCATACTACCATACCTTTCACAAGAGTACTACAATCTAGTGATTCTAAAATGGTGGGGTATGTGTTGGGTTAATCAAAATAGGGATAAGGCCAATATGATATACCCAAACACATCATCACTTAATTAGGAAATGAGATCACTACAACGAATTGACTATCAACCCTTAGGTGAATCAACTCAAAGTAGGAATCTATTGATTTCCTTATGATTTGAGGGATGGGGGTAAAAGGTTGGAATAGACTAAACAACACTTTTGGGAGATAAATAATAGATGTCAAATCAATCCAATTATGCCAATTCAAACTTGTAATATGAAGACAAACTATATGACAGATAGAAACTACTGATAAACTAGAAATCTAAGAAAGGTAAAACAGTGTGCACCTGTCACCAAAAAGCAGTTTTAGAATGTTGAACATGGACTAATTCGCTTTATGGCGAGTGGGTCCACCTTCAGGGATTTTCCTCAACTCTCGGGAGCCTCTGATGTAGATCTATAGCTTCCAATTTTCCTAGGTTTCAATGTTGAAAAGCCAGAAATAAGTTCTGTAGATGAGTTTCTGTGAAAAGATGACAACTTTGACAACTTCTTCAATTTTTCTTTTCAATAGATCTTCAAACCTTCTTCAACTTAAATCTACAAACAAACATAAAGGAGAAAAATGTCCATTTTTGGTGAATGGAGGTTTGCCTTGGTCAAACCTCATTTTGGTAATTAAACCTTGAAATGAAATGAAATAGCATGAAAGAGAGAATGAAAAATGAACAATGCTATGTTACCACTCAACAAACCCTTGATGGATCTTGATAATGAAGGTTTGCAACTTGCAAGGAAAGGCTTCAATGGATGTAGATCTTGATACTTGAATGTACTTGAAATAATGCTTTGAAATGTTTCACTTGATCATGAAACCTACATCACAATGTTAACTCAAACAACATGCATGATGCAAGAAGACTTTGACATGATGAATTCATCTTGATTGCTGCAATAAATATTTGATAATAATGCTCCTAAATGCTCTTGAATGTAATCGTAGCTTTTGAGAATTTGATCTTGAATTGCTAGGTTGCTTAGATAGATATGCTAGGTGAAGCTTAGTGAAATAACCTTGTATTTATGATGCAGGAGCATCCAGTGGTGTAGGCCAAACTTGCATCGCCCAAAAAAATATGTTTCCTTATTTTTTCTTTAGTTTTTTTGAATCCCATGATGGAACTTAGGCAAGAAATCAAACGGTGGGACTTTTGGTTCCAAAAAAAGAGGGAAAATTGCACTTTCTATAACATTCTAGGGTGGTTATTAGGTAAAATAAAAAGGGTTAAGTGGAGGTTGCAGAGGTGACTCCATTAGTGCAATTTGTGGCTCTGACTAATAGATTTTATTTTGAGTTGAATTGGATGTAATGAATCAAGCCCATGAGGCTAGCCTTGTAATTTTTGAATTTGTAATTTCATTTTCAAAAAATAATTGAAAGTGGGTCAAGTTTTCTTTCTTATATTTTTTGTGTTGTTATTTGTTATTGTGTTTTGTGTGGGGTTTGGGTAGTGTAACCCTCATCAATTTATAGGCTTGTTACCTTAATTCCCTAAAATTAAACATTACAAGTCGATAATCAAAATTTGAATTTAGAGATATTAAGATCCCACCAAAGGGTATGTGCAAGATCATCATGGAAAAAATAGGCCCTTAAGTGGCAAAAAATTCAAAAAAATCAGAGTTAGGCAACTTGTCGTAAAAATTTGAATAAGTTATTTCAAAAATATGTAACAATAGAATCTAATTGAATGTAGTTTCTAAACTATTAGGTTTGTTTAAAAAAAAGAAAAATCTATTTGGTGAAAATTTGAAATTTCAATGGAGTGGTACTAAATTTTAGGGAAAAATAAGTAAGTGTCTGTCTGACCACCCCACAACACACAATAAAATAATAATATTTTTTATAAGTAGAGGACTCATGCCCCGATGTGATGCATATTTTTTTGTAATTTTTTCCAAGTAAATAATTAATTATGATTTTTTTATTACAACTTTTAAAAAAATAAAACCGTATGTCTAACCAACCTTAACTTGGTCAAAACTTCATGAAATTCAATTTTTCTTTTTTTAATCCTATAGTATGCAATGCATAGAATGTGACGCATGTTTTGGATTCAAAAAATGTGATACCATTTGAAAGCTATATATGTTTTTCAATTAGCCTATCAATTAGGACTTTAGTCATAATTTGAATAGAAAATGAATAATAATTACTTATTAAATTCAAAGTAAAGCAAAATTTATATCAGTGGAAAGCTGAGAATATCCTTTAAAAACCTTTTTCATTTCATCAATTTTGGGTAAACAAATAGTCGTCAGCCACATACCCATCATATTACCACTTTTTGGCCCATCATGATCCTGTACATACCCCAAAAACATAATTAAAAATGGGTTCCTAAGGCTTAGGGAGGACCCATTTTCCCATGGGTGAATGGGTCCCAAGTCCATAAACCTACAACTCACATTGTCCAATGTAAAGTATAATGTTTTGGAATTAATTTATGTCGGGTTTCCCCTTCAAAAATTATAATTAATTAGGTTTGTAAATGCATAAAAGGTCTTAGTAAGGCATAATTAAGCTCAATTTAATTAAAGGATCCCTAAATAAGTGTGAAAGTGTAAATAAATACATTTAACAACACTAATTAAGGTAATATTAAGTTCATTTAAATAGGAGGGCCCAAACAAAGTGTAAAAATGTAAATGACACATTTTCCTACACTACATTTAGCCCCCACTTTAGTGAGAGGATGACCTTGCGTCAAACTCACACTAAAGTAGACAATCAAGAGAGCCCAAATTGTATGCAGTAATGAAAAAGATGCTCAATCATACAATTCCAAAGAGTTAATGAAAGAAAAGAAAAAATTAAAAAAAAAAACACAAAGGAAAAGGGTTCT
Organism: Sequoia sempervirens; assembly: GCA_007258455.2. Lineage (NCBI taxonomy): Eukaryota > Viridiplantae > Streptophyta > Pinopsida > Cupressales > Cupressaceae > Sequoia > Sequoia sempervirens. The sequence goes on from VDFB02105785.1 coordinate 236,999,107, forward strand.
TGCAAGTGAAACCTGTTGTTCACTATGCAAACAAACTGCACACTCACATGGGCTAGTGTAACACAATGTCCACTAGGTGAGCCCCCAAGGATGGCGAATGAGAGAATCTTATTAGGCTCCCATACCATACCAAAGCTATACCTCTGACAACTTTGATAAGGCACCACAACATGAAATTTTGTGCTTCATAGGACCTAACAAGCTACATTATGTTAAGCACCTATGAAAAAATAGGGAATGGCTCCATAGGAAAGAAATGTGTGTTATGATAGGTGGCCACATAAAGGTTCGAGCTCCATAAGGTTTAGAAAGCTACATTATGCTAAAGGCCTATGAACAATCAAGGGATGGCTCCACAAGTGAGCAAGGTGCGTTATGCTAGGTGGCTGCATAAAGTTTCGAGCTCCATAAGGTTTAGCAAGCTACGTTATGCTAAACACCTATGAAAAAAATAAATGTTCAAAGAGGTTTTTCTTAGTTCATGTAAGGTCTCTACTTAGGGAACATCGTGCCTAATGTCTCCAAGAAAGGAAAAATCAAAGGATAAAAGATTCACAACTTAGGGAATGCAATGTGTCGCATCACCACTAAGAGGAAAGTGATATGCTTAGAAAGGTCATGCTCTTAGAGGACATCAAACCAAATGACACCACCAAGGAAAAAATGCATCATATGGAGTAAGAAGACCATGCAATGAACATGAAAAAGTTTCAAAATGATAATGTCAATGCACGCCCCCACTTTAAAGAAATTTCTAACACCATGTTGTGAGTAATTACTTTAAAGTAGCAAATGATATATGCTAACAAGAAAGAGGACATCAGAGCTTACTTGGAAAACCCTATGCCAAGTCATATGTTTCCAAATGAAGCTGCTTCATGAAGAGGGGTTGCCCCCAAAATGAAATCCCAAAATAACACACAAGGGATCCATGGATTTAGGGTTAGCGTATGTGTTTTCTACAATTGTATTAGAGAGCTCAAAAATGTCATCATTCCCCAAATAACTCATACATCAAGGAAGAGTGACACAAAGAGAGTGAAAACAAAGAATTTTTTTTTGGGTCAACATGGAAGAGACTTAAATGTCTCGACACCTTGCGTCATCCCCAAAAGGAAAACCCAAGACAAGGGAAATTGAAAATGTTTTGACATAGAGAAGAATGTAGATACAAATAGAGGAATGTCGCAAATATGAGAGAAACATCAAACATAATAGTATAGGGATCACATTACACACATGCAATAACACAAAGAACATGAAAAAGAAAATTAAAGAAAAGAATAGTATGACACATGTGAGTCAACCTATGAGCATGTAGTCTGCATCCCAATCTTGTTCAATATATATGGAAGGCAAATAACTAGCCAAAGGGACAACATCAAGTGTTGTACTAGGACAAGGCTGTCGAACCCCTTGCCCCCACTAAGTGCAGGACAAGGATGAACTGAGATAGGTGATGAGGAGGAGCTCCTATAGAAATGATTTTCAATGAATGTAAAACATGCAATAGTGAGTATGTGATGATCCTACAACTACTACATGGCAAGGAGCAAAGTGCACACACATTTTAAGGGATTATTTATATTATATCAAATTGCTCGAGGATTCTCCTTAGTATGACATTCATTAGTAAGATGCCCAAGAGTTCTATGATATGCACACTAATTCATGTTGTTTTTAGGTTTACTACTTCTAGTAGGAGGTGGCAATGTAATCCAACCCTTTTTTAAGAAGTTCTTCCATCTTCAGTTCAATTTGTGTTTGAGTGTGTACGAATGGTAACTTTTTGAGTTTGTAAGGCCTTTGTTTCTTGCTTGATTGATCAATTTGTTGAGGTGGATCATGATGATGACTAGGATCTAAGGATATCTCATCATCCTTGTAAGGCATTGGTTGTTCATTAGGACGGATGAAACTTATGTTAGGAGGAGGATCTTGATATCCCAATCCTTTATCTTCACATGGGATTTGTTCCAAGAGTTTATGAATTTCATGCTCATTTGTTATGTCGCATCCTTGCTTAGTTAGGATTTTAAAGCCTTGGCCATAAGTCTCTTCTAGGTTGATAGGTGTGTTAGTCACTTTTTTAACATAAGATGGATAGGTATGCACTTGTTTAGAGGAACTAGGTTCACTCATTGTTGAAGGTTTAAAAGCTTCGTTTGTGACTCAATTTCAAGATGTAAAAGAGCAAACATCTCTAAAGAGGAATAGTAGGAGGTGTTGGTTGATTCATGGAAGGGTAAAGGGGTGCATTGCTTTCAAGATTGTTAAGATAATTGTTTATGAAGTCATGCATGCTATCAACATCTTCTCTAATGATGCCAACTTCACAAGGAGGACATGCATTAGGAGTTGATTGAGTATTACTAACCTTTAATTGCATTAGGGTCATTACCAAAAACACAACTTGAAACATCGAACAAAGAGAATAAAGACTTCCATATTTTACCCATACACATGTCCATTATGTAAGAATGAGAAAAAATAACAGATTTTCAAATTTCAAACAAGGGTATGTGCAAGATCATGATGGGCCAAAAAGTGGCAATATGCTGGGTATGTGTAGGGTATGTGGCTGACGACTTTTTTCCCCAAAATTGATGAAACAAAAAGAGTTTTTAAAGGAGATTCTCAGCTTTCCACCAATATAAATTATGCTTTACTTTGAATTTAATAAATAATTATTATTCATTTTCTATTTGAATTACGACTAAAGTCCTGATTGATAGGCTAACTAAAAAACATCTGTAGCTTTCAAACGGTATCACATTTTTTGAATCTAAAATGTATGCATCACATTCTATGCTTTGCATACTATAAGATTTAAAAAAAAATGAATTTCATGAAGTTTTGATCAAGTTAAGGTTGTCAGACATATGAGTTTTTTATATTTTTTAAAATTTGTCATAAAAAAATCATAATTAATTATTTACTGGGAAAAAAATTACAAAAAAATATGCATCACATCGGGACATGAGTCCTCTACTTATATCTAAGATATTATAAAAAAAATTATCACTTTATTATGGTTAGGGTGGTCAGACAGACACCTACTTATTATTTTTTCCCTGAAATTTAAGTACTACTACATTGAAATTTCAAATTTTCACCAAATAGATTTTTTTTTAAAAATAAACCTAGTAGTTTAGAAACTACATTCATTTTTCTACAGATTCTATTCTTACATATTTTGAAATAATATAGATAACTTATTCAAATTTTTACGTCAAGTTGCCTAACTCTAATTTTTCTCAATTTTTCGCCACTTAAGGGCCTATTTTTTCCATGATGATCCTGCACATACCCACAAGGCAATTTTTTGATTATGCTATGCAAAAGCTTGAAAATATTATCCTTTAGATACAATCTTGAATTCAAACAATGCACTGATTTTGAAAATTTCAAGCTTAAAATGCAAAATTTTAGATAGCATAAATTTTGGAAAATGAAATAGGTATCTAAACACATAAACAAAGAAGGTAGAAACATAGTTTTCAATGCTTAGAAATTTAGAAAAATCCCTAATCAAGGACTCATTCACCTTAGGATGAATGGGTCCTTCCTTAGGGTTTTGAAAAATTAGAATTTAAATTTCTGAGATGAATTCTAAGGTTTTCAGATTCTGGTCAGAGACGGACAATTTCAATTTCAGATTTCTAGAAAATTATGTCTAAATGCAAGTGCAAAATAATGATAGATGAAAAGATAGGGGACCTAATTTGACATGCAATTTTGATTCAATTTTTTGTTTTTAGTGTTTGAATATGCAGTATTATGAATGCACTATATGAAATGAATGACAAAATATGCAAATTTTGATAATTTTTCAGATTTTTAAGTATGCAAAAATGCACTTTTAACTTTCTAAAATGCAAATGAAATTTTTACTAATTGAAATATGCAAGATCCAAAAAAGAAAACCTAATTGAAAATGATGCAAACCTAGATCTAAGAATGCAATGGACTCCAAACTCAAAAGATCTCTAGTGTAAGAAAGTCGGGTTCACCAAAATGAAATGGTGGGTAAAAGTGTTGAGTTAATCAAAATGTATAAGGCCAATATGATAAACCCAAACACACCATCAATTCATTATGAAATGAGATCACTACAATGAATTGACTGTCAACCCTTAGGTGAATCAACCCAAAGTAGGAATCTATTGATTTCCTTATGATTTGAGGAATGGGGGCAAAACGCTGGAATAGACTAAACAATACTTTTGGGAGATAAATAAAAGATGTCAAATCAATCCAATTATTCCAATTCAAACTTGCAATATGAAGAAAAACTATATATGACAGAAATAAACTACTGATAAATTGTAGATCTAGGAAAGGTAAAATAGTGTGCACCTGCCACCAAAAAGTAGTTTTAAAATGCTAAATAGGGACTAATTCACCCTAGGGCTAATGGGTCCACCTTCAAGGATTTTCCTCAACTTTTAGGAGCCTCTAATGCAGATTTGTAGCTTCCAATTTTCCCAGGTTTCAATGTTAGAAAGCCAAAAATAAGTTTTGCAAATGAGTTTCCATGAAAAGATGATAACTTTGACAACTTCTTCAATTTTTCTCTTCAATAAATCTTCAAACCTTCTTCAACCTAAATCTACAAAAACACACATAAAGTACGAAAATGTTGGGGTTTGCCTTGGTCAAACCCTATTTTGGTAAGTAAACCTTGTAATGAAATGAAATAACATGAAAGAGGGAATGAACAATGAACAATGCTATGTTACCACTCAACAAACCCTTGAAGGATCTTGATAATGAAGGTCTACAACTTGCATGAAAAAGATTCAATGGATGTAGATCTTAATACTTGGATGTACTTGAAATAATGCTTTGAAATGCTTCACTTGATCATGAAACCTACATCAAAATGTTAGCTCAAACTACATGCATGATGCAAGAAGACTTTGGCATGATGAATTGATCTTGATTGTTGCAATAAATCTTTGATAATAATGCTCTCAAGAATTTGATCTTGAATTGCTAGGTTTCTTAGATGGATATGCTAGGTGAAACTTAGTAAAACTAGTAGTCACATGCACACGCATGCAACGATCAGACGATAGGGTGCACCGCAAATGGATATTGAACCATGGCTAGTAAGCAACATAAACTTGTACGAGGAAGGCGCAGCATGCTAAAAGGGAAATTTGAAATAAGGTGAGGTTAGTTCATAGTAGGAGGCAAATCTTATGAATTTGGACTTTACGTAGAATTCAAAGTTAAATTTAAATAGCCTAGAACCTAAACATATTATAAATCAAATAATTTTGATGCAAAGATTATTTTATATATATTCATTTAATATGAGCATTGTAAAGCATTATAAACCCGATGCTATAATCCAATTGTCCATTCTTATTTAATGTGAAATTAAGAACCAGTTGCATAAAAATGGGAAAATGGTCTTTGTGTTTCATAATGGAAATTTATCAGTTGAAAATTGGTAATGAAATTGTAGAATAAACTTATACGTCATGTTGAACGAATGTTATTATTTGTTATCTATCCATTAATTTTAATTTGAGGTAATTAATCATCAATTATTTTTTTGTTATTAATATGTAATATTTAATAATTTTAGGTAGAATAGTTGTTTAAAATTCACTTCAATAAATAATTTTAGGTATGAAAATAATTTTAAATAAAATTTAAATTTTTGATAATTAATTTGTTAAATAATAATAATCTGTTCAAAATTTCAGGGACAATATAATTTTAGCTGTCTTAGTTTTACATTTACTAGACCTAGATGCACATCTATATTTGACCTTTTTGGATAGGTTAAGATCAACAAATTGATCGATTATTATTTAATAATATTAAGATACATATCCATACAAATACATGGCAGACTTAAACTTGTGGATTAAACAATATCTAGGAAAATTATGGAACATTAAAGGATTCTCTTTTTTTAAAGATTTATTATTCATGTCTTTTATTAGTAAGATTCAATAAAAAATTAATCTTTAAAAAAAGTCATTCCATTAGTATAATTGTGTCTTTTATTACTAACATTGAATAAAAAAGTATTCTTTAAAAAAGTCATTATTTATTTGAATATTAGTTATAATGGTCATCACAAATGAATTTTTCAAAAAAGAAAGATGTTATAAGTAGTATCTACTCCATAATTTTGGGAATAAAATCATTTTTTGCACTTGTGAAATTTATGGGTTAGAAGAATGCAATGAAACGATACACATGTGTTGCATTGTTAGAATAATTGAATTAGAAGGTATGCCTTGTTTTGAGGCAACATGAGAAACATGTTATTATAGAGTATGACATGAGAAACATATTTTTGCTTCCCTACAACTTGCTATGATATGGAAAACATGTTATTATAGAGTATATTTGTTGAAGCTAAATTTATACAAGGATTTGTGTACACATAAACGTATATCACAAGAAATATATCATGTTAAAAGTAAAACCACAAAACCCACACTCATTTTCCTTCCTACCATATTGGCATCATGAAGCCCCATGGACTCTAGCCAAACCCCCGAGCAAGAAAATGATGAAACACCCATAGGAGATTTTGTGGAGTGTCATCATACATTACGTGCAATAAAAAACTTAGGGAAACTCTGGTGTTTCCATATACATTATCTGATATTGTTGTGTTTTCTTTGATGTGGCAACTTTAAGGGGGAAAGGTACCCTAGTTTTGGAATCCTTTTGCATGCTTAAACCTAGTTCCTACAAATGAAATACAAGGGTATGTTAGTGCACAAGCAAGCAAAGTAAAAAAGGAATGATAAAAAGTGAGTAACTATATGGGTAAAATTAGTATATACAATGTAAAGCTAGAAATAATCAATAATTTTTACAATTAGTTAACCAAATATGTCTATTGAGAATGGGAAAGTTTTGTACTTACATACACTATTGATCATGTTTAACAAGGGGGAGCTGCATTGGATCAAGTTGTAGGAGCATGAAAGAATTTGAAATAGACAATGTACAATACACATATTTTGCTAAATGCCTATTATATATGTGCTGCAATATAAACGAAATAATATACATATACAATAAAAGAGGTTAGAACTATCTGTTGTAAATAGAAAGAGATAAGATGAAATATTTTGAATACATGGCATCTTGGTAAAGAATTTTCTATTGTAAATGGTTTAGTTGAATGGAGAAACATACACCATTGTCATGTGCTTCATGTACTTTTGGGGATATACAATGTGATGCAATCAACAAATTGTTTGTCCTCTCAGAAGCACATGACAACAGTGTTCGGTTGCCATCCATAATCACGTAAACCCATGCTCGTTCTCCTTCCTACCATATTGGCATCATGAAGCCTCATGGACTCTAGCCAAACCCCCGAGTATGAAACACACATAAGGTCCACATAAAATCTCATGGAATTTTATGATATATCATAGAATAAGAAAGTTGGGGTAAATGGGTGTTTTCAAATAAGATCTCTAATATTGTAGTCTATTTTTTGCTATGAGAAGATAAAAACATCTATCCTGATAAAAAATTGGCATCATGGGATTTGAAGATGGTTGGAGAAATGATGAGGGTGCAACCCGAGACACAGAAAATAACCCACAAACAAGAGAATAATTTTATTATTCAAAAAAAAAAATGGAGCTTCTTACATGTAGAGGATCTCAATCCTCAAGTTCTACAACACATGCAAGTTATAGAAAGCTATAGAATAACCCTTTCGCAATATGCGAACTTGTTCCCAAACAGTTACCCAAAAATTAGAAAACTCGCCCATAAATAGAGCTCCTCATTAGTTTGGAGCCAAAACAACATTCAAATTTGATTTTAGGTGGTTTGGGGCCAAAAATTTACAACATGAAGTTCAAATTTCAAAAGAGCATTTGCAATTGTATCTTCTAGAAAGTGTGCCAACTTCCCGGGGCCATAACTTTTGATCCGGGACTCCGATTCGTGAACTGTTGGAAAGGTCTTGAAGTCAAAAATGCGCTCGAAATCTGTTTCGCCAATTTTGGCAAGTTTTGAGGCCATTCCGGGAGCTCTAAGTGCCTCAAATCCAACTCAGAAGATTTTCAGGTGCAAATTTGGGAAACTAAAATTGCAATATCTTTCAACCCAAAAATAGAAAATAAAAACCGTAAATTGGGAATTTCATTATGACGAAAAGGGTATCCAAAAATGTAAAAACATCTAAAAATTGAGAAACTTGAAATTTAACTATTTTTGGGTGATGCAAGATTGCCCTTACACCACTGGATTCTCCTGCATCAGACACCTAGGGTAATTTGAGAAGTGACCCCGTCATGTCTCGTGATGGTTGAGGAAAACCCTAATCATTAACTGCTGCCTCTTTAGATGGCCGTGATGAATCTTCCACAGCCTTCCCGCCCATTTCACTAGATATTCTTCATATCACCGCTTCCGTACCTCTTCCCACACAACTGGTCTCAAGATTTCTCATCAGCCCTTTTCTCAAGTAGGTGCTGGAATCCTACACTGTCGCATCATTGGTAATTTCCTCTCGCGGCTAAATTCTTCATGATACTCTATCAAATCTGGAAACGCTGAATACTGTGGGAAATGTTGAATCCATCCGCAACTCTACCTCATATGCCTGAATCATGTCTCTTCAAAATTTTACAAGGACCGAACTTCTTCATCTTCAATTTGTTATAGGTTCTCACTGAAAACCTTTCTTTTCTCAAGTGGACCATTACTTCATAACCAATTTGAAACTCCTTATACCTCCTCTTCTAATCCGACTTAGCCTTATACTGCATATTCATCTTGTTAATATGTTCTTTTACCTTCTCATGTATATCCTTGATGTGTTCTGCAAAATCTTCGGCTTCAACACTTATTTTCTTCTCTTGGTCCATCTTCCTCAATTCTAGAGCTGTTATGGGGCTACCTCCATACACAATCTGGAATGTTGATCTACCAATACTTCTGTTGACAGAATTGTTGTAAGAAAATTCTGCCTGGGGTAAGATTAAGTCCCATCCTTTGGGTTTATCTCCTACCAAACATCTCAGTAGGTTACCCAGACTCTTGTTAACAACCTCTGTCTACCCATCTGTTTGTGAATGGTGTGCATAACTAAACTTCAACTCTGTCTTCAGCTTCTTCCACAAGGTCCTCCAAAAGTACCCCACAAATTTGGTGTCACGATCTGAAACAAATCTCTTTGGTAGACCATGTAGCCTCACCACCTCTTTGAAGAACAAGTCAGCAATGTGGACTGCATCATGGGTCTTCTGACATGGAATGAAATGTGTCATCTTTGAAAACCTATCAAGAACCACAAAGACTAAATCATTCCCTCATTGTGTCCTTGGAAAGCCAAGAACAAAGTCCATACTTATATCCTCCCATGGTCTCTCTAGTACAGGTAAGGGCTGATATAAGCCTATATTTTGGCTCACTCCTTTATCCATTTGACATACCCTGCAGCTTTGTACAAACTTCTTCACATCCTGTGACAACTGAGGCCAATAATAATGCTCATTGATAATGGCAATGGTCTTATTCTGACCAAAATGTCCTGCCATTCCTCCACTATGCTTCTTCTTTATCAGGTTCTCCCTCATGGAACTCCTCGGGATACACAATTGACTTCCCTTAAATAACATGTCATCCTGGATTATGAAATCCAACCACCTTGTCTTGTCCACTGTAACAGGTTCCTTGCAAGCATACCAAGCCTCTGCAAAATCAGGATCTTCTGCATAGTGTCTTGAGTTCATTGAACCCAACCACTTCAATCTACATCTTTGTCATCAATGTATGCCTCCTACTTAAGGCATCTGCAACCCTATTTGACTTCCCACTCCTATGTTTCAAAACAAAGGTATAACTCTACAAAAACTCTACCCATTTCATATGCCTTTTGATTTAATTTTCCCCGACTATTTTAGGTAATGCGAAGGCCCGATGATCAATATATAGAAAAAAAATTCCTTTCGCAACAAATAATAGCTCCTATTTATTTAATTTTGAACTATTGCATAAAACTCCTCATCATATACATAATACTTTCTCTTGGCATCATTTAACTTTTCATTGAAATAGGCAATGGGCTTACCTTCTTAGCTCAATACTACTCCAATGGCACAACCACTGGCATCACAATCCACCTGAAACACCTTGTTGAAAACTGGGATAGCTAGAACAGGTTGTTCTGTCACCTTTTGCTTCAACAGTTCAAAACTTTTTGCTACTCCAGTGCTCCACTTGAATTCTTTTCTATCCCCTCTCATTGTTTCACCGTGGGTCCACAAATACTACGTTTCTAATGAACTTTTTATAAAAACTAGCCAAACCATGGAAAAATCTCACCTCGGTAGTAGTTCTTGGGTAGGCCATTCCAGAATAGCCTTCACCTTCTCTGGGTCCATCTTGAGACCTTCTGCTGAGACAACAAACCCCAAGTACACTAACTCCCTCTTCACAAAACTGCACTTCTTCATATTAATCAATAGTTTCTCTTCTCTTAACTTCTCAAAGGCTCTCTGAATATGCATCAGATGCTCATCCAATGTCTTACTGAAAATCAAAATATCATCTAAATACACAATAACAAAACTTCCTAGAAATTCTCTTAGTACCTCGTTCATGAGCCGCATGAATGTGCTTGGTGCATTGGTTAGCCCAAAAGGCATGACCAACCACTCGTACAGGCCCTCTTTGGTCTTGAAAGTAGTCTTCCATTCATCTCCCTCTCGAATCCAGATCTAGTGATATCCACTCTTTTGATCAATCTTTGTGAAGTACTGAGTTCCACTCAAATAGTCCATCAGGTCATCCATCCTCGGCAGGGGAAATCTATACTTGATTGTTATCTTGTTTATGGCTCGGGAATCTGTACACATCCTCCACTCCCCATCCTTCTTTGGTGCTAGTACTACAGGTATTGCACATGGACTCAAACTCTCCCATATCAAACCCTTTCTCATCAACTCTTGAACTTGTCTGTTCAACTCCTCATTTTCTGCTGGAGTCATTCTATGAGCTGCCTTATTTGGCAAACTGGCTCCAGGAATCAAGTCAATTTGATGACTGATCTTCCTTATTGGTGGTAAACCCTCAGGTACATTATCAGAAACAATATCCTGAAACTCATCCAATATGCCAAAAACTTCTTCCGGAACCTTCTCACTATCCTCCTTACTCACTCTCGGAATCAATGCGTAATACACATGCTCATGCTTCATACCTTCTAAAAATTTTCTTCCATCTACATAACAAATTCTAGCACTACTACATACCTTTTCTTCGGTCTCTTTCAGGGGTTTCAACTTGTGACGAACCCCATCCTTTGTCAAGGAATAAGTGTTTACATGGCCATCATGTATAGCTTGCCTATCGAACTGCCACGACCTCCCCAATAACATGTGACATGCATCCATATGGATGATATCATAGAGTACCTCATCATGGTAGCTCCCGATCTTGAACTTTACTAGGCACTACTCATTGACCAAAACTTTGTGGTCTTTTTGCAACCAGGCAATCCAATATGGATGCGGGTGCCTTTCCCTCTTCAGCTTCAACTTTGTGACCATCTCCTCTGACACCAGATTATCAGTGCTCCCATTGTTAATAATGACATCACAACATTTTCCTTCACATTTGCACCTCGTGTGAAACAGATTCTTCCTCTATTATGGTTCCTTTTCCTCAGTCACTAAGGCTCTCCTAATCACTAGGGTTTCTCCCCTTTCAGCATCATCTGAATGTTCAGATTGGGCCTCCTCATTTGCATGCGCAACCCTTCCATGACTTTCTGGCCTTTTGTCTGCCATTCCTTGGTGTTGTGGACATTCATAGGCTCGATGCCCTCTTCACCACACTGGAAACATGTTCATCTAGAAACACCTATTCTAGATCCTTGTCCATATCTCCCTCGTCCTCTACCTCTTTGATCACCACTGTTTTGATCACAAAGGCGGTAGAAGTTGTCATTCCTTTGGCTTTGGCTAGTACCCACATCTTCACTTTTCTTTTCATCATCATTTCGTCTTCCTGAAGGTCTGCCATTGCCCCTTCCGCTTTGACCTCCTCATCCTTTTTGCTTGCCATCAAATATTTTTTTGAGCTTCTCTTCCACCTTTAGAGCAAACTGATACACATTCTCAATGGTGGTCATTTTGAATAGGCTTAACTCCTCCTGAATGCTCGGTCGTAACCCATTAACATATCAGACTACTTTCTCTTTATTGGCCTATGTGTGACCCTTTTTGATGATTATCTTGTGAAAATCTTTAGTATATTCTTTCACAGATCTACTTCCTTGCTTCAACCCTTGCAATTTCTTCAACAGATCTAACTCATAGTCCATTGGTATGAACTGCTT
>VDFB02105785.1:237011555-237107653 GCA_007258455.2 Sequoia sempervirens
ATATACCTTCAAATGAATGTCTACAACTTGCATGAAATGACTTTGAACAATAGATTTTGATCTTGATACTTGAATCTTTCTTGAAATGGTGATTTGAATGCTTGATAGGATCATGAAACCAACATCAAAATGTTAGCTCCAAAAACATGTATGATGCAAGAACACTTTGATATGATAATTGGATCTTGAATGTTGTAATAAAACTAATAAATCTTCTCTTGAATGCCTTGAATTCCTCTTGAAAATATCATAAACTGGCTAGGTTCTTGATTTGCTTTTCTAGGATTTGAAATGATGAATTAACCTTGTATTTATAGGTATGTATCCTCAATTTCCCAAAATTCAAATATCACAAGTCAACATTCAATCATAGATTTGAAAACATTAAAATACATCCAAAAACATAATTTAAATTTAGGTCCTAAGGTCAAGGGAGGACCCATTTTCCCATGGGCGAATGGGTCCTAGGTCTATAAACCTAGAACACACATTGCTGAATGAGAAGTGTTATATTAAGGCATTAATGAATGTTGGGTCTCCTCTTCGTAAAATTTAATTAAATAGGCTTGGAAAATAAATTGAAGGGCCAATTAAGGGATAATTAAACTTAATTAATTAAGGGATCCCTGAACAAGTGTGAAAGTGTAAAGGGGTGTTAAAAAGGCACAAGACAACTGAGAGGGGGGGGTGAATTAGTTGTCACACAAATTCAAACTTAAAACCTTATCACTTATCAAATCTTCAACCACACTGTTATGTTATTAAATATGAGCATGAAACACAGATAATAGAAAGTAAATCAACACAATGAACACCATATTTTTACGTGGAAAACCAAATAAGGGAGAAACCACATGGTGAGGGTTAACTCACAATATAAAGATTATAAATTGAATACAAAGGCTCACTGCCAAGGGCTCACTACCCAAAAGAAGACTCACTGTCCAAATACAAAGGATCACTACCTACAAAGGACTCACTATCCAATAGGGAGGCTCATTGCCTACAAATGCAAAAGAGAACAAAAGATCTACCACTGCAATTAAAGCACATTCACAGTATTACAGAAACTTTCAGTTCACTACCTTCAAAACACTGAAAAAACTTCTATCACAACTAACTCACTCACACTTCTCTTATGATTTGTGGCATGCTTTCGTCACTTTGCATCACACTGTCATACATCTCTTCACAATTCGACTTGCTTTTATACTATTCTCAACCTTAGACAAATTTACTAAGGTCGGCCACAATACATCGTTTCATAAATTCAAATTAGGTCAGAAATTCTAAATTCATGTAGTGGAAAGGAATAAGATTGGACCAATAAAACTTATAACCAAGACCTCAAATAATATTCTTGAATCTTCTACACGCTTTCTTGATTAAATTTTATTCCTCGAATGAAGTGTAAACACCAGGTCGGCCAAACCTAATGATAACACAAATAATCATTGATGTACACACTTTCAAACAAGAAGATGACTTGAAGATGCCACAAAAAACTTCCTTAAGCATGAGAATACATCTCAAAACCTTCCAGATACATCTGTAGCAAAAAAAACAGACTTCAATCACTGAATACCTTTTACCACTCCATTCGGACAATGCAAACTCACACATAAATACTGAAACATGATTAAATTCAGATCACAAAACTCCAAACCTATTTGCCAGAGCATAGAAAAGACCTTCACAAGACATATCCCAGATCCGCAAGATCTGAAATGAAATAGGGAAGAATTGCAAAGCAACAATATTTCTCCCAGTCCACAGAACATTGACTTTTCCGGTAGAACGCACTTACTGGTGAACACAACTTTCACCAACTATCTCACCATAGGTTGAAACTTAGCATATATCATGACTAAATCACCTTTATCAAACCTTTAGGTCCGCACAAGCATAGCATCAACACAATAAAAATACGGAGCACATATCGGAGCACAATCTGAATACATTCCTTCTTCTGACTTCACTTCTTTATTAATTTTCTCAAAAGCACTTGGAAACTCATCAACACAATACATCTACAACATCATAAAAATAGCTCCATGTACTCACAACATCCCACCAACAACTCAACCATACATGCACAATATGCAACATACAAAACTGTGTTGACATCAATGACAACATTAATGACAACACGACCAAACTAGCTCGTACTTGCAACAAGGGTTCACTTTACAATACTAAATTAAGGCACAATTAAGTTCAAATTAACTAGGAGGGCCCAAATAAGTGAGAAAATGTAAAGGGATACATTTTTCGTCACTACAGTGTTATAAACTTGGTGGACACATAACAATCTTCCCCTCTTAAATTTTCTTGTCCTCGGGTATGTGCAGGATCATGATGGGCCAAAAAGTGGCAATATGATGGGTATGTGGCTGACAACTATTTTTTTCCCAAAAGTGATGAAACAAAAAGGATTTTTAAAGGAGATTCTCAACATTCCACCAATATAAATTATGATTTAATTTGAATTTAATAAGTAATTACTATTCATTTTCTATTCAAATTATGACTAAAGTCCTGATTGATAAGCTGATTGAAAAACATGTATAGATTTCAAACAATATCATTTTTTTTGAATCCAAAACATGTGTCACACTCTATGCTTCACAAATTATAGGATTAAAAAAATAAAAATTAAATTTCATGAACTTTTGACTAAGTTAAGGTGGTTAGACATACGAGTTTTTATATTTTTTAAAAAGTTGTAATAAAAAATTCATAATTAATTATCTACTTGGAAAAAAATTACAAAAAAATATGCATCACATTGGGGCGTGAGTCCTCTACTTATATCTAAAATATTATCATTTTATTGTGGTTAGGGTGGTCAGATAAACACCTACTTCTTATTTTTTCCTTGAAATTTAAGTACCATTGCATTGAAATTTCAAATTTTTACCAAATAGAATTTAAAAACCTAGTAGTTTAAAAACTACATTTAATTTGCTACAGATTCTATTCTTACATATTTTTGAAATAATATAGACAACTTATTAAAATTTTTACGTCAAGTTGACTAACTCTTATTTTTCTGAATTTTTTGCCACTTAAGGGCCTATTTTTTCCATGATGATCCTACACATACCCCCTTAAGCAACTTAATATGCTAGTTCCTTTTGTGAGGATATTAGCTTCAGTTGTGACCAAGTGATGAGGGTATGGGTTATGTTGACCCTATGTCCCTAGAGAGCAACTTAGTACTCTTTTCCTTGATTTACTACTGATAAGATTAATACCACCCTCTAAGGTATGAGGGAAAATTATTGTCTTATGTACTTTTATTTCCCAATGTCTCCTAAGAAAAAAACCAATATTTTTAAAAATTTACAAGATTTGTTACTTAAGACAAGTTTTTTCTCATTTTATCATTGCAAGGGTACTAGATGATGATATGTAATCTCTCCATTATTAATGATGGATTGTGGGAGTGTTGTGAGGATTAAGATCCTATTGCTTTGTGTCAAATCCTTTTGCATTTACGTAAAGGACCTAGGTGTTTGAAAGATAACTTCCCCTAGGTAGATTATGCTTCATTTTGGTCAATATTTAAACAACATTTGAAGAAAATTTGTTTTAGTCAAGTATCTATCACTCCCATACTTAAGTATACATTTATGTGGTTGAAAAAAATTTAGCTTTTAAATTTATATTTTTAGCTTACTATCCAATTTCATGTTCCATCTCTTAATCCAATTGGGGCCTATCATTTTTCTTCTATGTTAGGTACTAAGTATCTTGGAAATTATTTGATTTGTTGAACCATACCGATTTATCTCAGGGTTGAATGGCGAAGAATGATCTCCTTTAGATGTTAAATATAGAGGTGAATACACCAATTTGTAGGTTACGCACATTGCCATTATTCTTAATATAATAAAATAATTCCAAAGTGAAATAATGTAAATGAAGTAAAACAAGGTAAAATTAAATGAAGTAGGCATTCACTAAATTTGAAACTTCTTATTCACTAAAATAACTTGAACCATTCAAAGCTAACAAGGAGATAAGGAAGTAGATGAAGCAAGCAAACAAGTAGGTGAAGTAGACATGCAAGAACCTTAGCCATACAAGCAAGTATCTCAACCATATAGGAAACTAGCTCAAGTAGAAAAGAAAGTAGCTCAAGCATGCAAGCAACCAACTCAAGCAAGTAGACAACGAACTCAAGTAGACAAGCAAGTAGCTCTTGAGCACACAAGCAACCAACTCAAGAAAGTAGGAAACTAGCTCAAGTAGACAAGCAGGTAGCTCAAGTACGCAAGCAACCAACTTAATCAAGTAGGAAACCAACTCAAGCACACAAGTAACTAGCTCAAGCAAGTAGGAAACCAACTCAAGCATGCAACCAAGTAGCTCAAGCACTCGACATCAATGACAAAAAATTCTAACAGAAGTCACAAAGTATATGAAAGGTATACTCATAGTTGCATGAATACATGTAGGTCACAAAATATACACATGAATATATGTAAGTCGCACAATATACATGTGGAAGGAAAACTCTTATACATAAGAACTCAGACAAGTTTAACATTTTCATAAGATAATCATAAATACCTTTGTTGAAGACACCTTTGGTATGAAAAAACACATGGATATACTTGAAACATGTAGCATGCATGCAAAGGATATATAAATACATATGAGATATGAAGCACACACATGAATACATGCAAGTCATGAAGTATATGTCAGAATATATGTGGGTCAAAAATTATACCCATAAATATACACACGCCACAAAGTGTGATTGCACACAAGTCACAAGATATACACATGAACACAAGTAAGACACAAGGTATATGCATGAATACACACAAGTCACAAATTATGAAAGTATTCACATGAACACATGTTGCAAAGTATACACTTGAATACACATAAGTCACAAGGTATACACTTGAATACACTAGAACACACATAATTCACAAGGTATAAAATTGAATACACTAGAATACACATAAGTCGCAAGGTATACTCTTGAATGCACTTGAATACACATAAGTCACAAAGTATACACTTGAATACACTAGAAGACACATAAGTTACAAGGTATACACTTGAATACACTAGAATACACATAAGTCACAAGGTATACACTTGAAGACACTTGAATACACATAAATCACAAAGTATACACTTGAATGAATGTAATACATAAGAATACATCGAAAGCATGAAGCATTCATGTGAATACATGAAGTATACACAAGAAGCATGAAGCAGGAAGCATACATGTGAATACATGAGGCATACACATAAGTCATGAAGTATATGCATAAATACTATAAGAAAGGGGGACCAACCACACCAAGGCTCTAGGTCATAGAGAGCCAAGAGCGGAGGGCTGCCCTAACATACCTCACTCTAACAGATGTTTCAGGATGGGGGTCTAGAATGAAGAGCAATCTCAACTACTTCTATCATTCTACAGATCTGAAAATCTAGATGGGGCTAGACGAGCCGGTTTCTAGAGTCAATAATGCACCCTAGACAACTCTCTATCTGAGGATGAAAGCGTGGGTTTGGGATGACAACTCAGCACACTGGCGTCTCTCTGGCACAATGGTGTCTGTATGGCCAAAAAATGTAAAATGAAGTAAAGAAACAACCAAAAGCCTACTCACAACATAGCTAACTAATTTTAGTGAAATAAACAAAATGATAAAGTACGAAAATAAATACGAAAGTGATAAAGTAAATAGATGAACACAAGGGTGACGAATATCAACTCACAAAACAAACAGTTTGCCAGCGAGATCCACGCACACATTCACCTACACACAAGCAAGAGGGAAAAATTATTGGGGTTGTATAGGGTTTTCCTCAGTCAAATCCCCGCTTTGGTGTTTCCACCTCCACAGATAGCCAGAAAAGCAACAGAGTAGAAAGTATGATAAAGGAGATAGAAAGAAATGCACTGAACACTACAAAAGATAAAAGCTACTCTATCAAATCACAATGTGAAAGTAAAGTGATGCAATACCACCTCCACCCAAAGGCACTCAAAGCCAATGAAGGGAGAATTCAAGGTAACAAACTTGGAAAAGTTGTCACAGCCGCAACGGTGATGAAGGGAGTTCTCACAAGACTCCAAGGTCGTAACTTTTATGGTAGAGCAACACATGCAAGAATGAAGTTGACAAAGTAACCAGCTACTGCTTTGCTCAATGGAGTGTTAGAAGTGTAAGAGATAGAATGAGTGGGTAAGAGATGAAATGATAGTAAATAGAATGGATTTGAAGGGAAAAAGGAGTCGTTTCAGATCGGTTGGTCGCACAAAGGAATTACAATTTGACCCCAATGAGTTGTGTAACATCCCTATGGACTCTAGATGTAGGAATCTGTTAGGGATGACAATGAATTTCACAGATGTCCGCATGCTGCACTCGAGTCACTGACGAAAATTCCCTCATCGACACATAAAACACGTGCCAAGTGGATGGAAGGAAGATGGGCGATGTGGAACTTCGCCTTCGGATTTGATTTTCTAAGGTGAGGGTATGTGAAGGGGAATATACACAAGGGCTGAAAATTCACTCCTATGCATTTTTCCCCCACTTTAGCGAGCACGAGTATCAATGAGTGTTCGGTAAAGTAGATCAAAGAGTAAGAAATGTATACCTGAACCATCGAGGAAGCATATTCTGATCTGAGAAACTTGAAAGCGTAGGGGAGACAAAGGACTCCACAGGTACTCTCTCTCGAGGAGGTTCAAACAAAAGGACTTTGTAGCTCTGCGGAACTATGAAGTTGAACAAAGTACATCAAAGGCCTGAAAACCAACGATGGACAAATCTCACAGGATGCAAGTGCTTCACAAGCCCTCAGACTTGCAAAGAACGTGTTCCTCCAACTACTCTCTCATAAAGGAAGCCCAGTGAAAGGGGACTCCGTAGAGTCTAATTGGAAAGTGGCTTCATAGGTACACCTGCAAAGAACCATAATTCACAAATAAAACATGTTAGAAAGAAAAAATTAGTCATGCAGGAAAACAAATAGACAGTCATACAAATAGTCAAAAGTTGAAAAGATTTGAAAGGTGTCCCTCGGGAACCCTTCAAAAAAAGAGGGGTCCACTCAAGGGACATATTGTTTGAAAGTGTAAGAATATTTTTTCTCAAATCAATTCAACATCAAGGAATTCAAAAGGAAGAAAATGCCCCCTCACGAGAGGAAGGTTGAGGCTTCTTCCACAGGAAATAATGCTCCCACCTCGAAGGAAATTTCTTCAAGTTCTTTATTTGTAAAACCATCATGAAGCAAACACACTCTACTAGGGGGCTCTTGTTGAGAATGCAATTTTAAAAAAAGTTTGCAAAGATTTTCAAGAAAAGATTTGTTGGCTATAATGCGTTTTCTGAAAATCAAAGCCAACATGGTGGTAGGGTTGTCACACACATAAGGGAAAACACACAAATACCACAATCTTACAATACAAGCAAAGAAGAGAGAAAGATAAAAGAGCGAAAGAGAAACAATAACATTACAAACAAGGGACATAGGGGCGATTTGATATTTCAAGGTCAGAGCTACTCATATATATATATAAGTATAGTAATAGCACATAGATGAACTGCCATCAACCTCCTACTATATTAGACCATATGATGAATGCACAAGAAGAAAAAATAAAAATAAAAATTGGGTCAACATGGAAGGGAAGCCTAAATGCCCCCAACACTTTGCATCATCCCTAATTTTTTGAAAATCAATACATATAACAGAGGAAGAATGATGGAACAAATAGAAGAAGTTTTATGACACATAATCACTCCTATATCCAAGCACCTACAAGGGTGACAAGGGTCATCTGGGAACACATAATGCAAGCACAGGGAAACACATAACAAACAAGCACACACCTTATCTAAAGGTAAAGAAGAGGCACCCCCTAACACTCATCGACCAAGAGGTCACCTGCTTCCCAATCTAGATAATTATATTGGGAAGGCAGACAAGCCTACAATGGTGGAATATTAAGGGGGGAACCCTCTGACCCTCCCACAATAAGAGCCAAGGAAGGAGACTCTTCGAGGTCTCCTCCACTTTGTTCCTGTGGAGCCAAGGTCAATGATTTCATGAAAATCGCTGAAAAGTTCGGGACCTCGTTTAAAGAGCTGAACATGCACTTCATAGGAGTGTCATGTGTTAGCTCAACAAGCGAGGAAGGCAACACTCGAGATTCACTATTGGGCTCATTGAGTGACTCGAGAGAAGAGACAAACTCAGGGGACGTCAGAGCTTCTTCCATCACAAGGATGACACATGCTAGCACATAACCACCCTTTGAAGGGGGTGGAATCATCTTACCCCCCATTCCTGGAAGGGCCAACCCCCACCTTCTGCTTCATTGGAGAATGTCAACTCCCCATGGACAAGGCAAGAGGGGTAGAGGAGTAGGAGAGAACTGCAATAGACACCACCGAGGTGTTCGGCATGTCCACAGGTTTAGGGAATGACGGGATGTCCGGAAGGGACATAAAGAGAGGTGTCTCCACCAAAGGAGCAATGAACACTTGCACCTTTTTGGGGTCAGTGCATTCACACTCATAGTAGGAGCCAGAAGGAGAACCAAGTTCGATTGAATCGAGGTAAAGGGGACAAGAGAGGAGGAAACAATAGGAGGCTCTGAAATAGGGGTGGTTGGCTCCCCTTCTTTCCTTTGCAAAGCGGCTTG
Source organism: Sequoia sempervirens (assembly GCA_007258455.2). NCBI lineage: Eukaryota > Viridiplantae > Streptophyta > Pinopsida > Cupressales > Cupressaceae > Sequoia > Sequoia sempervirens. Next base: position 237,020,257 of record VDFB02105785.1, read on the forward strand.
CTCAGCCACTAGAGCCTTTCGCTGGTACTTGTGCTAGCGTGCAAGGCAGTTTCTACGACTCTGGGAGCTAGAGACCAAAAGTTGAGATGGGATAGAAGGCTTTTGCTCAGCTATAAGAGTGTCCATCATGACCATCTCTGGTGGAGGGACAAACTCCTAGATGGGAGTAGGAGGAGAAGATTGAGAGACAACAGGGGGAGTCGGCTCTAATGCCTTGATGGCGGGCCTCTTCCCATTCACTACTTTGGGGGCAAGAGTGGTAGGAGGCTGCAGAGGGAAAGACATAGAGGATTCCCCATGGGGACTCCTTCTACCATATCGAATAGGCCTAGGCTTCATGGGAAGAATAGGGAGTTCGAATCCGGGATGCTTGGGCTTTCGACAAGCAGGCACCATAGAGTTCTCACACAAATGCAGAGAAAATTCCGATGACATCGTAGCAAGGTGAGAGGAAGCGTTAGGCTGGATAGTAGAAGAGGAGGAAGAGGAACCTCGAGAGCACTTCTCGTCTTCCTTTCTATGTGCCAGAGTGGCATCATTGTCAGCTTTCAAACAAGCCTTATGTGAGACAACATAAGGAGATGGAGGGTACCTCACTCTAGGTGTTAAGTGACCTTTCTTGTATTTCTCATAGGTCAAGTATAAGAGGTCCCTCCTAGGCAGAAGTAGACCAATGGGTGTAGGAAAAAAGTGATCTAAGGAATAGCTTCCATGCGCAGCTGGTGGTTTATAACCGGTGTCATGGATCATGTGCACTGAACCCTGATGGATAAACTTTAGACATTTATGGACAACCGAGGAATTGCATTCATGTCAACCAACTAGGGGATACCTAGTTTCACTCTAAAGAGTTTAGATCCTAGGATTATGTCAAAAAATATGTTTATTGATTTAGGTCCAACAAGGACCGACAAGGTGATGCTACCAAGGGGAGGTACAGAAAGTTTGTTATGTGTACAAATGGTACTTTTAGGTGTGTCATACCCATCTTTATAGAGGAAATTAATTAACATAATCTCCATAGTTATAATATTTAGTTGACACGTTGGGTCAATAAGAACACCTGCTACAGTGTTTCCATTGATCTATGCGGGGATGTAAAGAGGAGATGGCTCTCTATTATAACCCATTGGTAGGTCCTGCGAGGTGAAAGTTATACAAGGAGTACTACTCATAGGCTATGCGGAGCGGATAGGTAGATCTAGAAAGGAAGACATCACGTACACTAAACAACACTTTCACAGAGGTTCGCAATTGAACAATGACCTAATTAAGGCTTCATTCCACAATGCCTATGGAACCTTCCAACTATGCCTACTAGGGGTCACAGGTTGGGATGTAAGGCAAAACGCCTCACAACACTCACACCTACAATGCTCCTAGGACATGAGGAAACAACCCTTTTGCACTACTAAACAAAACCAAAATGGTTCATATTAGGTTCACCAAGAATGTAAGAGAGGGGGACCAACCACACCAAGGCTCTAGGTCACAGAGAATTGAATTTTGATACATTCAAAAATAGTTATGCTTTAGCCAGTGAATCATGTCTAAATTGTAAAAGGTTTGACTTTGAAACTTAATTAAGAAAAAAATATTCAATGAAATGCAATGAAACCAATTCCATGCACTATATATCATAGTTACGAATCTAAATTTAAAAAAATTAGAATTTTATCCTTCATAGAAAAAAAAAGCTATGTTTTAGCCAATGACACCACTCTTTAAAAATGGTGTTTACTGTTAAAAACTAGTTTTCGAAGGAGATGGAAAAATAAGTGCAATCTAATTAAAAAAAAAATTAAAAAAAATATTTAGAATCTATAGAAAAAATGTCACAAATCACTAGTTTGCATCATCTTCAAATTCCTCATGGTTTAGCCGCTATAGGTGTCCAAAAGTGAAGATTTAGTTAAAAAAAACCAGTTCAATGTCGAGTTTGGCCAAAAATTGTAAACCAGTATTGTGGGATCACCCGAAGCCAAAATTCCATGGTTAATGAGCTTTGCTACACTCATCCAAGAAGCTTCATCTATAGCTTTGTTCTTCCAATAGATTAGGTATTTCATGTAGTCCTTTCCTTTCATCTTCTTAGCCACTAAAGAATCAACCATTTTTTCTACTTCTTCCATCTTATTTTTATGTAATTGATCTACCCACCCTTGTGCATCATGCAAACATGAGTGTGCCTTTCCTTGTAAACTAGTCTCACCTCCATTAAACTTGTACAAATCAACAACATTAAAATGGGAGATATGTATATCCCTTTTGGAAGCTCAATTCCATAGGAATTTTATAAAAAAATCCTTAATACCTTGCATGGGCTTATTTTCTTCTATTTTAATTTATTGTATGTTCCCTATGAGAACCACTCCTTCCTCAAGTGTGCAAAAAGTAAGTCACCTACCTAGAACACTTGTTCCCTTATACACATATAAGCATGCTCCTTATGTTTAATGGCACTCTTCTCCAACCTTTCCTACACCTCCTTGTGTAACTCATGAAGGTACTTAGTGTTGATGTGTGTTTTTGCATGCCACAACTTAAACAAAATACTAGGTATTTTATCTCTTTTGAAAGGAAATATAATCCTAATAACTCAAAAAAGACTACCTTGAGGCTTCGATTGTTAGGTATTTCCTTGCAGACTAACTTAACTTCGAATGTATAATTATTGTTTTCACTTGAGGCCTTATGCTTTAACTTATTGGAAACTAAATTAGGTTTTTGATAAGATTTAAATGAAGTATGATAACCCTAATTATACCTTTAGATCTGAGATATAAAAATTACTTTTCGTCTTCTGATTTAAAAATAGTTTGAAGCTTCTCCTAAAACTAAATTTCTATGTTTCAAGTAAAATTCAAAAGATAGGGGGAGGAAGAAAAGAGATAAAATTGCTATGAACAACCATAATAATAATTTAGTGCTTTAAATTGATGGATCCCTGAAATAAACCATTTTTTTTATAATCAAAGATATACTCACAATGTTGTACAAATAGTGCAATCTTCAATGGATGTAAATATTTTCAAATGATAAAGATTCACTTAAATACCCAATATCTGGCACAATTCAAGCACACATTGATAATCAAACTTAATTCAAAATAGGCTCAAACTAAGCATGCAAAGTAACTCATAATCAACGAGCCACAAATGGTATGAACCAGAGATCTATTAGATATCTTAACACTTAATCACTAATGCAATTGAACTTTATCTATTATTGGAAGAAAGGAACCATGTAAACATCTGAAACCACAAGAGAACAGCAAAATCAATGTTTGCTTGTATTAATTTCAAATATTTAGTCTCAACAATTCTTGTCGGATGACAACCTTTCACAATAAAATCTAGACAATAATCAATAGTAGAGATCATCTCAACACCAAGAATTAAATTTAAATGATCATTGAATGCATGGGACACATTATATGTTTTCATCTATCCCCAACTGAATTTGTCACATCCTTGTCTTTGGAAAGAAAAAATTACATCTCAAGAAAACCTAGTAAATGAGACAGTGGGCACACATATGGTGCAGATTTGGCACAATTTCTCATGCAAGCAAAACTGTCTATCTTCATCAGAATAAAAAACCTGAACAAAAAAAAGGTGGCACACTGTCGTATGGAATTCTTCAAGGAAAGGAATAGGCATACATGCACTCAACATGCAGGCTCTAATTAGTTGATTCGATTGAAAGTGACACATTTCAAGGCAGATACTCTACATTCAAGACTTCTACTCTATATTCAAGACTTCTAGAGTTTATCTGCTTCAGAAGACTACACCTGCATACGAAGAAAATTTATTAAGTAATCCATAAGTCAGCAAAAATATACTAAATATTAGCCTTAGGCATCATCAATTTAAAATAGTAGTTCACATAAAAAAACAATGGTCAACAATTCCATGTTATGGAAACTAATCTATATGAATCGGAATCCCAATCGAATTTATCACTATTGTAGATATTTCATGTATGTCACGACACATGGAAATGCATATTCTCCCTCTGTGATCGATGACGTACCACTTTGATGGCTAGTTATTCCCGTGTCTTATTCTTTGTTCGAAGGAAAGAAATTTGCATTCATGTTTCAAACCTCACTGATGAGCTTACAGGCATTACACCTGCACCGAATATAAGTAACTTGTCATCAAAACGAATGACCAACGCCCTCACCAACAATCCGCAATATAATTGAAACAACAATTTTCGTGCTTACAGTAAAAAGATCAATCATAAATTTCGTATAATCTTTTGTTTTAAATGTATGAATGCCGATGCATTAGTTTTCTATCGAGCATAAATCCCTTTTCTTTGATTTTTCCTTTAGAATTTGGCATTCACCAGACAGCACAGGTAAATCAAAACTATTTTCAAAGACCTCGACGACTCATTAAAACCATAATATTTTAGATATCTATGTCGCCTCCTGCATCCGAGTCATTAAGTTATACATGATGATTGGCTACTACATACAAAATAATAGATGCACTCTCATTCACGGGAATATTTGTAGCTTTGAAGTACACTTTTCAATAATGGTGAAGATTCGATCTGCAAACAGGGACCATAGTTTATGGAAGGGAGATGAATTTTTATGCTATTAAGAATCTCACCTATTGTAATCCGCGGCTGCTAAAAGGATTGAACAATATCCACATACAATTACCCCCGTACCCTTGATGACTCTTAAATTTCAATTCTTCAAATCCCATCTCGGTCTTGAGTGAAATATGCAAAAGTATCACCGTGCCCAGTAGAAATTTGGAGAGCACTAAAAGTTTGCGGGATTTAGAGTTAGACTAAATTTAGCGGAGAAATTACCATAGAATATATGATTGCGGGACCTTGAGGGACTTGTGGAAGGGCTTAAAAGTATTCTCGTCTCTTTTAAAAATTTCTTTAAAACTTCTTTTCAAATCTTTGGAGTTTCGATGATGACACGGATAACAGAAAAATAAGGTGGTAAGGGATATTTTGCAAGTTCAGTAGGGTCATGGATATAGTGGAACTTTAGCAAGGTAATGGATATTTGATGATTACCCTTATAATCCCGTGTGAAGGATCAAGAAGTGCATAAGTAACAGCTTAGCAGAGATCCAAACGAGGTTCGGATAATAGCGGAGATATTGGGATATTGCAGGGATATGAGGAGGTGACGGATGTTGCGAAACATTTGAGGGTATGCAGATATGGCGTTATTATTGAATGGATTGGGATACATCCATAATGGTATTGTATTTCCGCCAAGTGTATGTTTCATTAATGCATAGGGGGTTAAGGGAAATTGATTATAATTGCCCTATTTCGAGATGGACAAGGATATTGTGGGAACCTTGATAGATAAGGGATATATCCTTATTAAGGTCGGATCTTCACAATGTCAAAACCTAAAATGAAAATATGAAAGGATGAAGTGGTGAGACTTTGGCGAGGGGAAGACTGCGTGGAAATGTTAGGAAGGCATGAAAATGCATTCGAAATAGCATCATAATCCTACAATCTTTGTGATTTTGATCATGTCATGAATAGATATAGAACAAAAGATTTTTGTGAAATTCTTGAGGTCAAGGATAACACAATATATTTAGTTCTCCACAAAGTTGGTGGAATCACTAAATTACATTGAGTCATAATCTCAAAATATTGATTCAACAACCCTTGGTCATGAAATAACTTATTTGTAAAAACCCTAAATCTTCATCGACACTCAGTGTAGGTAAAATAAAACCCTAGGAGGCACATCATGAGAAAACCATAAATATGATCATCACTCAACTTCGTGTATGCTATGATTAAATTCATCATGGTGGGAGATCCTAGTTTATACCAATCGTAATATGTTTCATGTTTTGGCCAATATAATTCAAATAATTTGTATAAAATGTAAGATCCTCTAGCTAATATTACAGTTTTATCAAATATTTTAATCAAATGGTGCATAGTCAACATGCCTAGTTTATGTAGAATCCACACAATCGACTCAGTTAGCACCTCAAAAAGCAATGAAATAGCCCAAAAAATATACTGAACCGAGAACTTATCCTCAAGTGAAATGACAACTAGAATGATGCAAATGAGGATAAAAAGCACTAGTTAAAACTTAAATAGTCTAAGGGAACTTTTCCATTAATGATCACTCGTATAGGACAGAGTAGCAGTGAGTTGACCTAAAATCACATAGGAAATATTAAAATTGTGGACTTTCAACAAGGAGATGAACATTGTGAAACTTCAAGGACGTAAGGGATATATCATGAACACAATCAAATCATTGCAATTCCATTCATAATATAACTTCCACATAACCTGTATGATTTAATGAAACACATCTAGGAGTGGCTAAAATCTTTGCAATCCTAATAGGTGTGAAAAATTCATAGCTCATAATACTAGAACCAACCCAAGAATAGACTCAAAACTAACCTTAGATTCAATTTGAGACTTGCCAAACCTTCCCTAAACAAGACACGAACTTCTAAAGGAAAAAGGTAAGGAAAATGACTTAAATTAAAACTAAATAAAAAAGGAGGGTCCTCGCTTTTAGCAGGGCATGTATGCAAGGCAAAAAAAATGGTGACTTTGCTAGGCTAATACTCCAAAGCATCTCAATGATAAACAACAATCACAAACCTAGAATCTCTAGTTTCAACCTCCACATTAGGTCAACTAAATTGGAGCACATGGTTAAGGAATCAAAACCCCTAAATGCTCTAACCATCCATATGTTGAGAATTGAAGTGTGTGCAAATGTGTTCATTTTCCATCCTTTAACAACCAAGGAAATCTATGCTTTATTGGGCTAAGCTACTTGAATGATTCTACTTCAAATAAAACTTGGACCTTTCCTCACTGCTAGTCAAGCACCTATAGTCCCCAACGAGGTTTTTGTTGTGATTTTCTCAAACATAGCTTTATTTCCATCTAGGGATCTATAGCCCCAATAGAGATATTTGAATATTCCTAAAAGTTGAATTTTTGTGATTTGGAATATTTTTTTTTGATATTCTTTTATTTTCTTTTCAACTCACAAGCAATAAAACTCATTGTTAGGATTGGGAATGAGTGTGACATGAAAGTAAGATATCCCTTAGCAACTTCATGGTCTTAAAATATGTGAAAGGTATGATATTTTAGAATAATTCAAGTCAAATCAAACCATTGATTCATTTTCTAAAAACAAGTGCCTGAATCACCTAAGACTGCCAAAATACTTCCTCCATCCATTCATAGGAATATGATTAGTGATTTTAAAAATAAAAAATTAATATATTTCCCTAATAATTTTTATTGTTACGCTCACAAACACACCTACAAGAAAGGAAACCAAATAGTAGAAGCAAACTAAATGAAAAAAAAAACAAAACCAACTATACTATTGTTAGATTGAATGGAGATAAACAAAAAGCAAATACATAGAAACACAATAACTTGCTCAATACATCAATTTAGATAAACACAAACACAACAATTCCCCCAATGTGCTAATGCACACAAACTATATTTTTATTGCTTCATCAAAACAAACTGATTTCATTATTCTAATTGATACTAAAATGACTATAGCACCATTGCTTATATAGATACATAGAAACTATCAACAATGACAGTAAAGGAAACTATTATTCATAACTACAAACTAAGGAGGAAACAACTAAATTAACATATCAGTTCAATTTGGAAAATTATAATAGAAACTGTAGAGACAACGGGAGAAATTGCTTTCCAACACTCTCCCTTAATTTCAACCACATGCTTCAGCATTTTCATTCTTCAAATTTTATCTTCAAACTGCACACTAATGACCTATTTGATTTTTCCTTTAACCTGCTTCTCCTTAATCAACTGGCTCTGATACCATATGTTAGTTTGAATGGAGATAAACAAAAAACAAATAAATAGAAACACAATAATTTGCTCAACACATCAATTTAGATAAACGCAAACACGACAATTCTCCCAACATGCTATTGCACACAAACTATATTTTTATTGCTTCATCAAAACAAACTCATTTCATTATTCTAATCAATACTAAAATGACTACAACACCATTACTTAAATAAATACATAGAAACTGTCAACAATGACAGTAAAGGAAACTTACTTTTCATATCTGCAAACTAAAGACAAAACAACTAAATTAACATATCAGTTCAATTTAGCAGATTCTAATAAAAACTACAGAGGCTGCGAGAGAAATTACTTTCCAACAACTATTACTGACTATCTACATAGCGGCTTTGTATAAAAATAAAGCTTAAACAACACAAATCAACACTTTCCCTCACATGATTTCTCGGTATCTGCAAAAGTGACATGTTGAAGGTCATGGTCCCAAGTCTTACGAATTCATAATTATACTCATGTAATCAGCATGATCAACAATAACATCACAATTCATCAAAATAAGGAATGATACAACCTGGTTTGTCATTTTCTCAGGTAGAAATATTTGTTTAACTCGTCCATCACCTGACTTCACATTTCGCTCTTTAGGAGGTCGTAATTCATGATGCATCATTCCTCTCGCATCAGTGACACGCAAAACAAACTTACATTCATCAGCTAGTAATCTAGAGGAAAAATGAGATTTGTTATTCTCAATTTTTAAGACATGAAACATTTCACCTAGAAGACAAAATGAATCCATATGTCTTTCTTTACGAAAATCCTCATAATTAGCAATAACCTCAACTGCATCTTCAGCTACCTTACTCCAAGTTTTATTTTTATTGCAGTGTGCTCGCAATCTTCGTTTTGTACAGGATGATTGTTGTCTTTAGGAAGTGTATCAGTATCTTTACTAATTTTCTGCATATCAACATTGTTTAGGTGAGAATCTTCGATATTAGAACATGACATACACGAATATGTCTCATTCAGTTCGTTTAAATGAAATGAAGTAGCATTGTTTAATAGAAGAGAGTACTTCCTTATTTTAGCTTGTAGTGGATTTTTACTAATGTTTGATCATGTTTAGTGGCAACAATTTTTTTCTTGTTTAGTATCTCTAGATATTCATCAACAATCTCTCCTATTTTCTCCACCTTACTTGTTCTAGTTATACTAATTTCCTATATTTCTGCCCTAGAATCTCGCTACATGCTCACACAACTGAATCAATCTTGAAGAGAGTTAACAACATGATATGGCTGAATATTTGGTTGCATCGAGTCACAATAACTTGTCTAGATATTACTTCAATTACTACTATATATGTTGCTGTTGTTCTAAAATATTCTTCAGTGTCTGCACAGTTAAATTGATCTATATTTGCAAATCATCAAAATAGGAAGATGTGAGCCTCAATCTTCTGTCCTCACATTCATTAGATGGTAAAATGTCTAAAATAGGATTATTTACCTGATATGACTGATTATTAGTATAATGTTCCTCTCTTTTTTGAATTTTCTATGTATTATTCTAGCCAATCTTAAGGGGGGATGTTAAGGATTAAGATTGTCTAGAAAATGGTAGAATGTTTCTAGAGTCTTCCATAAGTTAGAACATTCCTGGAGCTGTTCTAGAAAAGAACATTCTAAGAGCTGTTGTAAAAAAGAGCATTCTAGACTTTAGAATTATCTAGAAAACTAGAAGCTTCTAGGCTTCAAGGACATTGTAGTATATATATATATGTAATTGTAGAGAGCTGATGGGTACAACATCTGGATTGTTGTTAGACACAACATTTGGATAGCTGCTAGACACAACATTTTGGATGTATTGAATCCTAGATAAATACAATTTCCTAAGTTTTCAACTATGTTTTGCCCTGTGCTGATATGACTGATTATTAGTATAATGTTCCTCTCTTTTTTGAATTTTCTTTGTATTATTCTAGCCAATCTTAAGGGGGGATGTTAAGGATTAAGATTGTCTAGAAAATGGTAGAATGTTTCTAGAGTCTTCCATAAGTTAGAACATTCTTGGAGCCGTTCTAAAAAAGAACATTCTAAGAGCTACTGTAAAAAAGAACATTCCAAACTTTAGAATTATCTAGAAAAATAGAAGCTTCCAGGCTTCAAGGACATTGTAGTATATATATGTGATTGTAGAGAGCTGTTGGGTACAACATCCAGATTGTTGTTAGACACAACATTCAGATAGCTGCTAGACACAACATTTTGGATGTATTGAATGCTAGATAAATATAATTTCCTAAGTTATCAACTCTGTTTTGCCCTGTCTTTTCTCTCTTCATTATTGTCCTGTTTATGACTGTTATTTCATAATTATATTTATTTGGGCCTATTTCTAACACTGATTATGTAATAGCATTGAGCTATAATAGTCTTGCTTAGTCATTTTTCATTATTCTCTACAATTTTTTGCTCAATATTCTTCAGGAACTTCTACCACTTTCAACGTTTGAAGATCAAAAAATTCTTCTCTACTCCCATTGACTGATGAAATATCTAATTGTCCTAAGCCATCAAAATTCTATAACTAATCTTTTGATTCAGAAGTATTTTGGCAAAACTTCATTTCATTTATATATCGATATTTCATGTGTTGTTTCTAAATTTTCATCCATTTCTATACAATTAAATAGATCTTTTAATGTCTGCAAATTCTTGTAATAGGAAGAGGACTTTTCATTATCAATTTGAATCTCGAACAATTTTTTCCTACTCCCAAGAGTGCCTTGGAGAGGGTTGACTTGCTGATACATCTCTTCTTTTGATGCAATTTCTTCTAATGGTGTTCTAAAATCTACCTTGACACTTGCCTGGTGAATATTCTCATTAGTACAACCCTTTCACTCTTGGCTCTCTATCACCTAATTTTATTTTATGTGGAAGGAAAGAGACTTTTGACTATTTTTTCTTGACTCTCTATTGCAGTTTGACACAATAAACATGTGAATTTTGAATGTGCACCATTGTGTACTCTGCACCAACTAGGTAGAAATAGGTCTTCTAAACATACTGTATTTCCTTGAAGAATTCTAATATATACTCTCTAAATTTTGTAAAGGCTTCACTTTCATCATCTAAGGAAGAGTCCTTATCTGGCTTCACACACGTTACAATATTGTATATTTCTAGAATAGATTCCAATCCTTTCAAAGATAAATCTAACCTTGGTAGAAAGGTTACACAACTAATTTCATCTTGCTTAGAGCAATCATGTGCCCTACACTTTCTTGATAAAGAAAAATGTTACAGATTCTCACGATAAAGACGTTCATCCAAAGATTTCTAAAATAGAGGAATGTTAACCTAAAGACTAGTTCAAAATAACACACATCAAACCACTGATTACTCATTTTGGATTTTTAGCATATAAGAGATCTAACATATCTTAGATTTGAAAATTTAATGCTTATTTGGACTCGAGCTCATTTGTTTGTTCAAACCCTCATTCTAGCTTCAATTGTTGATGGGTTTTTCATGTCACAATTTAAACAAAATACTAGGTATTTTATCTCTTTAAAGGAAATATAATCCCAATGGCTCAAAAAAAAACTATCTCAAGGCTTCGATTGTTAGGTCTTGGCTTGTGAAATAGCTTAGTGCTCATTGTATAATTGTTGTTTTCACTTGGGGCCTTATGTTTTTACTTATTGAAAACTAAATGAGGGTTTTGATAAGATTAAAATGCAGTATGAAAAACATTAGTATATCTTCATATATGAAATCTAAAAATAATTTTTAATCTTCTAATTTAATAATAGTTTGAAGCTTCTCCTAAAGCTAACTTTCTTGTTTCAAATAAAATTCAAAACATAGGATGAGAAAGAAAAGAGATAAAATTCCTATTGACAACCACAATAAGAATTTAGTGCTTCAAATAAACATATCACTGAAATAAATGAATTTTTGTTTCATCAGAGATACACTCACAATGTTACAAAAATAGTGCAATCTTCAATGGATGTAAATATGTTCAAATCATAAAGATTCACTTAAATAACCAAATATTTAGTGCAATTCAAGAAAACATTCATAATAAAACTTAATTCATAATAGGCTCAAACTAACCATGCAAAGCAACTCATAATCAACAAGCCAAAAGCAATATGAACTAGAGATCTATGAGACATCTCAACACTTCATCACTAATGCAATTGAAATTTATCTATTATTGGAGAAAGGAACCATGTAAGCATCTAAAACCACAAGAGAACACAAAAATCAATTTTTCTTGTAATAATTTCAAATATTCAATCTTAACAATCCTTGTTCAACAACAACCTTTCACAATGAGAAAATTCTACCTTTTATAAGCAAGAACACCAAATCCTAAGACACAACCAACAATGGATATCATCTCAACACCAAGGTCTTAACAATCCTTGTTCAACAACAACCTTTCACAATGATAAAATTGTACTTTTTATTTAAGTAGGAACATCAAAACCTAAGACACAACTAGGTATGTGCAAGATCATGATGGGCCAAAAAGTGGCAATATGATGGGTATGTCACTGATGACTTTTTTTTACCCAAAATTGATGAAACAAAAAAGGTTTTTAAAGGATATTTTTAACTTTCCACCAATATAAATTATGTTTTACTTTGAATTTAATAAGTAATTATTATTCATTTTCTATTTGAATTATGACTAAAGTCTTGATTGATAGGTTGATTGAAAACATTTATAGCTTTCAAATGGTATCATTTTTTGAATCCAAAACATGCATCATTCTATGCTTCGCATACTATAGGATTAAAAAATAAAAATAAATTTCATTAAGTTTTGACCAAGTTATGGTGGACATACAATTTTTATTTTTAAAAATTGTAATAAAAATTCATAATTAATTATTTACCTGGAAAAAAATTACAAAAAAATATGCATCACATTGGAACATGAGTCCTATACTTATATCTAAAATTTTATAAAAAAAAATTATTATTTTATTGTGGTTAGGGTTGTCAGACAAACACCTACTTCTTATTTTTTCCCTAGAATTTAAGTACTACTGCATTGAAATTTCAAATTTTCACCAAATAGATTTCTTTTTTTAAACAAACCTAGTAGTTTAAAAACTAAATTCAATTTGCTATAGATTCTATTCTTACATATTTTTTAAATAATATAGATCACTTATTCAAATTTTTACATCAAGTTGTGTAACTTTGATTTTTCTAAATTTTTTGCCACTTAAGGGCTTGTTTTTTCCATGATGATCCTGCACATACCCAACCAATGGTGTAGATTCTAAAGCCCAAGCAAACAAATACTAAAACACAAAACATAGAGGAAGCAAAAAAATTTTACACACAAACACGCGGGAGCTTCATACTTCTATGATAATAGAATTCATTACATATGACCTCTCTTTATAGAGGTTTTGCATACCAATTCTAAATATAGTTCATGCATGCACATGACTGTTACAGTCAACATGCAACAACATGCAAATACAAACAATTATTAAAAATTAATTGTTTACTAAAAAACTTTGCATGGAGTCTTCAACTAAGTGGTGAGGCTCATGCATCATTTTCCAACATACTACCCTTTGATGCTAAGATTCATGATATTATCTTGAAGTTTTGTAAACTGAACTTGAACAACTCAGTGTGTAGTTTCCTTCCTTTCTCTAACATAAAGAAGACTCACTATCTCTCAGATCATATGACACCTTATTGCTTTAACATGCCAATAGTTAGATTTATAGAACCTTTTGAACATATCTGTAACCTTTTTCCAACTCGATCCATCAATCCATCCATAATTAATCTTCACACAATCTTTCTCAGATTGTCCACTCCACTCTCTATTCCAACATTTTTTTTTGAATGATTGTTCAACCCACAAATTGTACAAGGATGAAGATCCCAACATTTCTCTTTTTTATGTCCTCCCCTGTGACAATGAGAACATTCCATAAACTCCATACTTTTAGCTGATTTGTATGAACCTGTAACACTTGTTACATCATTTCTATCTCTCTCACCATATCCTAGGACTTCACTCTTTGGCCTCACAACTGGCTGAATGGGCTCTCTCATTCTTTTCCCATGTTTTCCCAAACCTTCTCTCTTTTCAAACCAATCTTTGTTATCAACTTCACATGCTATAGAAACATTAGTTTCAGACACATCTTCATCTTCAACTTTGCATTCTTTATGTGAAGAAACTTTGGCTATATCATCCATACATAAAGCATCACACACCAATGGCTTTGACCTCAAACACTCAATTTCTTTCTCCAGCAACTTTAGCTTTCCTTTTAGATCTTCATTCTTTTTCCTGACCTCATCAAGCAGCTTCAATCTTCCTTCTAGCTCTTCATTTTTCTTTTTCACCTTTTCTAATTATTTTTCCATATTTTCATTCTCACAAAAATAATCACACTTTTATTTTGAAAACTCCTAAGTTATCTTATCTATCAATTGAGAGTTACACTTTTTCAACTTCACCAATTCTTCTATCAAACTATCTTTCTCACACTTTAAATTTGAAGTTTATTTCTTCACCTTCTTTCCAGTCTTTCTCATTGAAACAAAAAAATTAAACTCACCTTGCAAAAAACTACAAATAAGGTAAAATCTTCACCTTTCTGAAAAAAAAATGATAAAAACAACAATTCAATTATAATCTTCTCACAATAGTAGCTTCACTTTTCAAATTGCAACTTGGGTAGTCAATTTGATATTGGAAACTTCTTATACTATGATCCCTTATTGCAAACTCTTCCTCACAACAACAATTTCTTTTCCTTCCCAGACGACATTTAACAGAATAGTGATCTCCACCTTCTGGTAATGGCTTTGATACCAATTGTAGTTTCTAAATCCCAAGAAAACAAATACTAAAACACAAAACACAGAGGAAGAAAAATGATTTTACACACAAACACACGGGAGCTTCATATTTTTGTGATAATAGAATTCATTACATATGACCTCTCTATATAGAGGTTTTGCATACTAATTCTAAATATAGTTCATGCATGCACATGACTATTATAGCCAACATGCAACAACATGCAGATACAAACAATCATTAAAAATTAATTGTTTACTAAAAAACTAAGTTGCATGGAGTCTTCAACTAAACAATGAGGCTCATGCATCATTTTCCAACATACTCCCCTTTGATGCTGAGACTCACAATATTATTTTGAATTTTTGTAAACTGAACCTGAACAACTCAGTGTGCAGTTCTCTTCCTTTCTCTAACATAAACAATACTCACTATCTCTCAGATCATATGACACCTTATTTCTTTTAACATTCCAACATTTACATTAACCTTTTGAACATATCTGTAACTTTTTTCCAACTCGATCCATTAATCCATCCTTAATTAATCTCCATACAATCTTTCTCAGATTTTCCACTTCACTCTCTATTGCAACATGTTTTTGCTGAATGATTCTTCGACCCACAAATTGTACAAGGATGAAGACACAACATTTCTCTTTTTTATGTCCTCCCCTATGACAATGAGAACATTCCATAAACTCCATACTTCTAGTTGATTTGTATGAACCTGTAACACTTGTTACATCATTTCTATCTCTCTTACCATATCCTAGGACTTCATTCTTTGGCCTTAGAATTGGCTGAATGGACTCTCTCATTCCTTGCCCATTTTTTCCCAAACCTTCTCTCTTTTCAAACTAATCTTTGTTATCAACTTCACGTGCTGTAGAAACATTAGTTTCAGACACATCTTCATCTTCAACTTCGCATTCTTTATGTGAAGAAACTTTGGCTATATCACCCATACATAAAGCATCACACACCAATGGCTTTGACCTCAAACACTCGATTTCTTTCTCCAACAACTTTAGCTTTCCTTTTAGATCTTCATTATTTTTATTGACCTCATCAAGCAACTTCAATCTTCCTTTTAGCTCTTCATTTTTCTTTTTCACTTTTTCTAATTATTTTTCCATATTTTCATTCTCACACAAATAATCACACCTTTCTTTTGAAAACTCCTTTATCTTATCTATCAATTCAGAGTTACACTTTTTTAACTTCACCAATTCTTCTATCAATCTATCTTTCTCACACTTTAAAATTGAAGTTTATTTCTTCGTCTTCTTACTAGTCTTTCTCATTGAAACAAAAAAATTAAACTCACCTAGCAAAACACTACAAATAAAATAAAATCTTCACCTTTCTAAAAAAAAAAATGAGATTTTCTGCAAAACAAACCCACAAATAAAAACAACAATTCAATTACAATCTTCTCACAATAGTAGCTTCACCTTTCAAATTGCAACTTGGGTAGTCGATTTGATATTGGCAGCTTCTTATACTATGATCCCTTATTGCAAACTCTTCCTCACAACAACAATTTATTTTCCTTCTTAGATGACATTTAACATAACAATGATCTCCACCTTCTAGTAATGGCTCTGATACCAATTGTAGATTCTAAAGCCCAAGAAAAAAAATACTAAAACACAAAACATAGAAGAAGCAAAATGATTTTACACACAAACACACGGGAGCTTCATATTTCTGTGATAATAGAATTCATTACATATGACATCTCTTTATAGAGGTTTTGCATACCAATTCTAAATATAGTGAACATGCATGCACATGACTATTACAGTCAACATGCAACAACATGAAGATACAAACAATCATTAAAAAATAACTGTTTACTAAAAAAATTTGCATGGAGTCTTCAACTAAACAGTGAGGCTCGTGCATCATTTTCCAACATACTCCCCTTTGATGCTGAGACTTACGAAATTATCTTGAAGTTTTTGTAAAGAAAATTAGATGCAGAAATAATTCTCCTAACATCAAAACCTCAGGAAAGAATGCAGATACACATTTAAATTTTTACAATTACAGTCCAATTAAGATGCACATGAAACTAAAATATCAGAAATAGAGTATTTGACAAACACATATGAACACCAGATTTACGTGGGAAAACCCTTACGGGAGAAAAACCCACCACACCAAGAGAAATCACTTTGTATTACAGTAATGGAGATTACATACAAATGTCAGACTTATCTTTCTGATGTCATACTACAACAACTTTCACTATGATCAATCTTTGTACAGGAACTTTCAAGTTACAGACTTCTCAGCATAGAATTCATCCACTGATCATACACAATACTATTCATCCAACTGTTGATCGAACCAACCGAACCATCGAGCATCTGCAACTTCAAACTATATTCATGGCGTTCCCTGTCTATTGAACTTCCTCACAGAACTATCACAAAAGACTATCTTCCAATGGTTCCCATTTAGCTCTTCCTATTCGTCCACGAGATGCAACATAGGAAAGTCTCACTCGGTCAAATGGCTTCAAGTTGTGTTGTCATATCGGTGAGACACTGAACGTGTCTCCCCAATGCCAACATAGTAAACACTCGATATCGCCAAGACTCCATCCTATCGCCAAGATGTTACATCGAGTCCAGAGAGCTATCGCTCAGCTTTCACCATGTTGCCAAGACATATCACTTTCACGGAGACATCATACCGAAACCTCAAAGTCACACAACCGTGATTTTTCCATTCAGCAAGACTATCCCTCTTCGGTGAGACCACATACCGATATTCAAAGTCATACCGACAACAGACTTCATCACTAAGACATTCACCTGTCGTCGAGAGATTTCACCGAGATCTTTATATTATACTGAACATCAAACAAAAGTCGCCAATACATTCGTCTTTCGCCAAAGGTTTCACCGAGCTCTTAAGTTACACCGAAGCCATACTACTATCGGCATGACCTTTGCCCATTGCTAAGACCTTACTCCGAGATCTCACAAGTCATACCGAGCACACTAGTAGTCGGAAAGACTCTTGTCTATTGCTAAGAGTTCACACCGAGATCTTTATGTTACTGTGAAGACTCCATATGTGTTCCCATCGGCGAGACAATCATCTATCGTTGGGACTTCTTCCCGAGTGTTGAAGTCACTCCGAAGCCCCGGGTCACTATAAGTCTCCCCGTCGCTCAATTGAATGGCCTGTCGGCCAAAGATCTTCACGGGCGGTAAGAGATCACAGCGACTGCTCTATGTCACAACGATAGACTTCAAAGAGTAACCGTTCGACAAGACGCTTGCAAGGTCACAATGACCTATGCAAAACTTGATGCTACCAATTTGCTAGTCGGCCAGACATGATGGTTGTCATACCGACTTGGCTCCAATGGAGGTTTCAGCCTGTGATGTTTGAGGCACATATTTCCAACAATCTCCCACTTGACGAAGTTCACACAGGCACCTCCAGAGCACAACATAACTTACTGAAAATCATGGGCACTAAGGCCCATTGAACTGGCACACCACCTGAACTGGTCTATGCTCACTGGCTTTGTCAATGCATCTGCAACATTCTCCAAAGTATCAACTTTTTCCAAACTAACCTTTCCATCCTCCACCATATCTCGTACAAAGTAATATTGCGCATCAATATGTTTCATCCTAGCATGGAAAGTTGGTTTCTTTGCCAGACAAATTGCACTCTGAATGTCACAGAAAATAGTTATTTCCCCTGCATCAAAACCAATGTTAGAACATAAACATTTTAACCAAACTACCTCTTTACAAGCATGATTAGCTGCCACGTATTCAGCCTCTGTAGTGGACAAAGCAACTATAGCCTGTCGCTTACTCATCCAACTCACTGCACCACCATTCAACATGAAAGTGTATCCACTGGTGGACCTCCTGCTGTCAATGTCCCCTGCCCAATCAAAATCCACATAGCCATGAATGCTGAGAGTCCTCTGTGATTCAACCAAGTTCCCATGGTAACACAATGCAAAATTTGAAGTCCCCTTCAAATATCTAAACACTCTCTTCACGGCATCCCAATGTGTTCTTCCTGGATTAGCCATAAACTGACTAAGAACTCCCACTGCTTGGGCAATGTCTGGCCTTGTACAGACCATTGTATACATAAGACTACCAACCGCATTAGCATAGGGCACACTGGTCATGTCCTCCATCTCAGTAGGAGATTTTGGACAATCTTCAACAGATAGCTTCATTCCCTACAAGACTGGAACAACTAACTGCTTGCAATTATTCATGCAAAATCTCTCTAGAACAGTCCTGATATACTTACTCTGACTGAGCCAAAGTTTTCTATTATTTCTGTCTCTGGTTATCTCCATCCCCAAAATATACTTTGTTGCACCAAGATCTTTCATTTTGAAATTAGCAGACAACTGGGACTTAAGATTAGAAATCATTAGCTTACTATTGCCTATGAACAACATATCATCAACATAAAGAGCAATAATAAGAATATGATCACTTTTAGCTTTATAATAAACACAATGATCATATTTTGATCTCACAAATCCCAAAGACAATACAAAAGTATCAAATTTCTGGTACTACATTCTAGGTGATTGCTTTAACCCATACAGAGACTTTTTTAATTTGCAAACCAGTTTCTCTTTACCTTTTTCAACAAAGTGCTCAAGCTGGGACATATAGATTTCTTCTTCAAGATCACCATGAAGAAATGTTGTTTTCACATCCATCTGTTCAACCTCTAAGTCATACACTGCTACAAGTGACAAAAGAAATCTGATAGACACTAGCTTAGCTACATGAGAGAAAATCTCCCCATAATCAATTCCCTCTACCTAGGAATAACCCTTTGCAACCAATCTTGCCTTATATTTTTCAACATTGCCATCCAGACCAATCTTCTTTTTGAATACCCATTTATAGCCCACAACTTTTATGCCTTTAGGCAATGGCACCAAACTCTAGGTTTCATTCTTTTCTAATGATGCCATTTCCTCATTCATGGCTTCCAACCAAGAGTCTGAATCAGACATTTTAAATGCTTTATTTACAGTCCTAGGCTCACCAGTGCTTGAAATTAAAGCATAGGCACAAGTAGAATCTATCAAAGAGAACCCATACCTATCTAGTTGTTTTCTTTCACGAGTTCACCTCCTCACTTGTTGAGGCTGAGGTTTTTCTTCTTCTTCAGAACTTTCAGAACTGCTTGAGCTCTCCTCAATTTCAGACACATTTTGAATTTTCAATTCCTCTTTCTGTGGTGTAGGAGGAATTCCAACTACATCCTTATTGTTTTGTGACTTTTTCTTTGACTGCAGATCCAAGGTGGAAGGTTTCAGCTCACGAAAGATTACACTTCTGCTATATACAACCTTCTTTGTATCAGGATTCCAAAGCTTGTATCATTTTATGACAGCACTATAGCCAATAAAAATACATTTGATAGCCTTGTTCTCCAATTTAGATCTTTTCACATCTGGCACATGAGCATATGCCTCACAGCCAAAAACATGAATATGTCTTAAAGAAGGCTTCTTACTAGACCACACTTCCAAAGGTGTTTTCTCAACAAGAGCAGAATTTGGAGAATGATTAATTAGGTAACATGTAGTAGATATAGCCTCAACCCATAACTTCTCCTCTAAGCCAGCACTACTAAGCATACTTTGTGCTCTCTCCATCACTGTCCTATTGAACCTCTCTGCAACTCAATTCTGCTATGGAGTATAAGGTGTAGTCTTATGTCTTTTAGTCCCATGGTCTTTGCAATACCTCTCGAATTCATCAGAACATAATTCACCGCCATTATTAGTCCTTAAGCATTTTATTTTACTAACAGTCTAATTTTCAACAAGGTTTTTAAATTTCTTAAATCGACCGAACACTTCTGATTTACTTTTCAAAAAATAAACAAATGCTTTTCTTGAATAATCATCAATGAATGACATAGTATCTTGACTTAGACTAAGAAGGAACATCCACTGGACCAAATACATCAGAATGAATATAATTTAGCAAACTAGAAGATTTATGAGGACTGGAATAAAATGAAATACGGTGCTGCTTTCCATATATGCAGTGTTCATAGAATTCAAATTCAAGGTTACAATCTTCAAGCCCCTCAACCAGGTTTTTGTTCTTAGAGGTTTTTAAACCTTTCTCTCCTATGTGGTCTAGCCTATGATGCCAAAGCATAGTCTTCTTTGCTGGAAGTTTTACTTCCATAGAGTTTACACAATTAGGAATATTTCCCTCTTTACCTCTAGAAGTAGCCTTTTGTGACTCGACAAAGACACTGTTACATTGAACAGCCTGTGCATCCAACATGTACAGGGTACCAATTCGAGCACCTCTAGCTAGCACCATTGAACCTTTAGTCATCTTGCAGTCATTTCCAAAGAACATGACTTGTACTCCAATATCATTTAACATACTTATAGAAAGTAAGTTTCGAGCCAAACCTGGTATATGCATTACATTATTGATTCTCTTCACTCTGCCATTGAGGAATTGTATTATGACTCTTCCACGGCCAACAATTTCTAAAGTTGAATCACTTGCCAAGTACACCTTTCCACCATCGTATTCTTCATACTTTGTGAACCATTCTCTGTGAGATGTTATGTGGGAAGATGCTCCAGAATCAATCAGCCAGACATCATCTAATGCCTGTGTAGCCAAGGCTGCAATGAAGGCATCTCCATCACTGTGAGAAGACTCATTGTCAGAAGAATACTTCTTCTTCTTCCTCTTCTCCTCTTCACAATCCTTTCGGACATGACTAGGTTGCCCACAGTTCCAACACTTCACCTTGGACTTCTTGCCAGGAGACTTTGATCTCCCCTCTGATTTCGATTTGGACTTCTTTTCCTTCTTCTTTCCTTTCTCTTTAGACCTTCCTCTAATAGCAAGGGCCTCCTTCACCATCTTAGAAGATTTCCTTCTCATTTCTTCTAACAACAAAGAACCAACAACATCTTCCATCTTGAAACTAGATGTTGTACTCCTAATAGCCATCACCAGATGATCCTATGAGTCTGGAAAAGAACACAATAGAAGCATACATCGATCTTCTTCCTCAGTCTTCACACCAACAGATGTTAATTGAGCAAGTAGCATGTTAAATGTGTTCAAATGATTAGCTATAGACCCTCCTTCCTACATTCTCAAAGAGTACAACTTCTTCCTCAGGAATAGTTTATTCCTCAAGGACTTCCCCTGATAAATAGATGCCAGTCTCTTCCACAAGGTAGATGCAGTTTTCTCTTTATGCACATTGAGAAGAACGGAGTCTACCAAACGGATCCTTATCAGCCCCTTAGACTTTCTATTTGCAAGGTCCCAATCTTCTTGCTTCATGCCTGTAGGTTTAGTTCCAGACATAGCAATCCACAAATCACGATCCACTAAGAGATCCTCCATCTTGAGTTTCCACAACTCAAAGTTACTGCCATTGAATTTCTCTATTTCAGTCTTTCCAGATGTGCTAGCCATCTCAACCTGTAATCAAAAAATGACAAACTTCTACAAGAATCCCATTGAACAAAATTGACACAAAAACACAACGTACCCACAAGGATAACACAATTGGCTAGGCTCTGATACCACTTGTAAAGAAAATTGATGCGGAAACAATTTTCCTAATGTCAAAACCTCATGGAAGAATGCAGATAGACATTTAAATTTTTACAATTGCTATCCAATTAAGATGCACATGAGACTAAAATATCAGAAACAGAGTATTTGACAAACACATATGAACACCAGATTTACGTGGGAAAACCCTTACAGGAGAAAAACCCACCACACCAAGAGAAATCACTTTGTATTATAGTAATGGAGATTACTTACAAATGTCAAACTTATCTTTCTGATGTCATACTATAGCAGCTTTCACTATGATCAATCTTTGTACAAGAACTTTCAAGTTACAGACTTCTCAGCATAAAATTCATCCACTGATCATACACAGTACTATTCATCCAACTGTTGATCAAACCAACTGAACCATCAAGCATATGAAACTTCAAACTATATTCATGGCATTCCCTGTCCATCGAACTTCCTCATAGAATTGTCACAATGGACTATCTTCCAACGATTCCCATTTGGCTCTTCCTATTCGTCCACGAGATGCCACATAGGAAAGTCTCACTCGGTCAAACGGCTTCAAGCTGTGTTGTCATATCGGTGAGACACTGAATGTGTCTCCCTGATGCCAACACAGTAAACACTCGATATCGCCAAGACTCCATCCTATCGCCAAGATGTTACATCAAGTCTAGAGAGCTATCACTCATCTTTCACCATATAGCCAAGACATATCACTTTCGCGAAAGCATCATACTGAAACCTCAAAGTTACATAGCCGTGAGTTTTCCATTCGGCAAGACTATTGCTCTTCAGTGAGACCACATACCGATATTCAAATTCATACCGACAATAGACTTCTTTATCGCTAAGACATTCACCTATCACCGAGAGATTTCACCGAGATCTTTATATTATACTGAACACCGAATGACAGTCGCCAAGACATTCATATTTCGCCAAAGGTTTCATCGAGCTCTTAAGTTACACCAAATCCATACTACTATCGACAAGACCTTTGCCCATTGCTAAGACCTTACTCTAAGATCTCACAAGTCATACCGAGCACACTAGTAGTCGGCAAGACTCTTGTTTATCGCTAAGAGTTCACACCGAGATCTTTATGTTACTGTGAAGAATCCATATGTGTTCCCGTCGATGAGACAATCATCTGTCGCTGGGACTACTTCCCGAGTGTTGAAGTCACTCCGAAGCCCTTGGTCGCTATAAGTCTCCCTGACGCTCGATTGAATGGCCTGTTGGCCAGATATCTTCATGGGTGGTAAGATATCACAGCGACTACTCTATGTCACAGCGATAGACTCCAAAGAGTAACCGTTCGGCAAGACGCCTACAAGGTCACAACGACCTGTACAAAACATGATGCTACCAATCTACTAGTCAGCCAGACATGATGGATGTCATACCGACTTGGCTCCAATGGAGGTTTTAGCCTGTGATATTTGAGGCACATATTTCCAATAGTTTTGTAAACTAAACCTGAACAACTTAGTGTGCAATTCCCTTCCTTTCTCTAACATAAAGAAGACTCACTATCTCTCAGATCATATGACACCCTATTTCTTTTAACATGCAAACATTTAGATTTATAGAACCTTTCAAGCATATCTGTATCCTTTTTCCAACTTGATCCATCAATCCATCCATAATTAATCTTCATACAATATTTCTCAGATTGTCCACTCCACTCTCTATTCCAACATGGTTTTTGTGAATGATTCTTTAACCCACAAATTGTACAAGGATGAAGATCCCAATAGTTCTCTTTTTTATGTCCTCCCTTGTGAAAATGAAAACATTCCATAAACTCCATACTTTTAGCTGATTTGTATGAACTTATAACACTTGTTACATCATTTCTATCTCTCTCACCATATCTTAGGACTTCATTCTTTGGCCTCACAATTGTCTGAATGGGCTCTCATTCTTTTCCCATGTTTTCCCAAACCTTCTCTCTTTTCAAACCAATCTTTGTTATCAACTTCACATGCTGCAAAAACATTAGTTTTAGACACATCTTCATCTTCAACTTCACATTCTTTACTTGAAGAAACTTTGGCTATATCACCCATACATAAAGCATCACACACCAATGGCTTTGACCTCAAACACTCAATTTCTTTCTCCAGCAACTTTAGCTTTCCTTTTAGATCTTCATTTTTTTTCTTGACATCATCAAGCAGCTTCAATCTTCCTTCTATCTCTTCAATTTTCTTTTTCACTTTTTCTAATTATTTTTCCATATTTTCATTCTCACATAAATAATCACACCTTTCTTTTGAAAACTCCTTTATCTTATCTATCAATTTAGAGTTACACTTTTTCAACTTCACCAATTCTTCTATCAAACTATCTTTCTCACACTTTAAATTTAAAGTTTCTTTGTTTTACTTCTTACCATTCTTTCTCATTGAAACAAGAAATTTAAAATCACCTTGCAAAAAACTACAAATAAAATAAAATCTTCACCTTTCTGAAAAAAAAAAACTAAGATTTTCTGCAAAACAAACCCACAAATAAAAACAACAATTCAATTATAATCTTCTCACAATAGTAGCTTCACCTTTCAAATTGCAACTTGGGCAGTCAATTTGATATTGGCAGCTTCTTATACTGTGATCCCTTATTGCAAACTCTTCATCACAACATCAATTTATTTCCTTCCCAGATGACATTTAACAGAACATTGCTCTCCACCTTCTAGTAATGGCTTTGATACCAATTTTAGATTTTAAATCCCAAGCAAACAAATACTAAAACACAAAACACAGAGGAAGCAAAATGATTTTACACACAAACACATGGGAGCTTCATATTTCTATGATAATAGAATTCATTACATATGACCTCTCTTTATAGAGGTTTTGCATACCAATTCTAAATATAGTTCATGCATGCACATGACTGTTACAGTCAACATGCAGATACAAATAGTTATTAAAAATTAATTGTTTACTAAAAATATTTGCATGGAATCTTCAACTAAGCGATGAGGCTCATGCATCATTTTCCAACATGGTGGATATCATCTCAACACCAAAGATTAGGATTAAATGATCATTGAATGCATGGGGCACATTAAATTTTTTCATCTATCTCCAATCGAATTTTGTTACATCTTTTTCTTGGGAAATATAAAATTGCATCTCAAAGAAACTTTAATAAATGAGATACATTAAATGTTGGCACACAATTGGTGTAGATCTAGCATAATTTCTAATGCAAGCACAATTAGAATCTTCATCTAGAATCAAAAACCTTGACAAAAAAAGGTGGCATGCTTCCCAATGGAATTCTTCAAGGAATAGGTATATACGCAGTCAACGTGTAGGCCTTATTTGGCTGATTTGATTGAAAGTGACACATTCCAAGGAAAATATTTCATATGTAAGACTCTTAGAGATGGTCTTCTTCATGACACTACACTTAGATATGAAGAAACTTTAATAAGTGATGCAGGAGTGTCTGGAATAAATGGGATTCAGTTTGATTATGTTGTCACTGAGTGTTGTGTCCTTGAGTTACACAGGGGGTGTCATTGGAGAGTACTACATTAAACTACCATTAGTTTTCTAGTCTCATGGTTTGGAATTTAGGTGAATCTATTCAAAGGCATGAAATATCCAATATTTAGAATATTTGGTTTATCTGAAAGATATTTGGAGGCAGTAGAGTAGAGAATGTGTTTCTAGGTTGCAGGAAGGATTACTACATAGAGGTTTCAGAGTTTGTACCAATAAAGGGAAACATGCACCAACAAAAGGAAGTGTGTGAAGGTGAAGCTTATTATATAAATAACATGGTGTTATTTCATTCGTACATTATTGTAGGTAATTTGGAGACAAGGTGTGTGTGGCTGACTACATATTACTTGTGACCTAGAGTTTTGTTTCAACCTATGCACAATGCAAATTCTCTTGGAGAATTGCATATGGTATATAAACGTGACTTGGAATTGTCAAAAAAAAGAGAAATCATAATCATTAGAACATCATGATAGGAGATTAGGAAAAGAAGAGTAGAGTACGTTGGAGGACAAATATGAGAATAGAAGTGACTAAGAGGGAAGAATGATTCAATATGAAAAATGACATATTACGAAGAGGTGATATTGTAGTCCTAGGTTGCGGCCTTGCTCATAAGAAGCCATAGTGGTAGATGTAATGATTTTTGAGATCTAATATGATGAAGACAAAAAATTGATACCTCGATGTTTTCCCAAGATAAATCTTGTGTCTTGTCATAATGTTATGTTGAATGTTCTTCTATTCTTGTGAAATTATATTATATTATGTTGTGGCTATGGTTTTTTATTGTTAGGGCTGAATGGTTGGACAATTATTTCTTAGGATCATCCATTTGTGATCTACATCAAATGGTATCAGAGGGAGCATGATGTGGGAATGTGTGCAAGAGAGATAGGGTTTGACGAGTTGTCTTGAGATTGAGATATGATCTTGATTTGCATAAAATAAAATAAGAGTGGGTTGTTTGTTGGGGGTGTTGTGATTGAAGTTAGAGATGGTTGCTTGTTGGGAGTCACTGTGATTCATGTTGTGACACCACATTGATTACATCAATTTTATTCCAAAAGATCAAAAGAAGAAATATCAAATCAAGAAAATTAGGGTAGGATGATCAGGGGAACTGGAAATACAAGTTGGTTGTACTTGCATAAGTTGGGAGAAGAAGATTTGAAGACATTGAAAATGGAGTCTTCATATAATCAAGAAGGATTGGATCACTATAGCAGATCTTGGCTTGGGTAAGATTTATTTTCAAATTCTTCAGGTTTAGATAATTTGTTTCAATGGGGAGCATTGGGAAAATAGTAAAGAAGGAAAATAAAATTTAATATGTGAAAAGGATACTCTTGAAAAAGAATTGGATAATGTTAAAAAGAAGAATGAGGAATTAGAAGAAGAATTGAAATTGTTTGAGTATGTCAAGAGGAACTTTGAAAAACTAGAGGGAAAGTGGGAGTTGATTAATAAGGTTAAAAGGACAAATGAAGATTTAGAATAAAATTTGAAGAAGTTGGAAAAGGAAATCAACTTACAAAATGATGAAATATCAAGATTGAAGGAATATAATATTCAATTTAGTAACTTGTTGCATTCAATGAAAGCCTTAAGCCAAAACCTCCAACATGGGATCTGTTTTATTGTGATACAAAAGATTTGTGTGGTTTATTTGATCAATTATGTGATATATGAGTGATATAATTGAAGCTTCTTTAAGTAAGGAATGTAAAGTTGAAGATGGTAATATGTTTCAAGTTGTAAATCAACTTGGAAGTGATGAGAGTAATGAAAAATGGTTTGAAAAACCGTGGAGGAAAAGACCAAGAAGAGTAATACAAATGCATGGCTACAAAAAAAATGAGAAAATTTAGAATTTACTTGCTAGATAAAGTGGCTTCATAATCTAATAGTTAAGTTTTTTTCCAATTCTATTAATCACTTCTTGTGAAAGTGTGGAGGGAGTGACCAAGAAGGAAAATGGAATGCATAGAAAGTGAAACTCTTCCTTGTGATTGATCTATTTCTAGTAGAAATAACCAAGATAATTCAGCCTGGGAAGAAATGATTACCTATAACATTTTATCTTTTTCCATTGAATACTCAACTTAAAATCCTAGAAAAAGATGTCCAAGCATTGAAGGGTTTGAGTGACATTATTTTCTAGGTCAATAAGAATAAGAAAGATTCGTCAACAAAATGACACTTAATTAGCTAGTGAGAAAAATTGGAAGACTTATCTCCTTGACCAAGGATTGAGATACCACATGAGCTAAGAGGTAGCCAAATTCTTCAATAATAAGAGCATAAGTGTTGGGGAAAGAAGATACCCTTGATGGATGGACCTATGCAACCCAAAAGTCATTGATTAGCGGCAAAAAATAATAATACAAGCTAGAGCATCTACTAACATCACTTCTATAAACTAAATGAAATGAGGCCCATAACCAAGCACTTGGAGCATGACAAGAAAAAATGTCTATTCAATGTAATTGTAAGCTCTTGCAACTTGTCAAATTTGATAAAAGTGATGGGTTGATAGGAAAATCCAACCACATTTCATTCCTTCCTAGAAAATAATAATATAATCCAAAATAAATTTAAATTTAATAAATCTTTTCTATGCAGGGTAAAAAAGATGGGGGAGCGAAGGGTGGAGCTTGAAAGCTAAATCTTTGGTAATTATTTTGTACAACACATTGAACAAAGTGAATAGTTTCCAATTAGAGATTTCTTTAAGATCATTAACTTTAAGTATGAACTTAATTTTTTTATTTTTAATTAAATTCTACAAATATTTGAAGTGAAACGATTTAGTATAGACCTTATGAAGGTCCTCTCCAACAATATCCCAAAAATATTTATAAAATTCCCAATGGAACCAATGCAAATTTTGGTGGCAGAGTTGAGCCACGAAAAATTAAGTACTAGAAAAATCAAATGGCTATACATCTAGAGCAATAGTGGCTAAATGGAGTCTAAGATTGTGGCCTCATATTAGAAGAAATGGAAGTGGGCTAACAACCACCCATGAATACAGAGGAAGAATATAGTACAAGTAATGGCATCATTCAACCAACATATCCAACTACTCCCATGTAAAGGGAAAGGCTCTAGACTCTAGACACATTGAATGTGAGTTGAAGTGTCCTTATTATTGAGCACAAATGTGGAAAAAAATGATTTTTCATGGCCTTGGGCTTGGAAAGTTTTCATTCAATATGAAACTATATGGGTAGGTGATCTCAAAGGACAACATCTAGCAAAGGCTCCATTGCAAGGAATAACACTTAGGAAAAGAGAAAAAATATTGGGTTGACATCATAGAATAATCTATCCTCTTTATAACTATCAGAACTGACTTAGAAATTACTCCATGTATGCCATGTCATATGATATTAGTAGCAACCAACATTGAGGTAAAAGTGTACAAATTTATTACACATGAAGAACTAGAACACTTTTTTGCTAGGTGTCAAGTGCATGTATAAGGCCTTGCCTTTATCATGAGCCATCTTGATCATATTGAAATCTTTGCATAAAACCCTAGTGACTGCTCGCATTAAATTAGCAATCCATCTCTAGAGGCAAGATCTCTTAGTCACATCATTCAAAGCATAAGAATTAATAACCTAAATGAATGATTATTAATACTAGAAAGAGCCCATGTTGCTTGATTAGTGGGGTCATAATCTTGGTGAAGTGAATTTTGATGTGATGTAGGATACCAAAAAAATACAAATCCATTGTAACCTACTTCATGATGACTACAAAAAACATGGATAGAAGGCCAAATCATATGGTATGCAACATTAAGAAAAAAAAATAGAAAATTTAACTCAAGTTGTATGAATAAAATGTCTAGACCTGGGAATTACATATAAACATCATGAAAAAATTATTTCCATGAGAGGTCTATCATACCCTAGACAATCCAAAAAATATAATTCATAAACAAGTGTCTAAAGGCATCTCCTCGTTATTCAACCCATGTAGAGTGAAATAACTATTTTGTAAAATTTCTTTATGGGCATCAAAACTTCCTATTTGGAAGTGAAGAGACACCTAAAACCATTTAGGTGGAACTAATTCTCCTTCCTCCATTCATATAGGTAGTGTTAGGTCTCAAAAGTGCATGTTTTGAGCCTTAAGAGGGTGCCAGTCTCTTAGTACACTTTTGGCCAATGAATGAGGCAAACAAGATTGATTACCTCCTACTCTTCAAGATTTTCCAGACCTAGGTGGGTGTCCCTGAATAATAAGGAAGATTTAAAGTTTGGATGTGGTTCCTAAATTGGGAAATCTACTCACTATGGCACATGAGGGTGAAGTAGATGCAAAGCTTAATGGCTAGTTCCTATTGAAAGTATTTGAAGAATAAAAAATGTGAGTTGTATTTGTATATAATATCCTAAATATGACCAGTGCCTACTCCTATTGGGTGAATGGAGTGAATGAGTGCACGGTGATCATGGAGACAGATTTTTAGAATAAGTAAACCTATTGTTCAGCTTAACTCGAACTATTGGGCACTTGAGATGTTTTCACCTTGTGCAAACGTGCAAGTTTGTTTATTACAGTGCTCTTCTTTAACAATCCTAGTGTTATTCCCTCTTGGATTACTATAAAAGCATGAAAGGACTTTTAATTCTTAAGTCAATGGAAACCAATCAAAACAACTTCTTTAAAAGTATTTTAATCCTTAGCAGGAACCAATTAAAGTAAATAACTTGAAAGGATTTTTAATTCACACCGACCAAAAACCAATCAAAGCATCCACACTGTAACAACAAATGTGTCTTGATAAATCTTGGAGACTTAAATAACTTGAATAAATCACTTTGGAGATAGCAAAGTAATAAATAAGCATGAAATTTGACATAACAATTGAACACTGAAAATGGATTACGCATTATAAGTAGTATACTGCATTATATTACTTCAAAAATATACATTTGTAACAAAAGTCTATGATATGATATGGATAGGAGGAATGTGCAATCTATCTTCTTACTAATGCCTATTCTAATGAAATGGAATATGATATGATGATGATGATCAAAATTGAGCCAGGAGTTTCCCTATTTATATGGGAAGCAACAAGCTTTAGGCTCATTCACAAAAGGTTACATCGCTTCCTAACTAAAATGTGATTAACATAAATATAAACATAAAAAGTTTGAAAGTTTGTTGGTGGATGCACAATAGTTCATTAATCTTCAGCAAGCGCCCATGATCGGGTGCTAGCAAGAAGTTGAGTCAACTTTTTGGCCATTTAGTGGAAGTGTTTTCCCTGATTTTCAGAATTCAACACATTTGACCTTAAAATTTGAAGCACTTAGAGATGGAATCTTGAAAAGAGTCACTAATCATAAAATGTAGTATTCAAAGTCTAGTTTCCAAATATGTAATTTATTTCAATACCTAGATGACAAAAAATTATTTTCAATACTAGGCATTTCTAAAAACTACTGTTTAAAAGTCACTTTTTTTACCATACCATACACGTGTACGCCATCCATATTTTGAACTAAATAATCATATTTTTCTAAATCCTTTTCGGAAAAGATTGGTAACTCACTAAAGCACACTTTCCATATTTTTTTATAATTTTTCATTGAATATTTTTTTTTGCTAATTTTTTATTGGCCATATTTAATGTTTTGAATAATCGCCATGTAGGTCACGCATTTAAGATAACCTAAACTTATCATTTTTTGAATTTCTTTTTAAATCGAAAAGAATTGTCTGAAGTATGCTTTCATGCAATCCGTTAGAAATTATGTTAATAAAAAGTTATTAAAATACTAAAAACCTTGATAATTCAAGTTTATGGACTTGATTCACTAGAAATTAAATGAAATTTAATAAAAATAATCCAATTCTAAAGAAAATTACATATTTGGAATCTACATTGTCTCATCTATAATGGGCTTTAATTTCATCAAAAATTCTGCAAAAATATCTTCAGACATATGCCCAAAGTCACTATTTTCTTGTGACATTGCTAGGACCTTCAACTTGCAAGTCAAACTAGGTCTAGGGGGTTTAGATCCCAAACATTTTCCCAAACCAAAAATAAAGCACAAACTCGAACAAAAATTCATATTTTAAAAGCGAGATCCCCCTTCATAAAAATATAATTATTTTATGCTTTTGCAAAATGAAATCCCATTTTGCAAGAGATCCCATTTGAAAATTTCAAAAATTGAAAATTTCCATTTTGATTTTTTCAAAACGGATAGTTTCAAAAATAGAAACATTTGAAAACAGGATCCCGTTTGAAAAGTTACAAAAATGAAAATTTCCATGGGATCCCATTTTGAAAACTTTCCAAAAAATATTTTTTAAAAACGGGATCCCATTTTTTGATTTTAGGCTTGGGATCCTAAACCTAAACGGGATCCCATTTATTAAAAAGCGGGATCTCGTTTTTTGCAAGCCAATTTCATTTTTTTTCCTAAGACAAAAACTTCCACATTTTTTTGACTCATCATCTTGCTCTTACCTGATCACCAAAGGGTATATGTAGGATCATGATGGGCCAAAAAGTGGCGATATGATGGGTATGTGTAGGGTATGTGGTTGACGACTTTTTTTTACCCAAAATTGATGAAATGAAAAGGGTTTTTATAGGAGATTGTCAACTTTCCAACAATATAAATTATGTTTTACTTTGAATTTAATAAATTATTATTATTCATTTTCTATTTGAGTTATGATTAAAGTCCCGATTGATAGATTGATTGAAAAACATTTATAGCTTTCAAACGGTATCACATTTTTTGAATCTGAAACATGTGTCACATTCTATGCTTTGCATACTATAATATTAAAAAAAACAAAATGAATTTCATGAAGTTTTGACCAAGTTAAGGTGATCAAACATTTGAGTTTTTATATTTTTTAAAAGTTGTAATAAAAAATTCATAATTAATTATTTACTTAGAATAAAATTACAAAAAAATATGCATCACATCAGGACGTGAGTCCTCTACTTATATCTAAAATATTATTATTATTTTTATCATTTTATTGTGGTTAGGGTGGTCAGACAAACACCCACTTCTTATTTTTTCCTTAAAATTTAAGTACTATTGCATTGAAATTTCAAATTTTCACTAAATAGATTTTTTTTTTAAAATAAACCTAGTAGTTTAGAAACTACATTCAATTTTCTATAGATTCTATTCTTACATATTTTTGAAATAATATAGATAACTTATTCAAATTTTTACTTCAAAATTCCTAACTCTGATTTTTCTGAATTTTTTGCCACTTAAGGGCCTGTTTTTTCCATGATGATCCTACACATAACCCAAAGACTTGTTCAAGGCTCATGCACCATGATAGTGTATCCAAAACCACCAAACTCTGATCCTTGTTACTCCCTTTTCAGTTGGCATGTGCAATGAATAAGTTGACCCTTGACAAGTGCTCAATGTATCCACTCTTGGCATGAATGCCCAGATTATGTATAATATATTTCATTGCATATTCCAGTTCAAAAATTCTTCCAAGTTTCTCATGCATTTTCTTGAGTACCTTGTCTTCATCATTAATTGCATCAAGAACACCTAGAAAATAATGGGCTATCTCATCATTTCATGTATCCTGATCTTTTAGATCTATTTCCTCAAAGAAGTTGGGCAAGGCCATACTTAGTGGCTAACTAAAGTCATTGAACTCCTATGTCAAGATGTTATGGAATTTTTCATGTGCACTCATGAGCTCTTGATATTCTTGGAGCACAGTATTATCATCTCCCATATTTGCTTTGATGTGAGACTCCACTTCATTCTGTTACATAAGTTGTTGTGTTCTAATGGAGCTACATATGTTTTTTCCTGAATGTGCCAAACCTTGTTAGCATGCTTATGCATATCCTTGAACCTCTTGCAAATTATATTTGATGCCATTTCAAAAGTACTAATCTTCAAATTTTCTTTTAATTCTGGTGCAAGAGCACCTACACCTCATCCTCCATTTTTGATTATTTGATGGTGAATGATGGTTAGTTGGTTAGTATGAGTATTTTTGAGGTCTTTTGTCATGAATAAGGTCTAACAAGACCATCAAGCATGTTATAGGGTGAGTTTTTGAGTTTTGGATTCAAAATGTGAAATATTGCAATCTTGCACTAAATGTAGTCATGTAGCCTTGAGAAGGAAAAATCCTAAATTTGTACTTGTATATGCAAGATTGAGGTCCTAAGGATGTAATAAGGCTATTTTGAAGCCATTATAATGGTTTTAGAAGTCATAGGTGTTAGGATTGAAAGTTGCTTCAGAAAAATGCAAAGTAGTCATGTTGTTAATTTGATGTAATTTCACCATTAATGATGTAAACACAAAAACCAATGGCTCCCTCCAAAAATAAGTTGAGGGAATTGGGGAAGGTGTAGACATGTTTAAATAGCCTCCATTGGGTCGAGGAATGGATTTGATGAAGTTTTCAAGCATTAAATATAATAAAAAAACTATATTTTTCTATTTTTTCAGCGTTTTTCACTGTTCCAGTGCTTGGTACAATCTGGTACATCATTGTATGGGATCCCAATTGGTATGGTTTCAAATAGGGTAGAGAATACTTTATTTTTGTGGTTATTTGGCTCGTTTTCATCAAGTATTGAGTAAGTTACATCAATTTTAGTGAAAGTGAGTTTGAAACCTTGCAAAACAAGGGTTTGGTCACCAAAATGGATGTAATTCCCATTTCCATCGTGGGAAAAATCTGAAACTTGGTGGATTAGTAGATGTAGGACTCCTTTACATGCTGCAATTTTTTTTAGAGTGAAAAATGGAGGTTTACAAAAGTTATGTGATGCCCTAGGTCTGGTTTTTGCCTTGTACAGTCTAAAATGTGATCATTTGAATACATTATTTGTTTTTTTCTGAGTACTTGAGGAAATATAATGGATGGAAAGCACGGAAAAGGTCTTG
Source organism: Sequoia sempervirens (assembly GCA_007258455.2). Classification (NCBI taxonomy): domain Eukaryota; kingdom Viridiplantae; phylum Streptophyta; class Pinopsida; order Cupressales; family Cupressaceae; genus Sequoia; species Sequoia sempervirens. The sequence goes on from VDFB02105785.1 coordinate 237,055,071, forward strand.
GGTAACCTTTTGGAGTATTTTAAAGGCATTAGGGGTGTTGGGATGTGCCTTGACAAGTTGAAAGCTTCCTTGTACATGCCTAGTTAAGCCTTGTTTATGGCTTGTAAATCAATCTTTTAATAAATTTGTGTTGGGTTTTTGATCCTATGATTTTGGGAACTTGTGAGGGATGGTGTTAGGATTCTCAAACCCTATTTCATTTTCTAGTTAATTCCTTTAATCAGTTTTTATTTTGACTGTCCTATTGGTGAATGTTGCAAAGTTGCATGGGCTTGTTTGGAAGCGATGGGAGAGTGAGTGTTTTTGTGTGCAAATTTTTTTTGTATGATCATGATTTGTCATGTTGGGAGTATTGAAATCATCCCCAAGTCCTATAGTGATGTCTGGATGAGAGATTCATGTTGGTGATTAAGTTGCTTTGTTGAAAGGAATAGTGAAAAGATGTGTGCACATAGAGTGTTTGAGAGAAGTTTTTGAGAGAAGGTGTTGCTTCCCCTACCACTCTGGATCAAATTCTTCTTGTCCCTTATGGGATTTCTTATATTTTTGTTTCCAATAGGTGGTCTCATAAATTTCCTCAATCACCCTTCTTTCATGCTCAATCAGTGGTGAGTAAAGCCCTGAGGAGGAAGGCATTTTATCTTTGTAGTTGGTCACCTCCTATTTTAACCTCTCATTCTCTTCCATTAGTCCCTTATTATCTCTGACCAATTTCTGAATTTGAGCTTTAGTAAATTTGGCCACATTTATATTCAAGTTAGCATTCTCCATAGGGTTTGTTTCTCCTACTTTTTGTATCAGCAAATGTCCAAAGACCTGATCATGATTACTAATAAGGGAAGGCCTTTTGTCTGGTGGGTAAAGTGCCCACATCTGTAAAGTAGTATTAATCAAGGTTATATCCTAATCTAGTATAGATCTTATCACTAGCCTCATCTGTCAATTGCAAGGTTTTGTTCTTTCTCTTCAAAAAGTTGTCAAACACAATAGCTAAATTGATATCCCACCCTGGAAGAAGCATAACCCCAACTTCTTGCAATAGTACTCTTCCTCTTTCGATAGTCATATTATTCATCACTTCATCAATCTCATGTTGAATCTCTTTTAAGGTGTATGCTTCCTTTTTAGGATTGATATCTTTTAGCCTTTCCCTTACTACTCTTCCTTTATATTCATAAATAAAATCCTTGAATTCAGAAGTTTGAACAAATGTGTCATCTACAATGAATTATTAACTGGCACGATGTCTCACATCATCAAATAGCTCATTAGAAGTTTCAAAGGTAATCACATTCCTTTCTAGTGGCATTTCATACTGGGGAATAATAGGAATTTTGATCTCGGTGACCTCTTCCTCCCCCTCAATATCATATTCAATTATGAAATTGGGGTGTTATCTCAGAAGCTTAACTTTGGAGTAGGTTGTGGTGAAAAATGGCCCAGTGGTGTTACATTCTTAGCTTGTCTCCTAGAACCGATATTTCTTCTCTTTTCAAATTCTACAAGAGGTACATCCTTTATTAGTTCTTCTTCATGCAAAATTAATTGTTCAATTCTTTCCACATGATCTTGGATTTTGTGAAAAGCTTCAACATATATAAGAAGGATTATTATTCATTCTCTGCGCCTCAACCATAACAATTCTATTATAGGCATTCATCCTCATTATCACTTGATTTTCCTCATAGTTCCTAATGACATCATCCATATGGAACTCATGTTCATATCCTTTTAGTCTTTGTGAGATCTTGGCATCATAAATGAAATGTTCAAGGCCAATTTTTTCTCTTTTCTTTCCCACCAACAAGGCATAATAATCTAGCTTTCTACCAACCAAGTCATACCATGTATCAACAATAATAGTGAAATCACCAAAACATAGAGTAGAAGGCATAAAAAATTTCCTTCCATAGCTTTTTAGGTGCATGAAGGCTGAGTAAGACAATTGTCTTATGATCTCCAAGTATGCAACTATGTTTGGCACAATCTTATGCAGTAAATATGGGGCTGCCTCAAATCTATACACTCTGATGATAGTACAGTCTCCAAATGCATACCAATCCACCCAATTGTGACCTATTTTTCCTTCAAGACCCTTCTCTTTTGGTCAAAGGAACCTTTGTATTTTAGGGGAAAATTTATAATGATAGTTGTGGCCAAGCAGTTTGTATAAGGGTTTGACAAAATATTCTTCAAATTACAAGTAGTGTGATCTCCCACATCTACTATCCCATATGGATGTCCACATTTGTACTAGCCTAGAATTCCTATCACTATCCAAATCTATGATTCTTAGTTCTTCCCCCCATATTCCCATCACTTTCCCTTCATACAGTATCGTGTGCATAAAAAGTGAATAGTGTTTGAATTTGATAGCTTCACTATTGTTCTTGATGGAATTAAGAGTAGTATTGATGGCCTCAGATAGATATTTTGCATAGTCATAGGGCCTGACATCTTGGCTTTGGATGTCCCTAGCCAAAACCATGGGATTTATAGTCATGTTAGTACGAGAATCAACTCTTAGTACTTGGCCAGCTGAATAGTAGGTGTATTGATAGAATTCTTTGAAAAAATCCACTGGGAATGGGGGCCTTGCATCAATAGAAAACCTCCTAGGTTGATTTCCTGGACCTTTACACCTGTGCAGAAGTAACTTCCACCTCTTATAGCTTGTATCCATAGTGCAATATTCCTCCAGTAAATTTCTCATCCATAGTTTTGTTTTCAGGGAGATATCCAATTGAAAAACCATACAAATGTAGTCTCATCTTATAATCATGAATTGTGACCCATCGTGTAAGTGAATTGCCCTCATCTTTGGATTGTAATTTCTAGCTAGTGCTTTAATCATCTCTATGTTAATAAAAACATTATGCATCACAAGTTTTCCGAAATTCAAGTTCCATGGGTTTGAAACTGTCCTAGATGTTGTACTTCTTCCTATAATGATATATAAACAAGTCATAACCCCTATGCAGAGTCCACACATCTCCTAAATTCTTGTGTTTATCTTCCAATGTTTCAGATGATGGGTTTAATTGAGCTATTCTTCTTGATTTTGGCCTAGACCCGAGACACCGGTCTATCAAGTCTTGGTTTTGTGGCCTAGCCTCTATCTTTTGTCTTTTTACCTTTGGTATCTTTGGGTTTTAATCCATTTTGAACCATACTTATATTGTACTTCAAGCCAACTTGTGAAAAATACGTTCAGTTGAACCAAAATCACTTACATGAATGAATTTTGCAAATTCTAAGTCGATCGTCATCATCCAACTCCGTCCTCCAAATATCCAGCCACAGTTCGTAGTGATTTCTAATTTCTTAGAGGTTGTATTTGTTGAAATTTAGCATGCTTGAGCTAGCTCTAGTTCATAAATGGAACTTGTGCCACCCTTCTAATCAACTTGCAACATTAATAGCCATTGTCTCTTCGATGACTTCATCAATCAAATTGAATCCAGTGAAATATTATTTCATATTTGTCGAAGAGACTTTAATTATGATGCATATTTCTTTCTTCGATGTGTCCTTGACCATCCTTTTGAAAATGTCTAAGAGATTTAAATTTCTCTCTTTGATGTTGCAAGGTTTGTTCAACAATTGCATTTCAAGTTCATTCCTTGTCATTAAATAGCCATTGTCTCTTCGATGACTTCATCAATCAAATTGAATCCAGTGAAATATTAATAGTCATTGTCTCTTGGATGACTTGCAACTTGCAACATTAATAGCCATTGTCTCTTCGATGACTTCATCAATCAAATTGAATCCAGTGAAATATTATTTCATATTTGTCGAAGAGACTTTAATTATGATGCCTATTTCTTTCTTCGATGTGTCCTTGACCATCCTTTTGAAAATGTCTAAGAGATTTAAATTTCTCTCTTTGATGTTGCAAGGTTTGTTCAACAATTGCATTTCAAGTTCATTCCTTGTCATTAAATCATCGATGAGACTAGTGAATATCTCTTGCTGAAAAGCCTATGTCTCCTCAACATACCCTTATCTCTCCCTTTGGCGATATTACTTGTTAATGATCTCTATGTGACTTTGTCATGTCGAGGAGACCCGTGGTCACCTCTCTCTGATGTCTCTTAGTCTCATCGATAGTGTGTGTTTGTACTTGTGCTCGAATGTCAAGGAGACTTTTGATAATGTTTGTTTGATGTCTCTATTTCTTTCTGACATTTTATCTTCACTCTCTCCTTGAATGTTGAAGAGACTCCTTTATTTCTCTCCTCAATATACTGGTGTCTCCTCGATATTGTCATTTTTCCACGTTGTCTTATCGGTAATTTACTTTTTATTTTATGATAATCTCTCAATGTCTGAGAAATGTTTTTTCTTTTCTTGAATGTTAAATATTCCATATGATTAGCATCAAAGAGACTATGGTGAGACTCTCTTCGGTATGGCATTGTCTTGGCAACATGCCATGTGCTACTATGAGAATATTTCAAAAAGGGAATTCATTTTAGTGTTATAATGAAACAGCCTTATTTAGCAATTTGTGTATGAGGATTCATTAATGTCAACCACCATGAAATGAATGGAGATGGAACATATGGTGAGTGTGGTAAGATGGGTGAAAATGAAAAACCAAGGTGGATTTTTTAGCTCCAACAAGTAGGTTATGAGATCTATTTTTCCTAGCATGAGGAGGGAAAGTAGGTTTAACACTGATGACAATCAATTGAGATAAGGATATTGTCACAAGTGGGTTTTGAACTATTTTTACCACACCAAAAAATTCCTTAGAACTTGGCTAGGTATAAAATTACCTAATTCTAGAGGCTTTCAAACATATTTTGTATCATAATTCCCAGAGATGGAAGGTGCAGGGTAAGGTTTATTGTTATAAAAAAAATTGGGTTTGTGGTTGACTGTACTAGACCAACCTTTTTCTTCCTCCATAGAAGGTGGCAAGCCATTATGCTATGAACTTTGGGTGTGGGGAAGCTAAAGGGAAATATAATACTACTAATAGGTGTTCAAAAGGTTGATATAAAGGATGTGTTGGGTATATTTGGTTTTGTAAACTTGAATTTCCACCAAGTCTTTGAGGTCCTTGGATAGACCTACATTAATATAAACTCATATCTTTTGACAATCTTATTAGGAATGGTCGCGCCCAAAAAAGGATATGAAAATCATGGAAAAACCTATCCTAGGAATTGGACATTCCAGCAAGTGACTAATATCTCTCCATGGACGTTCATTTACTTGTCAAACCAGGGAACATATACTTTGAATGGCGCAGCACAATATATGCACTAAGAACTAGTTTCAGTCACAACTTAACGAAAACAAATACTTGAAAAGAGATTCTACCTATGCTACAAGAAGCTAATGCAAAGTTCTCTTAACTCAACCATAATTTAACCAAAGCAAAACCATAACAGCTACAACTAAGAAACAAACTATGAACTGGCCTTATGCTACAGGAACAGACACAGGGATGGATTCCCGATGCTACAGGAACAATATAAGATTGAGTTTGCACAGAAACTTCAAAGATGAAATCTAACTGATGAACAACAGAAAAGAAACAACTAACTAACTAACTACTAATACTTACTAAGTGGGCCCCCTTAGCAAGCATCAACTAATTACGCAAGTGTTGAACTCGGAACTTCATCAAACTTTATTCATAAACTTAGAATGGTATACATTGCTTTGTTGATATGAGAACTAACAACAAACTCTGTATCTTGTCATATAGATTCTGCTTTCTATTATCATACTGACTCTTACATGATATCTTTCTATCTCTTACTATGCTTCTATGCTTACTCTACTTCTCTATCACTCTATATCTTCTCACTCGCGCAGGAGGAGTACTTATTTGAATCAGAAAAACAAATACTAACCCTAATAGAGAAAGACGTGGATATGAAATGTATCCTAAAATCGAGGAACGAACTTCATAAATGAGTTTAGCCATTCAACCCGATCCAGAGAGAATCTAGCACTCCACTCTTTCCAGATTGACTGTCATTTAAAATCCTTCCCAACAGTTTCGGTCAAAGAGTCTTCACCAGAGCTTCCTCGAAGTCGTGCAGGAAATGGACTTTACTGCAAGGCCAAGATCAGTTGCGCTTGACTCGATGATACTTTCTTCAACAACCTGCGAAACACAAGGTAACAGATGTGAAAGAAAAGGCGCATAGCACATACATAATATCCGTTCATTAATCACAAATTTAAATCTATTTCATCATTCAAAAACTATATGCGATATAGCAGTCATTTATGGAGTCAAACGGGGTAATAAATAAAGATAAGTCAACATGACAGGCTGCATGAACATGAAAGCGTATCGCTATAGGATACCCCCAATAAAAGGTTTCTTAAAGAGTTTAAACAACCATAAACAACAGAAATGAGGATAGTAAAAGTACACCAAGATATCCAAATCATGAGCATATTTTGGGCTCATCATTTCCCCCTACTTAACCCAATGCTGGTCCTCCAGCATTACACTTTCTGGTGGTCTCACGAAAATCAGTGGTTGCAGCATGACTCTGAAATGGAGTTCCAAATTTGTAACAAAAACCTTTGAAAGTCTGCCACCTTTCATACCTTCGAGCTTCAGTATCTTCATTGATATTTGTAGCTTGGGAAGGATAAAGGGGCCACATTAGCACAAGAGGTCTAAATGTCAATGGCATCCACAATTCAAACATCTTTTGAAGTCCTAGTTGTATGTATCTACCTGATCGCTTGAGAGTTGCTGTAAAATTTAGGGGACTGTGAGGCTCGGACCTTCTTAGCCCAACAGTTAATCTTTCCCACCTCTTCTCAATTCTGGTGTGTGACAGCCTCCAAAACGAGGATGGTTGTTCCTGAAACTCAGCATATACCTATGTTCTAAGATCAAATATTTTCATCCTACCTATATTATTATGAAAGCCATATGCTAGAGTGAACCAGGTTTTCAGCATTGCATGGGGGTCTGAACTCTCAAAGTGCAATGGAACAGGCTCATTCCTTTCAGCTTCTTCATATGTTTCCCATTGCCTGCCATAATTTGCTTCATTTGATGCCCATGACATAAGTGATCTTAAATGTATATCGCCAATATACAGAAGAAGATTCCACTCTATTTCAAATGGAATTATAAAGCCATGTAAATAGAATTCACACAAAGAATTTCTTAACCAATTGAGAGCTGCCTGGTATGCATCATAAAATTCTCTAGTAGTGTGAATAATAGGATCTTGATTTCTGGAAATTCTCATTAGTTGGAACTACAAGAATTGTTCCTTGAGGCACAGAGCATAAACTATGGGTGGTGGCCTGCATTCCATAATCTGACCAGTTACCTTTAGCATTTCATCCATTTTCTCTTTTAACTCCAGAATTTCCTTTTTCTGACCTTCAATTTCTTTTTTCAGTTTCTTCTTTTCCTCCTCCCATAGACTTTGTTGCATTTCAGTCTGGGCTAGGTGGTGGAAAGTCAGGGTTTCCAATGTAACTGGTTTCCATGTAGCTTTGACATATTCCAAAAACTCAATTAAAAATGTCTTTTTATAAACAACAATGGCTTGACAAGTTGCAGGGGGAAATGTAACTTCACTGGCCATGTCCAATTGTTCAGTCTATTCTTGCTCTTGCTACAGGATAAATTCCTGTTACTGCAGTGGAGAAGACTGTGCTTCCTCCGAAATCTGCATAGCAGCAGCAGCCAAGTCATCAAGACTTAGTACCCCTTTTTCATTATGCTCAATTTCCCCTATCTCAATTTGTTTCTCTTCAGGAACGAATGAACTCCGTGCAACACTCTCAAACACATTCTAAGAAATATCACATTCAGACTCTATAGATTCTTCTGAAATTATAATAACCTTAGGTTGAGGTGAAGCAGGGGAGGCTTTATGTTGTTTCCTTGTGGAAACTCTTCTTGGCACTGGTGCGGCTGCAGGAGGTGTTCTTGTAGCCTTCCTCTTTCTGGACTGTCTTGAGGGTTCTGCCTTATCAGAGGATGATGGTGAATTGGTGATAGCAACAGGTGTTGCTGTAGGAGAGTTTTCTGCAAGGGAAGAGCGTTGCATTTTCTGAGAATGAGGGTCAGATTCTGGGGTTTGTTTTTCCCCAGATGATTCTCCTGCCTTTGTTTTTCCCTTCTCTCTCCTAGCGGTAGACCTAGTTTGTACCCGGGCAGAGGATTCTAGTGTAAGAGTTGCAGGACCAGGTGCTACAAGAGAAGATGACCCTTGCCCTATTCTTCTACTGGTAGATGCTATTTCTTCTCTTTTTCTCTATGGTCATGGGGTGAGTACCCTAGGGGGCTCTAGAATTTGCAAGTTGTTTTGGGCAACAAATTGTTGCCAGGAAAGAGGTGATACATCTCTCAAAAAATGTACAATCAACAATTTTATGAGGCCATGGTGAGCAATAGAATTATCCTTCCCCTGTTAGGTTCCATGGGCACTTTGTTCCAAAAAGTTTAATAAAAATTTCAGAATATTTACAGCTAACCCATGCGCCTCATATGACTTAACAATTTGAAATGGTAAGAATGTAGGTAAGAGAAATGGCCTTCACAAGTTAAATACCTGATGATGAAAGTAGTGTATTCTATTTTGGGTATGGAGGAGGCAACGACACTCGCTTGCATTCCTGCTTCGAGACCTCCAAAGGTCCATCAATGGGTATTGAAAATTCAGCCCTTGCAGAGGTAGCATCCGAAGAAAAATTTTCTCCAACGGCTGGAAGCCTAGTTACCTCTACAATTCTTTCTTCAGTTACAACAACTGTTAGACCCCATATAGTAGTCTCCCCTTCAGAAAGGGTTCTCAAAAATTCACTAGCAGCCTCCTCATTGAAAGCATCTAAACTCAAAAAGTAATTCAACCATCCATAGAGGTTGAATGCCTGGATTGTTTGAGGATTTTGCAATAATAACTCATGAGCTACAGGCTCATCGCACCAGCTAACCACACATGTTTACAGTTTTTCCTTAGCTAAACTCAACTCTTTGCTGAAAATCCAAAAATTTCCCCTTCTATTTCCTTTATGTTCTGGTTCTTTTCTATTCTGCCGCTGCCACTTTTCTCTTCTTTTTAAAAATAAACTTTTTAAACAAGCAGTCTTAATCATGATTTTCAATGAAAAACATGCAATGAAAAAGACATGCGATCGTATTCGAAAATAATAAAGAAAGGTTATCTAAGCAGTTATGGCAGTGGCGAAAAGATAGGTTTAAAAAGTGGATTATCCCGCCCCCTACTTAGAGTATGACATGTTTCCTCACATGTACTAAAGAATAGGTGGAGATTGGGTAATAATGATTGATACAGACATAGTAGTAAATGAATAAAATGAAATAAATCAAATATGCGATAACAAAAGATATGGCATACCTTTCTATAAATGCTTGTACATGTTGAGAAAGATGACGGCTTTGGCATGAGGTGTCAGTTGGGAATGACATCATAATTAAGGGTGCAGATGAATGAGGTGGATGAGTGACGTGGGCAGACGAGATGAATGGATGGAATGGATGGATGGAAGATAAAGAAGTGAGATGTGGCGACAAGTGGAAATGAAGAAAAAGTGGTTTCCTTAAAAAGGAAACCTTTATTATGAGCATGCTTTTTAAAATTACGGTGAAGCTGCAGGGGAAAGGCTAAAGCCTTTAGCTACAGGAAGAGTAGCGGTAGGATCCTGAACGAACTGCTGCATGAATTCCTCTTTTGAGACTGGTTTATGGTACAACTGGAGGTGGTGTCCATTAACTAACAACTTGAATCTAACATGATCAATTGTAACAAGTTGAACTTCACCATTATCAAATACATTCTCAATCCCATACGGGCCCAACCATCTAGTTTGTAATTTTCCTGGACTGTCCTTGTATCGTGAGTCGTAAAGCAGAGCCCAATCTCCTACTTTGAATTTTTTTTCCTTAATGTATTTATCATGCCACCTCATTCACTGATTTTGTATCATCTTAGTGTGCTACAGGGCATTCTTTCGGAGCTCATCCAGGGCATTGAGCTGCATGATTCTATCCTTTTGTGTAGTTGTTAAATCCATGTCCATCTCCAGTACTATTCTCAGTCTTGTGTTCAAATTCTATTGGAATCACAGCTGTTTTACCATACACTATTTCAAAAGGTGTATATCCTGTAGCAGTCTTCCAGGTAGTACGGTAGGCCCATATGGCTTCTAGTAACCTTGTGGCCCAGTCCTTCCTATGCAAATCTACAGTTTTAGTCAAAATGGCCTCTATATCCCTATTGGTGACCTCAACCTGGCCATTGGCCTAGGGGTGATAAGGAGTTGATTTCCTGTGCCGTATATTGTATTCATTGACTAAATCTGTAATAAGTGTAGAAGTAAATTGTGCTCCCTGATCTGTCACTATCTCCCTAGGAACACCAAATCTAGTAAATATTTTCTCATAGGGGAATTCAGCCACTTTATTATCCCTAGCATGTTTCATAGGTTTAGCCTCTACCCATTTTGTGACATAGTCTATGCATACAAGGATGTAGGACTTACCATTGGAAGGTGGATCAATTGGTCCTACAAAGTCCAGTCCCCATTTGTCGAAGGGCATAACTACAACTTGTGGAAATAGAGGCATCTCATCAAAGTGAGTTGGTCTTCCCATCTATTGGCATCTGTCACATCTCTTGGTATATTTGGCTGCATCTCTATGCAAAGTTGGCCAATAGTAACCAGTATTTAAAATTTTCATTACTGTTCTTTTGGCAGCAAAATGTCCACCACACGACTCATCATGGCTTGCATGTAGTATATCATGAGTGTCCTCCTTTTGTAAACATCTCCTCATAACGTGATCTAGCCCTGTATAAAACATGCAATCTGCAATCCAAGAAAAGTTAAAGCTTTTCTCTACCAATAATCTCTTTTCCTTAGGGGAGAAGTGAGGAGGAGTTCTTCCTGTTGTCAAATAATTTGCTATATCAGTATACCATGGGTGAATAACTTTGATTGCAAATAGGTGCTCATCAAGAAAGGAATCTTCAATAAGTGCAGTGTCATCTTGCCTTTGAATTCTAGAAAGGAAATCAGCAACTACGTTGGCTCTACCTGGCTTGTCGACAATTGTAATGTCAAATTCCTGCATCGACAATAACCATATTTCCAGTCTCCCGAATATTAAGCTTTTGTTCATGAGATACTGGATTGCTGCATGATCAGTATGAACAAATATCTGATAACCAGTGATGTAATGCCTAAATTTATTGAGGGCGTAGATGACTGACAACATTTCTTTTTCTATAACAGTGTAGTTTAATTCAGCCCCTTACATATTTTTTCTTATGTAGTAGAGTGCATGTTCAGTTGAACCATCCTTCTACCCTAACACTGCTCCAATTGCATAATCTGATGCATCAGTATGAATATGAAATGGAAGTGACCAATCAGGTCCTTTCAAAATAGGTGCCTGTGTAAGGGCGACTTTCAAGTCAAGAAATATTTTTTCACATTCCTCTGTCTAAGAAAAATTTGCATCTTTCTTCAGCAGACTGTATAAGGGGCCTGTTATTTGGCTGAAGTTCTTGATGAATCTCCTGTAGTAACTGGCATAGCCTAGAAAACTCTGTACCTCTTTCTGCTTAACATGAGAGAGTAGTTTAGAGATGACCTCAATCTTAGCAGGATCAACTTGAATTCCTTCGGCATAAATATAGTGACCGAGCACTATTCTCTCCTGCAAATCATCATGTAGCACTTTTGACTATTCAGCGATAGGTTGTGATCTTCACATCTCTGTAGTACTTTCTCCAAGTTGGCTTGAGCTTCCTCAAATGTTATACCATAAACAGTAAAGTCATCCATGTATATTTCCATGCAATCATATGAGATGTCTGAGAAGATACTTATAACTGCCCTCTGGAAAGTTGCAGGAGCATTACAAAGACCAAAAGGCAAAACTGAATAGGCAAACATTCCCCAAGAGAATGTAAAAGTAGTATTTTCCTGATCCTCAGAGGCAATCTTGATTTGATTGTATCCACTGAAGCGATCTAAGAATGAGAAGTACTTTCCAGCTAAATTATCCAGAACTTGATCAATGAATGGAAGAGGAAAGTAATCTTTCTTTGTTGCCAAATTGAGCTCTCTGTAATCTACACATACCCTCCATTTTCCTCCTTTCTTGGGAACAATGACCAATGGGGAAACCCACTAACTATTAGAGATTGGGTAGATAAAGCCAGCTGCTAACATTTTCTGCAATTCTTCTTTAACAATTTCTCCCAAAGTAGGATTAATTCTTCTTTGAGACTGCCTGATAGGTTTGAAGTCACTGTTAATATATATGCGATGTGTACAGAGTTTTGGGTCTAAACCTTTCATATCTCCATAGTCCCATGCAAAAGATGACTTATAATTGGTAAACATTTTGATCATAGAGTCTCGCTGCTCACTGGTGAGGTTTTTATTAATGCTCAGGGTTTTTCCTGCAGCTACCTCAACCTAGGAGGTCAAGTCTATCATAGATACTTCAGATAGAAATGACATGTCTACCTCATGGGGTAGTAAGGTGTGTAAGCAATCAGTTGCTGCAGGATAATGAGTTGATATAGATGGAAGAAGAATAGTCTTCAAGGAACATGGAATTTTTTCACAATGAGAGTATTCAATACCATAGTTATTCAGCAGGATATTGAACAATATATCTTCTTCTTCTTGTTGTGCAATGAAAGGCTCTCTGGTAATCATCATTAAATTGGCCACATAGTTCACTTCCTCCTCTTCTCCCAAATCTAGCCAAACAACAACTCCAAACTCAAGTTGGGGCAGGGCTGGAGAGTAGAGGGTAAGCTTCTTTGTGCTATATCCATCAGATATTGTCATGTCACCTGACCTACAACCAATGCAAGCATTAGTAGTAGCCAACCAAGGCCTTCCTAGTATGATAGGGTATCCCCCCAATGATGCCTTTGGAGATAAGACCATAAAATCAGGAGGGTATTCCCAGGAATCCAAGGTGACTACCAGATCTTCAATTACCCCATCAGGTTTGATAGTTGAGCTATCAGCAAGTTGTAATATTGTAGGTGTAGTCCTTATTTCTGAAATATTAAGTTTTACAACCAGGTCCTTTGTCATGACATTGATAGCTGCACCAAGATCTACTAAAACATTCTTAATTTGTAACCCATTAACATTTATCTCCACAACAGGACTTCCTGGATCTAAATATTTTGGGATGCTAAGCTTCCCTAGCATTAAGTCAGAGAGTTGGCCTATTACATGGACAGTTTGAGGGTCCTTCTTTTTCCTTCCTAGTTTCTTCAAACACGCATCCTTGATGGCCTTGCCATAAATAGGTACTTTTTTGATTGCTTGGAACAAGGGAATTTTCACACATATATGCTTTAGCTGGTCAAGGATGTCAAAGGTAGGTTCCTCTTATTTTTTCACATTTTCACCTTCCAACCTTTGTGGGAAAGGAGGGGACACTTTATCAGATGGCTTAGGTAATGAGGGGATCTGAACTGGATGATTAGGTTGGGCTTGGTCATTGATATCTTCTTCTTGGTCAGTCTCCTCAAATGGTAATTCTGAGATTATGGGGGGAGATGGTGTGGGCAGCATGGTTCCTGAATGTAAATTAATATTATTCAGGTTAAGAGCATAGGCAGGCTGATGATTATGATCAACAAAATAGACTTGCTGCTATGGTTGTTGGTTATTTGGATTAGGTGTTTCCTAAGCAGGTAGTTGGGTTGATTTTGGATTCTGACCTTGATTAGTTGTAGGAGGTGGCATAATGGATTGCTGTTGGGGTTGCTGCAGGAAACCGGTGGGTGGATTTGACCATTGCTGGCCTCCTCTCCATTGGTTAGGCTACTGCCAATTCCCTTGTGGAGGCTGCCACTAATTTTGCTGTGGTGATTGCCAATTCCCTTGTGGAGGCTACCAACGATTTTGCTGGGCATTTGGCCAAGGGTTATTCCAATGAGGTTGGGAGTATGGCCCATAGTTTGGAGAGTACTAATTTTTCCATTGACTATTATATGAACCAAAATTTTGCAAAGGGTCCTGAGGCATACCTTGTCTTGGGGCCCATGGCCTCCTTTGTGCGACAAAGAAGACTTGGTCATCATCACTGTCTATCATCTTAAAATCGGTAGGCAACTATTTAGCCTCCATGTTGGCCACCATCTTGCATCTACAGTCACATTTCTTCTGTCTACAATGCGGGCAGGACTCAGCCAGGATTGCTTCAGCTTCCTCATGTTTCCTCCGAGCTTGCATAGTGTCCAACTATGTAGCCATGTTGTTTATGATATCTTGTTTGAAATCTGCCAACAAATTTGTGATCTCCATCTGGGAAACTCCATTAGTAGAGGACTTTCCGACTGTGGCTTGATGACCTCTACGCTTCTTCACATTTGCTCGGGAGTAATTAAGACATATTTTCTTGATATCATCCCAAGGCAGTTGGGTTATATCACCTCCTCCCATCAGGTCCAGGGCGTCTATACAGGTATCACTGAATCCCCTTAGAAAAAGTAGTTTCTGAGATTCTTCGTTGAGAGTATGATTTGAATTCTTTTTCAGGGAAAACAAGAATCTTGAGATGTAGTCTTCTAGGCTTTCATCCTCATTTTGTTGAATTCTGAATATATCGTCTCCCTTACTGCCACTCTTACAATATTCCTTATATTTCTCAAGGAATTTGGTTTGCATGGCTACCCAACTATCAACAACATTCCTTCCCAAACTCATGGACCATCTAAGGGATCCTTCCTTCAATGTGGAAGGAAACAACTTCAGCTTGTGTGCATATGAGGTGTAATCATAGCTATGACAGAGGATATCAAACTCAAACAGAAAAGTTTCAGGGTCCTCCGTAACTAGGCCATAGAACTTGGGAAGTAATGAAGAAGGAATATTTTTAAGGTTATCAGTATCTCGCTGGGCAACAATGGGAAAATCAAAAGCAGGAGGTGGATTTGGTGGATTATTTGCCATATTTGCTTGTTGGAATATCAGAGCAAATAGATTTTCTTTAGCTTCTTTGTCAGCTAGGTCAAATGGCAGTTCAACAAACAGGTTTCCAGGGAGAAACCTTTCCAGCGCGTCTCTTCTTCTATGCATGCAATAAAATGAATGGTGATTTTGAAGGATTTGAAAAATTCTTAATTAACAAACTAAACTAATGCTAAAAATGACTTCTGACAAGTTCTTAGCTTGACACCATCCCTGACAACGGCACCAAAAATGGTCGCGCCCACAAAAGGATATAAAAATCATGGCAAAATCTATCCTGGGAATTGGACATTCTAGCAGGTGACTAATATCTCTTCATGGACATTCATTTACTTGTCAAACCAGGGAACGTATACTTTGAATGGCGCAGCACAATATATGCACTAAGAACTAGTTTCAGTCACAACTTAATGGAAACAAATACTTGAAAAGAGATTCTACCTATGTTACAGGAAGGTAATGCAAAGTTCTCTTAACTCAACCATAATTTAACCAAAGCAAAAACCATAACTACAATAGAGAAACAAACTATGAACTGGCCTTATGCTGCAGGAACAGACACAAGGATGGATTCTCGATGCTGCAGGAACAATATAAGACTGAGTTTGCAACGAAACTTCAAAGATGAAATCTAACTAATGAATAACAAAAAAGAAACAGCTAACTAACTAACTACTGATACTTACTAAGTGGGGCCCCTTAGCAAGCATCAACTAATTACGC
The DNA here is from genome assembly GCA_007258455.2 of Sequoia sempervirens. Lineage (NCBI taxonomy): Eukaryota > Viridiplantae > Streptophyta > Pinopsida > Cupressales > Cupressaceae > Sequoia > Sequoia sempervirens. The sequence continues at coordinate 237,070,779 of VDFB02105785.1, forward strand.
AAGTACTGAACTCAGAACTTCATCAAACTTTATTCATAAACTTAGAATGGTATACATTGCTCTGTTGATATGAGAACTAACAACAAACTCTATATCTTATCATACAAATTCTGATTTCTATTAGCATACTGACTCTTACATGATATCTTTCTATCTCTTACTATGCTTCTATGCTTACTCTACTTCTCTATCACTCTATATATGCTCACTCGTGCAGGAGGAGCACTTATTTGAATAAGGAAAACAACTACTAACTAACCCTAATAGAGAAAGACGTGGATATGGAATGTATCCTGAAATCGAGGAACAGACTTCATAAATGAGCTTATCCGTTCAACCTGATCCGGAGAGAATCTAGCACTCCACTTTTTCCAGATTGACTGTCATTTAAAATCCTTCCCAACGGTTTCGGTCAAAGAGTCTTCGCCAGAGCTTCCTCAAAGTCGTGCAGGAAATAGACTTTACTGCAAGGTCGAGATCGGATGCGCTTGACTCGATCATACTTTCTTCAACAACCTGCAAAACACAAGGTAACAAATGCGAAAGAAAAGGCGCATAGCACATACACAATATCCGTTCATTAATCACAAATTTAAATCTATTTCATCATTCAAAAACTATATGTGATATACCAATCATTTAGGGAGTCAAATGGGGTAATAAATAAAGATAAGTCAACATGACAGGCTGCATGAACATGAAAGCGTATCGCTATAGGATACCCCCAATAAAAGGTTTCTTAAAGAGTTTAAACAACCATAAACAACAGAAATGAGGATAGTAAGAGTACACCAAGATATCCAAATCATGAGCATATTTTGGGCTCATCAAGGACCATTTTAGTTCAAGGCACATGGCCTTTCCTAAAGAGGAGACTATCTAGCTCAAAAACTTCTAGTGTTTTAGGGGTAGATTGAGAAACTCAAACCAAACAAGTACCTTGAAATATTTTTCATCTGAGATGGAAAAGTCTCACGTCTAAGGTTTGAAAAAAAGTAACAAGGAATGAACAACCCATGGGCCACAACTAAGCACTACCTTATCATGATTTTATTTAACAAAGTGAAAAAGAAAAAACCTTTGGTAAGGTTTTGTATAGCAACAAGGTGGATCTCATTTAGTGTTGTAGCCCTACCAACCCAATAGTTAAGCATGCTTTTGTGGGGGACCCTAGCCATAATATAATCAGTCATATTAAAAGATTCTAGCCAATGATATGTACTATAAATTTTTAGAATGGGAAGAATAATATCTGATGGTGTCTCATAAGACATACCTCATGGAACACTTGGGTTGAAATTTTTTGGGTTGTTTACATAGGTTTTCAATTGCTTGTCACCACCGAAAATTCAACTCCATTAGTAGTAACTATCAAGGAATGAAAAATTGAGTCCATTTAAAGTGTTCAAGAAATGCTCGTAGGCTTAGCAAAGGAAAGGGTGCTATAATAAATGAAAGTAAGACTGCAAAACTCTTGCTTTTGGAAGTAGTGTGATATTGAGGGCACATGCAAAGAAACCCTAGTAGAGCCCACCCATGGTTTTTTGAAGAAGTAAGAACCATGAGAATAACGTTTTACACTATAAAGAAATAGAGCTATATATTGACAAGTAGCTAGATATTGAAATTGAAGCAATATAAGGGTAAATTATGTCTTTTGATCTATATGTTGTGTGTAGAGGACATTGTTGAGCAATGGTCAAGAAGTAATTGTTCATATCTCATGTGTTGGAGTAAGTTGACCAAAGTATTGATTAGGCATGGGCCAAAATACCAATAATAAATTTGGATCAAATGTTATAGATGGCTTGCATGCTACAAGTGAAAGGGATTTTCCTTTGTTTATTCACATAGTCCAACTCAAAGAATATTGTCTCTATCTACAAGAAGATCAAATATAAATATTCTATATTCTATAATTTCAGGCATGAAGGAATGTTTATATTCTATGTTTTATGTCTTATCTCTCACCATCCACCAAAGGTGCTAGGGTACAATCTCATGCCAACTCATAAATTTATAGTCATTCAAGTAATCAATGTAATCCGATACATTCATTCTTCATAAAAAGACATAGATCAAAACATTAAAATATTAGTATGTCTATTGGCCCTCTCTTCCATTGTCTAATGTGGACACTAACAATGTTATACATTTTAACTTATGATCATAGGGTTTTTGTTGCTTTTATTGTCAAGAGCTTTTAGGATAGATGGGTGGCCCCTAGCATCCTTAAAGAAAACCCTTTAAATGGATGATTCCCCACTTTGAAAACTATTAGCCACCTCCCTTCTAATATAATGTGGTATATTTAATTTGATAATAACTTTCTATTTCTAAATAAAAAATACTTCCAAATTAATTTTAATGTATTATATATACAAATCAATCTTATTTTCTAATAAATCATCATATATATTTTATTTTATTTTTTTAATTATGAAACATTTCCAATAGAAATATCTATGGTTGAACCCATTCAACTTATAATGACAAATTGTAAATAAAATCATATTTCTTATGTAGGAGATGATTAACCAATAGAACAATTATTGAATTATTGGCTAGATCTCTTTATCAAGAAGGCTATGCTTCCGGTTGGACTCATTAAAGTCATATTAAGCAAACGACAGTTGTTACAATTTTGACATTTTAATACCACCAAAATAGATGAAATATTGGCGTCAATAGTTTATGCCAATTTATTATTAGAGAACATGGAATGTCTTACTTCATGCAAAATATTTCATTTTTGGCCTATTAAATGAAACTCTAAATCGTTCCAATTGTAGTTGAAGATGAAGTGAGATTTAGAGATAAAGTTATGAGAGCCATCCATCGCCTGATTCCGACTGAAATAATGTTTCCCAAGCCTCCCATCGAAGAAGCAGCAGCACTCATTTGGCCGGTATAACCACCTCCACTCCCTTCTACTTTTGAAATGATCTATTTACTTATACTCTCATGCATACATAGACATATATTTCCGTTATATTGTTGGCAGGAAAAAGCAATATGGTCCAAGCCTGTTTCACCCACCATGAAAGGCATCCATGTCGTAGGATTGTACGAAGTAGCCAGTATTGAGAAAACTATAGTTCACAAGTCTTTTTACAGCTTCACGTTGAATGGATTTGAAGGTGAAGTCTCCTCTCTCGAATTTTCAACAGCCAATTCAATAGAAAGATTAAACAATGCACTCAGGTATCTCACCTGTTCACCTGGCTTTGAAATGACATTATCAACAAGCGAATTCTTGGTGAGCACTCTTCCTTCCACTATAGATATTTATTCGAGACTAAAGCATTCTTCTTAATTTATATTTGATAGTAAAATTATCATGTTCTTGATCTGTAACTGTTATGAATTGTCTATTAAAATCTGCAGGATCAAGATGCGTTCTCTAAAGGACCAACATTCAATATTATGATATTGTTGATTAGGTACCCAATGCCTGATAAATTCATGAATGATAATTTCGTGGACATAGCTAGAGATTTTCATGTAAACTGGGGAGGAAACACCCGCATTGTTTCCCGCTCGCAAAGGTATACAATTATAGAGTTCTCAAGACAATAGAGCAAGAAACGCTCAAGTGCTTCATGAAGCATTGAACACCATGCATCCCAAGTAACATTTTTGTGTCTAAATTGTATTGTCAATAAGCATTGATAAAATAAATGTAGGCTCATACTTTAATACTTTGACAGTGATGAAACATAGCATTTATGCACTCAATTTCTTTAATACTTTTATAATTTCTACGTGTAGGTAAGCAATTGCCATAGTTGTACTTTTACTCTTAAACTGCATTTTCAATAACGTCCATGTATTTGTAAAACATTGTAGCAAAAGTCTTATTTTTAGACTTGTGAGTATTACATGTTTAAATTAATTCTTCCCTCGGTATAGATTGTGACTATCTAGAATTACTATACAAAAAGTTAGATGCTTCTTTTGGCCACACTATTTTGTTTAAGAAATGATGTATTAGATTGTAAATGGAATGCAAGTTATTTGTTATATAATTGTTTACGCTATATTTTTCATAATATTGTAATGTCGTAAAATTGCACCTCTTGTAATTTCACATGTACATTTTTGTATTTGTTTTAGTGTCCACTCCCTTAGCACTTGTGTAGGCTCATTTTAGCTTTTGCATCAACTTTTTTCCCTTCTCAAGATGCTTCAGACCCCTTTTCAACAGCTACCCTTTGTGCACTAGCTTTGCGTCAAACCTTGTACTTTTCTTGTTCTCATCATTTTGTAGCATGATGTGTTTGGACATTAGCGCGCCGTGCGGACGTCTGTGCGTTGCGCTAGCTTCCCATGATGTTTCAATGTTCAAACAGTCATTTCCAAGCATGTTTGCCACTTTTCAACAAGTTTTGTCAGTGGTAACGGTTCGAGATGCCTTGTAACTGCTCAAGAAACTTTTTTCACTCCTATTCTCTCTTTAATTTAAGTTGTGTTTTCAATCTATTGGGCCTCCTTGGCTTATCTTTAGATTTTTCTCTCTTGCATACACTCTCCTTTCCCTCTTTACTCTCTTGCTTGCACAAATGCCTCACTTGTTACAGTAACTTTAAACATTCTTAAGCTCTTACAATTCTCTTGGCTCTTGTAGCCCACTCTTTCAATCTTGCTCTCTTTGGCTTCCTTAAGCCTTGCATTTGATATCTCTCTTACCTTGTGCTTGCGAGCATCTTAGGATTTATCGCGTCCCTGTGATATGGGTTATTCTCCTTGAGCAGGGATTTCTTTTATCACTCTTTCATTCATTTTATTTATATTATCTCTATCTATCTATTTGGTTGTCTGTGGAGGTGGGAACACCAAAACAGGGGTTTGACCTAGGCAAATCCCTATGCAGCCTCAATATTTTCTCCAAATCTTATGTATGTAGGTATTGAAGATATTCACATACCAAAGGCTTCATTGCTTGGGTAGTTGTAAGAAGTTTATATCTTTAATTCTTTTACTTTATCGTTTACTTTACTTTATTTCAATTCTATTGTATTCTATTATTTTCCTGTACTCTAGAAGTTCTTAGTAATTAGATTGCTAGAAGTCGCTTTGTTGTTTTTTGTGATAAACTCGGTTTCTAGTATGTATGAGATGCCAATGCGCCTCTGGGACTCTAGCGCATTGTGTTGTCATCCTTATACCATGCTATCATCCTTTGGCTTCAAAAGCTCATTAGTTTGTCTAAAAATTCTCTTACCTGCTCTTTCTAATTCTGAAATTCTCGCATTGTTCCTTGAGGTAGTTTAGGGCAGCTCACCCCTTGGGAATCTCTTGAGAATAAAGAGACTCATGAATAGAAAATCCCCCTTCTCTACATTTTGGTGAACCAGACATGAAACATAGTATTTTTCAAAAAACTAGGAATTTATTTACCCCAAATTGGTAGGGTCATAACTTTTGACTCGGTGCTCTAAATTCAAAACAGTTTACATTGTTGAAAAGGTCTTCAAGAGGATTAATTCAGTCTCTAAAATACAATTCATTTGGCAGCCAATTTTTAGAGACCAACACAAGATTTGACCCCAAATTATGCTTCGAAGACCTTTAAAAATGCAGATTACTAGAACCTAGAAAATATTGAAAAAATTAGAAAATCAAGATTTTTGGTTTTTCTCAGTTCTATCACCCCTGGATTTCTCTAGATCGGTCAACGTGTCTATATCTCTATTTTAAAATATATTTTATATCTTTCTTCCTTCTATTTCTTTCTAGCTTTATCAAGAATCTTCAACAAGTTCTCTGACAAGTGTATGAAAGTGAGTTTTTCTCTCCTTTCTTATTATTATTTATTGATCCCTCTCCTGAAATTCCTTCTAAGGATATTTTGACACAAGAGAATGAAATGATTAATACCTTTCTTAATTTTACTCTACCTTCTCTTCATTCCAATGCACTCTCTTCTAGAGATGATGTGTTGGTGAATGGTGAACCTCTTCTCTATTCCAATGCACTCTCCTCTAGAGATGATGCATTAGCAAATGATGAATCGCCTCCCATATTTGATCCTCCCTGGATCAATGTTGAGAATATTTCACAAATAATTATTCCACTATTTCTGATGATTCTATAAATGTAATCCATGTATGTTGCCCCTCAAAGGCCTAAGAGATCCTTCATTTATCTAACTCCGACTAGTCCTTCTCCTAAAAGGATTTGTTCTATTGATGGTGTCTCATTTGATAGTGATTATCTTGATATTTCTATGACTCCCTCCTATAGAGAGGTAGCCCACACTTATAAGAATAGAATGAACAAACAACCAAGCCTTCTTCAAGTTCCTCAACCTATGACTAAAGCACCCAGTGATTAGGATCTTGTTGAGCAACCTTGCATTACTATGGCCAAGATCTCACTATGGGACTTGCTTCAGTCTACTTCAGTTTATCAAGGTATGCTTCAAGGAGCCTTGCAAAAGATCCTCTTACCTACCTCGGCTAGGCCGATAGATGCTAATGCATTGATAGCTCATATTCATGTAGATTCATTGAATATTACATTCTATCCTCATGAACTCCCACCTCTAGAAGTGTAGAAGCAGGTGGATCCTTTGACAATTATAGTTAACATTAATAATACTGGCATTAGACGTACTCTCATTGATGTTGGTTTAGTGATCAATGTATGTATCATTGAACTATTGCTTGTTGGAGTATGGAAAACACTAAGTAGGGGGCAGTTGAATCAGTGTTTCAATAACCAAATTCAAATTTAATTGTTTTTCAAAACACAACTTCTTTATAATTATGAAAAGTTTAGTTTCGAAAATGTACTCAAATGTGACAACCAATATTAGATTTTTAAACTGCATAAAAAAATCAAAAGAGGCACAACACAAAAGAACCATAACACAATATTTTCATGAGTGGAAAACCCTCATAGGGATAAAAAAACCACTCAATAAAATGCCTCTCTGGCTTAATCAAAACCCACTAATTACAAAGCCTCACTGGCTACTATTTATGCCTCACTGGAAAAGCCTCATTGGCTACAAAAATATGCCTCACTAGAAAAATATGTCATGTTAGGTCTTCAATGAGTTGAGATGTACTAGAAACAAGGGTCGACTAGTAGAATGCATAAAACCCTTTTTCCTAAAAAATGGAAGTCGACGGGTAATAAAACCTTTTAGTATTTTAAACATTATGCAAGATAAGCTTTAAGGAACAAAGCCCTGACCATAAAATCTTTGGAATCAAAACATACTAAATTTTCATACCTTAACAGTGGTGCAGGAGCACCTTATGCTTTTGTCTCCATCAAACATTTTTGTAAAATTTGAATTTTCAGATGTAAAGCATTCTAAATGGCCATGTGATGGCCCATTCCATTGTAATTCAAACTTTATAGGTGTCTAGGAGGTCAAAAAATGAAACTTTGTAAAAATATCAAAAAGATGCAAAAGGATGTAAAAATACATAAAAGATGAAAAAAAACAAAAATCAGAAGGTGAAGAGTCTTTGAGAGAAAAATGAAGAGATAGATCAGTAGAGGAATTTTTAAAGTCAGTTATGGATTGGGAAACATCTATATAAAGCATCATGAAGGGCGAGAAAAAGCAGATTTTGTATTCTTGAAGACATTTTTAATAAATAAATACTTTGTTTCCTGTATTTACAGAGTTTTATTCATTTGATCAGCAGACTGTGAGATTTATATTTGTTTATTTTTCCTTGGAAGAATGTTAGAAATATTTTAAAAGGGTTTTGAAAGGATTTCATCAAATTTAGAACAAATAAGATTAAAGTTTTTCCTAAGAACCCAACTAAGGGTTTGAGAGTCTTGTAAGAAGAATAATACGTTCCCACCATTGTATACTTTTTAGAATGGTGGGATGGATTCTTTTGAATTTAGTTAGAATTTTTTAAGTGTGTGTGTGTTGACAAGAATAGGGTAGGCAAGAATATGGGATTATGGTCGTTGCCCTTGCAAGAAAACACATAATTTTTCCTTGAAAGAAGATGGTTTCAAGTTGGCATATGGTGAAGAAACATGTTTGAAGGATGGGAATTGATTCTTAAGGCATAAGAAGACCTAACATGACATGATTGAAGAGGTGGTAGAAGTATTTGAGGTTTGCAACATTCATTTCCAATAAACCCCCACCTTTTAAGCATGATTTTAAGCATAGAGCAAAGGTCTCATGTTTTATGGCTTTGGTGGGTGATATTTTTGATAAATATTGTGGATTTGTGAGTTTTATGACCTGATGGAAGAATTTTTTTAGTTATTTGAGGTTGATGAGTGAGTTAGAGAGTACTTTGAAAATTAGGCCTATTTGAGGCTCATTTGCTATGGAACAGTCAATTTTTCTGATATATTTTTCAAAACAAGTATACTTGCTATTAAATTATGTTTAATAAGGCTGAAATGGGTTCCTAAAAGTGTATTTATTTTGTGGGGATTCAATTTTTTTTGTAAGATACACCCAATTTAGTGTTTTGGCACCTACAAGCAAGTTCGGTCTTTGAGTGCAAGAATTTGCGAATTGATAAAATAGAGTTATAAGGAAATGTATGTGGTTTGTTTCTGTCAAAATTATGATGGTTAAAGGTGTTTCAAGGTATAATAAGAGCTATAAGTAAGATTGAGTGAATGGTCAAGTCTTTTTGCCTCATTGAAACAAGTTGAAATGAAGGGTAATTTGGTGAATAGTGAATGACTTGGTTGGTTCAGTGTTTTTCAATGATGTTATTGTTTTGGTTCAGTCAATTTGAAAATGGTTAAGATGTAATTGAGTCTGATAAAGGTCTTGAATAGTGATGTGGCGAGTTGACTTGTTGGTAGCCTTGAAGTTTCAAGTGAAACTGTATGGAATTTTGATGAAAAGTTAAGTGAAACAATGGCGTTTTGTATTTGATCTTCCCAGTTTGAGTTTGGGTCTAAAGTACCCTTAATGGTTAGTTGTTTTTGGTATATGCTCTTACATCAAACAATCGATAGGAAACTAGGGTAAATAAATAAATAAAAATGTATGTTGCCAATTTATAGTCAAAACCAAGGTCGACAAAGTAGAATCTACTTGGAACCATAAGCTTTGACCTAAAAACCATTTCCTACCACCATTCTAGTCACCAATGAACTATTTTTTAGTGTATTTGAAACAGTAAGCGAATTAGGGTTGACATCATGTTGGTTCAACAATGTCTATGATTTTTCATGAAAACCAAAGTATTTTATTGCTTCCTTATTAGTCAATAGCATTATCCTCTTTTACCCAAGTCACATGATTTAATTCCAAAGCATCATTTCTATGACATTCAATCAACAATATAACCTTTGCATTTCAATAGTGTGTGAACCACTAAACTCTTGCAAATAATGGTCAAAGTGGGCCTCAAATTGACATCAATGCCAACAAACACAATGTTGAAGGTCAAAGGAGCAACAAAATCCCCCTTTGGAATTGATGTTAACAACCAATCTTTTGTTGCTCCCCCTTTGAAGATAATCATGGAAATGGACTTAAAAATCACTTGTGATGGAGAAAATGGTAACCACTAACAAACATGCATTGCAATTGTCATTAAAATCACAAATGAAATCACCACATTATCACCACATAGCTATTTTGAACATAACAAACATACATTGCAATTGTTGTTGAAATCACAAATTATGAAATCACCACATTGTCATCACATAGTTGTCCTGAACACATTGTCACTTGTTCTTCTCCCCCTTTTACAACAATTCCAAAGGAACAAAATCATACGGCCAGACTGTCCAATATAGATCTTCCTCTCAAATCAAACATAGCACCATTAGTAAGTGAAGCAACTGTGAGGAATTCATCACTATTATATGCAGGCATCAAAAAAATATATAGTGAAAATCTAATGATAAACAATTACATGTATGCTTCATTGTCCAGCAAAAGAAGACAACGGACTGTGTGCCCCTATGAAACAAGCTACAATGTCAAAGTACAAACACATAAAGAATTTACTGAGCATACAAAGTCCATAGATTATATCATGATAACAGAAAATCATCTGATGAATGCAAGACACAATTTATGCCACAAGCCACTATTACTAACCATTGAAAGGGATAATCACGTTGACCATGTAGTTCATTGTCAAAATGATAACATACATACCATTATTCTTTCAGCCATTTGATTGTAGGCTACCATTTCAAATACAGTCAAAGGTAGACCCAAGTTCCACAATCACTTCCCATATGTCATTATAAAGTCACTGTCATAGTAAGCATTCATTCAAAGCTGAGAAAATAAAAAAATTGTCAACTCAAAAACATCCATTGTCATAGAAAGATAAACCTATTGTCAAAGCAAATGAATATTAGATCAAAGATACCATGTTGTCATACTATGACAAACCAAAGATACCATGTTGTCCAAGTAAACTAATTAAGTGAGGTAAGCACTAAGAAGGTGAAGTGGCATGCAAAAGATAAGATGAAGTAAAATCACTGACACTGGTGCCAACACTAAGCTTGGATGCACCAACATGATGTGAACAACAAAGTTTTATACAAGGAAATCACCATTTAAACTAAAAGAAATCACTAGATTCCATTACCAAATACATAATCACTATCATGAGTAGTGACTTTTAAACTAGAACCTCCAATAAGAGCCATTTTCATTATGTCTTCCTCACACATCACTTTCTAAGATATCCATCAAGACCTAGGTGATTCATAAACTAACACATTGAAAAAAACATGCACCATAGTTCAAAACATTGTTAGTGGCAAATGTCATTGTAAAAGGATATGTTAACATTGTCACTTCACTTCCCAAAAGATATCACTGTACAAAAAGCAATAAAAATCATAATGTATGTTGTTCAAGGTTTCAAAAACATGTTCACAGACCAAAAAAATGTTGTGTTAAGGATCAAAAAATTTAGTGTCATCAAAATATCAAGAAATATGTCACTTAAGCACTATCAAATCCAATAAAAAATTATCAAGTTAAGCATCAAAATGCAACTGTCTACAACTATGCAGAAGCTAGAAGCTTTCAAGACACTGTCACAAAGATTCCAAACCATGAACTGTCTGCAAACACCAACATTAAGATAATAATATGTATGTTCACTAGATATACTCCACATTGTCCAGATTTGAAGAAGAGAACAATCCAATCAATGACAAACATACTCCACTTATCACCATTCACTATCCTTAGAGTAATCCATGTAGCAACAAATCACTATCAAAGAACCAATGTCTCAAGAAAGAGTTTAGATATCAACCAACTATCAAGGCATTCCAAGGCATTTTCAAATCACCAACAAATAGATTACCAACAACAAAGTGTCAATATTACCAATATGCATTGAAAATCCTGAAAGCAAGTGCCAACTGTGAAATGAAAGTACAAAGCTATCAACTATTACCAACACAAAAATATTAGCAAAGTAAACCAAGAAACTCCCCCTGAAATTATGCAACCAAAAAGATCATTGCCCCCCCCTTAGAATAACAACCAACATATTGCCACACTGTTACTTCTCATGCAACATCATTCAAGCAAGGAAACATTGTTCAATTGAGCACTATTCTATGCATTGCCCCAAACATACTCTCATAGCAACTGAATGCAAACATTATTAGGAATGTCCTCATGAAATTTCATGAAAGCTAGAACCAAATTAGCAAAAGAACCATACAAGACTATCCCAGGAAGTGTATCTTCATACAAAGATCAAACTCATCAAAACATTATGAAGATCTGGTTAAGCATCAACATCAAGAATTGCACCATGAACTGAGTGAAGAATCACACCCCTTACAATCACTGACTAAGATCATTAGGTTCATTATGCGAGGAAAGACAACACTGCACTCTTTTATTTTCCTTTATCTATCATGAGAGACTTCACACTACAACACCATGTTAAAATATTTCCAATATACCACTCAGATGTGTAATCACAAACTGTTCTTCAGTCCCAAAACACTATTAACTACCATTAATGTACTATACTACAAATATATCACCATAAACACAATGTAGCCAACAAACATAGGGATATAAGATGATATTTGAAGCACACCCTAAAAAAATGCACATAAATTATTTAGTGAAGAGAAATAGGAGGAAGATCATCCAATCTCTCCCTCAACTGATCAACTATACTAATGCATTTGGTTTCTTGCAGATTATAAATGTTCCCTTTGGTCCTCAAACCTATTACAAAAAATTCACCTATTTTCTTTCTAATCTCACATCCAAGAGCATAAAAAATAATATAAAAACCCTCATGAAAAATTAGAGTCACACATAAGAGATTATTCTTGAAACCCTCTACATAGTACACCTCATGCAAAGATATGTTATCATCCAAAGACAATACATTTTCCTATGATCTGAATAGAATCATCATTTCCAAACCACAGTAAACCACCATCACAATATTCAAAATTGATAAAGTTGCTTTTATCCCCTGTCATGTGGTGAGAGAATCCACTGTTTATAACCCACAAACTCTTTCTTCTTGGCATATAGGGCTATTTGATCAAGCATATTTATTGTATTTTCATCAACCCTCTTTGGCTTCCAAATTAACTTGTTTTATCAACATTTTTCTTGGAAAGAGTGTTAGTTTTCTTTTTTTGTTTCTAAAAGACTTTTTTATTTTGAGAGCTTGAGCTCCTTTAAGACATAACCATACATTCACTTTCCTTGTGCCCATATTTTTTACAGTAGAAACAATAGCCAAAGAAATGCAAATTACTTTTAAATGGAATATACCTTTCCCCAATTGATGGTTTCAAAAACTTTTCATTTATCACATTGGAATGATGAGGTTCATCAGAATGAGAGCATTGGGCTTCCATAAACCCTAGACCAGTTTTATCTTTATGGTATCTTTGTTTACCTATAAGATATGCCAGTTTGTTACTGCTATCACATGTGCCAAGCTCTTTCCTCAAGTCAACATTTTTTTTCCTTTAAAGTGCAACATTCTTTTTCTTTGATTTCTAATTTCATTTTAGTAACTTCTAGAATTTCAATTTGAAGTTTCAAATTAGCAAAAAAAATTTAAGAATTATTCACCTTATTTACCAGGTTTTCAGTTTCTTTTTGAATTTGATTCTTCTATATCATAGCCTCCTTTTTGAGTTTCTTAATTTCTCCTAGAGCACTTCTCAACTCACCCTCAAAATCCACCTCAAGTTCAGGTTGATCTACAAACTTTTCATTTTGATTCTAATTTGGATTTAACAATTTTCATAAATGGGGTTTCTTCTCCTCCTTCAATGCATGCATCTATACCACTTTCTATTACATCAACATCTTTGATGAACAAGATTTTCTTCTTTTTGAAAACATTTTCCTTTTTAAAATTATTTTTATTTTTCTTTCCCTATCTCGTATGATCTTCTTCATCATTTTCAAACTCTTTATTAGGGCATTGCTCAGTAGCATAATGCCCAATTTTTCCACAATTAAAGCATTTAAATGGAAGCTTCCCCTTATAACTACCTAACCCTCTTCTCAGTTTGCTCACAAGGATGGAATCACTATTATCTAATTTTTCTGAGTCAAAATTATGTCATTATCCCTTTTTATAGATTCAAAATTAGCTTCTTTGGAAGTAGGATTATCACCACACATTCTCATTTCATAGGTTGTAAAGACACCATGAATTTCATCTAAAGTGAGTTTTTTTAAGTCTCTCACTTCTACAGAAGAGATTTTAGGATCATATCGAGGTGTCAGTGACCTTAACACCTTTTTAACATTACACTTTCTTCTAAAGTTTCACCAAGACCATGAATTGAGTTTACAATTTCTTGGACTCTTAGAAGGTAATCAACTACCTTCTCTTCCTTAGTCATCTTTAGGCCTTCAAACTTGGCTCTAAAAGTTTGTAATTTAGCCTCTTTAACTTTTTCATCACCCTCATAAATACTAGACAATTTATCCCAGATGGTCTTTGCACTTTTATAGTCCATAATTTTAACAAGCACATCATTAGTCAGTCCACAACAAATAGCATTTTCAGCCCTAGCATCACATTTATATGTTTTTTTCTCATCTACAATAGAGGGTGTTGCAATGGCAGTGTACTTAGTCTCAATTACATGCCAAACCTCATAACCTAGAGAAGTTATGTGATGTTGCATTCTATATCTCCAAAAATCATAGTCAGTACCATCAAATATTGGTGTTCTGGAAGTAGAAAGACCTTCCTAATTTTCCATGTCAAGTATTCCACTAGGAATCCCCTAAGTTGGTTAAACTTTTGGCAAGGGTATGGCTCTGATACCACTTAAGTAATTAACGGTGCTCAGAGATTCCAAACTAGTGGTCAACCAAGTCCAAGGGATTTTTTCAGCCATGAATATCCACATGAGATCCTACAGACATAGATTCTGGGACTTGATAATAGGTTTTGAAGCCTTCAACATCTAGACGATGCCCTAACAACAAAATAGCGATGCAAATTGCATGGCAACAATTGGATCCCAGTTTGATCTTGCCTCCGACCTCATTCACAACAAACACTCTATATGAGTGATAGTCTTACTAGAAATTCCTAACAACGATCAAAGTTGGAAAGTGTTTGACAGTGATGAACACATAGCTTCATTCATCCAACAATCAGAAGAGTTTTCCAATTAGCTCCAATCGAAGATTGTTGAAGCCTGTGACGATCAAATCATCTAGTTGAAATCCAATAAGCTTCTGAAGGGACTGGTCACTCTCAAAAATCTTTTTGACTATGATGATACAAGAAATGAGAAGAGGAAGTTTGTAGTGGACAAAAGCACCTATACAGACCTTCAGGTTGGAGATGGGAGAAAGCTTAAAGTCAGCAAGGATGTCTCGTTTCATGATAAAGAAAGGCTCATTCACTTCTACGAAATGTATGAAGGAGTGGTTGCCTAGTCATATGATGACCTTAAGGGATATGATCCCGGCATCATCTAGCATTCAATAGAGCTAACAGAAGGTTCCAAACCAATCCAAAAAAATAGAGGTAGGTTAATTTGAATATTGAGGCCTTGATGGCACAAGAGCTGACAAAACTAATTCAATCTCAAATATTCTTCTCGATCAAGCACAACACTTGGGTGTCCAACCTATTTCCAGTCTAAAAGAAGAATGGTGACATCCTCTTGTGTGTCAACTTTTGGGACTTGAACAGAGCATCCTTAAAGGACCATTATCCTCTCCCTTCTATGGAGACAATCTTGCAAACAGTGGCAAGATCATAAATGTTTTCTCTATTTGATGGATTCTCTAGTTACAATCAGATCGAGTTAGAGAAGAAGATCGACACAAGATAACATTCACTACCAAGTGGGGAACATTTGCATACACTAAGATTCCTTTCAACCTCTCAAATGTAGGAGCCACCTTCCAGCAGGCCATGGATATAGCTTTCAACAAGCTAATCAACAAGATCATCTTGATCTATTTAGATGATCTCACTGTGTTCTCTAAGTCCAAGGATGATCATTTCGATCACCTTGAGGTGGTTTTCAAGAAATTCTAGGAGTTTGAGGTATCCTTAAACCCAAAAAAAAAATTCTTTGGAGTGTCGCAAGCCAAGCTATTAGGACACATAGTGTCTAAAGAAGGAATTTCAATTGATCTCAAGTAGGTGAAGGAAATTGGAGAGCTTTCCCTTCCAATCAACAAGAAAGGTGTCCAATCTTTCTTGGGAAAGGTTAACTTTGTAAACAAATTTATTTTTGATTTTGCAGGGATAATTAGGCCAATCACCCTAATGCTAAAGAAGGATCAAACATTCAAATGGGAAAAAGAGGCCAGAGAAGCCTTTGAAAAGGTTAAGGATGCTATTTCCTCAACTCCTATACTAGTTAATTAGGACTTATCAAAGGACTTCATAATGTATGTATTTAGTAGCAAGTCAAGCATTTCTACTGTCTTAACTCATAAAGATGATGAAGGAAAGGGAGAACACCCCATAGCATTCCACTCCCAGACCTTGAAGGAAAACAAGACAAATTACAACTTTGTTGAGAGGAAAGCATTCACAATAGTAAAAGGACTTAAGAAGTTCTGCCACCAAATATCTTGCAATAAGGTGATTGTTTGTCACACATTCTAGTGTGCACGAATACATCATAGAAGGAGAAATCACCGAAAAAAGGGCTAATTGGATCACCAAGATCCTTGAATATTGACACTAAAGTCAAGCCTACAAAGACCATCCAGGGAAGAGGACTGTGAGAATATTTGGTGCATGATGAAAAAATGACAACCAAAGAAGAGAAACTAGAGCTAGTTCTGACGAATGAGTAAGAGTTTGAAGGATGTTGGCTGGTGGATAGAGTGAGATTTATGCATACTAGAAAATATCCATTGGGCCTTCCTTCTCAGAAGAGAATATTCTATTTCCTGTAGAACTATGGATATGCACTTATTGAAGGGGTCCTTTTCAAAAGGAATTTTAATGGCATTCTATTGTGGTGTGTCACCACAAAGCAAGCAAAAAGAATCCTCAACACTTTCCATAGTAGCACCGTAGGTGGACACTTCTCCACTAAGACCACCACCATCAAAATCATATGCATCGGGTACTTCTAGCCAATGCTATTCAATGACTCCTATTCATTGGTTAAAGCTTGCAAAGAATGCCAATTCTTTGCCGGAAGAAGAAAGAATTTAGTGATACCTCTCAATTTGATAGTGGTTGATGAACCATTTGCACAATGGGTCCTTGACTTCATTGGAAAGATCAATCCTACCTCCAACATTGGGCACAAGTGGATTCTAACGGCCACAGACTACTTCACCAGGTGGACCAAGGCCATGCCGCTAAATAATGAGATGGAGAAAGAGATAGTGGACTTCCTTGAGGAACTGGTGACAAGATTCTACCCACCTAAAATCATCATCTCTAACAATTCCAAGGCCTTTCTAGGCTCTAAGGTATGTCAATTCACGCTTTCGCATGGCATTTTCCTAAAAAAATCATCAAATTACTACCCACAGGGCAATGGCCTAGCAGAGTCGAAGAACAATAATCTGGTCTGACTCCTCAAAAGAATCAGGCCAGAGCACTAGTGGGAATGGGATAAAAATCTTTGAGTGGCACTTTGGTCAGACCGCATAACTCCTAAGAAAGTTCTCAAGACTTCATTGTATGAGTTAGTATATGGAAAGGAAGCGTTGTTTCCTATCTACATGGAGATTTCAGCATTGCAATTGCTTAAATCTCTAGAAATAGAGTAAAACGATACAATGGAGGTTCGGTTCACTGAGTTTCTAGAAATGCAGGGGAAAAGAGAGAAGGCCCTGATAGCCATGTCAAACCACCAGCAGGTGGTTAAAAGAAGGTTTGACAAAAAGGCTTTGGACCAAGGTCTAAAGTGTGGGGACCTACTGCTTAAGTACAATGAAAGGGCTGCAAAGCCTGACCAACACAAGAAGTTTTACAACCTTTGGGAAGGCCCTTTCAAAATAATTTGGTGCAAAGAACACAATGCATTCAAATTAGAAACTATGGAGCATGAACCATTGGGGATTCCAATCAATGGGATTCATTTAAAATTATTCAATTAAACTCCAGAGTTGTTTCACCAATGTAAATATGTGAATAATGTAATTATTTTTTACCTTGTGTTTTTGTCAACCGGTCTTTCAATAATTAATTCTAAAGTGAGAGGAAGCAGAAGTGAGTGGATCCCATTATCGCAAAGTGTAGAGAAAGATAAAAGAACCCATGAAGCAAAGAAAAATGACACCCATATGTAGAATTGAAATGGAGTATGCATATGTAGAAAAAGAAAAGCAAACCCATATTGCAAAACAAGAAGCAAAGGAGATAAAATATTTAACATAAGCTATATTTCATTATATTTATATACTTTTCTAAATACAAGTATCAAAATGGCTTAGAAGCCACGCTTTTAAATTATATATCTATGTATTTTTGTATATTTTTTATGGCTACTATAAGGCCTTTTCTGGGCATATATACAAAAACAAACTAGTGAGGTTTAGTTTTGAAACATAAAAGAAATTTTTAGTCATGAGCGTGAGTGGTAGTAATGGAAGCATCTAGAATCATTTCATCAGTGGGGGAAGCATCTTCACCAGCGGCAACATTCACAGGAGCAAGTTCCTGAAATCAATGTACCAATCAATGTCATAAAATGGCACCACATTGTACAGGTAGAAGAGGAAGTGACAAGTACGAGTAACCCTCTGGCAATGTTCTTCCTGCAACTATAGTCAAAAACTCCTCAAGAACGACAACCATGGTATGATCGCATCTTCTTCAATGAATTGATGGAGGTCACTTGCAATTGGAATACCTCCACCAAATGTGGCATTCACCACCACCTCTCAAGGTCATTCAGGTATTTCTTTGGAAAGATATCTTTTACAAAGCGGAGAATGAGTGGCTTGGGAATTTGGATATCGAGAATTGATGTGACAAAGTGAGAGCACACATCAGTGTTAACTCTGTATTTATCTTCATATTCAAGGCAGTCATATCATAGAACCCATTCCATGGCTATGATGGCCTAGGAATGTTTATTTTTGGTCATCCTCTTAAGGCACCTAGTCGAAATCTCGCCTAGAAAATCCATTTGGTATTTATGAGAGACCATCCTAATTGGTGTATTCATGGTGAAAAACTCTATACGACTGTCAGAAAAAAGCCCTATGCAAATCACCTATCTAAATTCTATGAAAATACTACCCAAACTGCCAACGTCAAATGCTAATCCAATCACCTATTACCTATTCTGCTAAAATTGCTAAGTGTGATTTCACTATTTCCTAAAGCACCTATTTATAGAAATGGCTAGGATAAACATGGTAGTTTGGATACCATAAGCATGAGGTTAATCAAGTACTACCTCAAAATTTGCACCAAGGCTCACTAGATTTTTCCACCCAATTGCATCTACAAGTATGATTTGCTGCATGCAAGGATTAATATGAGCTAATTAATTATCATAAGCTAGTCGTAGTCACCGGCGATAGTCCATAGAGCCGAATCTTGAGGTTTCTTTCTACATGATCTTCTCAAACTCTAAAAAAGGGATGCAAATCTTTTTGACACTTATTGCATACTTTGGAATAATCATTCCATTTGGGATATTAATTGTCACGGCATATGATGCCTAAGCTACTTTCAAATTGCCGACTCAAGTTCCAAGAAAATCACGTTGGAGTACATCATTGCTAAGGGTCATTATGAATTCTTTTCATTTCAAAATGGCAAGTAATTTGCTTCTCATGAGCAAATAACTAGCAGTACATGCCAAATTTACTGCAAGTAGGTGAGCGTTGTTAGCCACCCAGAAAAGTAAATAGCTAAGTGTTGCATGCAAAACATTTTATATTGTGTATGCTTTTCAAAAAAAGTCGCCCTAAGCAAAGGAAATTTTAAGTGCAACCAAAGTCGAGGTAAATTTCAAAAAATATCTAGCAAAACAAGAAATGGTAGAGAGTTTTCAAATAGAAGAACGAGTGGAGGCCCAAGGAGAAGAAACACAGAGCTTGTTTAATGATATGCGTAGAGCATCAGCCATCTACATATTTGAAAACATTTCTTACACTTCACTTGGCATACCAAAGAAACCAAAATGGGAAAACACATGGGTTTTTGAGAAGCCCAAAAATTATAGAGATTGAAGTTGAATCAAGGAGGAGTGGGATAATATCCATGATCTTGTTCTTGCAAAAAACCCTAAGAATTTAAGGGAGGCAACCTATGAAAGAATGAAGGTTTCCACCAGCCTGAAGTCATTTTTGTAGAAGCTATGGTAAAGCGGGCTCCCACAGTATATGGTCCATTTTTCTCACTATTTCCCAGAACTATTCAATGTGGTCATCGAACATTTCAACCCGCACACCAGCACCATCGAGGGCTAGAGGTTAAAGGTCAATATCTACCAGGACACTATCTAGAATATGTTGTGCATCTCTAACCCTGACTCCAGAACTACAAAGGTACATCCATTCAACCCTGCAAAGGGAGAAGCAATATGGAGAGACATGAAAAAGGCACAAGAATTTTATAACAAAGAAACCAAAAGGCCTATGGAAGATCAAAGCCACAAAAGATTCTGATGCCACTCATCCCCTTCCCTCCAGGCATGCAAGATGCATTCTCAATGTTGGCATTTTTTTGTGGCCTAGACATTGACAAGGATGTGCATGAATTTCAGTTGGGTCATGGGTTTCAGTTCCACAAGCAGCATACACTTTTCTAGTATGATTTTGCAGAATACCTTGTTGATGAGATGCTAGGGAAATCAAGGATTACCCAAGGCAATGGAAGTTCAGGTTTTCTTCCTTCATTGCTCACATGTTTTTGCACCAAAAACTTGATTTCTTTAAGAAATATATTAGGTTGTCTATTTTTGATGAGTCGGGCAAAAGAAAGCCAATTTCTATATGGACTCCTCTCCTCTCCACCACCTATGACTACTACGCATTTTTGGATTATTTCTTGGCTCTAATTTTGCAATATTTGAAGGGGGCTGATGGTTTCAACCGGCTCACCAAGGAGAAAACTACATATATGCATAACTTCACTCCCAAGTGTGATTAGTTTCTCGGAGTGGATTTCAGATTCATCTGAATGCATTGTTTCACCAAAGAACCATTTCACCTTCCAACCTGTGTCACGAATTAGGTGCTAGCCCTTGAAATGTTCTGGCAGGTATCTCTTATCAACTACAAATTTTGTGGAGGGAAAGCCAAAAAGAGGTGATTCTTCATCTATCTACAAATCTTCAAAATGGTAGTCATGAACAAGAAACAAATGCATGACCTACTAGAAGATAAGATGGCTCATCTTAGGTTGGTAGTGATTTGTGATAATTGGGATTACAATCCCAAAAATGATGTGCCAAATGAATTTGTAAAAGTAACTCACAACTTGCAACCTTATTGGGAAAAGAGATGAAACTTGCTAAAAGATCTAGATGATCTACTAGTTGATTTAATCCACATTCCTATAGAGGACAGTAGGCCACCATGGCCTAAGTTTTACTTCCCATCGATGGTGTATGATGAGAAGAAAACAATGGGAGCCACCCTTTTCAACAAGTTATGACAAGAAGAAGAATGGAGCATGGAAAGAATCAGAGCTTTTTGGGTGTACCGCCAAGAAACCAAATAGCTTGATACCCTGTATGGAAATGTGAATTCAGATGACCAATTTGATCAACTATGGGATGATGAGCATCCAGATTTTGACCCAAGCACTGACAAGGACGATGGCTCTAATGAGGATTCTGAAGAGCCTATCGAGAAAGGAAAGGAGCAGAATCAAAAGTATCATCGACCTCCGCTCAGCAAAAGAGAAAAACAATTGGGTAGCCTATCCGGGTTGTTTCAAATGTATAGTTGAACCTATCAAGAGCTTCATGGACACTCACCTAGGCTGCCACAAGAACAAGAATGACTCAACAACAATTGGAAACCATAGCAATGGAGGACACCCCTTCTGCCAAATGACAGTGCACAAAATTGATTGCTGGGGAAATTTCACAAACACTCACAGCAAGCCAGGAGGCTGTGGAGAGCCAGGAACCACAATCCTCTAATCAGCAGGTAAAATTTGCTCCTTCTTTTCTCACTTTGCAATCTTTAGTAGTCCATGTTGTCTCTACGGCACCCATCACTACAAGTGTAGGCCCTGCCTTTTTTGTCTCTACCGCAGTGGTTGTAGGAGGTTTCTCCCAGTTCTCCCATATGGGGCCATTTATCTTAACACCTCTGCAAACCCTTACACCTTTTTTGCTGCCCAATCTACTCTTGCCTCTCTTTCCTCAAGCACAGCTGCTATCAACACCCCTCCTGCTACTACTATATCAATCACAAACCTATTCACCCAACAATTGGAGTCTACCATGAGCCCACAATCGCTGTAGTAGTTGATGAGTTCTCCCACCAATTCACAAACTGGGTTTTGGCATGTCCCTCATTTCTCCCCGTAGACTATTAATCTCCCTAAGAGGAAGATAGGATAGGCCACCACCCTTACTTTCCCTTTCATCATGCCTCCTAGTGCACCTTTTGCAAGTGGGCTAGTTCAATCACCATCCCAATTTATAGCACAGAGTGATGCTGCAAAAGAAGCGTGGGCTCTCAGAATGGAGAAGAAAATGGCTAAGGATGACAAGAAGTCGGCAAAGCCGAAAGTATATCTGAATGTCATCAAACCATAAGGAGAGATGCATCCCGACAATTACAACATGTTCACCATGGGACTGGATCTGAGCATAGCCCGACCATAGGACAAGTTTGAACTCATGGAAGAAACGTTGCAGGTGGTGACCACAAACTTCCTCAAGTCTAGTCACCAACTAAAAAAAAAGAAGAGGAATTGAAGCTTGTGAAAGATAGGGTTGAGTTCCTATAAGCAAAGGAAAAAGTGATGGAGGAAGATGTGCGCTTATCAAAAAAAACGTAGGCAGCAGAAGTGGAGCAGAATAGACTCTAGGTGGAACTTGCCACTGGTCAATGTGTTGCAGAAAAGGAACCAAGACTATCAGAACCAATTAACTTTGGTGGAGCAGGCAATGCAACAAAAAGATAAAGAGTTTGAACAGTAGCATGCTCAATTCGAGCAAAAGATGCAAGAGGAGGAAGACTTTGGGGCCCAAAAGGAAAATTTGGAAAAGGAGCTTCATGAGACCAAGCTTTCTCTTGAAACAGAGTCAACAAACAAAATTTAGGCCGAGGAAAACTAGTCCAAATCTAAGCTAAGTAACATCGAGGGATAACTTACATCTACAATCAAGATAATTGTGGAATTGACAAAGGATGTTGGCTCAAAGGATGTGGAGATTGCCCTTCTAAAGAGTGTGCCCTAGGCCCTTGCTACTCAACCAGACCTCATTCTAGTGGCTCAACAACTATATATTTCATACTAGAAAAAGGTCAAGGCCTTTTTCCTAACACTACAACCAATGCTCTAATTCATGTCGAAAGCAACAAAATTGAGTAGGGAGGTTCACAAAAAAATTGAGTAGTTCTCGCAATTCATCACAGAAAGGGTTCCTGAGGAAAAAATTTTGTTGAGTAAGCTATATATGGTCTCTAATGGGGTAAAAGCACAAACCTGTGTCACACATTATAAAGGAATCGGCCAACAGCAAAAAAAATTCTGAACTTCGACCACATAAAAGTGGTCTTTATGTTTTGAATTTCAAAATGGTGTAAACTAATGAAATGTAGAACTTTAGATGAAGTTTATTGTTGTAATTTTTAAAATTTAGAAAAAAATTATTTTCATTATGTTTTTATCAATTTAAGGACAAATTTTGGAATGCTAAAAATTTCATAAAAGAGTGACTTCACGAGCCGTCAAGAAACAAATTGAAAAAACTTCATTTCTCCCTAATTTTTTTCTCCAAATAGGTAACTTCAATATCTTGTGCATGGAAAAATAAAAATCAAATTTTGATGTATATTTTTCTTGTAATAACGTTTTAAAGTCAAACATGTCAGAATTTGATAGTTTTCACGAGCCGTCAACTATTTTCAAATTTTTAAATCATTTTCAAAAAAAAATTATACCCTTTTGAAGAAGACTCTCTCCTCTTGTGCCCCATATAAGATTTGAATTTTTTTTTAATAAGTTTTACTATCTTGGTTTCAATTTGTAATCAACTTCCTTTTCATTTTGAAAACCTACTTGCATTATTTTAAAATAAAATATATTAAAACTAATAAAAATATTTAAAAAATTATATATTTGGATTCTCCACTCCGAGCTCTACAAAAGGATTATTTTTTTTTCATTTTAAAAAATCATTTGACTAAAGAAATACTTAGCTAAAGTTGAAAGTTTTAGAAAATTTTGAAAAAAGTTGAGTTGGCTACCAACTAGGATGCCACATAGACAGTTTCGGTAGAAACAGTTTCTATAGAAAGGGTTTAGCCGAAACCCTTTCTAGAAACTTTTTCTACCGAAACCCTTTCTATAGAAACCCAGCACATTAAAAATACAATTTCAAAGGCAGTTTTAAAGCGGGAAAAGGAAAAATTTTATTTTTTTGGATTCGGGCGAAACTTATTCGACCGAAACATATGTGCCACGTAATATGTCACATGGTTTCAGTCGAAACCTAGTCGGGTGAAACCTTTCCGGCCGAAAATATTTCGCTCGGAACTATTTATTTGGCTGAAAGTGTGACACAACTTTGTGCTTTTACCCAATGACAACTTGGTAAATATAGGGATCGATGATCGGAAGGTTGCTATCAAGACAACAAACAAATTAATCGACTGCCACTTGGCCATCCTTCCTGTTAACACATGCGCAGCTACTTTGAATTGGACTATGGATAGCATGTGAGAAAATTTCTCCCGGCTAACTAAGATGGGCCTTCCATCTCTGTTTCTTGAAGATGAGTTGCTCACCACAGCTAAGAAAATTGTGGCAAAGATTGAAGAGAATGAGTAGGACCCAACCACTTTCCAGAGTTTCAGCCAACCTCCTACCGTAGCAGATATTGAAGGTGTCATTCATCTGGTTGCTTGGCTACTCTTTCAATGCTCAACCTTAGTGGAGCGTAGGAGAATCTATGTGGCATATCAAGACCCTCTAAGGCCAACTAGCTACCTCTACAAGTAGCTCTTTCTAAACTCTAAATCTGTCTCCCTATGGATGGGGCTCTAGTCCACAAGCCAGAGAAAATTTTGGTTTCCTCGTTCCATAGGAGAAATGCCCCTGATAGTCACCAAAAGCTATGAATTTAAAATTCTCCGAGCTATCTTTGGGTGTTTTTGTTTTGTTAAGTTCTGACCCCCGCCTCATCTATTCAACATGCTGCCCTTAGCCTTTCATCAGGCTTCTTTTTGCTATACTTTGTCTGTTGCTTCTACGTGTCCACCCAACACTCTTCATAGCAAAGGCTTCCTTCGCTCTTCTACCAACTCCCGCTATGCTTCCACATGTCTTCACCACGAGCTATTTATGACTACTTCCCTTCACTTTCTTATCAGGCCTCGCCCGCATGCCACGTAGCTTCCATTCACATAAACTTTTGGAAGACCCTACAGATGGTGTCAATAATAAGCATTGTTGCTACATGTCTTCTCAGTGCAAGTTTTCAACAAAGAGAAGGGAGAATGAACCATGGGTTGCGAACTATCGCCACGTGTCCCTTCGGAAAGAGTTCTTTCAAAGGGGAGGATGAAGAGAGTAATTGGTTGCAACATGTTGTTGCGTGTTGTAACTGCCTCCACGGAGAAGTGACACTTTTCTGCTTGGGATATTTTTAGACCACTGCCATCATTTTCAAGGGATGCATATGGTTGAGAAGCGTGTACATGCCATGGCCCAAATATTTTTTGT
This sequence comes from Sequoia sempervirens, assembly GCA_007258455.2. Taxonomy (NCBI): domain Eukaryota; kingdom Viridiplantae; phylum Streptophyta; class Pinopsida; order Cupressales; family Cupressaceae; genus Sequoia; species Sequoia sempervirens. The sequence continues at coordinate 237,096,095 of VDFB02105785.1, forward strand.
TACAATGGCCAGGGGGAATCATTTTTTTGGCCATCATTTCCCAAGATACTGAATATTTTTTGTTACAAGCTCACCAGGTGGTAGATTATTGGTTATAAATACTACTTCTCACTTCAGAAAATGATTTCAAAAGATGCAAAAAAATTAGAGGGAGACATCAGGCCTTTAGTATTGTTTTAGATTATTATATGAAACTTTTAGATTGTGCCATTGTTCGGCTTTTTTGTTTTACTTATATTATTTGATAAGACATTAGTACTGTGCCATTATTGTCTAGATTGTTCATTTGCAAGAACTTCTATGGCTTTAAATACAAATTGCATGTTTAGATCATGTCTTTGACTCCTCTTTTCAGTAGATGTATGCGATAATCATTTTATGTCATTAAATGAATTCTTCAGATCTTTATCTTTGATTTCTCTGATTCTAGAACATAGCAAATTGTTGACCAAGCCCTTGAATTGAATCCCAAGGGATAGATTTACCATGCCTTTATCTACATCTTGGCATATCACCATAGTTATACCTTTAATTTTATATATTTGCTTCATTTTCCCATTCCAAACCCCCAATTACAGAAGAAGTTGACTTCTTTAAAAATCTATAGGTTACTCAGTTTAACGCAATTGGTCCCCCCATTAATTGAGTTTCCCATAAAGGGATGTTACCTTGCCAATTTTTGGCATCAACAATTGTATCTCTTTACTACTACTAACGTTCTCTTCACTATTTTCAATTGCTTCTTATTAAAATTAATTAGAATGAGAGGTTGCTATTGAGGAGTCCAACTGCGGTTCAAACATTGGGAAAGTCCAGATTTCATCACTAGATTTTGTTTGCAAACTTGTTAACTTAAATTGTTGATGATGTTTTTAGTGATGTGATCCAAATTTTTATTCTTATACTAATTTATTTTGGTTATGGTTTTGATCTACATTTATATTTGTAGATTTAGCTGTATAGAATTTTTTCCATTAATCTCTTAGAGTAAGGATATTCTTTTATAACTATTTTTTCCAAAAATTATTTTATTGTAAAATTTGAAAGAAAAAACTACTTGGGAGATTGAAAATCTGAATCTCACACATTTAACTAATTAATACCATGTAAAAAATTGAACCTAGTTTCTTCGGCCACAGCTAGGTAAACAGAACTGAAAGCATAGTTGAAAAAGGCAAGTAGTCAAGAAGGCATAGAGAAGACAAATTTTATGTACCTTTGATAGCATCATTAGTTCCTTCCCTTCCCTTCATATTCATTGCTGCTGATATTGGCGTTGTTGGAGAGTCTCGTTGCCATTTTAGCACTAAATCAACTACAAAAATTCTCCACTATTACAGGTAAACAAACACAATTTCTTCAGAATGTAGATGGGTTTTTGCAATGAAAATAAGGTGAAGGAGAGGTATTTGTCTGGAGAATAGGTCAAAGAAGGAAACTTCCACAAGGGTACCTTCACGATTCTAGGAAATTGCCAATTTGCCGTAATACATAAAGCCAGATCTACTACTGCAATATTTTCCTTATATAAATACTTAAAAAATATATTAATACGGGTTGAAGATCCGCGAACTTCAAAGTTTGAAGCATTCAAGTGGCAGTTAGATACATTGAACGCAATACAATTTTTACTTTCCTCGAACAAGACCAGGATTTTGCTGCATTTTGTTGTTAGACAACTTCAATGACTCTAAAAGGGTGGGTCACAACAGTGTCTTGAGAAGATTACAAATTTCAAGTTGATTTTTAATTCAGTTTGGAGAAGACTTCTGTAAATGGTTTTTTCTTTTATAATATTTTATATAATATCAAAAAAAAATTATTAGAGATATATTTTTTGAAATAAAGACAAATCAACTTAAGGAAGGCTGAATCCAAACCAATTTAGGGAAGTCTAAAACATTTCAAGATATATTTTATGTCTAATCTATGAGTACATAAATAGATTTATTCTATTTATATTACTTATTTACATATTTTGGGTTGATAAGTTTTTAAAAGGAATAAATGGCATCTACATCTATAATTTAAGTTAATTAAAATAATGTTTTTTTTTTGGTAAGTAAGAGTTGTCAAGGGAACAACTCTATATTCATTTCTAAATTAATTTATTATTAATTATACAATTAATTTATATATTTTTGGTTGATAATTATAATCAATATTCACAAAATAAATGTTTGTGATGGATAGTTTTAGATCTGGTGATGAAGAAATACTTATGAATTGTCATGTTGAATCTATTTATTGTTGTTCAAAAATTAATGTTAATTTATTGAATGTTCTGGAGTATTTAGCACCTCAAAAATTAATATACTTCAATACATAGATGTGTAAGGTTGATCCCAACTAGTGTGCATCTGATATTTCAATGGATTTGAAAAAGCAAAATATGTGACAATAGAATCTGTAGAAAATTGAATGTAGTTTCTAAACTACTAGGTTTATTTTTATTTTTTTAAAATCTATTTGGTAAAAATTTGAAATTTCAATGTAGTAGTACTTAAATTTTAGGGAAAAAATAAGAAGTAGGTGTCTGTCTAACCACCCTAACCATAATAAAATAATAATATTTTTTTATAATATTTTAGGAATAAGTAGAGGACTAATGTTCAGATGTGATGCATTTTTTTTTTGTAATTTTTTTTCAAGTAAATAGTTAATTATAATTTTTTTATTACAACTTTTTAAAAATATAAAAACTTGTCTGTCTGACAACCTTAACTTGGTCAAAACTTCATGAAATTCAATTTTTCTTTTTTTAATCCTATAGTATGCGAAGCATAGAATGTGATGCATCTTTTGGATTCAAAAAATGTGATACCGTTTGAAAGATATATATGTTTTTCAATCAGCCTATCAATCATGACTTTAGTCGTAATTCAAATAGAAAATGAATAATAATTATTTATTAAATTCAAAGTAAAGCATAATTTATATTGGTGGAAAGTTGAGAATATCCTTTAAAAACCCTTTTCATTTCATCAATTTTGGATTAAAAAAAATTTTCCAGCCACATACCCTACAAATACCCATCATATTGCCACTTTTTGGCCCATCATGATCCTACACATACCCTGGACTCATACACCAGGTTGGGTGTATCAGTCCTAGATTATGGTTTCAAGGTGGAAATAGGAGTTTGGCAGTGGTGAGTTTGAATCTCTTGAAATTTGGAAAACTGACTATACTAGGACTCATACGCCACAAGTGTCGTATCATTCCCATTTTTCTTTTTTGAAGAGTCAAGATCTAAATCTGTTCTCCCATTTCTGCTCTTCTTTCCACACTTCGTTTTTGGGTCTGAAATTCTAAATTAAGACTTGTAGGTGACTTTCCATGAAGATAGCAACTTTGTGACAACTTGAAAACTTTCCTTCATCTTACAACTCAATCCTCAAATAATCTTCAAGCTTCAAGACACCTAGATCTACAATCACACATGTAGAGAGAGAAAAAAACTTATGTATTGTTAGGAAATAGGGGTTTTCCTTGGTCAAACCCCATTTAGGTAATTAAACCTTATGATGAAACAATAAAATATGAACATGAAACATGAATAATGATACCTTGAACATGGTATCTTGTAATGTAAATATGGAATCTAAAATGAAGTGTCCATGAAGAATATAGATCTTGATCTTGAATTAGATATGGTAAAGTGCTTGGATCTTAAAAGCTACATCACAACACTAGCTCAACAACATGCTTGATGCTTGATGACCTTGACATGATAATGGGTCTTGAATTGTTGCAACAAATGATGGATAAATCTACCCTTCAATGCTTTAAAGATGCTCTTGAATGTCCTTGAATATTCTTGTGAATTCTTGTAATCACAAACTTGCTATTAGGAATGCTCTCTTGAAAGTCTTAGGTGAAAATGAGAAAAATAACCTTGTATTTATACCTTTTTTATTCTAAATTTCTTGAAATTACACACTACAACCTAACATTAGATCTAGGAAGACACTCCAAGATAGGTCTTGATTAGAGTGGGACTCATACACCCAAGGTCGCATATGAGCCCCAATGGCTCAAAACTAGGGCATACTCTCCAAGATAGGTCCCATTTAAGGTGAAAATCAAAATTAGGTCCCAAGATCTAGGTAGGACTCATGTGCCCAAGGTGGCATATGAGTCTCAAACTAATAAATCTAGGACACATGATCCAAGACATTGAATTATGATTGGTCATTTGATAAGTGTCGATATTATCTCCAAAAAAATGTATTTAATAAGGCTTGTGGATGAAAAATAAGACCAAATAAAGCATAAAAAAGCATAATTAATTAATAAAAACCCTAGATTAGTGTGAAAGTGTAAAGGTACACTTTACAATGCCCTAAATAAGGCACAACTTGGTTCATTTAGCTTACAAGGGCCCAAGACCTAATTTGAATGTTTTAAACATATTACAACACTAAATCAAGGAAACATTAAGCTCAATTTAATAGGGAGGGCCCAAACAAGTGTGAAAATGTAGAGGGATACATTTTTCATCACTACATTTAGCCCCCACTTTAGTGAGAGGAAGAAATTTCTTCAAACTCACACTGAAGTAAACATTCAAGAGGGGTGCATGTGTACCAATGTGGATGGTCTAGGATGAAAAATATCACAAGGTTGGTAAAGCCCCCAGGATCCAAGACCCTACATCAAACCAACATTAGCATAAAGGGACACACACAAGGTGTATAATATGTAGAAAAAACAAGATACACAAATATGCAATGTCAAATACATAAAGATGAAATAAAAAGAAAGAAAAGGGTGGATCAAGCTTTGACCATTTTTCCCACATGTTATGGATCAGATCTAAGTTGTTTTTCTAAAGATGCACGCTCACTTTGAGGCAATGAAACTTTAGGTTGTCTACTGGGTGAGTATCCAAAAAGGGTGTCTTACAAGTGGAGCATGTTGTCCACTATGTAAACCAAATGCATGCTCTCAAGGGCTATTGGAACCTCAGGCTATCCACTAGGTGAGCCTCTAGAGAGGTGAGACACATATACACGTGGATGTTATGCACCCACACACACGAGCAAGTGGCTATAGGAAAGTTACACCTAAGTTTAGCTCCCATACATACAATCATACCAAAGCCATACCTCCTGATAACTTTGATAAGGTGCCACACAAAAATGAACTTCAAGCTTCATGAGGCAAGAAAAGCTTAGTATTTTTAAAACTCATGAACAAACAAGATGGCTCCACAGGCAAGAAAAGTGTGTTATGCAAGGTGACCATATACATTTGGTTATTGTAAATGCAAAACAGTGTAAGGTATGTTCAAAGGTATTTTTCTTAGTTCATGTAAGGTCTCTTCTTTGGTAAAATTATGCCTAATGTCTCCAAGAGAGAACAAGTCAAAGAAATATCATGCTCTCATAGGAAATCAAACACAATGATACCACCAAGAAAAGGATGCATCACAAGAATAAATAAAACCACACAGTCAAACATGAGTGTCAATGTATGCCCCCACTTTAAAGTGGTTGCTATGCCATCACTGTGAGAAATTTCTTTAAAGTAGAAGAAGACACGAGAACTTATTTGGAAATCCCTATTTCAAGTCATATGTTTCCAAATAAAGCTATGTCATGAATAAGTATGTCACATGCGAATCAACTTAAGGCATGTTGTCCACATCCCAAGCTTGCTCCTATATATATATATATATGGAAGGTGGTCAAATAGCCAAAAGATATAATGGCAAGTGTCATAGAAGGGTAAGGATTCCTAACCCCTTTCCCCCACTTAGTGCAAGACAAGGATGAGTCAAAATGTATCAATTAGAGGAACTAGGTGCGTCAACACAAGGAAGAGCACCACAATCCTTAAGATGTTGAATTTCATCACTTAAAGCCTTGCATTCATTAGTATAATGACCATGAACTCTATGATATGCACAAAATGAACTCTTGTAGAAAAATTTATTTCGTGTTCTTGGAAGGAGAGATATCAAATGATCTTGGAGGAGTCTCAACAAGATACCATATTGATCAATGGTAGAAGATGTTCCTTTATTTTGCGACAAAGATATCTCTTGCTTAGTATTAGGTATCATATTTACACAAGACTCTTTAGATTATGAGATTTTGTACTCTCCTATACAAGAGGGTTTAAAATCTATCAATTTTGAATCATTAGTGTTTTGCATGATAACATTGATTGTAAGCAAAGATTTCTTTGTTTCTTTCATTTCTTGCAAAGGATAATAATCAAGACCACTATTGTCTACAAGTTCATGAGGCACTAATGTTAAAGTTGGCGTAGAGGAATATTTTGTAAGAGTGTTAATATTGAGTGAAGGCTTGTTTGTTTCATTTGAGGGACAATAACCAAGACCATTATTCATTCCTTGTGTGTTAGGCTCGATAGGGACACAGATACCTTGTTCTCTAGCACCACACCCTTTTCCAATATATCCAAGTTGTTTCATAATTTCATAACCTTTTCCATAAATATTTTTCATTGCTTTTGGATTCGGTGGTTGTTCATAATTAGCTTCATCAAAGTTTGTTGTATAAATTGTTTCTTATTTTAAAGTGGTTGAGGTGGATACTTTTGAAGGGTCTTCTGAATTTTGTGTTGAAATTGTCGCTTTTTCTTTTCCCTTTTTAGAATTTTTGTTTATAATCGTGTATCCTCCCATGAATGATGTGAAATATAAGGAACCCCAATCATCTTCTAATAAATTTGCAGCTTCCTTAATATGTTTTTCTTTGTCTTTCTGTTGCATAGGTTCCACTTGTGTAGTTGGTGTTAATGTTTCCAAAGGATTCTCCTTGCCTTTCTCATTGTTTAAACAACTATTTGGTTCAGAGTTGGCTCTGATTGTATATACTTTGTTGTTGTAGAAATATTTCATGATATGATGAAGGGTAGAAGGCACTACATGCATCTCATGAATCCATGGTCTTCCTAAAATGAGATTGTATGAAATATCATGAGGCATAGTGTGAATAGGAGTTTGTAATGTGGCCTTTCCAACTGTAATAGGCAATGTAATCACTCCAAGTAGTTGTTTTCCTACAATGTCAAACCCTCGAATTGATAGGGAATCAGGTTGAATTTTTGTTTTATCCACACCAAGTCTACCCAAAAGGGTTACACTACATACATTAAGGGTCGGGCCATTATCAACAAGGGTTATTTTTATTCCCAAACTATTATAGATAACTATTATCATGAAAGCATCATTTTTGTTTTGCACTTCCAAAGGAGCGAGCTCACTTTGGTGGAAAATAATGTCAACTTTTATTTTTTGAATCATGGATGCTATGTCACTTGGTTGCACATTAGGAGGGGTAGGAACTTGTTGTAAGGAACTTTGAATCATGTTATGATAATGATGGGATGCTTGAATAAGGTCCCATAATGATATCTTAGCAAGAGTGTTCTTAAGTTGTTCAACAAGATTGAATACTCCTTTCCACTTTGCAAAGGAAAATGAGGAGCACTAGAAAAGATAGGGTTAGGCAATGGGAGGGATGTTGGGATTGTTTTTCTTAGTTGTAGATTGTTTCTAGTGTTATTTATATGAGCAACGGTATTATAACTTGGCTACTGCAAAACATTATTATTAGGTGGGTAAAGGATAAGTTCAGTTTTGTTTTGAATTTGAGTTTTTTGCGAAGGTGGGTAAAGGATGAGTTGAGGTTGAACAATATTAACTTTCGGTAGTGAAGGTGAGTCTAATATTACTTCATCATCTTCATCTAAGGAAACAATATCCCTATTTTCAATGTTATCATTTTCTTGCACCATGATATCCTCCCTAGGAGGAGAGTTTTAGGATAACTACAAGCTATATGTTCATGACATTCAAAGGCTAGTTCTTCTAAAATGACTTCATCGCAAGTAAGGGAGTTATCAATGGTTGGATTGTCTTCTTTATCAGTAATGTTTTCCCTAGGGGAAGAGAGGAAACTAAGATTCTTGTCACTCTTATTGCTTTGATCTTCTAACATCAATGTATCTTCTTTACCAATAGTAGAGATATTGGGAGAAGGTCCAATTTGATTGTTATGATTGTCCATTATTTCTTCCTTATTTTCTAAGGTCACATTTTCTTGTGCCCTAATATCTACCCTAGTAGGAGAGCTTTTAGGAGAGGAGAAAACAAGAGGTTCATCACATTCCTTGGTTAGATTTTGTAAAGTAGCTTCATCACAAGTATGGGAGGAAACAAGAGAAGGAAAACTATGATTTGCATGCTTACCAAATAGATCTTTCCAAATGGTAGGAGCATTAGGGAAGGAAGGAACAAGATTCTCATGACTCTCCATAGGGGTATCTTCTAACACCAAATTATTTTCTTCACATCGAGGAAGGATATTAGGAGAAGGAAAATTTTGATTGTCATGGTTATCTATGATTTCATCCTCTTTTACTAAAACATTCTCACAAGGGATGAATTGAGACTAGGCAAGGTGATGTTTAGAAATGTGTCTATGATCTCATCTTCTTGTGTCATAATATCTTCCCAAGATGGAGGAGGAGAGATACAATCAAGACTTTCATGATTCTCAATTATTGTATCTTCTTTCACCAAGATACCTTCGACAAGTTAGTAAGAGAGGTATCAAGAGAAGGAAAATTATGGTTTTCATGATTGTCTATGCTTGTATCATATCATCCTCACCAATGGGAGAGATAATAGGGTTTGATATGGGCAATGTAATATTAAGGATTGTGTCAATGGTTTGATCTGCTTGCTCTAAGATGTTCTCATAACTATGAAAGATAGTAGAAGGATTACTAACATGTTTCTTAATGACCTCATTGTTGTACTCTAAATTGAACTCATAAGAGGGGATGTTGTACTTATGCAATCTATTTTAAACCATATCAAAACCACATCTCTTGAAAGGAAACATGCTATCCTAAAAAGTAAGCTATCTAAAGTATGCAATGCTTTAAGTAAGGTGCAATGCAATGACCTAAAGTGAAACGTGTAAATGTAATTTTCAGATTCGAAACAAGGTAATTTGTTGATGACACTATGAAACAATCTAAAAATGAAAGGTTGCACATGTACATTTCAAATTAAGCAATGCCATTTTGGAACCAAATTAAGCTAGATCTTATAAAATGCATGTAACAGAAACTCAACCAACAGAAACAAATAACTAATGACAGTAAAAAGAAGTACAAAAACAAGGTTTTCAATGTTGTAAAAGGTAGTTTCAAGTCTAATATGAGACTAATTCTCCTAGAGGGGCGTATGATTTCCAATCATGGTTTTTCAAGGGGTCAAATGCTAGAAAATGCATGACACAGAAATCCTAAAAAGTAGGTAAAAAAACCTATACTGGGACTAAATCACCCAAAGGGGTGTATAAGTCCCAAATTAGGGTTTTTGCACCAATTTCAGCAAGTTTTGAGTTGTTTCTAAGGTTTCTAGCTTGTATGATGTATGGATTGTTTACAATTGTATAATTTCAGTGAAATTTAATGATCTAAGATGCAAAAATGCAACCTATATGCACTTTCACTAATGCAAGATTTAGAAACCCTAGATGCTAATTAATTAATGCAACTTCAATGCAAGCTAGATCTAGGATTATGATGCACTCCAAATTAGAAATGAGGTGTCCTAAAGGGTAGGTTCACCAAAATGATTTGTCAAAAAATTTATCTCTATGTTTGGGAGATAGATCAACACTTTTCTCCAAATTTCATTCAAGGAAATTCTAGAGATAATCAAAGGATGTAAAGGGGAAAGAGATATGCAATAGGGATGTCCTAGGGTATGATTAAAGACTAAAAAGGGATTCACCACCAAGTTAGGGCTTGGAAATACTAGTAACATGCAAAACCTAATGATAAAACCCAATGGTGTGCAATACTTAAACTTAAATGATCTAGAAATGAATTGAAATTAGAATAGTAAACTAGAAAAGTACAGAGGTGCACATAGGAAGTTGAATGTGCTTGGAATGAGGCCTAAAATCTTGAAAATGCTAACTTTAATGCTCACTAGGACTCATACACCAAGCTAGGTATATCAATCCCAGATTAGGGTTTCTAAGTGGAAACAGGAGTTTGGAAGTGGTGAGTCTGAATCTCCTAAAATCTAGAAAAATCATTGTATTGGGACTCATACGCCACAAGTGGCATATCAATCTCATTTTTCTTTTTCGGAGAGTCAAGATCATAATTTTTTCTCCTATCTCTGCTCTTCCTTCCACACTTCGTTTCTAGGTCTGAAACTTTGAATTATGACCTATAGGTGACTTTCCGTGAAGATAGAAACTATGTGACAACTTAACAACTTTCCTTAATCTTGCAACTCAATCCTCAAAGAATCTTTAAGCTGCAAGACACCTAGATCTGTAATCACACATGTAGAGAGAGAGAGAGAGAGAGAAACTTGTGAATTGTTGGGTAGTTGCAAGAAGTTGGGTCCACAAAATGTTCAAAAAGTGGAAATGTTTTTCCTGATTTTTAGAATTTGTCATAGTTGGACTTAAAATTTGAAGCACTTACACATTGAATCTTAAAAAAATTCAATAATATGAAATTTAGTATTTTGAGTCTAGTTTTCAAATATAAAATTTATTTTAATACCCAAATGATACCAAATAATTTTTAATATGCATGTATACAAACCACTTTTTAAAAGTCACTTTGTTAAGACCATACCATGTGCATGTACAAACACCATAATTTGACATAAATAAAAGTTTTTTTTTTATTCCTTTTGGGGAAAGTTGTATATTATAATGAAAAATGATAAGGATTTTTTTTTATAATTTTTTTCATAATACTTTTTTATTTCTAAATTTTTTATTGGCCCTAATTTCTGGTTTTTAAAACCCTTGTGTACGGACACCATAACTTGACCCAAACTTATCATTTTTTGAATTTTATTTTTTTTCTTTGTGTAAAGAATTGTTTATAAATTGATGCTATATAATTTTTTTAACAAGAAGATTAACAAATTAAAAGTTATTAAAAAAATACTAAAAAATTAAATTTTGAGTTTATGGACCTATTTCCTCATAATTTAATTAAAAAATAGAAAAAATAATCAAATAATAAAAAAATGCATATTTGAAAACTAGAAATTGTCATATATAATGGGTTTTAATTTCATAAAACAATTTAAAAAAAAAAACTCATTAGCTATATTGCCAAAGTTAGTTTTTCCTCTTGAAATTACCAAGACCTTGTACATGCAGGTCTAAGCCTAAGTGTTGGGTTACCATTCCTTTTCTAAGCCTAATTACAAATGAAAAACATATCTTATGAGTTTCAAACCTTTTGGAACAAGTACCCACTTCAAAATGGGTACCTATTCTAAAAAATGAATGGGTATTTGTTTTAAAGTTGAAAAATGACGCTTCCCCTTAATGTGCACCCAACTTCTTGCACTTACCCTATTAGGAAATAGGGGTTTTCCTTGGTCAAACCCATTTAGTTAATTAAACCTTATGATGAAACAATAAAACATGAGCATGAAACATGAAACATGAACAATGATACCTTGAATGATGTCTTGTAATGTAAATCCTCAATCTAGCATGAAGTGGCCATGAAGAATGTAGA
>VDFB02105785.1:237107753-237268426 GCA_007258455.2 Sequoia sempervirens
TTGATCCCTTTAAGAAATTTGTCATATTGGGACCCCTTAAGAAATCGATTTATGATTTAAGGTGATAGGATGGCTTAAGGGGATCTAGATGTCTAGTGAGGTCCAAATTTAATCATACTATAGCCTCGTTGGATCCATCTAGCTCTGGGTCAAAAGTGTTTACCCCTCTAATAAAAAAAAGTTAACATGATTCTAAAAAAGAATCAATCTATACATATCACAAAAATAACAATAATCTTAAATGTAACCCATACTCTAACAATAATAGAATGCTAAATGATCCCCACCCCTAACCATATCCCAATTGAATTGCAAACCTAATTGAAACTTAATTAAATTATAACCTTTACTAGGTAATCTTAAATGTATTCCTATATTATATTATATTTAAATTAATTTATATTTGTATTATAATTATATTAATATTTATTATATATTCCTAATTGTAACCTAACTATTTTACTACAAACCCACTGGAATCTTAAGCCTAATCTGCCACATTAAAACCCCAAGTAAATTTTTGTAAATATCACTCATCCTTTTAATTGTAATCTTATATTATATTTTATGATATTAAATATTTATATTATTTAATATATTATATTAAATATAATATATTAAATAATATAAATATTTAATTATATTTCTTTTATATGAATCATCCTCCTAGATCTCTCAATTGTAATAATAGCATGTAGTTCCTCCAAACTATCATGATGTACTTCCTCCCTTTCCCATGTAATAGGTGTACCTTGTAGGTGTTAAATGGTTCCATCTTGGTCTCCCTATTGATGCATTTCTATCCTTCCACATAAATCTATATAGTATCAAAATATAGGTAATTTTATGGTTTAAATTGAATCTCTCTTAATTGTTAAAGAATCCATTATGATTGAGGATGGGTGGATTATTATCTAGGATCACATCTTAAAAATCCTATAGAGGTCATGTGGTATGTTTTTCTTAATACATATATTCCCATACAAACCTCTTTCCATTTATTATCAACTCTATATGATAGACACCTTCCTAGATTTAAATTCTATAATGATATATATAAATTCCAAGTGTTTCCAATTGGAATTGCTATAATTATGTCTTTATGGTATCTCAGATATCCAAAATAGTTTCTTCATAATCTACTAAATATATCCACTTACATCAACCTACATAATTTTAGGTATGTCCAATGAAAGATTAGGGTCTAGGGTTCATAAATTTCAAATGCTTTAGTGTTATGGGTTTAGATTTTATAGTTTAGGGTCTAGGTTTAGCAAACTTAGGGTGAAGTTTGGGTGGGTCCTTGGTATAATTTAGACTTGCAAGTTAGTGTCAATTGAATCGATTGTACGTGTTTAGATTTTATGAATTTGTTAACTAAATTTGCAAACAAACATCAAGATAAACTTTATGAATTTTAACCATTCTTTAACATATTGATTTCTAATCTAATTATAATTTAAAATTGAAACTAAAGTTTAATATATATCATTTTTCCATACAAAGCAAATAAAATTTAAAACATTTAAGCAATGAGAATGATTTTTTTTGAGCTCGAAATTACCTAGTTTTCAAAATCAAAATGATTTGTTCGATTCCAATTTAGGGTTTTAACAAATTTTTTTGTTCCAATTCAATTTAGGGTTTCATTTTAAACAATTAGGGTTTTTAATGAAATTTTTTCGTTCAATTCAAACTAGGGTTTTCAAATTCAATTTTTTTCGTTTGATTTGAATTTGGTTTCAAAAAGCTCGATTTGGATTTGTAAATGCGATGTTTTTATTTCATTTCGATTTCTAGGGTTTTGAAATGCAATTTTTTTTGTTTTGTTTCAATTAGGGTTTTCAAAATCAATTTTTTTTTGGGTTTAATTGAACAATTTAAGATTTAAAAGTTAAATTTTATTTCTAAAACATAATTCAAGGTGTTTTTTTTTCATTTTTATTAAAAAACATTTAGGTTTCATTGCAAGTTTTTGCCTATTTTTACAATTATTGAATTCTACTATAACAATTAAAAAAATGATTAAAACGTGAAATAAATTAAAAAGAACATGCTAAATTAACTTATTTCTTTCAAATTTTCAATTCAAAATAAAAAAAAATGCAAAAAAATGGCGTTTAGGTGGGGTACCTGTAGCTGGTCGTGGGGTCGCTGTTGCCAACACTCGGGGTCCCATCCACAGAGCAATGAAAACTTTTTTTTTTTAAATAGCAGTATAAAACGGGATCCTGATTTATAGAACTCGGGATCCCGTTTCTTATAAATCGAGATCTCATTTCTTATAAATCGGGATCTCATTATGTTTCCATTGGTTCGGAATCCAATGGGAAACAGGATCCCGATTTTTAAAAAGCGGGATCCCATTTCGTCTCAGGCTCGGGATCCCGAACCGTAACGGGATCCCGTTTCTTCGATGTCGATTTCAATTTTTTGGTTAAGGGAAAAAACTTCCACGTTTCGTGGACTCAACTTTGTGCACTTACCCATTATCATGTATCATTTTTACTCTCCTTCAATACCTTGCTTCACTAGATTTAACTAATTTATGGGGACATATACTCTTTCTAATATTTTTAATCAATGAGATTTTAGGTAATGTATTTTACTAGACAAAGACTAGTTACTAAATGTGGACATGCAACTTGATCATATTACATTCTTATGTCACATGGAAATCTATTGTAACACCTACACCATTCTATTTTTTATTAAATTACCACATCACATTAAAATTTTGATTGCACTTCATGTCCATGGTGCCTAAATATTTATCTCACTACTACATAGTATAAATATTTACCACATTATATAAGGATTAAATGTCACATGATTGCTTGCAGAAAAATCAATTTCATGTTAACTACATAATATAGAATTTTATCACATTGCCATATCACATGTATCTTTATCAAATTATCATATTACACAAAATTTTATCAAATTACAATGTCAACTCAAAGTACTTTTGTATCAATTTTTATACAATTAAAAATTTATATCCCTTCTCTCCTATTTTTTAATTTTATCATCAATAGTTGTTCACTACCTACAATTTTGTGGTTATTTTAATTATGAGGTAGAAGCTACTCATTACATATTATTTTGTTGATTTGTAAAATTTGATGGAGTTATCATATTAAGGGGAGGATGAGAAGAGTCATTGAATCATTGTTTATAGATGATATACTGTACAAGTGTTTAAATATTTACTTTTCATGTTGATAGCTTTCATATAAATTAAAATGCATGTTCGTTTTAGATTGATAAAAATCATATTGGGGTTTAAATATATAATGGTGAAATTAACATATCCATGATAAGTAGGAGGGTTTTTTTTGTAGTGTATCACATGATGATTTTTTTATTAGGATTCAAATGCATAGTTCATGGGTTAAACTCATTGACCCATATTCCATGAGTAATGATTCACATGAACCCACCTTTCATGCATTAATGGTCCACTTAGCACTCGTAAGGCACAATACTTGCTAAAGGTTTTGTAAATGGGGTAACAAGTTAAGTGGGCTTGATCTTGAGGGAAAATTCATGGTTAAGTGTGCTTGAGTTCAAGTAGTACTAGGATGGTAAACCTCCTATCTAGTCTTGACACTTCACTTTTATGGCAATCGCTTTGGTAGTTAGTGCTAAGTGGACCATTCATTCTCATTAGAGATTATTTCACACAAATTTCTACTCATGAAATATGGTTCAACGAGTTTGACAAAAAAAACACATGCAATTGAATCTTGATAAAACATCATAATTAGCATACCCATTTCATTTCCTATTTAGGTTTGGCAATTTTAGTAAAAAGGTATTAATACAAGATGTGCTCTTATGTTGGGTTTGACTCATCAATTGATCCCTTTATGTACACATTCCATCATTATTTGCACCTACTTAACTCCTATGAGAATCACTTTTGTATTTAGTGCTAGGTGTACCATTCATGCTCATGAGAGATGGGTTCATGTGAATTGCTACTCATGAAATATTGTTCAATGAGTTTGACACAAAAAAAATGTAGTTGAATCTTGATAAAGCATCATAATTAGCATACCCATGCCATCTTCTATTTAGGTTTAGGAGTTTTGGTAAAATGTATGAATACAATGATGTGCTCTTATGCTATGTTTGACTCATCAATTGATCCCTTTATGTACACATTCCATTATTATTTGCACCTATTTCAATGCATTCACCATTTATCCATTATTATTGCACCCTCATTTCACCATTTACCCATCATTATTATACCTTCATTTCACATGTAGTTCCACACATTAGTACCCTATCTTTAAACTAACACCCTATCCCCCTAATTCATTTATGTCTTACTTAAGATCAAATTGGTTCAATTATTAGGCATGTGGGATTGAATTCAAATTCAAATCCTAGACATACCTGCCTCTTTCTACCAATCATTTTGAGTTGAATTGATACATATTTTTGTGACATGTTTTATTTTTTTGATATTTAACAACATCAATTATTAAATTAATTCATTTATTAAAATAGAGGAAAGCTATATGAAATTACAAGATAGAAATCACTATACCACACTTCAAATTTTTTTAAAAAAAATGAATTACATCTGCATATTTGTATATTGATGAATGCTAGCTGTATTCAATATTTCTCATTCTTGTTAATCTAGCCTGATCTAAAAAAAACACAATCAGATATTGAGATGACCCACCCTTTCAGGGTCTTAGATTCCTTAATGAAGTCGTCTAATGATAAAATGCAGCAAAATTCTTGTCTTGTTCTGGGAAAGTCGAAATGTATTGCGTTCAATGTATCTAACTGCCACTTGTATGCTTCAAAGTTCAGAGTTCGAAGTTCGCGGACATCCAACCTGTATTAATATATTCTTTAGTATTTATATATCTTAAATGTTGCAGGAGTGAATCTGACTTTATGTATTACGGTGAATTGGCAATTGCCTAGAATCGTGTCGGTACCCTCTCGGAAGTTTCCTTCTTTGACCTATTCTAGGTGGCATTATCCGCACAAATACCTCTCATAGCAGAAACCCCTCTTCATTCTCAAGAATTTGCTTAGTTGGTGTAGCGCTAACATGGCAGCGGGAGTCTCCAACAGCGCCAACATCACCAGCAATGAATATGAAGGGAAGGGAAGGCACTAATGCTGTTATCAAAGGTACATACAATCTGTCTTCTTAATGCCTTCTTCACTGCTTACCTTTCCAACTATGCTTTCAGTTCTGTAGACCTAACTGTGCCCGAAGAAACTAGGTTAGGTTTTTTATGGTATTAATTAGTTAAATGTGTGAGATCCAGATTTTCAATCTCCCAAGTAGTGCTTTCTTGTATAATCAGAATAAGAAGTCAAAAAGGTTACTGGGAAAAAATTCAATACAGTTAAATCTATAAATATATCAAATCTATCAGTAATAAATGAAGACCAAAATCATAACCAGAATAAATTGAAGATACCATGGTGTGCTATAACAGAATCCAATGATTAATTCTGGACTTTCCCTATGTTGAGCCAGGTTTGAGCCGCAGCTGGACTCCTCAATAGTAACCTCCCATTCTAATTATTTGAAAAAAATAAAAATAAAAAACAATTGAAAATGGTGAAGAGAACATTAGTAGTAGTAAAGAGATCCAATCACACCGATAAGAAGAAAAACTTGGATTATAACAGTAAAAGTAGCATCAATAACTAGAGATAACATTGCCTGTGGGAAGGGTTAAGTGGTAAAGTCTGAATTATAACAATAAAAGAACAGCTGGAGATAACATTGGCCTGAACTTTCTCAATATTAGCCCAGGTTCCAGTCACAGCCTGTCTCCCCAACAGTACCCTTCCAATCCTAAATAACTACCCCAGAAAACAACTACAACAAATAGTTTTTATGCATTGATCTCTGTGTTGTGTGTTTTTAAATTGTATTTAAAGCTGAAAATGATTGAGATTACATCATAGCAGCTGGGGCTATTAGCACCACAATTACCTAAAGTAGCGCAACTTTTTTGTCAAAATATTATACGGAACGGTGCACATGCACTCCATAAAAATGTTTGATGTTTTATATATTTATTTGTATTATTTTTTTGTTATTTTTAGACATATTAAATTGTAAATTTTACTGAAGAATATATAAATTATTAAATTTATTGAATGACATTTTTTAATATGATTCATTTAATTTTGAATTTCACTAAAAGTACATAGACTACATAAAGTAGCTATTCACTTTTATTTATAAATTTATTTTATTATATATAATCAAAAAATTAAATTTTAATTTTAAATTTTAATTCAAAATTTATAGTAGTCTACTCATAACTCTAAGTGATTACAGTAATCCAAACCATTATTTTAATTCTTAGAACTACTCATAACTCTAAGTGATTTTTAATTTTCTTAATGGTTAAGATAAGTGGTAGATTTTCAATTTGTCAGATACCGGTCTCCTTGTCTTTTGCATACGTCTTTCAAAATTATGAAGAAATTCAATTGCACATCAAAAATTAATCTATTGAGATGAATGGTTAAATGCAATTGAACAATGACCAAGACTTATATAATTAAAGAAATAACTATAATATAAAGTATAACAAGTTCATTTAGAATGAGAGGAAGCAATATTATAAACTTTTGTTAGATCTATAAATAGGGGAGCTTGGTTTGATAGTATATGTTATAATTTTAATATGATATAAACATATTTTTTGAATCTTATTCATTTTTTAAGACAATCCAATAATTTGTGGGGGCTCAGGGTGTAACATTTCTTTCTTACACATAGAAATCTCATAGTCTATGTAATCATTGCACAATACCCAATAAATAACCAAGATCTGTTTTGAAATGGCTTTCAAAGAACCTATTAAGCTAATGATGTATAATGATGTGGGTTATTGTCAATGAAAAGAAGACCAGTTGAATCAATTTCACACAAGCACAAATTAACTACATAACCAGTAACTAGTTGCCACACAAATACAAAAGATGTAGCTAAGTTTCCATCCATTATCTATCACAAGTGAATGCACAAATAGAAATAAAGCACATGGGAAAAGCAATGGCTTAGGTAATTTAGAATTAGGTTGACATGATTACAAGCATGAAGCTTGGTAATGCATAATAGAAAAATACAATGAAAATAGGATATGTTATTAGATCATTCTTTGCAAAATTGGATAAATATATTCAATCAAGGAGCACACATAAGGCCAAATCACAAGACATGCGAGTAAATCAAATCACCAAATACACTACAAAGATCATTAAAATTAGGTCACCTAGTTAAAATTTATATTATTTAAAATAATATTTATTTAGATTCCCTATATTTTCCAATTTATCATACATGCAAATATTAAAAAAAAGTTATATAGTTAACTTCCTCTCCCCTAACACTATACAACTCTTTATTTATAATATTCTAATTTCATTTCTACCTCTAAAGAGGACCTAGTTAACAACTACTATTTTTTTGGAGATCGGCCCTCAAAAATAACTAAACCAATCATTGAATTGTCTACATCATTATTATCACTCTTTCTATTTTTTAATTTTTTTATAGGCTTACACCCACCTTTACTTGTCCTAATTCACTAGAAACCATTCTAGCTTTTTTCATTGATTATTTTATCTTTTAAACTATTTTTGCCACTATTTTCATAAACTTTATCCTCTTTTATGATGATGTCTTCATTTCCTAACTCTACTTGATGACTATAAAAAATTAGTTACTCACACCAACTCTTCCTTTGCACTATCCTCCTTTGTTGCACACTCTCATACACTTTCAATAATACTAGACAAATAAGCTATATGAAACAAACCTCTGCTTAATCATTTTCATTTTTTCTCTAAGAGATGGTCTTCGTCTATCCTTTCATCAATTATGAGATTTTCAAGATATTTCTCTAGCTATTGCTTCTCTACTATGTTTTCTAAACTCAATGACTTTGTCAAATATGGAGCTCCATAGATCTCCATCTCTTCTATTGCTTCATCTCTAATGTGGAGTACTTCTAGAACTGTAATATCTCATACCATCTTTAGTGATAGATTGCATTCTTTTAAATTTCTCCTCTTTCATGTTAATCATCAATAACCACACAATTTTATGTTCATCTCATTAGTAATTTGAGACTAAAATTTGGAGTAATTAAATGTTGAGGTTCACACTGCTCAACATCTATTCATAAGTGCTTTAACCCCATTTACCAATAGTGAAACTAGATCATTTGGGTTATTCTACATTTATTGTCATAGATCAATGGTTAAGGGTATAATAAGAGACAAGAGTTATGCATGAATAGTCTTCAACCATTTCGCCATGGACCAATAGAAATAGAACATATCTCTTTAAAATATTACAAAGCAATTTAAAACATGAAGACATGTCTATGCTAAATGTAGATAGTGGGTCCACCAAATACACTGCCTACACTTATCTTGTGAGCCCACTAAACACATGTTATTAGATAATATAATAGGTTATGATTTAATAGGAGATAAGTGATGAAATTTGAGATCATACTTATACCATAGTCTCATATAACTATAAAAAAGAAGGGTTAGGTGAGACATCTAAATTTTTAAACAACATAGATGGTTCCATACAAATTTCAAATTAAATATGAAAGATAATTTAGAGTCTTCTTCTATTATAATGGAGTAGCTACATTTTAGATTTAAATGCATTTTAGAAATTGACATTGTAATATTAAAAAAAAAATACTAAAGTCATACACCAACTACATAATAAAAAATTTCATACATACACTTCTTTCCCTATTTTTAATATTACCCTCCAATTTTTTTCTCTACCTTTTATCTCCAAATTTTTTATTTATACTTTCATATAATTCACCTTCTATATTTAAAATAACTACTTAATCATGGGATCCATAACTCTAAGAAAACCTTTCAAAATATTGATGAATAGTATATAAAATAACCTTAACATGTTCATAAGGCCATGACATTACTACCATTTATTGTTTATTGACAGCTAATAAAGCATTGCCACATGGCTAAATTGAATAGTCGGGCAGTGAAACTGTAAACTAAATAAAAGTCATGTTATAATCACCTTGGATGGAGAGGATCCTTTAGAACTCTACTCCCTCCTTGCAAATACAAAATCTTTATTCAATCCAACTCGATGCACATCATAGATTTGTGGGTGTCTAGAGAAATAATTGTTCACTCTAGAACCAAAATAATTTATAGAACACCAACACATGAATATTTTGGGTCCATAAGGCTACTAAAAGCTTGGTCATTAAAAAAAAGGTCTATTGACTCCAAGATGTAGACACGAGCCTACCATTTGAAGATAAAAGCACATAGCAAATGTATTTGTTAAAGACATAATAAGAGAACAAAAGTATAGACCAACCTAAAAGTACAGTAAGGAACTAGTGTATGCTACAACATACTAAACATATTTTTATTGATACCAATACCAATACAAATTTAGATACATCTACAATTGATTATAGATCTATAGAGAAACTCTATAAAATTTGAGTGTTGAGATTACAGGCTCAAACATTCAATTTATAGGCTAATACATAATAAATTATTTGTTCACTGTAGCATAGAGTTAGTTGCAACATTTATGATAGAAAGGTGCGGTGTGAGCGGTGTGGGGTGACATGGACAACATGGGTGGTGTTGGACAACTAATCTATGCCATAGATAATTGATTTACTCCAACATCCCCTGCCCGCCACCCTTCCTCCCCTCGCCCCCTCCCGCCTATAAATTAGTTATACTAATTATTTTAAATATCCCGCCATAATCTAGAAAACATGGGTCTTGACCTAAGCCTTGGTAGGTACCCATTTACAATCACTAATACAATAGTAAGAATTCACAATAATTAAATTCTCTTTAAAAATTCTTCTTTGCAAATTCTTTTATCAACTTGCTTGCCAACTAATCTTCTAATCTGTAATCTTCGAATTTAATTTCTTCATTTTTGGAAAGTAATCTTTCTCATGCTACTACACTTTACTACAAGAATTTGATTCCATCATATTGCCGATTATGACAATTGATCTTGGTGTCTTCATTCACCTTCGCCTCCAATTGATCTTCAAATCACTTGAAATTTAGATGTATCCTTCTAAAAACTAATTGTAGTTTTCCATTTTGCATGATATCTTACAAGACAATATTTGTCACCCTTCTCAAACCTTTAAACTTTCTTGATTCCTTCACAACACATGAATACTTATGCTTATACAATTTTTTTAACATATCTATAATATTTTTCCAATTTGGTCCATAACTCCATCCACAATTCATTTGCATGCAACTTGTCATAGAATTTTTTTTCCCTTCTCTATTCCAACACATCTTTTTAGAATGATTTCTCAAACCACAAATACTACAAGGATGTAAATTCCAACATGTTTCTTTCCTATATCCTTCCCTATACAATGGGAACTCCACATACATTGCATTCCTTGAATTGATTTGTTTATACAACACCTATAATATCATTTGTGATTCTTTTATATCCAAGGCCTTCATACTTTGGCCTCACAATTGGCTCGATGGGCTCTTTGATTCCTTGCCCATACTTTATTAATCTTCTTCCTTCATAACGCATTTTCTTCATTATTTTCAAAACATCAAACAACTTTAATCTTTCTTCTAATTCTTTATTTTTTGTCTTAACATTCTCCAATTCTTTTTCAATTTCACATAGATAATTTGAATTACATTTTTTAATTTTCATCGCCTCTTCCTTTAAATTATTTTTTCCTTTCTTTACTTTTTTTTTCCCTATTTTTCCCATTGAAACAAATGGTTGAAATTCACCGTACTTATGCACTTGACTATGATTCTACAGCAGAAATTTACCTTCCTTCGACAAATTCGTGTCTTCACTCTTCCTTAAATTGCTCTTTTACTGAAACTATGATTGAACTGATTGGTCCTTTTTCCTTCGACAAATTCATATATCCTTCTCTACCTCTTCTGAAATGGCTAACACTTTTAACAGCTATGGCTATGTTGACTCTCATCTTTCGCCACTAGTGACATCTTACTGACCCAGCTTTGTAGCAGCTAACTGTTCTTTCGACTTCTGTGGACTTCTTTCCTCAAAATTCTATTACCTTTCTGATGATGAATGGAGGCCTCGTGCACCTTCTATTATCCTCCTCTTTGGCAATCTTCTTAAATGTGCAACACTTTTAAACAACTACAACAAGCTTTGGCAAAATTTTCAGAATATATGATAAAATGAAGAGATACCTTGCAACAATCTTAAGGGTGGCTTAAAACTCTCATGATCTCCTTGGGCTACGTTGCCTTTATCCGATCTCTTTGGCTGGTGGCTCTCAGACGTACCCTTTCAAATTCCAATGGTCAATCATGCTTTCACTTGGTTCCTCTTGGCGACGATCTCCTTGATTTGGTCATGGATATGGCGACATCACTACTCTTTTAATTTTTGGTGATTCAACAGATATGAGCACTTGAAGCTTCCTTCTAGATGGCTTGGGGTTTCTACATACCAACAATCTTTTACCATAGAGATTAACTACTTCTCTTCTTTCTCTTTGACTGTTGCGGCCGGAAGCTCCTCCAGATGTTGCGATTTATCCTTTGACTGCTAAGGCCATTCTTTTGACATCAATCTCTAGATTATCTCCAGCAATCTCTTTGACCTTCTAGATCCTTTTGCAGTGGCCTGGGAAACCCTTGCTGGACGATCTCCTTTTCTCTATAGCGATCTCTTTCAACAATCTTTTTGCATCTTCAACAACAAACTCCTCTTGGCCTGGTCGATTTCTTTATTCGCCGACTTGCCTCTTTTAGTGGTGACTCAAACAAACACAGCGATCTTACAACTTTTTTGGCATAGAAACAGTGATCTGGGTTACCTTTGATAGTTGCAAACTCCTTTGCAATTTTTGCGTCCTCTCTTGTCAACTACACTTTCGTTATGCCTGTTGATTGGTGATCTTTGAGTACAGATCGACAAATTCCCTTCTGGTGGCTACCATAGATCGGCTCCTTTCCAAATGCTACGACGTGGCAAAAGCTAGTGATCATTATATTTTTAGATGCGGCTTCTTTTATACAGCAATTTTCGTTTGCAATGAGGTGATTTGAATCTTGTGATATCCTTTTGCCTACTGCGAATCTCCCTTGGCGACGTCAGACACTTCCTTCGGGGCTGTGACTGGTTTTTTCATTTTTTTCTTTTGGAAGCAACTGATCTTCTGATAATATCTTCTGAATCTTCCCTTTCAATAGCAACTCTTTTTTTATCTTTAGATTCTTCCACAAGCACAACCGGCTCTTGCTCTCATTGGATTCTCCCTGATAAACGCTGGCTCTGATACCAATATGAAGACAAAGCACAAAGCAAATGTATTTGCTGAAGACACAATAAGATAACAAAAACAGATACCAACCTAAAAGCAGAGCAGGGAACTAATGTATGGTACAACGTACTAAACATATTTTTATTGATACCAATACAAATACAAATGCAGATGCATTTGCAATTGATTATAGATCTGTAGAGCAACAATATGAAAATCGAGTGCTGAGATTACAGGCTGAGACATTCTATTTATAGGCTAATACATAATAAATTCTTCGTTCATTATAGCATAGAGTTACATGAAACGTTTATGATACGCAGGTGCGGCCTGAGCGGCGTGGGGCGGCGTGGACAACATGGACGGTGTTGGACAGCTGGTCTATGCCGTAGATAATTAATTTATTCCAAGACTATTATATTCTGAAACAGAATAATCTTGGGTCTACTGAGGCTCAGCGGTTTCTGATAAACAACTTATCCCAGAGGGGCGGAAGTGAAACATGAACTCCACAAGCCCTTAAAATGATTCTTGATTTTAAGAGGGAAATAATTATAATATAAAAGACACTTAAAATTCAGAACTCCATAAACTCTGGAAATAAAAGACTGAACATAACAGAATGGAGTTGAAATGTTAGGACAGAATATAAGTTGCTCCTGCAATCTTTTATTATTGAATTGAACTCACGGAACTGAAAAAGATAAAACGGAGTTTTTGCTGCTGCTATGCATCTCAATAATTTCACAAAATTGCCCACGAAGGTGAATATTTATCGTTTGTAAAGAGGCGGTCAAAGCGGATAAAACAGGCAATGTAAGATAAAACTGTGACGGTGGTGAGTACAGCCAAAAAGGATAAGATATGCGTAAGTTGGCTGTTGCAGAGGATAAGGATAAGATGCTGCGGTGGATAAGACATTGCAGACAGTCCGCGTAGACGGTCAGTTTTTTAACAAGGATTTTGGGTTCCCCAGCAACAATCGTTGTTCAAATAAAAAAAAATCATTCCTTCCTTTGTTTTTTTCTTATAAACTTTTGGAAATGCTTCGGACACTCCTCAAAATCAATTATTGGCCATTCTTCGCTTCTTGAGCAGATGAATGTATTAATATAGTTAAATGAATTAATAATGCTAAAGGTCAGACAAATATACTATTCAAGTATTGCGTATTCTGGTAATTTATTATTCATAAAGTATAAATCAAAACTAAATGACTGATAATAAAAACATTATGTTGAACTATATGTTTTTTTGAAGAATAGAGGAAATACCGTATAATTTAGAGATGTTTTCAATGTAAGTGGCTTACAGATACATATGCTGAAGTCTTTGGTAACTTGACTTCACTAGCGTTTTATCCCTACATGGTGATGATCTGTGTCCAATTTATTATGTGAAGAAATGCAAGAAAAAAATCTCCGAATGGGTCAGACGGAGACCACTCGATTGAAGAAATTAAGCAGCGGGGAATGTTCTCAAGCTGGGCATTCGACCGAAGAGACAACAAATTCACGCACAGACGAGTCCTCTCAAGCCAACATACCGATCCGCAGGTGAGATGCGTTGTATTTGAACGTTGCTGCCCTTTTCCGCCAAATGAATCCAATGCTAAAACTCGCTCTTTGTTCTAATTAGCAGTGAGCACGTACAGAAGTTTTTGGGCAGAGATGTATTTCTCAGTCACAGCGGCAAACAGAAAAATTTTGTGAGGCAGCTATACAGAGACCTTACAAACCAAGGCGTGTCCTGTTTCTTTGATCAAGATCCTGAAAGCTTGCCAGTGGCGGAAAATTTTCCCTCTCATATATTTGAAGCCGCTAAGACATGCAAAGTAGCAGTTTTGCTTCTCTCTAAGGATTTCCTAGAAACAAAGTGGCCAATGCTGGAACTCTCTGCTTTCGTGGAAGCGAAAGACACAACCCGTACAAATCCCAATCTCAAAATCTTGCCCTTGTTCTTCCTGATTTCACCGGATATTCTTAAAAACATTACAGCAGACAAGGAAAAGTGGAAACAGTTGAATATTTCGGGGGCAAAGCGAGCCGAATGGCACCAAGCTTTGAATGCATTACGGCGAATTAATGGGTTGACGTTCAGTGAAGGTGGCGATGAAGTGGAGTTTAGAGATAAAATAGCGAAAGCAATCTGGCACATGCTTCCACCCTCGCAAAGGTATCACATCCCTGCTATGCAAGGAGAAGCACGAATGTGCCAGGTGAAAATACCCAACAATCTTCTTTTCTCTTTTGTTCTTGTTGTTCTGTCACACGCATATATGGAAACCCTATTGTCTCAATTGTTTTTATTGGTTTCAGGAGGATGCGGATTTTTTCAGCAGTGTTCATCCCAACGAAAAGGGAGTCCGTATTGCAGGCTTGTATGGAATAGCGGGTCACGGGAAAACTACACTTGGCAAGGCTTTCTGCAACCTCAAATTGGGGGATTTTGAAGGTAGAGTATGCCATCTGGAATTTTCTAGATGCGATTCATTCGAAAAAATAAAACTTGCCCTGCAGTACCTCACTCACTGCCCTCAATCACATCTCCAAACACTGAAAGACCAAGACCAGGTGAGCAATTTCATAGGTTTTAATTTTGTTTACATGATATTCTTTCTTTCCATGTAAGATTCTGTAGAAGTGTTTTAAGTATTCTGCATTTTGTAATATAACTTACAGGCACAAGTTGAGTTTAATAAAAGAGTGAAGGGCCAAAGGGTATTCATGGTTCTCGACAATATCACAGAAGAAAGTATATACGAAGTGAAAGATTATATTTGGGCAGACTTGGGCAAAGACAGCTGCATCCTTTTGAGCGCACGGAGCGTAGATGTTCTAGTAAAGCATTTCAAAATTGACTCAGAGTCATGCATGCACGTCCCAAGCCTTGAAGAGGACGACGCCATAGCCATCTTGTTAGAGAGAACATCTCCAGGCGAGTCAACGAGGGGGTCAGAGGACAGAAGTCTTGCTTTGAAGTGTGCAAACAGATGCTCGTTCAATTGTGACATTGCTAGGAGAGGTCGAACATTTCATCCGTTAGCCTTGAAAGCTTTTGGTGGTCACCTCTTCAGTAAATACGGTTCGAATTTGGCAAAATGGGTTGCTGAGATAGATGGCTTAGTAGACCGATCCGGTTATGGTTTGGATGACGTGTTCGCTGTTCTGTATAAAGCTTTTGACGACATGGAACCCAAATATCGCACCATATTCATGCTTCTCACTGTATATATGCTGCCCAATATGTCTCCTCAGAAAGTTACTCAGTGGCTTGCAATAAATTGCAATGAAGAAGTCAAATATATTGAGAAAGCAGTGAGTTGAATATTTTTCTTACACTTGTTTACTTTGTGATTGAGTTTTTAATATTTGAAAAACCCTTTGGACGCTTAATTTACTGTTCGTGCGATCAGGTTAAGGATCTCAAGAAGAAGGCTTTTATTGAAAAATTTGAAACTGAAATCCGCATACATGACCTTTATATCGAGTTCGCTCAGAGCAAAGCAAAAAGGATGGGGAGATGGCTTTGGTGGAAGGGCGACGACCTTAGTACACGTGGGTTAATTTCACAAGACAGTGCAGGGTTCGAATTGGCTAAATTGGAGCAATGCATGCATCGAAGTCCGTCCCAGATCGCTCCTTGGCACCTTCAAAATCTATTGGTGCTTCAGCTCCTAGGTATGCAGAATATGAGGAAGCTTGACTTGGGCGGGATGGATTGTCTCAGAAGTATCACATTACACAATTGTAAAACACTGGAAGCACTTGACGGAATGAAAAAATTGCCATACCTGGCGTGGCTTCAAATAAGGGAGGTAAACTCAATGCTTAAAGTTCCCGAGTTAAGCAGCCTCGTTGCGTTACAATATCTTGAGATCGACATCGCAGGCAGCCACACGCTAATCAACTGGGAGATCTTACTCCTTGTTTGTTTCTCAGAGAGATTATTGTTCGCTATCCTTCTCTGTCAGAGTTCCCCAGGATAAACGGTTTACCGTATTTAGAGAAAGTGGAGTTTAGTGTGACTGATAAAGTGAGGGACCCCCTCGACTGTAGAGAATGCGTGGAGCTTCAAAGTATTGTCCTCAACTTTTGCGGCCAGATGGCTGCGTCACCGCTCCTAACCGGATGTAAGAAACTGTCAACAATTGTCTTGTGGGGATGTCCGACAGTGACGGAATTTCCAGATATAGATGTGCCAAGTGCATTAAAGACACTAGAGTTGTCCATTTCATCGGAAGCTGCTTCGGCTCCCAAAAATTTAGAGTGTTGTTGCGGACTGACAAATCTTCAACTATGGAATATGTGGAAACTAAAGGAGCTTCCGAGTTTCAGATGTTTATCAAATTTGACGGTGCTTAAACTTGGTAAGTGTGGTATAAGGGAGCCACCTGATCTTACTTCATGTGTCATGTTGGAGGCTGTTCACTTCTTCACACTTCCAAATTTGGAAAGATTTCCCAACTTCTCATTACTGAGGAAGTTGAAGAAATTGAGTTTATATAATTGCAGGAGGGTTCAAGATCCTCCAGATATCACTGACTGCCATCAATTACAATTTTTTCATCTAGCCTACAACGACAATATTAAAGGACTTCCAAACATGGTGGAGACCCCACAATTAGAGGAAATAAAAGTGAGCTGGCATTCTGAAGAGGAGGTCACTTATGAGGGAATTGATCCTGACAGTTGTGAAGCCTATGGTGATCTTGAATCTTGTCTGACGCTCTTTAAAGACCATATCTTCACGGACTGTAGTGAAACAGTATTTCCAGAAGATTTGAAAGAGTGGCAGTGGCTTAAGGACAAGGAAATTCTAGTGAAACGGTATTTCCGTGGAGTGAAGCTCTATTACTCTCTCACAGCTCCCTATGAATTGTACAAAGGAATCCGGAATCGGGGAGAATCGACGACAGAAGCAGCGCTCCCAATTACTCTATCACAGCTCCCTATTAATCTACCGCAGCGCCAGTCTCTGACTCTCCGAATGAAAGGTGATAGAGTTGTCCCTTTCTTTAAACAAGAGATGGTAGGTTATTTGGGGAGTTGGACAGAAACAGTGCAAAATTATTTGGGATGGCAAACCTGCTCAGGTAAGATCTTAATGCCGGCTTTATATTATTTATAAATGGTGCCTATATAGTACTCAATTACACTTTATATAGTCTTATTTTCTTTTTTGTATTAAGTAGAATATGAGCAGAAAATACAGATCACAACATCTGAATGTTCATCTGAGTATTAGATGAAATGTATCCCCCCTTACAATATATTCCCAATTCCTCCTAGTACATCATATCAAAATAAGCCCACCAGTATCTAAACCAACCCTAAGCTACCCCACTGCATAATATCAGTAATAGCCTCAATTGGATGAGGTCAAAAGAGTGGAACCCATCAGCTAGCGTATAACAATGTGCCATTAGTTACATCAGAGTATCAATAAAAGCATTTACAGATATAAACCATTGTGCAATTATATATACATCTAATGCAGATCAAAAAGGATATACACAAGGCAATTTTTCGTCCTCTAAGTGTTCTAGGCTGCCCCTTGACCACCACTCAAGACTACCAGTGCCTCTGCAGTAGGTATTTCCTCCTCTAAAGGTCACCCTATTTGTCCCACCTTATCAACTTTCTTGTTTTGACCCTTTGCTAGATCCTGTCAAAATGCATGAAGAGCTCTCATGAATACATCTACACCTGGGTATCCCTCTAGCCACATATGTCCATATCACGCCTCCATGATATCTATTGTGACCTACCTATTCTTCAAGTAGTTCCAAAACTTGTCTTTTGAGAGAGTCGTCGTAATGTAGACCTGCATAGCAATATTGTAAGACATGAGTCTTCTATAAGACTCAATAAGCATCATCTTCCTTCCTTGAAATATATCTTCATTCCTTGCTTTCCAGATGAGCCACAAAATGTTAGATGAAAGGATGAGCCAGAATAAATCAGCAGTTTTCCCCTTCTTTATGTTGTGATTAAATAAAATTTTCTCAGGGAGAGGTTGTTCATTATTTCCCTAGATATATTGTTCGTTACAGAAAATTTTCCATATCTCTTTAGAAAAAGTACATTCAAAGAAAATGTGGTTAATTGTTTCTAGTGTTCTACATATGTTGCACACATCAATATCCTCTATGTTGCTTTTAAATGAGAGTTTTTTTTATAATAAGAAGCCATCTGAAGCATTATTTTTTTGCTTCAATTTGTTTAGACCAATTATTTTGGAAGACCTTCTGTCATTGGTTCTTATTCCACTGTATTTTCCAAATTTGGTTCAAGTGTCCTGTCATATCAGTATGGTCTATTAACATAGTGTACATTTCCTTAACTTTTGATTTCCTTATGTTATTGCCATTTTTCCATTGAAAATATTTAAATTGAGCAGTATCATTCTTAATTACCACAATAAATTTTAACCGATTGCAAGCCTCCCTAAGGATTGTATAGGTCCTCCAATTAGAAAGGTGTATACTGAATTCATAGTTCAAATCATTCCAGTCCTCAACTTTCCATCTTTCAGTATGTTACTAAAGCACCTAATACCTTTATGAGCCCATCCTTTGGCAAAGCAGCCTTGGATTAAAACCAAAGGTTTCCCTTTATGTTTTAGGTTCCACCAAATAGACCTGTAAGCTTGTACGATCCCATAATCCCCCTTGGTGAAGTGGTGATTATCTAGATATTTTCTCATCACTTCCCAGGCTTTCCAGATTGTTTTGAACACATTGGATCCTACAGGTAACATAGCCTCCTCACTACTAAGGATATCATTGAGTGGCAAAGATCTCCAATATTTTGCCTATTTGGGAATAGCATTGAGCATGTTTTGCCTAACCAAAACTTTCCAGGGTTCTCCCCTTCCAAAGCCCCTATCACCCACTTTGTAGCCAAGGCAATGCCTTGTAGCATTAAGTCTTTTAAGCCTAGTCCTCGTTTGGATTTTTCAATGGTACACCATTCCCATTTCACCGCATAATTATTTCTCTTCCCTTTTCCATCAAACCATAAGAAGGCTCTTAATCTTTTTTGGATTTCATTGATTTGGTAGGAGTTAAAGAACCAAACAAATGCAAAGTATATGTTGTAAGAAGAGAGTATCTTCTAACAAACCTAGATTCAACTAGCCAGAGAGAAATTGTCAATTCCACTTGGAAATTTTCCTTTCAATTTTGTCTCTAATCCAATGCCACATCTCCTTTGAATTTGGTTCCATAGTAAAGGGGATCCTAAGATACCTTACCAATTTATGAGGGCCACCCTATTGGAGCTCAAACTTGCTAACCCAATCAAGAGGTTTGTCCTTCCAACCCAAAAGGCAAGATTTTGAGGGGGCAATTTTTACCTCAAAGGCTAAGTAGAAGATATATAGTTTCCCCATTAGATTTGCAAAGCTTTCCTCCTCCAGGATTAGCAAACTAGAGGTTAAGGATTTCATTTTCATCAGGTAGACTAATTCCTCTTATCCTTGGGACTAATGCATTTTCCCTCAGAACATAATGTAGAGAATTTGATGCTATAACAAATAGTGTTGGGGCAAGTGGAAAACCTTGCCTTATAGACCTCTCAAGAGAGATCTCTTGAGTAAGGGGGTATGTGCAGGATCATCATGGAAAAAACAGGCCCTTAAGTGGCAAAAAATTCAAAAAAATTAGTATTAGACAGCTTGACGTAAAAATTTGAATAAGTTATCTATAAATTATTTCAAAAATATGTAAGAATAGAATCTGTAGAAAATTGAATGTAGTTTCTAAACTACTAGGTTTATTTAAAAATAAATAAAATCTATTTGGTGAAAATTTGAAATTTCAATGCAGTGGTACTTAATTTCAGGAAAAAATAAGAAGTAGGTGTCTATCTAACTACCCTAACCATAATAAAATGATAATATTTTATATATCAGTAGAGGACTCATGTCTAGATGTGATACATATTTTTTTGTAATTTTTTTCTAAGTAAATAATTAATTATGAATTTTTTATTACAACTTTTAAAAAATATAAAAACTCATATGTCTAACCACCTTAACTTGGTCAAAACTTCATGAAATTTAATTTTTCTTTTTTTAATCCTATATTATGTGAAGTATAGAATGTGACGCATGTTTTGGATTCAAAAAATGTGATACCGTTTGAAAGTTATAGATGTTTTTCATTCAGCCTATTGATCAGGACTTTAGTTGTAATTATAATAGAAAATAAATAATAATTATTTATTAAATCGAAATTAAAGTATAATTTATATTGGTGGAAAGCTGAGAATCTCCTCTAAAAACCCTTTTTGTTTCATCAATTTTAGGTAAAAAAAAAGTCATTAGCCACATACCCAATAAATACCCATAATATTGCCACTTTTTGGCCCATCATGATCCTGCACATACCCAAGGACACCATTGACCTCAACTTGAGCAATTGCATCCTGAAAGAGTGTTTTGACCATTTGACAAAAGCAATTAGGGAAGCCAAAATCTTTCAACATAAGGAGCAAAAAACCCCACTCAATCCTATTGTAAGCCTTCTCAAAATCCAAAAGCAACATTGTTGCATTATTATTTGTTAGCTTTGCCCAGTTCATTGCTTCCCAACTAGTGATCAAGTTTTGAAGAATGTACCTTCCCTTTATAAAACCTATATATGTGGAATTTATGATAGAAGAAAGGATTAGGGCACCCTATCAACCAAAATCTTGGCCAAAATCTTATAAGAAACATTGAGCAAAGTGATGGGCCTCCAATTTTTGACTAAATATCTATCACCCTCTTTTGGGATTAGTTTGATTATCACTTTATTGATCTTATTGCCAAGAGTACCTTTTTTAGAGGCTCCCTTGTACACCAGAAGAAGATCTTCACACACCCACCTCCAAGAATGTCTTGTAGAATTTGATAGGGAGTGCATCTGCCCCTAGAGACTTTTCATCTTTAAGAGAGAGGATGGCCTTTTTAATCTCTTCCTGTGATATCTCTTTCCCTAAATCCCCTGCCATTTCAACGTTGATCTTCTTTGGAATAATTCTTTGAATATGTTCTCTTGCTCGCATATTAGCCTCCAATTTCCCTTCTGAGGAGAAAAGGCCTTTATAGAACTAGAAAAATTGGTCCCTTATCTCCTCTTGGTTGACCATAGAGGTGCCATCCATAGAGATTTGATCAATCTATTCCCTAGCCTGCTTCTCCTTAATATATCTGAAGAAAAATTTTGTGCCTTTATCAACATTCTCTAACCAGTTCATCTTAGCTCTTACCCTTAGACCTTGAACCTTGTGGTTTTGGAGCCTCCTTAGCAAGTATTTGGCCATAACCAATCTACTTGTGAGGGTTTCACCCATAGAATTAGATTGTAGGTTAGTCTCAGCTTGGATAAGCTTATCTTGGAGGAGAACCTCCCTCCTTCTGTTGTCTTTGGCCCTCTTTTTCCCAATTTTATGGAATAGAATTTTCCAGCCCTTTATGTTCATTGACCATCTATCAATGGGGGAAAGAGTCTTGTACATCCACTTTTTGATCTGTCTAAGATACAATATGGCACTTCTACAATCATTATCCTTCAGGAGGTTGGTGTTGAGGCAAAAGCCATTACTGCTACCTACAGGTTTTGGAACCCCATCTTTTAAGTAGAACTTATCCCTGATAGGTTGGTGGTCTAATAGGAAATAAGGAAATACTTCAACCTTACATCCCTCTTTCACTAGGGAGGTCGAGAAGAAAGCTTTGCTTACATAGAATCTATCAAGTCTGTAGTAGATTCTCCTAAACCCTTTTTGGAAGTTACACCATGTGAACCAAATGGCTTAGGTGTCTCTCTTTTGTCCTTCAATAGGGTCCTCAATCTCAATTTGGATTTCCTTCTCTATCAATAGAATTTTTCATTGCATTTCCAATCAAAGCCAGTTCCACCCCATTTATATCCTCTTCTCTTTCCACAAAATTGAAGTCTTCTCCAATGATCCAGGGAATATCCTACAATGTATAAAGCCAATTCTGTGGTAGAATCCTTTCCTTATAGCCATTGGAGGCATATATCGAGCAAAACCCAAAGCTACTTGCTTTTTTCTTGATTACCACCTAGACTGCCCTGTTACAAGGGGAAGTCCCAGAGCTATTCACATGTTGAGCCCAATTTTTTTCCATCAGGATTACAGCACCACCTTTTCCCTTTTCATGCTTGGCAAAAAATTGAGTGGCTTCTTTCCATATAACCTTTAGGCTAGTTTCAAGGGTGAATCCAGTGGCCTTCACCTCTTGTAATAGGAAAAACTCTTTTTCTTTTTTCTATGTTAGAAACCTTCTTACCACATGATTCCTATTAGGGGTTTTAAGGAAATACAATTAACCTCCATTAGGTTTGTTCATTGAGTGGGGGGCCTTTATCACTCCAGAAGTTGTCATAGTATTTAGGAAGCTTGTTTTTTGCTTCCATCCTTTTTGCATTAGGAGGTAGGATCCCACTAAGCTTCTTTCTTTTATCTTTCTGAGGGTGGTTGAGATCTTTATCTAGAGGGGACTTGCCAACCTCTAGGACTTTCTTCTTCCTATATCTTCAGGTTTTTTAACTATGACTTCCATGGGGATCTCTTCTCCATCAGTATAGTCTTATTTTCTTTCACGAAAAGTTCAAAATATAGTTTATTCAATTTCATGCTCCAACTCATTTCTAATCTTTTAGTTTGAGATTTTTTCATATCCATTTCACTTACTCATAATATTTTAGTTTGAGATAAATTTTGGAATATTATTTTACTTTTAACACTTAGTATGGTTGGATGTGCGTGTTTAATATGTTCTTAGTTTGTTTGTAAGTATCCATATCTTTGTTAAGTAATGTAATAAATTTTAAAATTTATTTATTTTTATGTGTAATTTTTAGGTGTAAATTTATTATATACATATATATTTAATTTGGTAAATAAGTTTTACATTTTTTTCTGTAGAGATTTTGAGTTTATTTTTTATTTATTATATTACATTTAATTTTTATGTTAATTAATTATATTATAATTTTTTAAATCTATTTGGTTTGGGTAGCTTCTCAATCCATTCAAGATTGGGTTGATTTTTTATAGTTTTATATGAGTATTTTCTTAGTAAATTTTGATTCCACCGTGAATCTATGAATCAACTATCAATTATTTTATTTTGGATACAATGAAAAAATCTCCCCTTTAATTTTGTAGGAACACATTACAGTATAGTTGTTAGTATAATGTATGAGTTTTGAAAAATGTTTTAAGGGTTATGTGTTCAACACTAGTGTAACATGCCCAATGTTTCACCTATTGGTTTTACCTATGTTTTAAGCCACAAGTGAATAGTTCATGTTTACCAACATAAAACAATTAAAAAAAAATCTAATTCAATAACAAGATGCACATTCAAAATAATCTCATTTCAAACTCCCATTGCATTTATAAAGAAATATTACATAATCCCAAGTGATGATTTCATATTACATAACCCCATGTAATGATAACATTTTTCCAATTACAATTTTCATAAAGATAGAGATACATGAATACATACACAGCTTCCAAGAGCTTAATAAAATAGAGTACAAGTGGTCTAGATGTCTCTTCCTAGACATACATCCTCAAATGTTAGTTTCCAACTGTATGAGGGAGAGTATCACTCAAACACTTTTCCACCAGCCATGGACTTAGCCTAGTTATGCAAACCTAGCTCACAATGAACCAACAAGTGTAATCAGCGGCTACTTACACTACTTTGGCCAAATATTTCATATATGTATACAATTGCTCAATACTTCAAGTGAAGTCGTATGTTCACCCACCCTTTAGCTCAATTTGGTAAATGACCACACATACTCTTTTCAATCATAACATATAATTTCAACCTAAAAGGTGATGACATAACTAAGTGACCAACTAGGTTACTCCTATCCATGGATTATCCTAACTCCAAGAACAACCAAATTAACCACCCATGTACATATAATATTGTAAAGTGGCATCTTCAACATAGTACTTCAAGATAATATCATTTCCCATATTTCATACTCTATGTAAGCATACATATAGTCTATGACAACCTGGGTATTATACTAATACACTATGACTATCTTGTTTAGAGAACGCAACCACACAATTCCAACATAAGGAATATATATGTATCAACCAATAAGGTTTCACCAAAATAAGAATTCATCAAAGATCATGCAAGCTCACCAAAATAAAAAATAATCAAAGTTCATGCAAGCAAGCTCAATGTAAGATATAATTCATCTTTTCCTCAAACACTTGCATTCATAAATAATTATGATTTTAGCACAAAAAGAATAGAGAAGTAAAATCAACATGCTTGGAATTATAGCTCCCAATGAAGATACTGCTTCCTATGCTTAATTTCCACAGTCACACTTGTTGCTCCTTCTATGATCAACCTATCTCCAATCCTAGTCTTTCTCAAATCTCTCACCAAACTACAAATTCTCAAAGAAATCTTGTTTTTCTTACTAAAGCACTCAGCAACCTATTTTCATAGAAAAATACAACAATGAACTTCAAAAGAATGAATGAAAGATAATGAATGAATGACTAAAAGGTTAAGAGTTGCCTCTAAGTTTATACTTAAAATTGAGAAACTTATTGCTACAAACAAGCTCTACAATCCACCACCTTTTCTCTTACTGCCACCACTTAACAACAAAAACTAACTTCTCCTCTAAATGAGTCGAATAATCCAATTGAAGTGAAATGTGGCTACTCAAATAGTTGATATGCAAGCACATATACAGTCCCTACATTTTCAACCTCTCAATTGTGGATGATTCATCCTCTTTAATTGCCAAAAACTACTTTTTACTGAGTCAAACATAGAAATGTTTACCTACAGGTTTCTTATTTGCATTGTGATTATCACAATAAGTCAACTTCTTCCTTAGCTTCAGCTACCTCATGTCATTTGACAAAGTCATGCGCCCTTTATTGGATTTGTGTTGGTTTTAATACAGTTAGCAACTTAGAATAAAAATGCATCTATTTACCTTTGTTTAGTACAACAATTTAGGCGCTTCATATAACTTTATTAAATTCCATTCATATTACAAACAATGCATTATATAATATGTGCCATATACGTGCTTATGGCAGCAAATAACTATTATATCACTTAGAAGTTGATATATGTGCTTTATATGGTTTATACTCATTGGCTTTATACAAGCCACTCACTATGTATAAGGTCTACATTATATATGTGTTCTATATATACACACATATTATTAATATGTCTTGAAGGGAAGGTTGATAGGTGAAGCCCTGGCCGATGGGGATATATATATATATACACACATTATAACATTCAAAAGTTATAATATATATATATATATATTAATTTTCATTAAAACCATTAATATATATTAACAATTATATATATATATATATGTATATTAATATGCATAACACACCCATATATATATTATATACATATATCATTATTTTAATATCCATAATAAACACATATATTTACGTATTCATCAATCGATATATATAAAATGTGTATATAAACAATATATGTCCAATCGATATTCTCATGCATATGATATATTTGTATATGGATATGCATAAGTATTTCTACCTATGTATACGCACACACGTATATTCTCACATGTATGAGTTATCGCAGTCACATACATATATACATGTATATACTCATTGATTTATATATATATAAATACACAAAGAAGAAATTACACTTAAAATAGAGATTTAGTCATGTAATCCAAAATAAGAAACAATCAAGAAGTCAAAGACTAAAACCAAAACCATTACAAATCATGCCTAAATTATGTCCGAAGGTTCACCTACCAATTTCCAAACTAACTTGACTCAACTTGACCAAACTAGGATGTGACTATGTGATAGCTCAAATAGGCATATTGTGGGTTACCAAACCAAGCTCCTCTCCTGAGTGATCTACTTTCCCTTTCTTTCAGAGGCTTGATTATTTTCCTGCATCCAACTTAGTACATCACAATAGAAGTTAACCGATAACATTAAATTCATATGCATCATATATTTTCATCTTCAAAGCATTTAAAGCATCATATTCCATTGCAAATTCATTCATCACATTTTCCATCAAAATATACAAAACACAATCATGTATTAAATCATTTTAACTCATCAAAGTAACAGTAAATAGGTAATAACACAATGGGGTGTAACAATTAGCGCCATACATTCATTGCACCAATGTTTCCCACTATCAAGATTAAATAGATACCATCAACAATCTGTATGTCACCACAAAAAATTGATCATCAAATTTCACCTTTTCTGACTAGCAACAACTTTCTTTTTTGCTATTGGGAAGAATATATTAACTACCATTGAATAGATTTTTACAACTAGACATCCTTTTATTAGCCACCACCATTGCCACAATATTTCAAATGAGTATTATTTCTTGCTCTTGAGCCCAAAATATTCACTTGAATATTCTCAGTGCCACATCAACAACCAACCATATGGCACTTCAACATTTTGTATTGCAATTTTAGTAGATTTGCCACATTGAAATCCTTATCAAAATAATGTCAAAATAACATCATTAATA
This sequence comes from Sequoia sempervirens, assembly GCA_007258455.2. Lineage (NCBI taxonomy): Eukaryota > Viridiplantae > Streptophyta > Pinopsida > Cupressales > Cupressaceae > Sequoia > Sequoia sempervirens. The sequence goes on from VDFB02105785.1 coordinate 237,134,684, forward strand.
TAATTTCTCTTTCATGCCATTGTTAAACACTTCTATGGAGATTACCATAAATTTTGACTCAATTATCTATTTTTTGACTTCTTATAAACATTGAATTTTTTTTCTAAGATTTGTTGTATGGATATTGATGCACTACAAAAGAATACCTCTTATTTATCAATTTATGGGCTAAAAAGGCTCTATTATGAATGGTTCATAAGACACAACACTTATTGAATGTTTGCAAATGGGGTGGAAAATTAAATGGAATTGAGCTTGGGGAAACTTCATGGTTAAGTTTCTTGATTAAGAGTAACTTATTAGGATGGATGACCTTCCTAGAAGTATGTATGCTTTACCCCTATGAGCATCACTTAGATGTAATGAATGCTACGTGGATCATTCATTCTCATGAGATATGGGTTCATGTGATCCACTACTCATGAAATATGGGTCAATGAGTTTGCCTCAATACTACACAATTGAGTCTTGATCTATTAATATCATTTCTCATATGATGCTATTTTTTAAAGATGAAATAATATGACATAAGAATGATAATTATTTATGCCCAATTTTCAAATATAGAATTCAATGTATCTCAATATATTAATCAAGAATTTAAACATCATTTTCAATGATACCTTTGAATGTGTATATTTTTGATGTTTAATGTGACTATCATATAGAAACTCCTAAGTACACATTCTATATTGACATCAGAGACCAATGATATAAAATTAGGTGGAGTGCATCTAAGATTGCCTAATATATATTGGGACATGGTAACTATTTTATTGGATTTTCAAATTAGAAAATGTAATCAATAGAGTAGGAGGATAGTAAGAAGTTTTATTTGTAGATTATAGCATTCTATAATCAATTCTATATGTGATGTATCTTGTAAATCAATCACTTAGGATATCATGCTTTTTTGTAGAGGATTTAATATAATTTGTATAAAAATTTCAAGAGGTCGTTTCTTAATGTATTCCTTGATTCCTATTTAAAAGATCATGTTTCATAGCCATACAATCTTATGTTTCATTATTTTTATGATGTCTAGGAAATGTGTTTCTATAAATTTGCAAATCCCAATTAGGAAGTGAAATTGAATAATTTTCATTATCATTAACAACTTCAATATGAATCATGGTGTTAGTTATGGCATCTTGTATCTTATGTTTCAAACTTATGCATGATGCCAATTGGATATATGATTATAATTATTTGGAAATGTCTTGATAGAATTTGATAGAGTAGTGGTAAGAAGAGTAATTGAATTTGAGATCAATATACTTTGAATAATATTTTCTAAAGGCTCTTACAACTTGGTAAATTTCTTATCTGAGCATTTTATTTAAAAGTAAACATTATAAGCATTAACCACTTGATGAATATTCTTTTTTGTTTCACTAGAATTTGTACCCTTGGAAAACTTATTTGACTTTTAAAACATGGAAGGGTAAGATGAGGTAATGATGATGATCCATATTTAAGTGTGTTAGATAAAACATAAATATTTTTCAAGTGATTGAACATATCTCTAATATAAGGAAAACTAATCAATTTTACCTTGTTCTAAATGATGGGAAGAAGCCCTCTAAGAACCATAATTTGAATTTCATCATCAATAAATTGACAGTTATGTTTGTCATATAAATATTGGAATAAAATAACATAATCATTACTTGACTCATTGCTTCTTTGGGCACAAGTGGTTGAATAATTCAAAATTACTTTCAAATTTATATTGATATGAAAATATTTTAAATAATAGTTGATTCATAAAAAAAATAATGAAACTTAAAGATAAAGAACAAAACCATTGATTAGTACAATTCTTTCTTAGTCTTAGATTTATTTTAGATAAGGTGTTACCACATAAGAAAAGTCTAAAAATATTATAAAGAAGGCTTTCAAATGAATATTAGGATCACCTTTTCATTGTATAATTCAAACCTTGTGTGACAAATGACATAGGAACATATTTGTAACAATTTTATAAACAAACTTGGTGTACAATGTAGAGTATTATTTATAATATAATCTTTATTAGTAATCACATCATTAACCTTCTTCTTAAGATTAGTGAAAAGTGTGTCTCACTTTTTAGTCTAAACAAACTATTCAAACTAGTATTATTTGAAAAATAAAATAAAATAAAAGTTATGAAACAATAATTTGTGATTTTTCTTATATAAATTCTAGCTCTCTTTTTAAAAATATTAAAAAAAAATCTATTTTATAAATATTTGTTAATAAATATTTCTTATATTATATATTATTTTTCAATGATCAAATTTCCAATAAATATAGTTTTTTAAACCTTTATATTATTACTACCAAAAAATTATTTAATATATATTTAATTTCTTCTCATTAAAATAATGACTATAATGCTCCTTATTTATTTATTTCTCATTCCTACCATTCTTTTTTTCTAACATTTTGAGAATGTTAAAGACACTTCAAGAAATCAATTATCTTTCCATTCATTCCATTAGGCACATCAAAAATAGTTTCACATAATATAAAAACACAACTTTTTATGGGACAACTCTATCTAACATTCGTGAATGCACATTTGACTGTATTTATTAATTAATTAATATTCAAAATTATGTTTAATTGGAACTCAATTAAATTAATAGATTTGATAAAATGTACATTTTAAATGGTGGATATACAATATACTTATGTAAGTGAATATATAAATATAATTAAATAAATTGATAATGTTTTTATAACTTATACTGCTCAGACAAATGAACTAATTTAACATCACTCTCCTTAAATATCACGATTGTTAATGAAATATTAATTTCACACCTCCAAAAATAATTATTGGATGTTGAATATATATATTTCTTAAAGTAGAAAACACATTCTATGATCTAGAGATGTTCTTTAATTAGGCAGCGTAGAGATACATATGCTGCGGTCTTTAGAAACTTTGACTTTACTAGCCTTTTTAACATGCATAGTGATGATCTGTGTCAAATTTAATCTGTGAAAAATGTCAGAAACGAACCTCCAAATGGATCAGACAGAGACCACTCAATATTCAACAGCTGGGCATTCGACCGATGAGACTATAAATTCATGCACAGGCGAGTCCTCTCAAGCCAACGAACCGACCCGCAGGTGAGATGCGTTGTATTTGAACGTTGCTGTCTTTCTCCGCCAAATGAACCAAATGATAACACCCGCTCTTTATTCTAATTAACAGTGAGCGCGTACAGAAGTTTTTGAGAACAGATGTATTTCTAAGTCACAGCGGTAAACAGAAAGATTTTGTAAGGCAGCTATACAGAGACCTAACAAACCAAGGCGTGTCCTGTTTCTTTGATCAAGATCCAGAAAGTTTGCCAATGGGGGCTGAATCCCCGACTCAGATAATTGAAGCTGCCGAGAATTGCAAACTAGTAGTTTTCCTTCTTTCCAAGGAATTCTTGGAAACGAGGAGGTCAATGCTGGAACTCTCTACTTTCGTGAAAGCTAGAGACAAATCCCGTACAAATCCCAATCTCAAAATTTTACCAGTATTCTTTATGATTCCGGCCCAGGCTCTTACGCAAATTTCGGCAGCCAATGAAAAGTGGAAAGAGTATGAGGAATCGGAGGAAAGACGGGCCGAATGGCACCAAGCATTGAATGCAATACGGCGAAACAACTGGTTGAAGCTCGGTGAAGGTGGCGATAAAGTGGCGTTCAGAGAAAAAATAGTGAAAGAAATCTGGCGCAGACTTCCAACACCCTCACCAAGGTATCACGTCCCCTCTATGCAAGGACAAGTACGACTGTGTCAGGTGAAGACACCTCACTGCCTCTATTTTCTTTCTTTCTTGTACTCATATATTTAGAGTGTTTAGACGGCTCATTTGAAAATCCATATATTAATGAGATTTGAACTGATTTTTTAAATAATATATGATAAGCAGGAAATATTTTTCACATCGTGTTAAATTATGATATTGTTATCAGAATTCAACCAATTCAATCATGTAGTTCTCATATTTCATGAGTAGTGGCTCACAAGAGCTCATCTCTCATGATAATGAATGGTCCACTTAGCACTCATTGCATCTAGAAGGCCCAATGTTTCACCTTGTGAGTATCACCTAGATGCAATGAGTGCTAAGTGGACCATTCATTATCATGAGAGATGAGCTCTTGTGAGCCACTACTCATGAAATATGGGTCAATGAGTTTGACTCGATAAACTACACAATTGAAACCTGATAGCATTATCATAATTTGACACACTCTAGAAAATACCTCCTACTTATCAATTGATGAGCTAAAGAGGCTCTACAATGAATGGTTCATAAGGCACAACACTTGCTTAAAGGTTTTGCAAATGGGGTTGCAAGTTAAGTGGGCTTAACCTTGGGAAAACTCCATGGTGAAGCACGTTTGAGGTGAAGTTGTACTGGGATGGGTGACCTCTCGAGAAGGCTCAATGCTTCACCTTTGTGAGCATCACCTAGATGTAATGAGTGCTAAGTGGACCATTCATTATCATAAGAGATGGGTTCTTGTGAACTACTACTCATGAAATATGAGTCAATGAATTTGACTCAATAAACTACACCATAGTTGAATTGTGATAGCAATATCAATATCATAACATTTATTATTTATTTATTATTTTTTTAGGAGCTTGCAGACCTCTTCAGCAGTGTTCATCCCAACGAAAAGGGAATCCACATTGCAGGATTATATGGAGTACCGGGGCAGGGGAAAACTACGCTCGGCAAGGCTTTCTGCAATCTCAATTTAGGAAATTTTTATGGGAAAGTATGTCATCTGGAATTTTGTGGAGGCAATACATTGGAGAGGCAAAAACTTGCCCTGCATTATCTTACTCATTGCCATAAGTGGCAACTCGAATCGCTGACAACGGAAGACGAGGTGAGCAATTTCTTATATTTTCATTTTGTTCGGAAGATCTTCTTCCTTTCCTGATGGAATTTTCTTTGGTCCTTATAAAGAAATCACCGCACAAAATGTGTAGTAACTATTCTGGCTTTTCTAATATAATTTACAGGTAGGAAAAGAGTTTAATAAAAGAGTGAGGGGCCAAAGGGTGTTGTTGGTTCTGGACAATATCGGAACCAAAGAGAGCGTAGATGAAGTGAGAGATTATCTTCGGGCAGAATGGGGGAAAAACAGCTGCATCCTTTTGAGCGCACGAAGCATGGATTTTCGATTAGATAATTTCAATATTAACTTTAAGTCGTCCATGAGCGTCCCAAGCCTTGAAAAGGAAGAGGCCATTGCCATCATGTTCGAAAGGACAACTCTAGGAGAATCCACAATGCGGGCAGAGGACAGAGATTTTGCTTTGAAGTGTGCAAAGAGATGTCAATTTAAAGAGGACAGTCGTTTTGCTCCAAGATTTCATCCGTTAGCGTTGAAATTTTTGGGCCAGAATCTCTTCAGTAAGTGCGGCTCGAATTTGTCGGAATGGGTTGCTGAGATAGATGGTTTGGATGACATGTTCGCTGTGCTGGGCAAAGCTTTTGATGAGATGGATCCAAAATACCGCACCATATTCATGCATCTCACTGTAATGCCGCCCAATATGCTTCCCCACAAAGTAACTGAGTGGCTTGCAATAAGTTGTAACGAAGAAATCAAATATATTGAAAAAGCAGTGAGTTGAATATTTGCTTCTAAATTATTTTAGTTTGTGATTGAGTTTTTCAAAAATTGGTAAAACTGTCAATGCTTAACTTAACTGTGGCTTCAGGTTGAGGATCTATGTAAGAAAGTTTTTATTGTAGAAATTGAACCTGCAATTCACATACATGACTTCTTCAAGGAGTTCGCTCAAATCAAAGCAAGTATGGAAGATGCAAGGGGTAAGATCTTAATACCAGCTTTAAATAGTTTTTATTAAAATAGAACCCGGAAGAGTATTTTCTGAAATTTAATTTTGAAATTTAATTTTAATGTATGATGACATATTTGATGTTATATAGGGGAGAGGGGTCTATAGTGGAGCGGGGTCCAATAGTGGGGATTGAAATAGTCCTTAGTGGCCCCCATAGTGGAGCACCTTAATATCCAATTGCAAAACACTTTTTATTCATAAAATACATAAACTGAAAAAATGTGATGCCACATTAGCGCACCAATAAAACATGTCTTAGTGCACCACTATGGGCCTCACTTTTTTTTAGGGTCTTTTTGGATACCTCAACAAAAAACATGCTGATGTGGCATCATATTTGACAATGTGGCTCTAAAATGAAATATAGAACCATGTGAGTTGCGAAATAAACTGTTGTACAAAATTGGAACTGATTTGAAATTTTTGCATAGGATTTTGAGAAACATGAAGTTAGGGTGCTCCACTATAGGCCCCTCTCCCCTATACAAAATTTTGAAAATTATATTCTTATTGCTACACCGAATTTGTGATGTTATATGAGCATTCAAATTTAAAAATATCATGTTTTATATTAATTAGACAAAATATAATCATGTAGTAGAATTTTATAGATCTCTAAGATTGTAAAGAAAAACCAGTGTGTATCCTAACTTAAAAGGAAGGGATTGTGGAATATTTAAGTGAGTAAAGATTTAGTTCGGTTTAGCCATTCTATAGTAGAATGAGATGCAATCATAGCAATTGAATCTATTGAGATAAAAAAGAACTTAAAGAGTCATGGGAGCACCCTCCATTGATATAAGGGGATTGTTGATTGTTGTGGATCTCCCAAGTGAATCCACATATAGAGGAAAGAGTAGGCTGACTTCACTGTTTGCATAATATTCATTAGTCATTCCATTTGTCTTTTAACATTAGAGTAATAAAAAAAACATCAAATAAATTTTTATTAATGATGGTCTAAAGATCTTTTTCACTTATGTGACCCAAAAGTTGGTTTAACAATATGCGTGCATTTGAACAATCTTTCCAATTACTTTGGCAAAGTTACAAAATTTGGAGGCATTCTGTCTAAACAAGTTCCAAATATGAGATTCTTTGGCTACCATCAAGTTCCCCCAACCAACTTGCAATCAAACTTTTCAAATGTCACATGCACACCAAAATCATTCAACCTAGATATAGAAAGTAAATTTCTTGCAACTCCTATACTATACAAAGTTATACTAATTTTTTTAGCCTTCCCATCACTAAGACGCAACTATTCCTTTCTCTTACCAACAATCCACTTAGTACTATTGTCACCAAGCAAAATTTATCTTCCCTCATAAACGATGTAATTCAAAACCACTCCTTATGGGGAGTCATATAATAGGAGCAACTTGAATCAATGAGTTAAGCATGACCACTAATAGTGTTAGAAAAATAAATAAAGAGTTACTATCTCTATCATTAAAAGATTTCTATTGGGAGGAATCCAAAGACTTCTTTTTGTTTTTTATTCTTTCTCCATGTTCCTCTCTTCCCGTAGTTCCAACACTTAACTATGCTCTTCCTTGACATTTTTGACCATCCTTTTAATTTGGATCTATCATTCTTTTAATCCCCTTTAGACTCACCTTTGTCCTTGGTTCTTCCTAGAACAAGCAAAGTATCCTTCGAGCCATGATTCAAGGATTTGTTAGAAGAACAAGAATATTATCAGTAACATTCTTAATGGGTTATGTTTCCCTATGTTGGTCTAATAGACTAGTGCTAGATTATTGCATGATCAAATAAAGAGAAAACTATCCTTCAATCGATGGAGTTGTTGAGATTGGGCTAAGAGACAAACTATTTGTAATCATACAGTATGACATCTTTTAATCTAAGCATGGTGCCTTTGCTGAATTATTCTATCATTGGAAAAGCACTACCATTAATGCTGATTTATATTGCAACTCAGTTCACCTTAAAATAAATACCAAGAGAGTGGGTGCAACCATAGGTAATAGTCGATTAATATATAATTAAGGATTTATATATTCTTACATCTATTTTGGAGATATGTTTGTTATTAATAATCAAGGATTTGAGTTGATATAAGATGGATGTGTGTGTGTGTGTGTGTGATTATTTGTTATGGTTAGAACTTCAAGTTAAAGGGTAGTATTTGTGGGTCAACTAAGCCTGAGAAATTGGGCATATGACCTTAAGACCATTACATCCTTGATCACTATTTTGTGCTAGAAATTTGAACAAAGGAAAGCAATACTTGACCCTCACTTGGACACACGTTAAGGCCTTTGAGGTAATTGATGCTTGATAATGATATTTTAACTACTATTATCAAAGGAGGTACACTCTTTACTATCAACCAATTCTTAGATTGATTCCAAGTTGCATGGAAACCTATACTTGGGTAAGATTGAATCTCCATGCTAGGATAGATATACCATGGAGAACAATATTCTTATCAAAACCTAATGAATCCTTATTCTCCTATGTAAGGTAATATTAATATGTTTAGATCCCTATGTTGAAAACTATATATTATTATCATCATGATATCAAATGTGGCACAATATCCTTGTTAGGAAATTACAAGGGGTTCAGGGATGCTCACATTGAATGAGGAATGATAACTATGGCAAGGTTTAAATTGTGATTTTTGGATGTGTTGATGGAAGTTTCATGATATAGGTTCGCTAATTTGGGGACCGTGGCATAGGTATCCTTGAGAGACCATGTAAGGAGAACTACTTGTGACTTTGACCCGTTTGGAAGTGGGAACGTAGGCGGTCCTTGGGTGAAGGATGCCCCTATGACTTCAAGTCTGTAGGGGGAAGGCTTAGGGGGAAAACTCCAAGGGTTGGGGTTGTTCTTAATTGGTTTGACCTTCTCCCTTTAGTAGGCTTCAGTTAGAGGCTGAATGGGTATCAGAAGGGTACGAATGAGTTAAGGGAATCTAATATTGTGTATTTAATACATAATATGCTTTTATATAATAAGCAAATATTGACTACTTTATAATGGGTATTTGATTATACGTATATGAGGGGTAAAGTCCATGTCGTATTGGTTCCATGTATCTCTTATGGTTTTTTGTAATTCAACTCCATATTTATGTGTTTATGTATAGGCCCATGTATCTGTGGATTGAGATTGTGAATCATGTTATGTATGACCTGCCCAAGAGTGAACTTCTGGGATATTTCAGTAGTGACAGGCAGTCATTGGACCGTGCCAATGATCGATGTTTGGGCTACTGTGAGGGATTAGTCAGCATTCACCTAGTTCACAAAGGTGAAAGTAGTAGCCTACCCTGGCTATGATTAAGATACGGTAACAATTTCACAAGTAGGGACCCATTCGTGCGGGTAATGGTAATCTAAGGCTAACCATTGTATCGAGGGGGTTCATTGGATGTCACTGAGGGCACAAAAGTGACTGAGGCCAGTGTTACTTGAGATTGTGAAGAAGATAGCTAACAATACCACTAAGGTCATAGGGTGGTATATGTCAAAAGCTACTTATTTCTAGGTAGACAGACTTATTGTTAGTGGCCTATAGGCGATTGAAGTTAGAATCCACTAGGTTTGGTAGGTTCACTACTTGGGGAAACCCTTGGGATGGTGGACAGACCCGCGGTGTAGTGTGGGATGCATTGAATCCCCTTCCCAGTTGTCAGACTGTATACCTATTCTTGTGGGGTTGAGGATGAACCCATGGTGTAGTATGAGAGGCACCAAATCCTCTTCCCATTTGTCCAATAGTGTAGAAGACCAGTGGAAAGGATGGACCTACGATGTAGTGCACAATGCATTGATATTCTTTCTATTTGGGATGCATTATGGACATGTGTTAGCCATTGTAATGTGTAAGCTTGTCTCTGTGTATGCAATATAGGTTGGATCTCATCACTATGTATTGTAGTGTATGCTAGATCTTGTCGTTGTGTATGTAATGTACATTGGAGCTCATTGCTATGTATTGTGATGTATGTTAGAGCTTGCCTCTATGTATGTGATATATGTTGGAGCCCAACACTATGTATTTGTGATATATGCTAGAGCTTGTCACTATGTATGTGATGTATGATGGAGCTTGTCTCTGTGTATTTGCAATATATGCTGGAGTCAGTCACTAATGTAATTGTGATATGCGAATGAGCTAATCATGTGGTACTTATGATCTAGGTATGATCCAAACATTATTATACTTGTTAACTGGGTATGATTTAGTCATTGTGATACTTTTGATCTGGGTACATGATCTAGTCATTGTTACACTTGTGATTTGTGTATGATCTAGTCATTGTTGCACTTGTAATCTATGTATGATCCAATCACTGTTGTACTCATACGATGTATGAGCTAATTAGCTTGTGTATATGGGGGTATGCTCATGATGACCATGGAGTATAATCTTTGAGATTATGGTATGAATGACCTCTTGTGAATATTTTGAATGTTTGTACAGTAACGTTTGGTAATGATTGGTATGGACCCAACACTTGATGGCAAGATTATTATCATTATATTATAATTGACTATTCTGATAATTTACATGTACTAAATTAATAGTTATGGGATAAAGGTGAGATAATATATCTCATACAAGAGTAGAGATTGAACTTCCCCTCTCATTGTGAGGCAAACTACGATGTCTTTGATTCCCACAATGGGATACATAGGCAGGGTCATCATGAACCCTTGAGGCTTAGGTCGTAGGTCTAGGAAGACCTTAACCTTGGGACCGTACCGCTCTTCTTTGCAAGCATATAATTGGCAATAATAGGTTGACGCCACCTTGGGTTCATGGAGAAGTATTGAAGTTAACACTATTAAGCTTCATTGAAGGTGCTCGATCATTTAATCTGGTAGATGTTGTGAATACCAAAAAAAAATTATGGTGCCTGAGATGGGGATTTTACAGCAAGAAGAAAATTTGATCTTCCTCTATCATCTTAATTTATCTAAGAAATAGCTAAGTCAAAGTTGGATTAAATACATTTGAATGGTCTACAACCAAATCACCTCCTTTCATTTTTAAAGAATACACACACCTTTTGAGATACAATTAAATAGTTATAATCATATTTTGATAAGTATCACTTATCCTCTTCTATAACTTGTATGCAAGGGAATCCTTAGAGACATTTAAGAGAATAGAATTCACAAATTATAATTGAATGGTTCCCTATTCCTTCTTGTTCAAATTTAACCAATCTTCATCAAGCTTTCCAAATCACTTTATATACTTTTCGACAACACTCCATTGAGATCTCATTCTTCAAGAAGATCTACATCTTTAGAATTTACATCTCGTAACTAGTTCCATTGAATTTCTTAGTATCCAAATGAGAGGTAGAGACCATGCTTTTCAACACAAAAAGAAAAGCTCCCATTGTAAAAAAACCTTCCTTCAACACTTTCTAGAAATACATGCCCCACTATATAGAATTTGTATCTTTAATGATAAATGTTGAGAAATTTATTCAAACTACTACAATAAAATACTTTCCAATTGGTGGTTGTGGTATTTGATTGGACTATAAAAAGTTGTAAGTAGTAAAATTTAAAATTTTAAACTATGAGCTAAGGAATTAAATGTTGTTTCATGGTTTTTGAGTGTTTTCATTGCATCAAACCTACCAAATTATGAATATTTGAGGCCTTGGTCATTATCAATATTTGTATTACTACAAATTATAAGTTATGTTGCTTCAAGTGAACTTGCAATTGAGTAGATTGCAACTTTATCTTTTCTAGTTTTAGCAATGACCACCCCTTAGGCATGTATTTAAGGAAACCCCTAAAAAAAATATATCTTAGAAAATCTTAGCTCAAGGCACTAATTTTTGTGTTCAATAATGTCAAATTTGGAAGAAAAAAAAATATGGCAATTTTCTTCACATTTGTTTGCATTGTTAGTCCATGACTCAAAAAAATATTATATGCTACATGATAAACTTTACATTATTTAGTTAATGGACATTAATAGATTAAATTCTATTCAAAGGCTCAACAAGCCTTTAAAAGGAACAGACTTGTAGTGTCATGAAATTCAACTACATTCATTGTATTAAAATTGAAATCAATATAAATAAATAAACTACAATAGGGGAGAGGGCCCAGTAGTCGTGCACCCTAAGTTCGCGCTTCTAATTATCCTACGTCAAAATTTCAAATCACTCCCAATTTTTTATAGCAACTTACTTGGCAAGTTCTCTGCTTATAACTAAGGTTTCAAGGCCACATAATCAAATATGATGCCATATCAGCATGTTTTTTGTCAAGGTGTCCAAAAAGGCCCCAAAAAATAGTGAGACCAATACTCGTGCATTACATCATGGGTAGTTGAGCGCTGATGTGGTATCACATGATTGGTTGATTTTTAGATCAAAAGCATACATTTTGTGTAATTATGGGTAGTCAAATCACAACTATTGGACATTATATAAACAACTATTAGGTATTATAATCAGGATCGAGTGCGCGACTATTGGACCCCGCACGACTATTGGGCCCTCTCCCTTATATAATGTTTAAAAATGTGCATCTAATCCAATTTTTATAATGTGTTATTAATGACTCCCTTCAAGTTTAGAGTGAATGTTTGAGTGGCTATTTATTCCCATCATATATTATCCATTACACTAGTGGTTGAGAAATGACATGTTAGTTCTAACAGTTCCTATTATGACACTATTGTAGAAATAACTCATTAATAAAGTGGAGCCATTGTTTACATAAAAGTAATATCCAATTGTTAGTGTAAGCTCTCATCATTATCATTCTTACAACTTCAAGCTAGTGTGTTATTTACAAAAAATTAATGAGTCAACTTAGCTAACTCAATTGAGCTAGCGAGCCTAGGAATTTTTTTTTTGTTTGTAGAGACTATGCAAATATTTACAAAAAATAAATAAGTCAATTTGGCTAACTCAATTGAGCTAGTGAACGTAGGAATTTTTTTATGTTTACAAAGACTATGCAAAAGAACAAAGATAGTTGTACTTTTGGACACATGTTGCAATAGCACTCCTTCGATATATGCCCAAACTAAAAAAAAATCTAATAGATTCATTGGTTGAAATATGATACATTGGAGGAAGTGGGTCCTACTTTTTATAAAGAAAAAATGGTGTAGGTTGAAGACACAAAACTACAAAACTATTAATTATCTTGTAATTAATCATGTGTGCATCATTTCAAAGGTAAAAATAATTTAGATTAGATATGGTTATTGACATCTAAGTTACATATACCTTCAATTTAGAGGACTAATTTTATTGCGGAAGATGTAGATGGTGAGATAATTGCCACCAATTGAGGAACCAACTAGTTCATGTGAGAGTTGTTTTTTAGAAAAATAAAATAAGAAAATATTTCCAACAAGAGTGTCTTACATAACAAGGGCACCATTAGATATTTTTACACTTATTTATGTAGACCAATAAAGACTCCATCATTAGGAGGAAGTATTTGTTTTCTAACTTTTATTGATGATTGTAATAGGAAGACATGGATTATTTTATCAAGAAAAAAATAAAAGTTTTGGAATATTCAAGGATTCCAAAGCAATGGTTGAAAAATAAAATGGCCAATACATCAAGGTACTCAAGTTAGAAAAAGGTGGAGAATAAAAGCCAAATGATTGCTTTGAATTTATTAGATATAATGGAATCAAGAAGTAGTTTACTACAAGGTACACATCATAATATAATAGTATTACAGATGGGGAGAATAGAACAATCATGGATATAGCTATGAGAAAGTTGAAGGCCAAACACTTTCCTAATGAATACTAGATATAACTGGTAAGGTGTGTGGTGCATCTTATAAATAGATATTCTACAAAGAGCATCAAAGACATGATTCTATAAGAAGCATAGCATGGTAAAATCATAGTGTATCCCATTTCAATTTTTTGGATGTGTTGCATCTACTCATGTGCCTAAAAAAAGGAAAATTGAATGACAAAGGTGAATAATATATCTTCATTGATTATAGTAATAAACCAAAAGTTTATGTAAGTTGTACAATCCCATTGTCAAGAAGGTAATCTTTAGTAAAGATGTAGAATTCAAGGAAGAAGAAGCATGTGATAGAAGTATTGATAGATCAATCAAAATTGAAGCGTTGATGCCTCAAAATAAAGAAAGAAGAAAAAAGTATGCAATCACGTTAATAAGTAATAACATGTACTTTAACAATAAATCTTAGATGGAACAATTTAGGAGAGTTGAAAAAACCAAGGAATTTTGAAGGAGAACCATCAAGTCATGCAAGCCATCCTATTCCTAATTCACAAGTAAATGATGAATCTAATCCTACACTTGCTCCCTAAGAGCATGATATAGAGGTAAAAAATAAGAAATTTGAAAGAGGTTTTTGATCAAAGAGAAGAAAATTTAGACTTGCATTCAAATTTTACTTTATCCACTCATGATTTTTATATTTTGAAGTAGTCAAGGACCAATATTTGATCATATTTATGAATAAATAGATGGGTTCTATTGAAATAAATGAAACCTGGGAGCTTGTAGATCTATCTAAAGGTAAATATTACACAAGAGCCAAATAGGCCTATGGGTGAAGCCACAATAGTGGTTTACAATTGAAGTGAGGAAGGAAAACTCACAAAAAATGAATGCATGGAAAAAAACTTTATTTTAGCAGTTCGTACGAACCTATTGGTTCGACCAAACCAATTAGGGGTTTGGTAGAACCTAAGTTTGACCGAACCCTCTTAATAATTTCCCGCCAAAAAATCCATCAAAACCCCTTATATAAGGGGGGTTCGAATGAACCCTAGTTCGAGTGAACCCCTAGGGGTTCGCTCGAACCCCCTTTATCCCTCATTCCCTTGAGACAAGAAAAAAACTTGAATTTTGGCACTTCAGAGCTCAGTTTGAGGATGAAAATTGAGGAATATTCACAAACCCAACTGGAATCAGGTAGTCCTTAGAACAAGCTATCCAACGAATATAATTTTAATATGTTTTGGTTTTATTATGTATTTGTTTTTTTAGTTTTATTAAACATAGGTTTTTCATCGAAAAATGAAGGTCTCTATTATGCACATGTGGAAAAATAGCAAATTATCAAAAAAAAAATTGAAAAATATGAGTGCACCAGATATTGAAGTCTTTGATCCAATATAAGAAAAAAAATTGAATTTCGATATATACAAAAAATTTATGCATTATACGATTGCGCTATCTTTGAATTATAATTGGTTTGACTTTGAAACTTGATTAAAGAAAAAACATTCAATAAAAAACTATCTAACCAAGTGGAAGCACTAGATATCGAAGTTACGAATCTAAATTCGAAAGAATTAGAATTTTATCCTTCATGGAAAAAAAAGTTATGCATTATACGATGGCGTCACTTTTTAAAAATGTTGTTTTTTGAAAAACACCAGTTTTCGTGGGAGATGGAAAAAGAAGTGGAATTTAATTCCAAAATTTTTGAAAAATATATTTTTAGAATCTACAGACAAAATGTGACGAGACTCTAGTTTGCATCATCTTCAAATTCTTCACGGTTTAGCCGCTATAGGTGCCCGAATGTGAAGATTTAGTTTTAAAAAATAATTTTAGTGTCCAGTTTGGCCAAAAATTGTAAACCACTATTGTGGGATCACCCCTATAAGACTAAGTTCAATGTAGAAGGTGAAATTGAAAAGTATAAAGAAAGGTTAGTGGAAAAATATTTTGCATAACAATATGGAGTTGAATAGAATGAAACATGTGTACCTCTTGCAAGGCTTGATGCAATCATAATTGTTTTAGCCATAAAAACATAAAATAGTTGGAAAGTTTATAACATGGGTGTTAACTTAATATTTTAAAGGATTTCTAGAGAAAGAAGTATATGTGGAACAACCACTAGGTTATGAAGTGCATGGGCAGGAAGACAAGGTGTGTAGATTGAAGAAAGTTCTTTATGGTCACAAATAAGTACCAATAGCATGGTATAATCAAATTAGTTCATACTTGATTAGAAATATATTCAGTAGAAGCAATAATGAGCATATATTATGTACAAAGATCAACAAGAAAGGTCATATTTTAATTGTGTGTTTATATGTTGATTTAATATTTACTAGATTTTTTGTGAAGATATGTGTGTTCAAACAACTATGAAGAAAAAGTTAAAATAACATATTTAGGATTGATGAAATATTTTCTAGGCATTGAAGTTGTTCAATTAAACAATAAAAATTTCATCTATAAATCTAAGTATGCCAATAATGCATTGAGGAAATTTAAGATGTTGTAACTCTAGTTGTAATAGAAACCAAACTTAATAAAGAATACAATAGTTACAATGTTGATTCAACAATGTTCAAAAGACTCATTGAAAGTTTGTTGTAATTGTATTGTCAAAGAATCATATTATTGAAAGTTTGTTGTACATTGTATTGTCAAAGAATCATATTTTTAGAAGAGAAATAAACACATAAATACTAGATACCATTTGTCAATTTACCCCTATCCCCTTCACATTAATTCACAACTTTACTATTAAATTAAAAAAAATTCATAACATTTCTTTCTCTAGTCAAACCAATGACTTAAAATATTATGGTAGAGTCATCTCAATGGACTTCTTCCTTTAGGGATTGAAGATATAAACAAATTCAAATAACACAACTTTTTGATCCACTTTTATTTTAGGATTTTAAAAGAAATTAGAACGATTTATAAGAAAAGCCATAATACGGTTCTGTACAGACGCATAAGTGAAAATTTTGAGATCAGAATTGATAAATTAATTATTAAGATCGTTGAATATTTTTGAAGGTGGATTGAAGTTTAGAGATGGAATTGTGAGAGCCATCTCTTGCCTACTTCCACAGGCGTATCATGTTCCGGCTATGCAAGGAGAAACACGCATGTGCCAGGTTTAACCACCTCGCTCATTTCTCCTCTATAACTCAATTCTTTTCTTTTATTCTAACGATGAATTATATACTATATTTATTGGTTGCAGGAGGTTGCAGAATTGTTCAACACTGTTCATCCCAACGAAAAGGGAATCCGCATTGCAGGATTATATGGAATGCAGGGCACAGGGAAAAGTACGCTTGGCAAGGCTTTCTGCAATTTTAATTTTGGAGATTTTGAAGGCGAAGTATACCATCTGGAGTTTTCTCGAGGCCATTCATTGGACAGACAAAAATTCAAAGTGCTGACGAAGGTGAGCAATTTGGTATGTTTTCATTTTGTTTGGAAGATAGTTTTGCTTTCCACATAGAATTCTCCATACACTTTCAGTATTATGTAAATTAAATCTAGTAAAAATTACAGGGCCAAAGAGCATTGTTTGTTCTGGACAATATCGAAACAGAAGAAAGCATAGATCATGTGAGATATTTTCTTCAGGCAGACTTGGGTAAAAACAGCCGCATCCTTCTGAGCGCACGAAGCATAGATGTTCTACTAAAGAATTTCAATATCGACTCTAAGTCATGCTTGAAAGTTCCAGGCCTTGAAGAGGACGAGGCGTTAGCCATCTTGTTGGAAAGGACCTCTCTAGTGCAGTCAGCATTGGGAGCAGAGAACAGAGGTTTTGCTTTGCAGTGTGCAAACAGATGTTCATTCAAAGGGACCAGTTGTGATATCGTTGGCGAGGCTCGCACATTTCATCCCTTAGTCTTAAAAGCTTTTGGTCGACACCTCTTCAGTAAATACCGTTCCAATTTGTCAAAATGGGTTACTGAGTTAGATGGCATGTTAGCTGGATCCAGTGATGGTTTGAATGACGTGTTCACTGTGCTGGACAAAGCTTTTGATGATATGGATCCCAAATACCGTACCATATTCATGCTTCTCACTGTATATATGCTGTCTAAAATGGCTCCCCACAAAGTTAGGGAGTGGCTTGCAATAAATTGCATGGAAGAGATGCAGTATATTGAGAAAGCAGTGAGCTTAATACTTATTTTTATATTCGTTTAGTTTGTGATATTAGTGTTTAAACAATATATTTTAAGATTTATTTGTTTAAGTGGTTTATATTCATCACATTCTAAATTTTGTTTTGTTTAAGTGGGTTATATGAATCGTTAATTTGATTTCGGTCAAAGTGTTTAAACTTGAATGCTTTTTAATTGAAAAACTTTTGAATGCTTGATTTATTGTTTGTGGGATCAGGTTGAAGATCTATGGCAGAAAGCTTTTATTGAAGAAATTGAACCTAAAATTCGTATACACGATATTTATATGGATTTTGCTCAAAGGAAAGCAAGAAAGATGGGGAGATGGCTATGGTGTAAGCGCGATCTCAATGCTTCAGAAGCTGAAGCAGCGTCGTTTTCAGACAAATCGGAGTTTGCCAATTCAGAAGCTGAAGCGGCGTCGTTTTCAGACAAATCAGAATTTGCCAATTCAGAAGCTGAAGCGGCGTCGTTTTCAGACAAATCAGAATTTGCCAATTCAGAAGCTGAAGTAGGGTTGTTTTCAGATGAAGCAGGGTTTGAATTGGCAAAGGTTAAGTGTTGGCAGCACAAAGCAAGAAAGATGGGGAGATGGCTGTTGTGTAAGCAGGAACTCATTACTTCAGGAGCTAAAACAGGGTTTGAATTGGCAAAGGTAGAGTGTTGGCAGCACAAAGCAAGAAAGATGGGGAGATGGATGGGGAAACGGTGGTTGTGTAAGCGTGATCTTGTTACTTCAGAAGCTGAAATGGGGTACCCTGATTCAAATGACTTAGCAGGTTTTGAGTTGGAAGCAAGCTTGTTTCCCGAAGATGAAGCAGGGTTTGAATTGGAAGCAGGGGAAACAGGGTTTGAATTGGAAACCGGGGAAGCAGGGGAAACAGGGGAAGCAGAATTGTTTTCAAAAGATGAAGCAGGTTTTGAATTGGCAAAGCTAGAGTATTGCCAGCATCAAGATCTGTCCCAGATCGGCGATAAGTACGTTAAAAATCTATGGGCACTCCAGGTTGTAGATGAGCGCAAAGTGATGAGAAGCCTTGGATTCAGCTCATTGAAAAATATAAGAAGCGTCACTTTACACAATTGCAAACATCTGGAAGTCCTTGAAGGGATGGAAAATTTGCCATACCTTGCGTGGCTTCAGATATGGCAGTTACCAAAATTAGAAGTCCTCAATTTAAGCAGCCTCACTGCCTTACAACATCTTGAGATAGACATGGAAAGGTGCCCGCTCAAACAGCTTGGAGATCTTACCGGCTGTGTTTATTTGAGAGAGATTTCTATTCGCATTCCGTACCTCCGAGAGTTCCCAAGGATAGATGGTTTGCCATATTTAGAGAAAGCGAAGTTTGCGAGTACGTGGATGCCGATGTACCCACTCGACTGTAAGGCCTGCGTAAAGCTTCGAAGTCTTGTCTTCGAGGATTTCATAATAATTCTTCTTAGGAAACCGTTGATCGATGGTTGTTCCAGCCTATCCGAAATTGTTCTGAACAGATGTGATAAAATGCCCAGCAAATATGGGTCAGATATACTGGATTTGTCCATTTCATCAGAATATGCTGTCGTGCCAAGACATTCAGAGTGCTGTGACGGACAGAAGAATCTTCCCTTGTGGAATATCGTGACATCGAGCCTGATCTCGATCGATAGGCCGAATTTGAGAAATTTTTCAAATTTGACTATGCTCAAATTATACAAGTGTCATATTAGCGAACCACCAGATATTACATGTTGTAGCAAGTTGGAGGATGTTCACTTTTCCACATTGGAATATTTGAAAAGCTTTCCCAACTTCTCTTCACTGAGAAAGTTGAAGAGATTATGTTTACGTAATTGCAAGAAGGTTCGAGCTCCTCCCGACATCGGAGGATGCCATGAATTACAGGTGTTTCATCTACTGTACAACGATTATATGAGAGGACTTCCAAAGATGAATGGCTGCCCACTGTTACAGGAAATCAAACTGAGCTGGCATTCGGAGGAGGAAATCCCTTATTATTCCCACAGCTACGAAGATGAGGATCTTGAATTTTGTCCGGATTACCGCAAAGACGAGATCTTCCCGAACATAAATGATGTATTTGTGCCAGAGGAATTGAAGGAGTTGCAGTGGATGGAGGGCAAGACTGTGCGGATCAAGCAGTATTTCCGTGGATGGAATGTGTATTACTCTATCACAGTTCCATATGAATCGGACGATGGAAGTAGGGCATGGGAGCAAGCTTCTACTGCTGACACTGTCGAGCAAATTTCTACTGACAGGGAAACTGCCATCTCCGGTAAGATTTTAATGCCAACTTTAAATGCTCTGTCTACCACAAAATTAGGGAGGATGATCTAATTTTTTTATTTTAAATTCCAAAAGATGCGATCTTGCTTCTGTTATTCTAATCATTTTAGAAAGAGTTAGATATAGGAAAAAATCATATATATTTTAATTTTATATCTATTTTAGATTTCAAACACTCCTAAATTTTGACATTCTAACACCTACTAGAATAGATGAAATAATGGTTGTGAATAATTTATGCCAATTTATGATTAATGAACATGGAATGTTCTATTTCATGGACAATATTTCATTTTTGGCATATTAAAGGAAACTCTTAAGTTGTTTCAATTGTAATTGAAGATGAAGTGAAATTCAAAGATAAAGTTATGAGAGCCATCCATCGCCTAATTCCAACTGAAATAATGCTTCCCAAGTCTTCCATGGAAGACCCAGCAACACTCGTTTGGCCGGTATAACCACCTCCACTCCCTTCTATTTTTGAAATTATCTATTTACTTAAACTCTCTCTCACGCATGCATTGACATATATTTCCATTTTATTGGTGGCAGGAAAAAGCAGTATGGTCCAAGCCTGCTTTACCCACCATCGAAGGCATCCATCTTGTAGGATTGTATGAAGTAGCCAGTATTGAGAAAACTATAGTTCATAAGTCCTTTTACAACTTCACCTTGAATGGATTTGAAGGTGAAGTCTCTTCTCTCGAATTTTCAACTGGCGATTCAATAGAAAGAGTAAACATGGCACTCAGGTATCTCATCTGTTCACCTGGTTTGGAAATGACACTATCAACAAGCGAATTCTTGGTGAGCACTTTCATACAACGATCTTCCTTCCCATATAGAAATTTATTCTAGACTGTAGCTTTCTTGCTTAATCTATGTTGGGTAGTAAAACTATCATGTTCTTGATCTATAACTGGTATAAATTGCTTACTAAAATCTGCAGGATCAAGATACGTTCTCTAAAGGACCAACATTCAATATTATGATATTGTTGATTAGGTACCCAATGCCTGATGAATTCATGGATGATAATTTCATGGACATAGCTAGAGATTTTCATGTAAACTGGGGAGGAAATACTCGCATTGTTTCCCGCTCTCAAAGGTATACAATTATAGAGTTCTCAAGACAATAAAGCAAGAAAGGCTCATTGTGCTTCATGAAACATTGAACAGCATGCATCCCAAGTAACACTTCTGTGACTAAATTGTATTGTAATTAATCATTGATAATTTAACAAATGTAGTTTAATACTTTCATACTTTGACACTGATGCAACGTAGCATTTATACTCTCATTTTCTTTCATATATGACTCAATATCTACATGTAGGTTAGAGATTACCATATTTGTACTTTCCTCCTAAACTGCAGTTTGAAGAACCTCTGTGTATTTGCCAAACTTTGTAACAAAAGTATTAATTTTAGACATGTAAGTATTACATATTTAATTTAATTCTTCACTCCATATAGATTGTGCGTATCTAGAATTACTAAGCAAAAAGTTGTATGCTTTTATAAGCCACACTATTTTGATTTAGAAACGATGTATTAGATTTTAAATGGAATGTAAGTTACTGTTTACATTATATTCTTTCAAATATGTTTCCATTGTAATTAAGATTTATATAAATAATTAGTAAAAATATAATTTGAGTAATTTTTTTTATATTTTTATATATTAAAAATTAAAAAATAGTTTAATTGAAATATTTGGAGTTATATATATATGGAGATTTGTGTTGTTATAAATGAAAATGCATATTCAAACAATATTTTGGAGTAATTATCAAATTTCAACATAAAATAGGTTGATAATTGTTGTTCCAAATTGATATGTGAATGTAAATTTTAATACAAGAAAAAAAGGTATATAATCAAAGTCTTCAGCAAACATCCTACAAAACTACTTATGTTACTAGTTTGCAAGATAGAATCTTTGGAAACAAAAAAGATCTATACACAAAAAAATAAATCAAAAATAGAAAATTAATAAATTCTATAGAAAAATAAACAACAAAAATAGATTCTTTGTATTTTTTTGATAAGTTTTTTTGAAAAATCACTGAAAAATTATTAAAAATGCAAAAGTTATGAACAAATGAATTTTCAAAACAAAAGTCTAATTTCAAATTATTATACCTGAATTCTAGAGAAAAACAAAAAATCAGTCAAAAATAGAAAATTAGTGAATTCTAAAGAAAAATAAACAACAAAAATAGATTCTTTGTATTTTTCTGATAAATTTTTTGAAAAATTATTAAAAATGCAAAAATTATGAACAAATGAATTTTCAAAACAAAAGTCTAATTTCAAATTATTATACCTTAATTCTAGAGAAAAACAAAAAATCAGTCAAAAATAGAAAATTAATGAATTCTATAGAAGAATAAACAACAAAAATAGATTCTTTGTATTTTTCTGATAATTTTTTAAAAAAATCACTGAAAATTTATTAAAAATGCAAAAATTATGAACAAATGAATTTTTAAAATAAAAGTCTAATTTCAAATTATTATACCTGAATTCTAGAGAAAAAATTACCTCCACCATTGTATGCCTCTTTGAATCAACTTTCCAATAACTATAAATTTTCAAAAATTTGATTAGTAGAAAAAATGTTATCACAATTTGAAAGGAAGGTGCTTTCTGACGAGTTTGAATGGAGCTTAGGAGTGCTTAAGCCCCTTCCAGGTCAGCCCCTAGTCAGCCAAGTGGCCGTTGGCTGAAGGGATGGGGGCTAAGACATTGAGAGCTAGAGTTTAGCCCTTCTGGACTGGATGTGACCGCCGATTTAAATCCAATGTGATTGAGACCTCAACTTGAACCTTGGCCCTCAGCCACTCATAAGATCCAAGGGATTTTTAATGCAAAAAGATAGAGCCTAATTCTCTAGTACAGTCAAGACAACTTTTTTTAAAAATAGCAGATTTTAAACGTCAGTTAAGTGAATTTAAACACAAAGAAATTTAATGGTACCCTCGCAGATTTTAAAAGAAGATTTGAAAAAATTTAAACTCTGAATTTGAGTGACCTATACCTCTGCATTCCCACGGGATACAAAGATTTGTGAAAAATAGTTTTCAACGATGCAAAATTTTAAACAAAATAAAACAAATTTATTTAAACTGTGGATTTTTAAAGTTTGTTATGTCAAATTAAATTCTCGAACTTTGTCTCTGGATTTCTTTTGTGCTTGCATGTGTATATACCCATGGATATCCCATACCTAATATATATACACAGTATGTATATAACTAACTAACTAACTAACTAACTATATATATATATATCGATAAATTGTGGATTTTTAAAGAAAGTTATTTCAAATTAAATTTTTGAATTCTGAGGAAATATTAAATCAAACCTAAACTTTTTCTGTGGATTTCATTTGTGCTTGCATGTGTACATATAGCCATGGATATCCCATACCCAATATATATACATAGTATGTATACAACTATATATATATAGCAAACCCCCGTTATGAGTATATACTTGTAGGTGCATAGCTATTACAAGATTGTGTATTTGTTGAATATTTATAAATGTATTCAATATATATATATATATATATTTAAACCAAAGATTGTATACATTATTTATGTATGTTGAACAATTGTGAATATATCTCCTTGGGGTGTGGAGTATTGTGTATATGATGTGCTCCAAATCCTTTGCTTGTTCATTGTGTATACACCAACAATAGAATATGTGTAGTTGTATGGCATCGTCTGTATGGAGGCATGGATTCCATACAACTATACCTTTGAGTGACCCTACAAACACTTAGAAAAAAAAATTCAGCAAGATAGCAAGTGGTTTATATCAAATTTCATCTCTCAGCCATTTTGGGCACAATGGTGCATTCTATTTTTCTTTTTGACACACATGTATAAAAAATTGATCACTAGAACCACTCAAAAACTTGCAAAACCAACTAGTGAAAACAAACCACAAGACATAAAAACATGAAAATGGAGTGAGCTAAAGGGGTAAATCCCTAGAAAAAGAAAAATGTTGCATGGGCCTAAGATTTGAAAACTGAAATGAAACAAATAAGCGTGCAAGATTCTATTTCAAAACAAGCAAAACCTCTAGATAGAGCTCACAAAATAAATCAAAACAAAGCAATAACATTAAAATCAACTTGAAATGTTTTTGATAAAAGGAAAAACAGATTTTGAAGGGATCTGGAACCCTTAAACAAAAAGAGCAAGGCTGCAGAAAAGATAGCAAGCAGCCAGCAAAAAAGATTAGCTCCACAACAAGACCAATCAAGATTTGCACTTTACACTTTTCTTGTGGGAGCGGAGAATCATGTCGAAAGAGGGCTTAGAGGATTTAACTTTTTTTTCCTTTAACTATGATCCACCCTTCTTCCACTTGCGTCGCTTTACCATCCCAAACCAGCTCGAACTTTCATGAGTATGAAACCCAGCAGCTAATGATTTAGGAGAATCAATTTGATTCCTTTGCCAGATAAAGACTTCACGGAAGAACCGCCAGAAAGAGAAGTCAGTGCACAATCACCTGAAGTGGCAGACTTAGATTCAATAGGGGAGACACTAGCGTCCCCGCCAGTTGAGACGATAGGAGGGGGCGTCCCAAGACCCAGTGGTTCAAAGGCAACCACATCTAAAAAACTCTTATTCTGATCAGCTT
This sequence comes from Sequoia sempervirens, assembly GCA_007258455.2. Taxonomy (NCBI): domain Eukaryota; kingdom Viridiplantae; phylum Streptophyta; class Pinopsida; order Cupressales; family Cupressaceae; genus Sequoia; species Sequoia sempervirens. The sequence goes on from VDFB02105785.1 coordinate 237,159,462, forward strand.
TCTTCTCAACCGTATAATGTTGTTGAGAGGCACCTTTCCACCAAGTAGTTGTCTAATTTTTTTTCTCAAATCCACAATGCGCAGCCGCATGTCCAGTATTGAAGCATCGTCTACACTGGAAGGGAATCCCTTCATAATCCAAAGATTGGACCCAAGAGCCTTTAGAAGATTTAAGGACTTTAGCAGGCAGCCCTTTTGAAACATTTATTTCAACCAGAATGCGAGCATAGGTGGAATGAAGAATGTCAGAAGATTCATCATCCACCATCAAGAAATCACCAAGGGAATCACCCACTTCCTCCAGAAGAGAGTCATGCCAAAGGTGAAGGGGGAGATTGGGCAATCTAACCCAAATCGGGAATTTATTAAAAGTTTCAGAAACAGTGTTGAAATCAGAATGCCAAGGTTTGATCATCAGCATATATTTGTCTTCCCAGCTAAAATAATTTTCACACAAGATTACTTTTCTGTCCTGAGTATTGTCAAATTTAGCAACAAAAAAACCCTTAGCCAAGGGATAAATGTTAACTTTACCCGAAATTAAAGGCTCCCATTCGCTAGAAATCCAGGAGTGCAGCTGGGGGAGGTTAGGCCAAAAACCTTTGAACCGGCAGATCACCCCACAAAGGGAAAGATCAGCAACAATATCCTCAATATCTTCAACTATTTCATCTTTCAATTTCACTGAAATAGCACTCCTGACAGGGATAAATCCGCTAGAATGCCCAAACCTGGGTCCCGCAAAATTCGTGGCTTTTGCCTTAGGGCCAAACCCCGTGACATACCTTCCACCAGGCACCGTAGAGACAAGGCCAGCCCCTCCCTAACCACCACCAGTGGGCGTTCCAGAATCCTGCAAAACAGCCCTCATAACACCATCGTGCGGCACAGGAGGAAGGAGGCCATCAGACATTGTTGATTGCCCATCCGACGACGCCGCCACCGCACCAGTAAACGCCTTAGGGTTTAGAATGGATGATAAAGATCTAATAATGAGATCAAGGGTGGAGAATGGTTCAAAGGAATTACATAGGATCAAGGAGAAGATGAAGGGTGGAGATGAAGGTGGTTAGATTGTGAAAAGCTAGGATAAACTTACCAAACTTGGTAAGTAGTTGTGAGCATGAGGGAATAAGGGACATGTGCACCTAAGAAGGCTATAACTTTGTGTTGTGTTGAGAGAATAAGGGGACCATAAGCACATTTTTTCTTAGGTTCCCTTTATTTTTTAAATGTGTTGAAAGAATAATTGGACCATAAGGGCAAGTGTTCTTGGGTGCCCTTTATTCTAAGAATGTGTTGAAAGAATATTATTTAATTATTTTAGCCACATGTGTGAGATGGATAATAGGTGGAATATGTATTTATTTATTGTGAGGAGGTGGAAACAGGTGATTAATTAAGTTGTGGATGTTAGGTGAAGGGGACATGTCCTAGGTGATGAAATTGGTTGATTAGGAATAGTTGATAAGAATTAGATTAAATGGAATTTTTCGATTAAGACTAGGTGATGGGGACTAGAATAGGTGATGATATTGGTTGATTAGGGTTAGCCGACATATGGCTAGAGAATACTTTAGGTGTCTACATTTTCAACTATGTCGCTTATTTTGGCATTTGCAATACATTGATATCAAAGACCACTGCACTAATTTCACAAGTGCAACTGTAATTGCACTAACTGTAAAGTGTCATCATCATAATTTATTGGGGAGGTCTCATAATTAAGTCATTTTGGGGGTTATTATTTATGAAAATGCACTCAACTTATAAATTGTCACCATATCATGCACTTGTCTTTTGGGGGGCTTGCACATGAGTATTTTATAATAATGAACAACAACAAAGTTATATCTTGGGCAGGATTCATACACAATAATTTTGTGTTTCTACACAATAGAACATAACAAGGGATGAGAATGTAGTCAAACAACATGCACTGTGATCAGGTACCTCCAACTTGATGAAAGCTCACATTGATTTACATATAGATCCTCTAGATCTCTCTTCACCACATATTGATTCACATTTATTCATATCTCATATTGAGAGCTTAGAGTAAATGATCCTCAATATTACATCTAATTCACATTGGATCACATCTAAAATTTAGAGGTATTCATTACAATTAATGTTCCTAAATCTTCACTATACTTGCTCCTATGGATAAGCTTTAGTTATAGTTCAACATTAGCATTAAGGTACAAAAATAAATTCTCAATTCATTCATCATTCTCTCTTTGGGATCAAGTTTTTCCTATGTGTTTTCTCTTTCTCTTCTTTTAGGGCTCGTTTCTATCATTGTACATTTGTAGCTAACATGACTTAATTTTGGGGACCCATTTCTTATTTCTCATTTTCATGTTGTTGAAGTATTTTATTCACCTTGGATATATTATATCTTAAGTATGATATTGCATGTATTTAATAAGTTTACTTACAATAATTAGGATACTTAATTATTCTCACCTTAAAAGTTAATAATGGTGTGTACCCTTGACTTGAGGTACAAAAGTGCTACCACTACCTCATCAACTCTTGATTGATGATAGTTAGGGACCACCTCTATCAATTCAATACCACCTCTATCTTAGGAGGTTAAGTGAACTAATCTATTGATCAGAAATTCAACTCTTGTCTTCATAGTTAGACTAAGATAACTAATCCACTGATTGATAGTCACAATCATTACCATTGGACATACATCATCTCCTTAATTCATGCATTTAGGTACAAATTTATGTTACAGTAAAAGGGCAATTACTTAATTAATTATTAGGTCCCCTTTTACACTAGTATAATTTAGGTTACTTAGGTTGTGTGCTTTCTTATCTCACTTCATAGGATTAGGACACATTTCGTGATCTAATTTAATTCACCTAAGGTTTCTTTATCCTATATTAAGAAATTAATTATTATTGTAATATTCATTTCATGTTTTTTGCATCATAGAACTCTTAAAAATTTACAACAAATCCATTGTTTTTTCTCTCTTTTTTGATAGGTGTTTGATTGCAAGTGATTTTTAGGAGATGTAAGATTGAAGAATTAACTCCAACATGGTTTTAGAGATCCACAATTCTCCATCCATTTTTTAAAATATTTTCCTTGAGAATTTAAATGGTGCATCCTAGATTAAAATGGACCTCACTATTATGCTCAGAATGTCCAAAAACCCTAAGATAGCTTGTCTAACTACTAAAATCAAAGTCCAAAAAAATTGAGGTATTTTTTGCTTTTGAACAATTCATTTAAAAATCCATAGTGTATAGATTTATACATTTGTATGGAATTTTTACTATATATGGTGTTGTATTATACAAGAAACCATTGATTTTGTAACTCTTGCATCATTGTGTCGTTGTCTAGTATGGTAAAATAAATTTATTTAAAAAAAAGGAGGTGCCTTTTTTTGTTAGATCTATGACAAGGTATAGGTCAATACCCTACATAGCAATTTTTGAACCACTTGTAGGGCTCCATGTGCCCCTATAGGTAGTGTTACCTTTGACTCCCTTTCGTTAGCGACCAACAAATAATGTCAACATCCTAAACAAAATTGTCACTAAACAACATTTACTATCCTCAAAGCCAATTCAAGTGTGATCTAAAAGCGGCTTCCAAAACAAACAAACAAAAAAAATACTTTTTGATAGAAACAGTAGTTTTTCAATATATCATCAATTATTTTATGATCTACAAGGAATATTCTAGCATGAAAGGTATATTTTGATAAAATAAGGCATATTCTAGTGATTGATTTGATGATGTAAACATAAAATTGCGATGACATCAGCACTACCACCCAGTAGGTCCTAACATTAACCATTTTTCCGTAAAGGATCTATTTTTTTCTTTTTGGCATAACTTGTTCATATGGTGTAAGAAATTGGTAATTGAGTTATTGTCAAATTGTTGATTCTGAGAACTTTTTAGTGGTGTAGGTATTTTTCTCAAAAAAAAATTGATACATTTTATCACTTGTCAAATTTAGATCTTGATTTTTGGTTTCCAAGCTCATAGATTTTTTCTTGGATCTCTAATTTTTGTGATTCTTATAGTATTGAAAAGGTATTTTAGAACTCTTTATATAGCTTCCATGTACTTTTTATAGAATCTATCCCAGGTTATTTTATTTGATTTATCACTATTTCACATTCTAGTTGATTACATAGAAATTTTGGCACTTGGAAAATATTTGTTTGTATGAGATGACTTTATTTTACTTTGTTTATATGTATTTTCAGCATTTGGTCCTTTTTGGGCATTTTAAGAATCTATTGAATGCATATATTTATTTTTGAATGCAATAAGATAAAGTACCACCTGTTGTACATTTATTTTGAGGATCTTACACATCATGTACAAGTGTCTTTTTTGTACTTGTACTTTTTTATAAAGTTTCATGGGAGATTTGTTGTGTGTTCTTTGTTATTCACAATTATAACCTTGTTTATCTTCAACTAAGTGTGCCTTGATTTTCTCACCTTTTTCAGTTGTAGGTACTATATTGTGCTTGGTCTGATGATGTTTATTCTCTTTCTTGCACTATATTGTGCCACCATTTTAATGGACTTGTCATACCTCTCCATTATCAACATTATATATGGGTATCATATTGTTGGTGCTAATGCTTCATTAATTTTGATTTGGAGTGAGCTATATATCTAGATTTTATTTTTATATGCTAAGTGAATGTAGTGGCATGATGTTTGGATCTTGAATTGCTACAATAAATCCTCTAATGGTTGCTCTTGACTTTCTTGATAATGATCTTGATAATAATTCTTTCTTAATTCTCTCGTTATTTTTCAAACCATGCAATAACTAGGTATTTATATATTTTATTATTCTAGTTGCTCAAAAATTAAATCTCAATAGCAAAATTTAGATATTTGAATTTTAAATAATAAAATTTTGAACCTGACATATTTGAATTTGGAGCCGAAATAGGGGGACATAGGTGCCCTAGGCACTAGTGTCCCAGGCCTATTTTTTGAAACTTGAGGAGTCGGGTAAAGTATTAAATGAGGGCATTTTTTCTGTGCTTACAAATTATCAAAAAAAAAAATTAAATGGATTGTGGAATGCATAATTTAGGAAATTAAGTGCTCAATTAGGTCCAATAACTTAAGGGGGAGCAAAACATAGTGTGAAATTGTCAAGGGTGACAATTTATGACACTGCAAGGACAAACAAATGGTTATGGGAGGTGGAAAATAAATCCAAAAGAGGGTGTGAGACCCAACTACCTAAAGGTGGATGAGAGCGACACATGTAACTGATGAATTATGCCACATTTCCTCATAATAACCATTCTAATATAACCTAAGAAAGCTTAAAAATATGTGTAGGAAAAATAAATATTCTCTAACATAAGAAAAATAAAAATCCTACACTAACACCCTGCTTAAGAGTAGCTTAGGTGGGTGAAAAGATGAAAATATGCAAATATGGATCCTGACTACTAGACCATGTTAGGTACCCATATACAAATGCAATCTCTCACAACTGGAGAAAAGGAGAAAACCCAATGGTACAAAACTCCTCCCCAAAAGAAATAAAAGGAAATAAGTTCCTCTACAAAAAAAAGAATCATGTATGCAAGGAAGAAGTCCCTTCTATAATAGAGAGGATAGGAGAGACTAAGTAGCTTCCTCCCAAGTAATAAACTGTTCCAATGGTTGATGCTCGAAAATGGGTGTAGAAGATGGTCCATGATCATCGAACAACATTCCTCCTCTTAGGAAGAAACAAAACTAGAGGTGCATAGATGATGTCTTCACATTCTTGGAAGGAATATAAGGGAAGAAATCTCAAAATGTAAGAATCCTCTAAAAGTTGCTCCTGTGTCTCCATCTCTAGAATCTAGTAGAGATGAATGTAGAATAGGATCCAAAGATGAAGATATATCCTTTGAAGACAAAGATGCATCCTTCAAATATTTCCCAAAATTCTCTACAGTCATGTCAAACTATGATGAATGATCATGTGGAGAAGGAACAAAAGGGTCTGTAGGATCCCCATAACATCTGAAGAAGAATCAACTCCATCAAAAAGAGGATGAATGTAATCAATAGTTTCTCCCAAATCTGAAATGTGAGACTCTACAAACAAAGATGAAAGTTTTGGTAGGAATATATCCCAAGAAACTGAATTAGGAAGACCAATATGAACCTTTTGTGCTACTACAATGTTGAGCTCAAAATCCTTGAAGCAAGAGGAGGAGAAGAACTACAAGGCTCAAGCACTAGATCCAATATGAGAATAACCAAGTGCAAGTAGCCAATATTCTCCTTAAAATCAAAGTTCACACTTGAAGTGTGATCAACAACCAAAGGATTAGATCCATCATCAAGTGCAAATTCTAAACAAAAAAGATGTTAGGATAGGTGACATTATAATTGCTATCCTAAGTTGATAATTGTGTGTCTCCACGTTCTTTGGAAAGTGTTCTAGAAGACATGAGGGACAAAATCTTTATTATTTATTTTCCTATGAGAAATTGTAATTGCATTCAAAGAGGTGGACCCTCTACAGTTATGGTTACAAAGCATCCTAGAAGAATATTCCTCTTGGGCATCCAACTTTGTGAGTGAAGATCACTTTGTAATGCATGTCCTTACATATTATTTGCATGTTTTGCATAGTGGAGAACCCAAGTTTGCATGTTGATGCATGTTCTTGCATGAAGCCATTGGAGCCATCAGAGAGTTATTGAGCACTCAACAATGACCAATTCTAATTGGTTGTGGGTTAGGCACCCATGTTGAGGCCATGTGATTATTCAATATTTTAAGTTATGTTTATGGGTTATCCACTAAGGGGGCATGGGTTTTTCTAGGCGGTTTTTCTTGTTGTTTTGGGATACCATTTGTGGTATTCTCTCCCACAAATTTCTATATATTGGAGCCTTGAGATGGTGGTTTGAAGATTTTCTTTGCGGGTTGTCAGAGCAATGAAGTGCTACCGAAATTTAGAGAGGAGTGTTGTATTGGTGTATCTATTTTGAAGATTAATACAAACATTGGATATTTTTAGGTGTGGGGTTTTTTACCCATATGGGTTTCTCCACAAGGCATAACACAATAGGTGGCATAACACAAGGCTCAAAAGAAGAGAACATAGACTGTGTAGAAGCCATATGATGAGAAGCTCCAAATTCTAGAAAAGCCATTTCCTTGATTCAATACTTGTAGAAGCACAAAGAGCTTTACCTAAGTTGTTTTCTTTGACTTGGAAGCAAAACCTACATGACTTTTATCCTTACTAGATCTTGACTATTTAGAATGTGAAGAAGAAGTTGACTCAGACATTCTAGAAGGTAGATCAATGTTGTTCTTCTTAAGAATATATTTTAGTTCATCAATATCCTTCTTATAACAAGAATTTTCTTCATTTCCAATCCTCTTTCAATATGAACAAGTATACTTATCCTTCTTAGATTAGTCCTCCCTTGAAGAGGATTTTCTCTATGCTTGATATGTGTGTAGATTTTTCTTTGATTTTTTATGTTTCTTGTCAAATTGTCTTGACTCTTTATGTCCCTTAGGTTGAACAGCCAACAAAGCCTAAGTTTTTGATGGCTTTATGAGACCCATAGAAAGAATCTTATGTTTTTCATGCATTAGCATCTCATAAAAATATGCAAATGAAGGCATAGTATATGCAGATCCCATAGTCAATCTATGAGTATAAAAGCTAGAAACAAAAGCTGCAAATTCACCTAACCAAGTTTATTCAGTACATTATAAATTACTGAATGTCATTTTTCTCAATACCACATGCTTTACATTGTGCTCTTAGATCATTAACCTTAGTAATATAACCTTGTATGTTGTCAAAGTTCTTAGGATCAAGGTTCATCAATTCATTGTCAATCTAATGGCCTTTGACTTCATTTGTTGTACCATATACAAAGATTTTAATTTTTCCCAAGAATCATGTGAATTTGTATATGATTCAATTTGAAACATAATATCAAGGGAAATAAAGCTATGAAGACATCCAAGAGCTTTGTATGTTCAAGCATCCATTTTATCTTTTCCTTATCATCTGTAGGTTCAACTACCTTTTGTTCAACATATACAATATGTGTACCCAAGTTGTATTAAGGCATTCCATGCGTGTTGATTCCATGTTGCATAATTATAAGGTGTTAGCAAAGGAACCTTAAATGATCCATATGTGAAAGAAAAGAAGAGAACAAGTAAACAAATCAAAAAACATAGTAAGAGACCCCCCCCTTTTCACTCAATCAAGAATCCCACCCAACAAACTATGATTTGGCACTTTATATATCAATGCATTTACAATCCTGGAGTTGTTTCCAGAGTTTTATAAGTGTCCAAATGGACCAAATACTTTAAGTATAAAACTATCTTTGAATGAGAACCTCAAAATAGCACCAATATGTAGTGCTCAAAAAATATGTACTTTCAAAAAATGAATCATCTCAATCTAAGGTCGTATGTGAAAGTTACATTTATTTGAAGTTCAAAAATGAGAACCGTACTTCAAATCTAATGAGAAAATTGATTTATTGGAAAAACAAAATAACTTGAGTAAAAATGAATTCCACCATTGCGAAGAGTGCAAGATTTTACCCCAAATCAAAACATTACACTAAAAATAGATTTGTATTGCCAAGAATGGGTCATTTGAAAATCAAGAACAAAATGTAAAACTCCAATGGTGGGGGATCCTAGTTTTCAAAATTGGGTGAAGCCACAATAGTGGAACTTTACAATTCAAGTCAGGAAGGAAAACTCACAAAAAATGACCCGAAGGCAAAAAAAGTGTTTTTGGGGGTTCGTACGAACCTGTTGGTTCAACCGAACCCCTTCAAACTATGCCTACCAAAAAACAAAAAAAAAAATCATGTAAAGGGGTTCGAGTGAACCTCTTTGAATGGGTTCTGCCAAACCATGGTTCGGCCGAACCCCCCTTATGCCTCATCCACCCCCCAAGACACAAAAAAACCTAAATTTTGGCAATTCAGAGCTCAGGTTGAGGATGAAAATGGAGGAATCTTCACAAACCCAACTGGAATCAGGTATTCCTCGGAACGAGCTATCCAACGAATATAATTTTAATATGTTTTGGTTTTATTATGTTTTTTTTCTTAGTTTTATTAAACATAGGTTTTTCATCGAAAATGAAGGTCTTTGTTCTGCACATGTGGAAAAATAGCATATTATCAAAAAAAAAAATTAAAAAATATGAGTGCACTAGATATTAAAGTCCTTGATCCAACAAAAAAGAAAAAATTGAATTTTGATATATATAAAAAAAGTTACACTTTTTACGGTCTCGCTATGTCTGAATTGTAATTGGTTTGACTTCAAAACTTCATTAAAGAAAAAGTATTTAATAAAAAACTATCTAACCAAGTGGAAGCACTAGATATTGGAGTTACAAATCTAAATTCAAAAGAATTAGAATTTCATCCTTCATGGAAAAAAAGTTATTCTTTATACAGTGTGCGTCACTTTTTAAAAATGTTGTTTTCTGAAAAAAACTAGTTTTCGTGGGAGATGGAAAAAGAAGTGCAATTTGATTCCAAAAAATTTGAAAAAAATATTTTTAGAATCTACAGACAAAATGTGACGAGACTCTAGTATACATCATCTTCAAATTCCTCACGGTTTAGCCGCTATAGGTGCCCGAATGTGAATATTTAGTTTAAAATAATAATTCCAGTGTCCAGTTTGGCCAAAAATTGTAAACCACTATTGTGGGATCACCCAAGTCAACTCCTTCCAAATTTGGTGAACTAGGAATAAATATGGAGAAACTGTCAAATTGGTGATCTGCTAAATAGTTTAGAACTCTGCTAATTTTGATGAACCCCCAGATAAAATTAGTGATCACTAAATATAGTGATACCACCAAAAAACTTGCTAACATTGGTAGGGTCAAGTCTAGCATGAAGGCCAAGAAGGGCAAGCATGTAGTAGTTTTTGAATTTTATATTAAAAAATGTTTTAATAATAAACAAAAATTGAATGTGTGGGGGGTTGACAGCCACCCTACGACCCCTTACAGGAATCACATCCCTCAAGGTATAGGACCGTATAAGGTATGCGGCCTCAATGGGGGTGTGGAGCCCTATGTGGATACCTGCATACCCTTATAGATACAGGGGTTGACAAGGGCGCAGGTACCTTGCCTGTACCCTTGAATAATTTTTTTTATTTTTTATTTTTTATTTTTTATTTTCAAATCAAAATTTTTAATAAAAAATCTTTTGATATATTAGAACAATAGTATTTTATTTTTGACATAGAAACATCTTAATTTTTTTCTTCGAAATTTGTGTCATACCATGCGCAAGTGGGGTTGTATGGCTCTGCTTGCTAAAAAAATTGCCCCTAATTCAACTTTGTCCAAAACTGATAAATTATATATGAAAATAGGGGTTTATGGGCTTGTTGGATGCAATGGCAAAGTCTGCTTTGCCTCAAAGTGCTTCTATTTTTAGTGTCTTTCTAGATCTTCACAGTAAACCTTTTTTCTTCAACCCTTTATAGATCTCGCATCTGGTGTCCACTTTGGATGAAATAAAAGTCTAATCTAACTTTTTCGGTTGCTCTGAACTCAATGGTGAGCTCAGAATGTCTCCAGGAAGCTCTGAAATACCTGCAATAAAAGGCAATAGAAAGGAAGCCCCCCCAAAAACTAAGATCTCTATCAATCATTTTTTATTCTCTAAGACATCATAGGATGTAAGAGAATATCATACTTTTCTTTCAAGAATGGACTGAAAAACTGCTAACCCATAAATCATAACTAGCTTTGATACCATGTTAGATTTGGATATGAAGCCACCTAGAATCGAATGACTAAAGGAAAGTACTTGACTAGAATCCAAAGATGAACAAACTCAACACTCCCTTAGTACTGAACTAGGACTCATGAATAAGTGATCTAGTGAACTTCACATAGGGAGAGGTGAGGGTTGTTTATATAGCAAAATAGGGGCAAATAATTCCAAGAGTGATAATAACTCCCATCTACCCAAAATAGGTGGAAGTTTTACCTACTTGGTAAATTCCAAATTATATGGTTATGCCAACTTAGGTAAGGACAAACAAATGGCTATGAGAGGTGGAAAATAAATCCAAAGGAGGGTGTGAGACTCAACTACCTAAAGGTAGGTCAGAGAGACACATGTAACTGATGGATTATGCCACATTTCCTCATCCTAACCATTCTAATATAATATAAGCAAGCTTAATAATTTATGTGTAGGAAAAATAAATATGCCCTAACATTTAAGGAAAATAAAAAGCCTACACTAACATCTATCGAATGCATATATTTATTTGTGAATGCAATAAGATAAAGTGCTACCTATTGTACATATGTTTTGAGGATCTTACACTTCATGTACAAGTGTCTTTTTTTGTACTTGCACTTTTTTTATAAAGTTTCATGGTAGACTTGTGTGTTATTTTGTATTTGCAGTTCCAACCTTGTTTTTCACACCTTTTTCAATTGCAGGTACTATATTGTGCATGTTCTAATGATGTTTATTCTCCTTCTTGTACTATATTGTGCCACCATTTTAATGGACTTGTCATACCTCTCCATTATCAACATTATAGATGGGTATCATATTGTTGGTGCTAATGCTTCATTAATTTTGATTTGGAGTGAGCTATGCATCTAGCTTTTATTCTTATATGCTAAGTGAATGCATTGGCTAATTACCCATGCATTTAAGTGAGATGAAACGCATACCATATAGACACTTTTGCATTCCTATTATGTGTAGGTAACTTTCTATCTTCAATTGATCATTTTTTCTTCATACTATTGACACCTATATTTTCAACTTAAAATATACTTTACATTGGTTGAGTAGTTTCATTGGGGTCACTCATGTAGATTGATGTGCCATTTATATAATTAACAATCAGATTGCTACCTTGGTTAGCCATTTGATCATTGTTTGAATGGTGTCATTGGGCTCATTATGCATATTTTTATCTTTTTGATCTTGATTTTCATCCTAATTTCAGAGGAGCTTCTTTAGTTTCAACACTATAACAATCATTTTTTTACAATTGTTTGTGGCTTCTTCATGCTTTAGTTGTGTTATTCATGTTCATCTTCAAGATATTATTTTGGAGGCTTCTTAGCTCATCATATATTTTCTCTCTTATTTGAGGGGATATATGCTGTATCTGTGGTGGAATTTATCCTTGGGGGATCTACTTGAGTCTTTCATTCTTCACATTTTACATCTCTTTTTTGGAGAGTATTTTTTCCCATCTAGTTTTCTCATTTTCTCTAGTTGTGAGAGATTTTTCATTTGTACATGGGTACCTCATTAGGCTTAGTTTTCAAGACCCAATTTTTCTTTTATGCATTCATCATTAAAGATTTTAGCTTATCCTTAAGTTGCACTTAATAGGGGTGTTAAAGTAAAAAAATAATTACCTAACTAATTATTAGGTCCCCTTTTACAATAGCATACTTAAGCTTACTTAGGTCATGTGCTTTTTGGTCTCAAGTAATGGGATCAATGTAAGAAAATTTATAGTGTATTTACCATAGTATTTACCAATAAAAATAATAAGCATAAATTTAGCATAGTATTTACGTGAAAAACCTGGTAAAATTATACTAGGAAAAACCATGAGCAAAGATCTTTCATATTTTAATTTCTCAAGAAATTTGCAATTATAAAAATCTTTAAACCGTAATCAAAAACATGAGTTTGAAAGAGTATGAGAAATTTGAGTTATAGATTCCTTGTCAAAAAAAAATTCCAAAAATAGAAAGTGTGGCTCACACAACCACATGTTGAACATTTGTCAAAATCACCAATAATAGTGAGTCCCAAATAAATTCCAGCTTCACCGAAAATGCCTTCGGTGTAACTCCATTCAACATCTATGGGGCTACAACAACCCCCTTGGGACCCCTCATCATTTCAATCTTTAATTGAATAAATAGGCCTTTGACTACATCAGATGCATAACTGAAGCACTACCTAGGTACTCAATGTTAACTATTCATTGTTGCTAGAATAACAAAAAATTGACTTCATATTCCAACAATCTCCCACTTGAATTAAAATTCCTCTCTTATGAATAAACCCTCATACTAAAATACTAATGCCAATGCTACCAATCATCAAGTAATATGCAAGCTTAGAGAAGTTTTGTGCCAGATGAACTTCTCTCTACCAATGAGCTTCATCGAAATATTTGTTGGGTTTATGTCAGTGTATATCTTGTCCAAATATATGTGTCCTCCTTCCACCACCTCATGTACAAAGTGATATTGAATACCAATATGCTTTGTTCTAGCATGATATTTTGAGTTTCATGCTAAGTGTAAAGAACTTTGGCTATCACGATGCAACACCACATTGTCTTGCTTTACCACTAATTCACCCAAACGTCATGAAGCTATATTGCCCCTTTTCTATCTTGTGTTGCTATCATATATTCAACTTCAATAGTTGACAACAACACCACTATCTGCAAATTTAATACCCAGCTAATTGCACCTCCAACTAAGGAGAAAACATAACTTGTAGTGGACTTTCTCTTATCTCTGTCTGATACCAAATTTTGCATCGACATACCCATTAACCTCAAGAATACTCCCACTATAACAAATAGTAGCATCAAAAGTGCCCCTCAAATACCTATGAAACCACTTCATAGCCATCCAATGCTCAATACCTAGATTTTCCATGTAACGACTAACTACTCTCATTACTTGTGCAATGTCTAGTCTAGTTCACACCATGGAAAACATAAAGACTACTAACTGTTGATGAGTACATGGTACATGAGACATCTATCTTCTTCGTTTTTGTGCTAGGGCACTATTCTGAAGATAATTTAATACAAATAGGAAATGGAGTACTAACTGGTTGTGCATTTTGCATATTGAAGTCCTACAAAACCTTCTCCACATAAGTTTTATGTGACAACCATATTTTCCTATTATTTATGTCTCTGTGTATCCTCATACCAAGAATCTGATTTGATATACCTAAGTCCTTCATCTTGAACTCCATAGCAAGTTGAACTTTCAAATGGATTATTTATACATGTTGGAACCTACTACCAACATATCATCAACATATAAAAGAAAATGTTAAAATTTTCATCATCATACCTTTGAAGGTAGGCACAATGATTAGCCTCACATAGATGCTAAAACCCAAACACATCATGAAGGAATCAAACCACTTATACCAACACCTTGGTGCTTGTTTCAAACATACAATTATTTTCTCAACCTACAAACAAGATTCTCTTTGTCTCTTTCCTCAAAACCTTTTGGAACTTGTTGCATATAAATCTCCTCTGAGATATCACCATGCAAGAAGGTTATTTTTACATCTAACTATTCTAACTCTAAATCAAGGCTAGCAACAAGAGATAAAACAACTATAATAGTAATTAGTCGTACAACATGTGAAAAAAATTCATCAAAATCAATACCAAACTTTTATGCATTTCCCTTGACCACCAACCAAACTTTATACCTCTCCAAATTATCATTTATGTATCTTTCATTTTGAAGACCCAATTATTCCCAATAGATTTTTCCCCTTATGAAATGGCACAAGCTCCCATGTCTTGTTCTTCTAAAGAGCTTCCATATTCTCTTCCATGACATCTCTCCACTTGCTTGCGCATTCGACTTCACAAGCCTCCTGATATGGACTAGGTTCACCAACATTAGTTAGTAATGCATAAGCATAATTACAAGTAGGATAGTATCTTTTAGGTGGTTTGGATACTCTAGTGGATCTCCTTACAAGGGGTAATGTATCACCATGTGGCTCATTTGGTTGTTCATCTTGTAGATTTTTATTGGGTGCCTGCAGATTATCATCATAACTTTCCACCTCAACTAGAATAACTTATGTACTTTTTTGTTTTTACCTCTTTGCATTGTTTTTTCATTAAAGTAAACATCTTGACTAACTAAATCCTTGTGGGTAGTAGTATCCCATAATTTGTACCCCTTTGTACCTTCTACATAGCCAAGAAAAATACATTTTATGGACTTCACATTCAACTTATTTGTATTCTCTTTAGGAATGAGCATAAGTATTAGAACCAAATACACGAATAAAGGAATAATCAACGGGTTTACCTATCCATACTTCTTTAGGGATTTTATTATCAAGATTTGTAGTGTGTGATCTATTAATCAAGAAACAAGCTATAGAAACAACCTCAACCCAAATTTTTTGTTGTAAGCAAATAGTGCTAAGTATACATCTAGCTCACTTCATAATTGTATGGTTAATGTGTTCACCAACATTATTTTTTTGTGGTGTCTTAACAACTATCAATTGCCTTGAAATGTCATACTCAAGGGTGCTATAAAACTAGTTAAACTCTCTTGAACAAAATTCTCCTTTGTTATTTTTTCTTAGATATTTTAGTCTTACCCTTTTGATTCTCTACCAGAGCTTTAAAATTTTTAAAATAAGAAAACACTTCAAACTTATTCTTGAGAAGATAAATCCTCACCTTACAAGAATAATCATCTATAAATGAAATAAAATATGTTGAACCCACAATAGATGTTACAGGAGCTTGCCAAGTATCTGAATTAATTAATTATAAAACTTCCTTACTTCTAGTAGTACTATAAAAACTCAATCTATTTTGTATTCCAAGAAAACAATGTTCACAAAAATTTAAATCTCTACATTTAGCACCTAGGAGAAGATTTCTATCTAGTAGTAACTTGAAACCATGTTCACTCATATGGCCTAATCATTGATGCTTGGTTGATATTGTCTCCATTTTTATATTAGACACCATTGCAGCTTCTCCACTACTAGTTTCCCCAACAACTTGTAGAGATTACCTAGTTTTTCTCCCTTTAGCACAACCAACACACCCTTTGTTACCTTGAGACAAATATTTGCACCACTTAATCAGTAACCTTGTTCATAAAAACTCCAAGTAATAAAACAAATTAATCTTGGTACATGTTTGACATGTTGAATAATCCTTAAAATTCTATAAAACATCTTGATTTTTATGTCACCTTCACCAATAGCTTCATAGGTGTTGTCATTTCCTATGTAAACCATACCTCCATCACATGACCAACAAGTAGAAAACCGGTCTTTGTGTGGAGTCATGTGAAAGGAGGCACCAAAATCAAGAATCCAAACATGAAGTAAAGAGTCTCTTAGATTAGCAATCAATACCTCTCCATCTTCCAATGGTGTTTGAACTTATACCATGTTTGTCTCAGATGCCTGCAAACTAGAATTTTCTTTACTTTCTTTTGGTAGCCTGCAATCCTTTTTGACTTGCCCTTTTTTGCCACAATTCCAACATTTTACGCTTTTCCACCCCTTGGATTTGGACCTAGTTTGTCCACGCTCAGTATTTCCTCTTTCCTAAGTTCTACCTCTTGCAATTAGGGCTTAATTAGAAGAAGATCCTTGAGATGACTTCCACCTTGAATCTTTAGAAATTACAATGGCCACCACATATTCAAAGACCATTTTCCCACTCGGTGTTGAGTTACTAAGTGTCATAACCAGTTGATCCCAAGTTTCAAGAAATGAGCACAATGATATTGTTTCCTTATCATCTTCATCAATTTTCACCCCTATTGAAGCCAACTTGCTTGTCAGTGTGTTGAATCATTCAGATGATATGTGATAAATGAATTTTCATGCATTCTCAAATTATATATTTGCCTCTGTAACATAATTTTATTTTCTAATGACTTTGTCTCATACAACTTTTCAAGGTCTATAAGTCATGTACAATTTTCTCCGAACATTGAATAGTACTAATTCTACTAAAGATAATTGGATTATTGCTCTAGTCATGTTATCCTTTTCATCCTAATCTACTTGGGTCATGGCTATAGGTTTTTATGCTACCCCTTTGAGAGCTAGGGCACATCCATCCTTCACCAATAAATATTGAATCTTTAGCTTCCATAAAGTAAAATTAGAACCATCGAACTTTTACACCTCAAATCTAGTAACTATGCTTCCTACCATTGTTTACTTCTTAGAAACACAACTTTTGCACAATCGCTAGATAATACCAATTGTAGAAAAACTTACAGTACAAAATAGACAAAGAAAAACAATAAGCACAAACTTAACACAGTGTCTACGTGGAAAACTTGGTAAATTTATACTAGGAAAAAACCATGGCAAAGGGGTAAAAGCACAAACCTATGTCACACTTTATAAAGGAATCGACCAACAGCAAAAAAAATTCTAAACTTCGACCACATAAAAGTGGTCTTTATGTTTTGAATTTCAAAATGGTGTAAACTAATGAAATGTAGAACTTTTGATGTAGTTTATTCCTGTAATTTTTAAAATTTAAAAAAAAATTGTTTTCATTATGTTTTTATCAATTTAAGGAAAAAATTTGGAATGCTGGAAATTTTAGAAAAGAGTGACTTCACGGACCGCCAAGAAACAAATTGAAAAAAACTTCATTTCTCCCTTTTTTTTTCTCCAAATAGGTAACTTCAATATCTTGTGCATGGAAAAAAAAATCACATTTTGATGTATATTTTTCTCATAATAACGTTTTAAAATCGGACATGTCAAAATTTGACAGTTTTCACAGGACATCAACTATTTTCAATTTTTTAAATCATTTTCAAAAAAAAAAATATACCCTTTTGAAGAAGACTCTCTTATCTTGTGCCCCATATAATATTTTAAAAAAAATTGATAAGTTTTACTATCTTCTTTTTAATTTCTAATCAACCTATTTTTTATTTTTAAAACCTACTTGCATTATTTTAAAAATAAAATATATTAAAACTAATCAAAATATTATAAAAATTATATATTTGGATTCTACACTCTAAGCTCTACAAAAGGGTTTTTTTTTTTTGTTGAAAGATCATTTTGACTAGAGAAATACTCTACCAAAGTTGATTGTTTCAGAAAATTTTGAAAAATGATGAGTTGGATGTCATGTAGGATGCCAACTAGACATTCTTGGTCGAAAGGGTTTAGGCCGAGCATGTTTTGGCCGAAACATACTCGGCCAAAAATTTCTTGATATTTCCAAGCTACAAATACCAGATACGCTCACTTTTTCCATGTTTTTGGCCAGCTGTATTCGGCCGAGTAACTTTCAGCCAAAACCTCTTCAGCCAAAAATGTACCTGCCACATCGATGCCACATGGTTTCAATTGAAACCAACTCGGCCTAATATCTTCTGGCCAAAAATAGTTTGCTCAGAACCATTTATTTGGCCAAAAGTGTGACACACTATTGTGCTTTTACCCAATTTAGATATTTCGTATTTTTATTTCTTGAGAAATTTACAATTACAACAATCTTCAAATTGCAACTAAAAATGTGACTTTGAAAGAGTATAATAAACATGAGTTGCAAAGTCCTTGTTGAACAAAAATTTCTAAAATAGAAAGTGTGACTCATGCAATTACATGTCAAACATTTGTCAAAATTACCAAAAATAGTGAGTCCCAAAAAAACTAGGCATTCAAAGGGCTACAAAATCCCCCATGATACTTCCCATCATTTCAACCTTTGATTGAATAAATGGGCCTTTGGCTATGTCAGGCACATACCTAAAGCACTACCTAGGTACTCAATGTTGACTATTCATCACTATTGGAATAATGGTAAATTGACTTCATATTCCAACAATTAATACACATGTCATGATCTAATTAAATCCTCACCTATGGTTTCTTTATTGTTTATCAAGGGTAATTCATTATTATTGTATTATTCATTTCATATTTTTTTGCATCAATAGAACTCTTAAAATTATGTACCATAATGTCCCTTGCACGGGTGGCATGCCCAGAGGCCACGTGTCTGTTGGGTTTGCATAAGACCCTAGATTCTTCAATGGTGGCTTTAGTGGTGAAATATTCCTCCCTAGTTGCACCCTGGGCAGCCGCCCTCACTACCAGGCCAGTTTTTTGGTGTAGTGGTTGGGCCTTAGTGGTATTAGAGTCAAGGTCTCGAGGTCGAGACCCACGGATTGTGGTGAGTTGTAATGTCCCTTGCACAAGTTGCGTGCCCAAAGGCCACATGCCTGTTGGGTTTGTGTAAGACCCCAGATTCTCCAATGGTGGCTTCATTGGTGAGCCTAGTTGCCACCCTTAACACCCTGGGTAGCCGCCCTCACTACTAAGTCGGTCTCAGGGTGATGACTAGCTTGATATTTTTTGCTTCACCATTGTTACTATTAGTGTGCACCAAATGGGTGTAAGTCTCCATTATATTTTCATTTTCCATGAGCCTATTCAAATTCAAGATACTTTTATCATTAAAAGTATGTGGAAAGTCTAGAAAGCTATTATGTCATGGTTTCTATAAACTATATATGGATCTATGCTTGGTTTATCCATTAACCAACAATCTCTCTAGTGGTCTTTTATGATCATTTGTTAAGATAAACATATAGCTAAATTTCCTTGGATTTATGATTTATTTTTTTAATGGAAGTATAAAGACCCTACTAGAACTTTTTTCAAGAACCACTAGGAATTTTATTTCTTGGTTTGAAGTTAAAGTGAAGTATAGACTTAACAATTAA
The DNA here is from genome assembly GCA_007258455.2 of Sequoia sempervirens. NCBI lineage: Eukaryota > Viridiplantae > Streptophyta > Pinopsida > Cupressales > Cupressaceae > Sequoia > Sequoia sempervirens. The sequence goes on from VDFB02105785.1 coordinate 237,179,031, forward strand.
TATTTTGAGTCCTTCTAAACTATTGTTGATTCTATTATTGTGGAAATATTACATAAAATTGGGGTTAGAAGTTTTAAATCATGGTGTCCAAAGATTAGTAGTATCTATATACATCATTTTATATCTATAAGCCTTGTATAGGTTATACTTAGCTAAATCATAATATCTACATGTGTTGCAAAATTGTAATGATAGATGGACTCTTTAATCATCAACTAACAAATTGCAACATAGATTTCAAACTATGGGTTATCATTGAGACGAAGCTTGCTCATTTTGTCTAGTGCATTCTATACCAATGTCTTCCTATTAGTTGTAGATTGATTCATTTAGGAGTTTATAATCTTTATTGCCCTTTTTTGTGGGCACTAGAAAACTTTAAAAAATATTTTATGGTTTTTTCCTATAGCCCAAATAGCTTGCCATTAGATTCATGATTTTTTAACTTGAGAGCATTTTTCCTATATATTATCCTAGACTAGGAGATTGGCCTAGAATTCTTGCTAGATTTACCTAAATATGACATGATTTCAAAGTGAAAATCTTATTTATCTTTTGAAAATATAGGAATTTCACTTCTTTTTTCTCTAAAAGCACTATTCACATAAATTTCTTCATATATTCTAAATCTATGATTTGTTCTGATGTGTTAATGCATATACAAATGCAAGCTAATAAAATCTCATCTAAAGTGGCTGACTTATAGATTTTTCTTGACCATTGGGGTAATGCACCTTATATAGTTTCTAAATTGTGAATTAATCCCCTGTTTCAAAGAGGAGCCAATCATCTTCATGAGGGTGACGATGTGGTAGAAATCAAAATACTTGTGGGCGCAATGATTCTTGTTTCCTAATGTGGAGCCCAAGGTCACATTGTTAATGGTTGATCACTATAGAGGAGCCCCTAGTTGACCTAATAGTAACACATTTCTTTGTCTTGCCCTAGCTATTTCTCCTACCAAGGTTGTTAGCCAACCTCTCAAGGTAAGTGCAAACTAATGAGGACAACCTTGATATCACCCTTATTTGTTGGGAGCCTATTCCTAATAAACAAGATAAAATGTGAAACCAAATGAGTGTGACCACCCTCCTCCTAATAGTTCTATAATTCTTATGACAGTAATTTAATTATTCTCTTTGAATATAATGTATTAAATTTAAAGTGTGATATTAAGATTTTTATAATTAATATAAATATCTATTTTTACGTCGAAGGCATTCCCTATCTAGAGGCGAGCTGACTTCAGCCATCCACATCGCGGACTGTTTGAGAGGGGATGCAAGATGATATTTTTCATCTGAACCATTTTTTTTTGCAGACTATGCGTACACCTTGAAAGCGAATGAGAAGTGTGACATATATAGCTGCGGCATGGTGCTTAAGGAGCTTATGACTGGCAAGAAGCCAAATGAAGCAGAGTTTGGAGATGGCCTGGACATTGTAAGATGGATTCAGAATCAGATTCATAGTAGCGATGGGGCGCAATCTGTATTGGACTGACGGATAGTATAACAAAATGATGTCTACTCTAAAGGTGGCTCTGCTATGCACAAGTTCTCTACCCTTTAATAGGCCTTCCATGAGGGAAGTTGTAAAGATGCTAATTTTGAACAGTGATTATTGTCTTCTTCGTTTTGCTCACACCAGGGAACTTTTGCAGCTAAAAATTTTCGATACTAACAGTGTTGCGTTAGGCACAGAATTGCAGCTCTTGCCCTCCACCTTATTCTATTTAAAACATGCTTAATAATATTCGGTGGGAATTTTTTTTGTAGCATGTGAATATATTTGGTCACGAGTATAAGATCACTTGGTTTCAGATTGAATTTCAATGAGCTTAGTTTGTTTCAACCAGTGGTTGGAGCGATTGCATTGGGGGACTATGTAGAAGGAACCACCATTGTCTTTCTATTTACATTGGCGGAATGGCTTGAATCGAGATTTTCCAACAAGGTTAAGATATTTTTGTTTGGATTTACATTTGTTTCAGCGAACTTCACTCAATTTAGAGATTTAGGGTTAAATATTTGGTTTTTCAGGCCCAAAATGCTATATCGATTGTGACGAATATGGTACCTCAAACTGTTGTGATCGAGGAAATAGGGGAAAATGTGCCTGTTAAAGCTATGGAAATTAACGCCATTTTGGTTGTGGAAGCTGGCGAAAGCATTCCTCTAGATGGCCTTGTGATATCTGGTACAAGTTCTATACATGAGAATAGGGAATATGTGTGTGAAAAAAGAAGTGGGTAAGGCGGTGTGGGGTGGCACCATGAATCTTGCGGGTAACCTTAAATTACCTGAATAACTAGTATGGATGTTATTTAATTATTTGAATGTTCAGTGTTTCAAGGTTTCCACGGTTTAGAAAAAAACCCTTGGAAAGGATATGTCATAAAATACTAAGAAATGTAGGGTATTTAAGTGCAAGGATTGTAGCCAAGGAAAAGGACTCTAGAGTGGCAATGATGATGAAGCCTATGGAGAAAGCCCAAAACCAACAGTCTCACACATAGCAGTTTTTACATCGATTTGTAAAGTACCATACACCAAGTATGTTGTTTTAAAAAAAAATTGTGTTAAAGCGTCATCAAGTTTTAATTATATCCTTCATTGAAGAAATCAAGCCGCATCCTAGAGAATGAAGGGACTAGTAGCTATAGCAATAGAATCCCTAGTATACCAAGCCTAGTCATAGGTAGGTCTTAGATTCACAAATCTGATCTGTGGAAAATATCCTTGTTGGTTTGTTGAAAGAACAATCTTTATTAGGTTGTGCCTTAGTTTGTACATGGAAAATAACCATCTCAAGTGGTCATTGGATGCTTATGAATACATATATAAAGCATTTGTTCTTCTATATCTACTTGCCCCAGTGCTCTTGTCATCTCTACGCCTATTGCTATTGCTTGTGGCTTGGCTACTGCTGCAAGGCTCACCCTTCTCATTAAAGGTGGAGGGTTTCTAGAAGCCTTTTGAAAGCTCAAAGTTGTAGCCTTCAACAAGATAGGAACTGTCACAAAAGGATAATTTCAAATGATGGACATCAAGTTGTGGATTCAAAGGCTAGAAATAGAGAGAATTTGCATTTGTATGTATAAATTTCTACCACATGTTTTATGAAACATTCTATTTGGATCTATTCATATATTTCCATAGATAATAATAAGGGAAATGCGTACACATATACAAGATATTTGTTGCAAGGTGTGCACCCTTGGTCTCCTTGTACTGTGTAGCGCAACACTTGGGTTCGTGACATGGCTTAACCACCTCTCGTGGATTCATTAACTCTAGCGATTGAATCAGGCATTAACAAGTCAAATTTTTGGTACAATGGCAACCATCTATGCAATAATTAGTAGTAGAGCCTAGTTCATGGGTTTGAACCCCTCACTTGTGTTGGGGGGATTGTTGCAAGGTGTGTGCCCTTGGTCTCCTTGTGTTGTGTAGTGCAACACTTGGGTTCGTGACATGGCTTAACCGCCTCTCATTGATTCATTAACTCTGGTGGTTGTAGCGGGCATTAACAGGTCGATCTTTTGGTGTAACAACTATCTTTGCAACATTATCAAGCTTTGAGAGTAAATCAACACATCCTAGTATGATCAGGGGAGTGGTAGCATACTATAGGAAATAGGGCATTGATGCCTTGTTGAGATGAAATATTTCAATATATTGCAAGGAGAAGGCATTTGCGGGCTAATTGTTGGCCATAAAATTTACATTGGAAAAAACCATTTAAAAACTTGGCTTTGTTGGGGCCAAGGTAAAATTAATTCTTGCACTAATAATATTCTTTCTATTACAATTTTCAAACTGTTAAATTTTTCTAATGGTAGATTATAGATGTACAAGACACATGGAATATGGAAGGCTCTATAGTATCATATGTAGGAGTAGATACAAAATTTGTAAGAGTATTTAGTGTGGCAGATTGTACAAGCAGCAAAAATGGTTAGCAAACTTAAGGTTAGTTATTAATAATGTTTTGCTTTTAGGATGCATTCAGTTTTTGAAGTTTTTTTTCATTTTTTGGTTTGGTGATTTGTTTATCATTATTTTTGTTTTGTTTTCAAGGATTAAGTTTTTATTTCAGTTTCTTACTAATTTCAGAAATTAGGAATTAAAGCAGTCATGCTCAAAGGTGATACTGTTGTCTCTGCTACAAAAGTTGAAAAATAGGTACATGCATTAAATGGATAATTTGATTAGGAAATCTTGCCACAACATTTTTAATTGATAGAGAAGCCTTGGTAATGGTGTACAAGTAGGAGAAATTAAAGTTCACGCACAATGACTCTTAGAAGACAAGATAAGATTTATTGGAGAGCTAAAGCAGGAGGGCATGACTTCCATGGTGGGCGATGAAATTAATGATGCACCGACATTAGCAAAAACAAATGTGGGGATAGCTATGGGTGTGGAAGGCTCTACAATAGCCATGGAATTTGTAGACATAGCTCTCATGTCTAATGACATTATAAGGAATATTGTTGGTGTAGTGAAAATAAGGCAAAGATCAATGAGGACAATATGCATAAATTTTGCATTCTCCTTGTTGACTAAGGCTAGCAGACACAAGCACTTTCCTTATTGTAACATTCCACAACATGCTTCTCTTGAAAGGAGAGAAGGGTGGTCATGCTCATAATCATCATCATTAATAAGAAATATTTGTATCAATAGGAGGATCATGGCATCATGTTGCTATCTCTCATTTGTGATTGTGTCAATCAACATGCACAACATATTTTAGTGTTACTTGGGATGTGTCCTTTTGATCTTTACAAGGTTTTAGGGATGGGTATGTCATGGGGATGAGGGACAAGGACAAAATATCCCCTCCCTGTCCCTTTTCTTTCAAATTTTAGGGATGTCCCTGGAAAGTCCTCCCAATGTGGGGGACATTCCCTGTGACATCTCCAATTTATGGGGACTCTAGAGGGAGTACCTTCCATACCTGACATCAAGATGCCCCCCACCATTTTCTTTTATGTCAATATCTTTTCTTCTGCCTCAAGATAATGAAGATTGAAAAAGTGAGTAGGTTCATACTCATGGAGGTGTCGATGAAGAAGGATTTATGACTATGGGAAATGGATTTATGTAAATACATAGGATCGTTAATAAACTCGATACATGTGATTATATAAGGCTAGATTGTTTTTTAGAATTATTTTAATAATGTTGATGATCTAGGCATCCAAGAATATTTCTTTTGCAGTGAAATTTTGGCTTCAACTTCCTCTATCTCAAGGATTTGGATTGACCATTTTCTAGACTTGCAATTTCCCCTTGTATTTGCATAGGCTGGATTTTCTGACAAATCAATTGATTAAAAAATTTATAGAACACTACAATCATGGGAATAATAAAAATAAATGGACCAACAACTAGGTTTTGTTGAAAATGGAGGTAATTATGTAGCTTAATACTTTGTAAAACTATTGTAGTTGTAGATCTAATTAAGTATTCTTTATTACAATTTCTTTGTGGATGATTATTTGTTTAGATTCATTTTACCATTTGTAGAAGTAGACAAAAGATTGTAGAAGAATAAGACCAGAAGAAAGAAGTTACACAACATATACGATGGAGAAACCCTTTCGGGAAAAAACTCCACCAAGAATCAATGTATTATTTAATCTCAAAATAAGATTACAATAATTCCAATCCTTGCTTGAGATGCTTCTTTTTCCTTCAACAATTCTTCTTCACAACCTACAATAAAATCTGATAAACTCTCTTCAACTTGCTCCAATAAATAGACAATAATGAGCCTTGTAAACTCCAAAGGGTTTACAATTACAAAGCACAATGCTTATCTCACAAAACCCATGCCTATTCTTTGCAAGTAGAGTTCTACTATGAAGAATAATGTCAAAACAAGTCCTTCATCCATTTGGGCGTCCCAAACTGAAGTCATAACTCAATGTTATTCTGAAGATATCTTCTAAGGTTATCCTCAAAGTTGGCACCCAAGAATGGGCCCACTTAACTCAACCTTATAAAATATCTTATCATGCAAAAGTGTTAACTCCAAGATGCCAACTTGGGCGCCCAAGGTGGGTCCAAGTCAATCTTTGTTAACTATAACATATCTCTCCACCATTCATGCAAATATCATGCATGGTTGATCATCCCCACTTAACTAAATGTATGACCTGTTATCTGTCATGCAACTCAAGTCATTAGTCATGCATTCCAAGTCAATTGAAGTCAACTAGCATTCAACTAAAACTAACTACATGCAACTGAAGATAACTGAACCATAACTGAACTGAACTGAGCTGAACTGAACTAAACTAAACTAAACTGAACTAAATTGATACTCAACTAAATTGAACTGAACTGATTTGAACTGAACTAAACCGAACTTCATGCATGTAAACATCAATCCCTAAATTATAGGATCTTTACATGCATTACAGAAGTGTTATCTTTTTCTCCAAATAGTTAACTTAACTCAAGGTGGGTTCCACCTTCCATGTGGGTGCCCCATGTGCTCCTATTATTTAGGAACTCATATTGGACGCTCTCACATGTTCCTATTATTTAGAATTAATTACAAATGTCAATTAACATGATTATTTCATTCAAAATTAATCTCTTTCTAATCCTAGTGTTAGGGAACACTTTCAAAGGACTTAGGAGATACATAAAATAATGTTTAGGATTGCAATTAAATGGCATGGACTATTTCCAATAGGTTTTAGGTATACCTTTGACAAATTTTTGTCACTGGTGGAGTTTATAACAATAGTTTTAGCAATGCCTTCGTATTGTTGGACCTTTAACTTTGTAAAACTAAGATATATATTATAAACCATATTTTATTCAACAATTATCATAACACTTATGATTTGACAATTGATGTTGTTACCCTTTATTAGCTGCAATTTTTTTAAATTACGTATTTAATTTTATACATTTTGTGATAATTATGTGCTTTTTTAAAAAAATATTTTTAATATATATAACCATCTCCCTGATATCCTTAAGATATAATTTTTCTTTGCCATCCTTAAACCCTGTCTTGGATACTTAGAGAAATAGTGATATGTTTCCTATGCAAAAATAGTCTAGCACAAACTTGGTAACCTAGGTTATCTAAAACTATATAAAATTCCATGTTGCTTTTGTCTCTTCTGAATCCTTCATAAATGGTCTTATATCTCAATTTCAATAGAGGAAAACAAAGATTACTAAGGTAAACCACATACCAAGGGATCAACAAATATTTTCTCTAGAGTCGAGGATCATCAAATACTATCCCTTGAGTGTGTAGGCCAACAAAAGATAGTTTGGAATCATTGAAAAAGTATAAAGCCACAATTGTCTTGTGTTCTTATAATACCAAACTATTTGTTTGTTAATGCAACATCAAGTAGCAGAGGTGACTGGGTTTCATTGAATTATATCAACTTTCTATATGGAAGATATCAAGTATGCTTCCAAATTAAATTATCTAATTTCTCATATATATCTATGCTTGGGTGATGCAATACTATGATTGAGAGGTAAATACAAATTTTAGAAATTATTGTGGGTTAACCCACAAAACTGGTTTACAATTCCAGTGAGGAAGGAAAAGTTAAAAAAATTGGTTTTTGGGGGTTCGAACGAACATCAAGTTTGAGCGAATCCAAAGGGGGTTCACTAGAACCGCCCTTCGAGTGAACCCATTAAATGTTGGGTCCCACCATTTCGAGGAAAAAACAAAAAGGAAAGCTTTGTGGAAAGGGGGTTCACTCGAACCTTGGTTTGAGCGAACCCCCCTTTTCCCCCCTTCTCCCCCTCTGGCACCAAAAAACTCCATAATTTTTCCCTTTGAAGCTCGAGTTGAGGATGAAAATGGAGGAGACTCACAGACCCAACTAGATGATGGTAGTCCTGGAACGAGCTATCCAACGAATATAATTTTTATATGTATTTATTTTTTAGTTTGATTAAACATAGGTTTTCACCAAAATCAAGCTCTCTATTTGCCCAAGCTGGGTTTGCCGAACCCCTTTTCCCCTTCTCCCCTCTAGCATCAAAAATCCAAAACTTTCCTTTGAAGCTGTGAGGATGAAAATGGAGGAGACTTCCACAACAAACGATGATGGTAGTCCTCGAGAACGAGCTATCCAATGAATATAATTTTAATATGTTTTGGTTTTATTATGTATTTTTTTAGTTTGATTAAACATAGGTTTTTCATCGAAAATCAAGCTCTTTGTTCAACACATGTGGAAAAATAGTATTATCAAAAAAAATTGAAAAATATGAGTGCACTAGATATTGAAGTCCTTGATCCAACAAAAAAAAATTGAATTACGATACATACAAAAAAGTTATGTTGTATACGGTCCACCTATGTCTGAATTGTAATTAGTTTAACTTTGAAACTTGATTAAGGAAAAAATATTCAATAAAACACTATGGAACCAATTGGAAGCACTAGATTTCATAGTTACAAATTTAAATTCAAAAAAAATAGAATTTTATCCTTCATATCTAAAAAAATTTATGTTGTATACGGTGAGTGTCACTCCTTAAAAATGGTGTTTACTAAAAAAAACTAGTTTTTGAACAAGATGGAAAAAGAAGAGCAATTTGATTCCAAAAATTTTGGAAAAAATAATTTAGAATCTATAGACAAAATGTCACAAAACTCTAGTTTGCATCATCTTCAAATTCCTCACAGTTTAGTCACTATAGGTGCCCGAAAGTTAAGATTTAGTTAGAAAAAATCAGTTCGGTGTCCAGTTTGGCCAAAAATTGTAAACCAGTATTGTGGGATCACCCTTGTCCATCTCTATTTGACACATGATTTTTCAAGCCAATTCATTTTGTAAAATAATTGTCATTATCCTCAATCAGTTGTGGCAAGAATTAGAGTCTATCGTTATTAATCAGTTTAGATACATACATGTGGGTGTTAAAGTATCAACATGTCCGCCATTTCCATACCTTTTAAAACATAGCTTACCTAAGATGCCAAAGAGATCAAATTTGTAGTGTGCATTGCTATGCAAATGTCAATTACTAAATTATTTAGAAAGGTAAGTTTGTTTTGGTGTTTGTAGACTTTGATGTAGACAACTTTATAAATTCATGGTATGGATGGTGCCAATCCATTTCCTACTGGATTCTTCCATGCATTGTTTGTTTCTTCAAGATAAACTTGGAGACAACCATTTGTCTAAATTTAGCAATGCCATTCGTTTTATCCCAAAAATGAGATTGGATTTTTGGAGCAAAGAGAAAAATAGTTGGTTAGTAAATAAGTTTTGTTATTTAGTTTAATGCATGGACAATCTATGAATAATAGGTTGGTTAGAGTTTTGAATTAAGTTGTTAGCATTATGGCTTTTAGTTTAAATGTGTCCAAGATTAAACAAATATTGTAAGTGCTAGTTGAGCTTTGCTTACTTTCTTAAAGCAAATGTCTTTGGTTGGTGATCTTAACCACATAAAAGTAGCAATTGATGACATATGTGTGGGCATAATTTATGTTGCTAACTAGAATATTGAGCTTCAAAATCTAGTAGGTTTGTGTATGAAATTTTTGACAATTGATTATTTCGACGCCTTTAGTTATATCATCAAATTTGATATTTAATTTAGTTGTTAAGGAGCCTACAACATGCAATGTTTGAATGATAGGGTTTGCTTGTGGCATATTTGAAGTTAATAATTTTTATGGTTTTCTTGTTGTCATCATACACTAGGTTTATGCCCTTGGAGGATTTTTTATTATATGATGTTTATGGGCCAAATGGAAAGGAAGGAGAAGAACAAGGGGAAGGAATGAGGGAGATGACAATAACAATCTTGATGGATCAACTAATCATAGCATAGAGTGGGGCTACCTCAAACCCAGAAATTAGTCATGCTGCACTAATGAAGTCTCGATTGTTATCCACCCAAACAATATTAGTAGAATTGAGCAGACTCGAAATAGACCAAGCAATTCTTGCAACAAAAGGAAATTTACCATTCCAATCATGAATATTATAAAAACAATATAATAGTATTAATAATAATATACTAGTAATATTAATAATATAATTTTAATATAATAATATTAATAGTAGTATAATATAATATAATATTATCATTTTATATAATCTATAAAAAATATATTTACTAAATCTAATATATTAAACTTTATTTATTATTTAATATTTAATATAATATTTAGTAATCTATATAATACATGTGGAGATATATCATTTTTCATATATTTGTTATTTATTGGGAAGATTTTCCTATATGGATGTTCCTCATTGTATATCCCTCTTTGTATCGCCCCCTTTCTTTGTATATACCTTTACATTTTCTCAATTCTCTTTGTCTCTTTACCTCTCTCCAAATTTTGGCTTTAATAAATCGATAGGCCATTATATATATAATAATAATAATAATATAATTATATATAATAATAAGTATAATTATTGTTAGAATTGTGAAAAACACGAGCCATGGGATCAAACAACGAAGAAATACACCTTCCATACAAGAGACCTACAAACAAAGAATTGTTATTCCTCAACAAGAAAAAGCTACAGAAAAACCTCAAGAAACTTCAAGGAAAAACAAGAGTCCTCAAAGGTTGAGAGTTCAAGAGAACAAAAGAGCTAATACAATGAGGGTTGAGTGCTATATAAGAGCAAGCCTAATTGGTAAAGGGATTAGATCAGGACAAGTGTCAACATCACATGCGATGAGACAAAATAATCTAGAATAATAGCTCACTTCAATTAACATAGAAAATTACTTAGTTAATTGAATAAAGAACTCCTCAGTTTAGCTTAAGTGCATGAGAATAAACTACACTAATAATCAATTAAAGATTAATTAATTATTACCTAATACATGATTACTCTAACACCCCCCTTAAGATGAACTTAGGGAGTAGCTAAAAACCTTAAAAAGAATGTATGATGGGTCCTAGCAAACAAGGCCTGGTCAGGCACCCATTTATAAATAAAAGATCTCTCAAAACTAGAGAAAAGGAGAAAACCATAGTGGGAGAAAACTCCTCTCCAAAAGAGAAAAAGGAGAATGAAGGACTTTAAAAGCCTCCAAATCAAGGTGAAGGAATGAAGCCTCCAACCAAAACAATATCCCAAAAAAGAGGAACATTTAGAACATTGTTGAAGCACGAAGAAGTTGTAGACAACTGTGAAACACTGACTGATATAGTTTTGAAATGAAGAACCTCCTCTGAAACAAATGATGATCATAATCAAGATAGCAAGAATTTGCATGAGTTCCCACAACGACACTACTCGAATTAGATGGCAACCAAAGGAAAACATCTAGAACTCAAAAATACAAATGTCAAGATCAATAAGATAGTAATCTGCATGAGTGCCCCCAATGACACTACTCGAATCAGATGGCAAACAAAGGAAAACATCTAAAAGTTGAAGATATAGATGGTATGTGGATCTGCATGAGTGACTCCAATGACACTACTCAACATGCAATCTATGCAAGTCAAAAATATAGGTACCAAATAGTCTGGAGAACACTGATCACGAGAGAGACAATAATATGCATTAGTGTCCCCAATGACACTAGGGTGATCCCATAATATTGGTTTACAATTTTTGGCCAAACTGGACACTGAACTGATTTTTTCTAACTAAATCTTCACTTTCGGGCACCTATAGTGGCTAAACCGCGAGAAATTTGAAGATGATGCAAACTAGTGATTTGTGACTTGTGTCTGTAGATTCTACATATATGTTTTTCAAAAATTTTGGAATCAGATTGCACTTCTTTTTCCATCTCTTTCGAAAACTAGTTTTCTTCAGTAAACACCATTTTTAAGGAGTGACATTCACTGTATACAACATAGATTTCTTTCCATCAAGGATAACGTTCTAATTTTTTTGAATTTAGATTTGTAACTACTATATCTAGTGCTTCCAATTGGTTTCATGGTGTTTTATTGAATATTTTTTCTTAATCAAGTTTTGAAGTCAAACCAATTACAATTCAGACATAGGCAGACTATATACAACATAACTTTTTTTGTATGTATTGAAATTCAATTTTTTTTGTTGGATTAAGGACTTAAATATCTAGTGCACTGATATTTTTAAATTGTTTTTTTTTATAATCTGCTATTTTTTCAAATGTGCAAAATAAAGAGCTTGATTTTTGGTGAAAAACCTATGTTTAATCAAACTAAAAAACAAATACATAATAAAACCAAAACATATTAAAATTATATTCATTGGATAGCTCATTCTGAAGACTACCATCATCCAATTGGGTCTATGAAGTCTCCTCCATTTTCATCCTCAACTCGAGCTTCGAAGGACAAAATTTTGGAGTTTTTTGGTGCTAGAGTGGGAGAAGGGGGGAAAAGGGGGTTTGAGTAAACCGCCTTTCCACGACCCTTTCCTTTGCTTTTTTTCCCAGGAAATATGGGACCCGACATTTAATGGGTTCGCTCGAAGGCAGTTCTAGAGAACCCCCTTTGGGTTCGCTCGAACCAAATGTTCGTTTGAACCCCCAAAAACCAATTTTTTTTGCATGGGGGCATTTTTTGCAAATTTTCCTTCCTCACTGGAATTGTAAACCAGTTTCGTGGGTTTACCTTACTCAAATCAAATGGAAAACAAAGGAAAACATCTAGAACTCAAAGATACAAATGATACATGAATCTACATGAGTGGCCCCAATGACACTACTCAACATGCAAGATGCAAGTTGAAAATATAGGTACTAGTAGTCTTTGATCAAATGAAAATGGAAGGTCACCTTCAGAAAATAGGAATGCAAGAGTGTCCATATGGTAAGTGATCCATCTCATCGAAATGAATGTAACTAGTGACCACTAATGTATGTTGCATCTGAAAGTACATAGGAACAAGAACTAGACACATAGATCACTCCAAACCATGAAACAAAGGAAGCATTAGTACCAACAATAGAAACCCCCCATAATGTTGAAAAGGGAGAGCCAAGATAGGTACATTGAAATTGTGTGAAACTAAGAAGTGCACGTAGGAGAAACAACCTGTAAATAAAAGGGTGTGCAAACTATTAAGGCACACACGCATGAGGAAAGAATCATTGGGATTCACTATTGTCATGGAAGGGACACTCATTTGACAAAGTTGTGATGGAAAACCAAAGGCAAACATCAACCCCCCCATGGTACTTTATATCATAGTGCGAATACAAAAGTTCACAACAAGATGTGCAAAATCCCCAAAATGAATATATTAGGATGGCACTTTATCTCAGCACGTCTACAAAATAAGTACATACAATGGAAGCTCATAATATCCAAAAAATACTACATATTGAAAATAAAATTCTCTGACAAAAAATGACAAAACTGGTAGCACCATGACGAAGTACATGAAAAAACATGCACTTTTAAGAAAATGACACCCAAAAAGGAGTTTGGATGCAAAAAAAATATGGCCCGTCGAAGTCTCCAAAATGAAAATTGAACAACACTAAGAAAACTAAATTTTGAAAAAAAATGAAAAGTCTAAACTAGAAAATACCTTCCATAAGATCAAACAATGAACAAATACACCTTCCACACAAGAGATCTGCAAACAAAGAATTATTATTCTTCAAAAAGAAAAAGCTACAAAAGAACCTCAAGAGACTTCAAGGAAAAACAAGAGTCCCAAAAAGTTGAGAATTTGAGAGAACATAAGAGTTAATACAATGAGGGTTGAGTGCTATATAGAAGCAACCATAAATGGTAAAGGGATTAGATCAGGACAAGTGTCAACATCACATGCGATGAGACAAAATGATCTAATAATAGCTCACTTCAGTTAACATAGAAAATCACTTAGTTAACTGAATAAAGAACTCCTAAGTTTAGCTTAAGTGCATGAGAATAAATTAGACCAATAATCAATTAAATATTAATTAATTATTAACTAATTCATGATTACTCTAACAATTATAATATATAATTTAACACATTTTGTATTAATTAGATTGTATTATATTTATATTTAATAATTTATAACATAAAATATAATATATGATAATAAATATAATTTTAAAAATGAATCTACATTATATAAATATAGCATATACTAATAATTTTGTTTTCAATGCAACACAATGAATTTTTTGTTATCTCCCTCTCTCTTATTCACTCCAACTCTCTTACTCTATATATCTCTATTTCTCTCTACCTCCCTCTCCTCTCTATCTCTTTCTATTAATATCTTTATCTACATCTATCCCTCTATCTCTCTCCCTATCCCTCTCTATCTCTCTATATTGCGCTCTATCTATATCTCTCCCTCTCTCCCTCTCCCTCTCCCTCTTTATTTATTATCTCCCGCTCACTACCCTCCCTCTCTCTCTCTCTCCATCTCTCTCCCTCCCCCCTCTCTCTCTCTCTCTCTACCTATCTTTCTCCCTTTCTCTCCCTCACTGTCTTTATCTCCCCCTATCTTTATCTCTCCCAATCTCTTTCTCTCTCACTCCTTCCATTCCCCCCTATCTATATCTCTATCTCTACCCCTCTCTCCCTTTCTCTTCCCATATATCTATATCTCTATATTTCCCTTCCCATATATTTATCTCTCCATCTTTCTCTCCCCTATTTCTCTCTCCCTCTCTCCATCTCTATTTGTTTATCTCTACTATTTGACTCTCTCCCTTTATCTTTATCTTTCTATCTCTCACTCTCTCATTCTCTCCCTCTATATTTATCTCTTCCATCTCTATCTATCCCTCTCTACTCTCTTTTTATCTCTCTCTGTCTTTCTCTCCATATCCCTGTCCTTCTCCATCTCCATTTCTGTCTCTATCTTCCTCTATCTCTCTCCTTAACACTCTCTCGCTCGCTCCCCGCCCCTCCTGCCCCTTTATCTCTCCATCTTTCTATCCCTATCTCTCCCTTTCTCTCTCCCTATTGCAAACATAACATGAGTCTACTAGTAATGGACCCTGATTATCTTCTTGATTTAGACAAGTCGTATTTGGATCCTTGTTGATTTAAAGTAATCACTTCTTCATTAAGACCTTTGTTGCACAAACAACATCATTTGTTAAATGGGCTACCAATTGACCTCATGTAGTGCACAAATGTACACAAAAATATAGACCAAAATTTTCCCTAATTGACCATCCACACCTCTTCGGCGTACCCACACCAAGGTGCGATTGCTAGTATTAAATAATTTTAATAAATAAAAACACCACCACTAAAGGGGCACGGGTATGCAAATTGCATCGTTACCATATCAAACCTTTGGCTTTGGGAAATGTGCCCGATACGCAGTTAAGGTTTTCTTTTTAAACTAATATCCTATATTTTAAACGCTTTCCAATTTAAACAAAATTGTAAGATAAGAATAATGGCGGCAGAACTCCTGCCGTGAAGAACAAAATTATCTTGCGAGGCGGGGGCTCCGTCAAGTGACAAGGATCTCAAATACATTACCATTTTAATGACTAAGGAGGGAGGAAGAGCACCGGGAATAGATCCCGTCTTCTCCTCTGTCTCTGTTGACCACTCTCAATCTGTAACGGTTAAATGGCTTGAGGCTATGCATTCATCTGCTTTTCTTCCGCCTGAAACTCAATCGTACGCCTTCAACCGCACTATAATTCTCCGTCATTTGACAGTCAATCGTGTGGAGCATGGCCTTGTCATTTCAACACTCAAAGTCAAGCCATCCATCGCGGTAGCCATCTACACTACCTTAACCACCCATAAGTTGTGATGAATTTGCGTTAAATAATGTACAGGTTAGGCGACGGATTGATGTTTGTATATATTGTTTTAATGGCAATTATTTTGGGGGCTGTACCAGAATGTATATGATATTTTGCATGAAGGAGCCGTGGCAATGATTGCGAGTATTATGGGATTGGCGGCTGTGAAGACAGTTGCCGGAGATAAAGAGTTTGAACAGACTGAAATGAACATTTCTTGCCTGTCTGCTGCACGCATTGGAGTGAGTGCTTTCAATATTCTTATCTCCTCTGTTTAATTTTGTTCCTTGTTGAGTGTTTTATAGCGTGTATAAACCTCATTCGGCTTTATTTCGCATTGATTGCAAGGGATGATGTGTTTATTTTCGTGGTGCTTGCTTGATTAAATTAGGGTATTGTGATGGAGGCACGTCTAAGGGTTTGATTGAATTAGGGTTTTGTCATGGGTGAAAGTTTAAGGGTTTGATCGAATTAAGGTTTTGCCATGGTTGAAAGTTTTTGAGTGCGATTGATTTAAGGTTTTGCTAAGGGTGAACGTTTTAGAGTTTGATTGAAGTAGGGTTTGTCATGGATGAAAGTTTTAGGGTTTGACAGAGCACTGACGAGTTCATTTAAACTGCTAGTGAAATGCGTTAATTATGTTAAGGGGAATTTTCTTTTAAATTTCATATGCTTTGAGATTCCTGCTCCTGTTTTCTCTTATCCTACCTCCTTGTTCCCTGTTTCCTGTGATCAATTCTCTGCGCTTCTGGTAACTGCTCGGGTCAATACCTTTCCTGTTCTTAGAACTTTTTTTTAAATATCTTGAGCTGTTGGGACTAAGGGCTTAAACATTAACTGGCGTTGATTAGGACACTTGATCTCAAAACCTTGGTGAAGTTTATAAATTCAATCGAATGGGATAGTCTTCTTAGGATTACACCTAATTACAGGAGGAATCAATCCACCTCTGGTATTGTTAAAAATATTTATAGTTCCAACTCGCAAGCAAGAGATGTAACCTACAGGCATGGAAACCCAAGGACCTTTGGGACATCCTTGTGTTATGGACCAAAGCAAGTCTCGTCAATATTACAGACTTATGGTTACATAAGTATGGAAAGGCTTGCAAGGGCATATTTGAGTTCTTTGCCTTTCTCTTGTTTTGATTTGCTGAAACCCATGGATTTCAGTTTCAGAGGAAAACACCAACTCCTTAGGGTCACTGGAAAGTGAGTTAGTGAATTCAATGGAGACATCATAAATGTCTGTGGCTTTAAACTTCCCTAAACTGGAACTCTAAAACATTTCATATTCAAGTTCGGGGAGGGGTCAGCATATATCTTACAACCATATAAGCTTTCTATGGATTCGTGGAGTTTTGTTGACCTATATATATCATTGAGATTGAAGATCTAGTTTGATTATAACCTGGGAGGGACAAATGAATGCAGAAGGATTTTTCATACTTATCCTAGATATGTCTTCCATAAAGTACATGGCTCATTGTAGGAGATTAATATAATTTTTTCTTGGTTAATATTTTTTAATCTTCACATTTTGGTTGGCACTTTGGCTGTTTCTAACATGGGTAGTTCTTATTGCACTTTGGACCTTTCTACCAAAATAATTTAGAATTGAGGAGCTTAGTCAGAAATATACACTATAACTTTAGGAAAAAAGGTTTTGCAAAGAGAATATTCTACCACTTTCTATGAACAAGCTGCTATTGAAACTGTTTTTTTCAAAGTAGTGAGGTCCTATTGTGGCCCTCAGCCATGAAATATTAATACAATATACGTACATTGATTCATAAACAATGAACAAAAAACACCTCCAGGGATAAACCCCTATAAACCAAAAGGTTTCCATCAAGCCCATCAACCATAAAAAACAAAACACTAATAGGCAAAAAAAACCCACATGCCAAGCACCCTCACCAACCAAAAAGATGACTTTCTATGAATACGTTGCTTTTAAAACTATTTTTAATAGAAGTAGTGAGGGTTCTATTGGGGCTCTTGCCCATGAAATATCAACACAATATACATACATCAATTTATAAATAAAAAGCAAAAAGACCTTTAGTGCTAAACCCCTACAAGCCCCTCAATCACAAAATGAAAAACCCTAAAAGGCCAAAAAAACTACAACTCAAACAGCAACTAAAAAGATCACAGTGTGGCTTTCTCAGCCCTATGCGAAAAATCCATGCTCACTACCCTATGGTCTTCATTCTTTCCAATCCTTGCAGCCCCTGTAATGTCCCTTTTTTAGCTCGTTCCAGTTTCTAGTTGGTTTAGCCTATTAGGTGACCCTTGTAGGCTAATGCAGATGTTTCGAGGGTCTTGTTTGGCAGATATCAGAGTGTTTTCTTCTCCAGAGCTCAGTTTGGTTCAGAATTGGCCTTCATCGGTGATTCAGGACTCAATTTCAAACACTTACTATTTATAGTAAGTCAGCAGGTCATGAGAGTCTAGTGTTTCTATTTATAGTAAGGCACTTGGACATGTGGTGATTTCAGTGTTAATCCTAGTTTTCAATTGGCCTGGTGAAATAAGGATTAATGTGCAAGTTATATCATTTAATTATTATTAAAGATGACTTTAATAATAATTAATCATTAAAAGCATATTATAAAGTTATATTAGTCTAAAGGGAACCATTTAATGATTTAAAGTACATTAAATGATTAATTAAATGGGCACCCACTTTGAGGAATTATTTAATGAAGTTTAAATGCACATTTAATGTTATTTTAAATGATTAAAAAGGAGGCTTCTAGAGGATCGACCTTTTCATGAGAAATTATAAAAAGGGATCAACCAAGCTATTGCGTATTCATTTGATCATATTACTCTTTTGTCTTTTGGTGATTTGCTGGAGAAGAAGAAACCTAGGGTTTCTGCAATTTCTACAATTCTTGATCATTGAGAATGAAACCTCTCTTTGATTTTGCATTCCTGAGGTGGTGAGAGATCTTTTGAAGGATTGCCGTAGGAGTTGGCTGTAACCAGCAGTTGAGCTTCATTGGAGTGATTTACATTAGTTTTTCACAAGGGTTTATCTGCAGATCAGAAGATATTGAGAATAAATATTGTTGAATATCTCGTTTGCTGTTAGGGATCTTCTTCCTTTGGCACGTGGGAGTTCTTGTGCAGATTGAAGAGTTTTCTCAAGGGGTTGAAGTGCTTAATTCAGATTATTGAAGAATCAAACCTTGAAAGACTTTTAAATGCTGTCTTCATTGACTTTGACAGCCGTGTGGGTTTATTAGAAGCTGTACCTTTCACTATTGCCAGCCGTACTGTTGACACTCAGCTGGGCGTGTGAAGTAAAGCTCAAATCGCTTAGGGTTTGAATGGTGTTTGGTCTTCCTTTTGGGCGGCTAGGTACTAGCAAGCAGATCAATGCAATTTTAAGGTGGAGATTTCAGAGTTTGGGTGTTAGGTGTTGATTTCCAGGCGACTGGCTGTAGCTGGTTATTCATATCAGACTTCCAGCATTGAAGTTATTTCATCCGGAGCTTATATACCATCATTCGAAGTCATACATTAAGAGGCAACAATCCCGGGTATGATCTATATATGCATATATCCAAATCTTTAATTTGGAACAATATCGTAATCTTTGTCTCAGTCTGGTATACTTCAGATCAGACCTGTTATCCTGTAATCAGACTTATCATAAATTCAATAAAGGCTTGATTTCTTATTGGTTTTTTTGGCATATGTTTATGCGATTCCTAGTTTATCATTTGTATGTATTTGTTCATGAGATTGGCATTGAAAATCAAGCAAAATAAACATTGGGAAACTTAGAAAATTCTATCAGACCAAAAAATCAGATTTCAAACGCCTTGCATACCAACTGTTTGACAAATTGTCAAGTGGGAAAACTGAAAATTTAGGACAGAACTGGTTGGGGTTCTTACAGCCCCAGCATCCATGACACCATCAGCACCCCATGGCTGTGAGCCAGCTTATCCCAATTGCCATCATTCTGCCTGAACAAGACCCCTGGAAAAATTATATGAATTTTCTTAGCACACCACTAGCCAGCAAAGGGAGATAAAACTGAGAGGCAAGCTCCAATTTGCCCTCCTTATTCATGATAAACAGGGAGTTGACCACTAAGGCTAGGTCTCTGCTGAAATCCAGTAGCTCCTCATCCTGCTGATACACCTCCTGAATTTTATCCCTTAATACACTAATTTCCTCATTCATGCAGAGGCCATGAGGCTCGAGAGAATCTGCTTCACCACTGAGGAAAACACCACCAATGCTGCTGTCTGTGTTGCAAAATCTGGGAACACTAACCCAATAATCAATTCCCTAATAGCTCGCATTGGCACCAAGTCTTCCAGCTTTGGAATGAAATCAGCAGCAATGCTACTCCTCTATCCAAAATGACCGGTATTCGCTATGCCCTCAAGCTCCAGGACCATTCCAGCATTTTGACATTTGCACAAGTAAACACTGCCTTCAACCTGTGATCAAAGATGGCTCCATGATAAAACTGGTGTCTATTCCTCCCCTTCACTCATCACCTAGCCATTGTTGAATGTGCATCGCAGGCTCACGGTGCACCTGGAACAGAGATCTGCACCTAAACACCTGGCAAAACCAAGAAAGCCTGCATAAAACATTGAAAATGCTTCTAGGTGCGTCAAGATAAAGCCTTTTGCATGTGCCACAGGGCTACACACTCATAATGAAGCCGCTCCTTAGCATTAAATTCTTAACCAAAAAGTTTAAAGAAGAATGATTAAAGGCCACCCAACATGGGTTCTCCCACATGAACCGGGGAATCAGAGAGGACCAAAGAATCCTACTGCTCCCAGACCTCCAATCGATTACTGATTTCTGTTGTCAAAGGATTCAACTCAATGCCTGAGTTTGCTAGAGAATCTGCCACCTTTTTTACATTTTCGAAACAATGAGTGAATAAAATATCATCAAAATAATTCTAGAGCTTCAATGCCTCAAATAAACTTTTGAATGTCCAGCACCAAGCAAACATCTTGGACAACCGGAATTGCCTTCCACAATTACCTTTTTGCAACTCACAAAAAGTGCCAACTTGTTACCTTTCGTGACTGCCATCCACTTGGCTTCATTATTAGTCATAGAACCCAAGAAAAAGGAACCTCTCTTCACAAAAAGATCTGCTTCATTTCTAAGCATGCAACCAGCCTCTGCCAACCAAAGGTCACCTTTAGGATCACCATCAAAATCAAGCTTCAAGAAGCCCTTAGGCCGTCTCTTCCAAAATTGATTACTGCACACAACTGATTTACCAATTACCCGCTGAGCAGGGTTCTACTGTTGAAACTGTTAATTCCTTCTCAGCCAATTAATTTAATCCTTTTTTTTTTTAATTTGTAGTCCTGCCATGGTCTCGCACTCTATGGTTGTTGATCAGCTCAACTTAACTCAAATCCAAATGAAAAATTGAAAAACAAAATTGAGAACACATGAAATATAGAATACTTTAAGGTTAATGCTTGATTTTTTCAACCTTTGTAAACGTAATTAAAAACAAATGAAACATACAATGCTTTAAGTTCAATGTTGAATTTTTCTTCCTTGGTGTGATGCTTTGCTTTATTTACCATGGGCGTATTCCTTTTTGGCTTGTAGCTATCTATGGGATTAGATTTGTCTTTTGACATTTGGATTTAAGCATTTGCTTTTATATAGATTATACACTGTCCTCTGATTTGTGAATACAAGGGATCTTGAGCTGTGAAATTTGATGATCTAAAAAAAATCACATGTTAAAGGATTCAGAGGATTTTAACAGTCTTTCGAGGGATTTGTTTCTGATTCTTGCAATCCTTTGCTAGCCTTCTGCCATAGTTATTGGTCATCAAGTCTGCTAAAGTTTTGTTGAGATATATCACTGTAAGTGATCTACTATGATACTAAAAAATATAGTGTCTGTCAGTTGTTTCTCATATATGTGGGAAATTGTCAAGAGATAGCCGACCTAGGAACACCATTTGTGCTTGGATGCTTTATTTTATGTTCTAGTCACTTCGTCTGAATGTGCATGAACTTTGCATGGCAATCAGGCATGTGTTTTGCAGGCACTGTTTGTATATTTTTTGGGAACGTACACCACTTTTGCCACGAATCCATAATCTTGAGTTTAAACTATTGTGGATCCAATTGCAGTGATTCAATGTTTCCCTGCTGAGGAATTTATGAATGTGATGGTATATATGGTGCACTAACATATGACTGGATGATAGTGATTCTCAAATCCAGTTCCCCTTTACCTTTAGAGAAGCCATGGCAAGGAACAAACAAAAACCAAATCATGCATGTAAGATGAATGTTAAGTTGATTGCTAGAAATTGGAAACTGTTCATCAATCCTGAAGCTTGTTTTTTTGTGATGATTTGAGATAAACACTTGACCAATTTTGGATGATTTAGGCTTAGTGTAACTAAAATTTGTTGTGTTATTCTTACCAATCTATTCTAACAACTAAATATGCATTTCTTTTAATGCTGAACATTGGTGCAGACTCTTAAGCCTTCAATGAAAAATAAAAGAAATAAAAACTACTTTAAATGTGTAGAAGAAAGTTTTCTTTGCAGTATAAGAGTGGTCCTTTTTCGAGCTTGTAATCTTGGATGGAAAAGAAAATTATTTTTCACTATTGTTCTCTTTATCATTGTTCTAGATAAAGTCAAGGTGAGGTGCACTTATATAACCATATATTTGCTCTATAACGAAGGTGTCTTATTTATGGATGATATGTTTGGTTTTTTTTGACAAGGAGGCAGCTATTCAAAGTTTGCAGCCAAATATGATGCCTCTTAGGCATAGCAATATGCTAAAGTTCAAGAAATCACAAGATCAAAACTATTATTTATCATTTAAAACACAAAGTGGCCAACAAAATTCTGTTAAAACATACGTATATGTAGATATCATATTATACTGTAGGCATGAAGCTTAGTTAACGATATCTTAGTGTTTGGCCTTAATGTTTTAGGTCAAATAGCTTATTGAAGTTCTTGTGGTTTCTCATGGGCTTATGTATATGTTTGACCTTACTGACTTCTTGTAAAACATGCTGGTCACACTTGGCTGCTTGTGTTGTACTTCTTTCTTGTGTTGGGCAGCACTACACGATGCTATTATTTAAAGTATTAGATAGGTATTGATAGCTCACAACTTTTCCTTACCAATACCAAAATCATAACAGTCTAGATCCATCAGCTAATGAAGTTCATATATCCCATAGTTTGGTTTTCTTGGATTGCTTCTAAGCTACCAAGCTACCTGAAGTTGAGCTTTCCTCCCATTATAGGATTTATCAGACAGCCAATACAATTGCTTAAGAGGGATATGATATTATTGCACTTTGACAATGATCAGTTCCATTTTAACTAGTATCAATGGTAAAATAAAGATTAAAGAAAGTGCAATAGTTCTAAGAAAGCACGATAGCTGTATGACATGCCATATATCACTTGATAAATGTTTGCTTTTAACTTTTGACTAAGTAATCACATGATCACAAGTCTCAATCCAATGGACGATAATCTCTAAAAATTTATCTAGGTTTAAGGCACCTCTTGGTATAAGAACATGGTAGAACAAGAGTAGACTTTGGAGCACCACTTGGTGCAAGTATACGAGTAATTGAACCTAGGAATAGTTGATCAAAGTTTACATTTGCATGAATTTTCCCCTACCTATATTTGGGTCTATATATATATTTTTTATTTGTGCCTCACTGAAAATGTGTTGTATATGTATAATATGGCCTTGCTCATTTTTGTATCTATCACTAGTTACCAAAAAATGAAATATTTTTGCAATTTTGTCATTATTGCTATATAGGATACTACAAGCAATATTTGTTGATGACTGCCTTGGGGCCTCATCCTATGAGGAATTTGATATCTTGATGAATAAACCTAAATAGATATGATATCAAAAGCTTCATATGAGTTGGCAAACACCACATCCTTTTTTGGTGGTTCATTTTAAATTTAACTTAGGCAAAATAATCTTCTCCTTCATTCGTTAAAGCTCAATGTCTAATTGTAAATGTGTTGATCATACTTCAAACACTTAGTTCTCATCATTTTTAAGTTGCATTCTAATTGAATCTTCTAGAGAAAGCTTTGCATCTCCTAAGCCAAATTTTTCATCATGTTAATGTGTGACATGGTTGTAATATTCATTGAAAATGACAAAAAAAAATTCCTTATTTGAAAGTCAATCCCTTCAAACAAAACTTTGTTCACTAATATGACTAGATTTAGCAGTCAATTGGTAAACAAAACCTATCAACTTTATTTTTCTTTTGCCATATTTTATCACTTTTTTGATAAAAAAAAGTTTTCAATGCTGTTTTTCAATTAAAAATTCACCCAAATAGGAATTAAATTTGATATCTCATATATTGAGACAATTCCTTTCCATAATTAATTATTTTTCTTTAAAGCTTGAAATAGCAAGAATAAATAACCAACCTCTAACTTCGAACAATGAAAGTAAAATTATACAACCCATAGTAACATTTTACCAAATTGACTCTTAAAACTCACAATCACCAATGAAATAAGACTCAATAAAATGGTTAGACTTCCTTTTTTGAATTGTATGTTGATGTGATTTAGATCTTATCACAAACTTTGCCTAGAATTGTTACAAGCTTTATATTGCACTCCAAGGGTTGATATCTAAACTCAACTTCGTGTTGAGTTGAATCAATTTGTGGATTGAACCTAGGGACTTTACATTGGATTGTAGGGGATCATAATTACATTTGCATTCAACTTTATTCATGAATTAAAGGTTACATAAGCTATATAATAATTGTGGGTACTAGAGTGTAAGTTAAATTTGAAATTTCCTTGCTATTTAGAACCATCTACCTATATTCATAGGGGTCATAATGAGTCTTCATATTGGCATCAACAAGATAAGATGCATTTATCACCATATCATTGTTTCATAGTGAATCTTAAAATTGGTGTCAACCCTTGATTGCTTTTTAGCTATCCATTTTAACTTGATTTGTGATCACATCAAGTTATCAATAAATGGGTCAACAAGGTTAGGTATACCTACAAAATAACTTATTAGATTATTATCTACATGAGCCAATAAATTTTAACTTCCCATTGGTAGCAATATTCATAATTCGAATTAGTTCTAGTACTATTGACAATTGGACATAAACTTTGTTACGCATTCTCCTATTTCAAATTGGTATAATAGGTGACATGTTTTGATTAGTTACCTTTTTTCTTGTAAATGGAGGATATCATTAGAGATATATGTCTTGAGTGGAGACTTTTGTTGAATATCAACTTGTTTGGAATTAGTTTCAAGATTTGGATGTCCATATTATTCAAGGATTTAGTATATCTCACATAAGAGTTATTATGAGGATTTAGAGAAATGTGTTTTCCTTTTTGTGGATATGTGTTCCGAAAACTTTAAGTTTGCATTTCCTAGGACTTCACATACAATTACTTGATGAGTTTGTTTATAGCCAATCTAGCTATAAAAAGAGCATAAATTAGCTATAAGAATATAATCATTAATTAGTTCAACAAGCTATATCAAACATCTTGCAATATTTTTATAATAATTGATAAGGGTTGCAATTGGTTATAGTCAATTTAACTATTAATAAAATAAACATTTGCTATAATATACAATCCTAATTAATTTAGCAAGTTGTATGGAACATCTTGCAATCTTCTTATAATAAAATTGATAGGGGTTGCATTTGGTCTTAAAATTGATGAGGGATTTCTAACCTAAATATTTAAAACTTGCTCGTATGCTTTTGATGTTGGATAAAGGCAAGGTTAAAAATTGTTGGTATTGTGGAATAGATATTTTAGTCATATCTTCTTTTTTTCCTATAATGGGGAAGGCCTACAAAAGTAGTAGTCTGTGTGATGGGTAAATATGGACCCTTTTGTTCTGAATAAGCAATTTTTGTCAATGTTTTATTTATCAACTTTGGATTTTATAATTGGAAAGGGACTAATTTCTTGTTATGGTAATATATTTTTGGTGAGCCAAGCATATTTTAATATGAAAATACAACTAAAATAGGTAGTTTATTGCTAACGGTAGATGGTAATTGTACCTTGTAAGATTTGAATAACCAATTTATTGGTTATGTAAAATTATAATTCAATTGATTTGATTAAGAACTTATAATAATCAAAACAAGTTTTTATTTGAAATTAACTCAAAACTTGGCCATATAAGTGTATTATCTATAATGCACAATGATTATTTGACAAATTCAATTAAGGAATTATAGTAAATGGAAATAAGTCTTGTTGCAATTGAAATAAAACTTAGTGTATACTTTTGTATCATTGAATTTGTGTCAATCTTTGGAGAAAAGGATATGGATATGAATGTCAAAGTAAGATTAATTTCTTCTTCTTTTTCTTTTTTCTTCTTTATCTTTATGTTTGGTCATAAAGCATACTTGAATGCAAGGTGTGATGTAATACATTTCATTAAAGAAAATTAATATATACTTTATGTAGCATTAAAATTATGTATAAATCACAAGTGAGCTAGTTTAGATTTTATTTTATTTTGTTCTTATTTGAAGTTAATGTGATGATATTATTGATGCACTTGGTCCCAATGTGGGTGTAGCATTTTTCATGCATGAAAATTATTACTTTTGAATTTTTTAGCATTTTATTTAGCTTACATGTCAATCTTAATAAAAAAGACATCTAGCACATATTTAAGCTTATATTTGATGCTAAAGTTTTAATGTTGTAGGTTGAATTGGAGGTTGAAGCAAAAGTGTTAAGGGCAGGAAAGAGTATAGCAATAACCTCCATTGACATAAGAAACAAGGATTCAAAACAAGTAGCATTTCAAGGTCGATGCACATTTTATAGTATGCCAATATCACGTATATGATATTCATTCTTTATTTGGTACACCATTGAGAATCAAATTCTAAAATGTCCATATTGTATAAACAATATTATTCTAGAGTTGGAATGGTATAATAATACAATGGTATTATTATTTCTCAACTTTAATTAACATTATGATTATTAAAATAATGTGCCACTCATGCTTGTTTGGTAAGCCTAATATTGACTAGTTGTTATGTTAAGGCATAAAATTTAGGAGATAGATTACATATAGATGGATGTTAGATGTATGAATCATGAATGATATGGGCATCCTTTTTTATGTATGTTTGGTGCATTATACAAGTGTTAGTTTGGGGCACTAAAACATGCCTTACTTTTGGTGCACTTTTTTGTGAACCTTATTGTGGCTCTTATTTGAGTAATATGCCTTACTATTGGGCACAAAATTTGTCTCATTGATGTAACATTTTTTGACTTGTGCATTGTCATATTTGGTGAAGACAGTGTATGATATATTTAGTGTAGATTGTGTCCATTTATATATTGTAGATTGGTGGTCATGTGGACATTTTTGACATTTTGGTATAGAATTCATAATTAAATGGCTTAGAGTCTCTATTTGTATATAACTTGTATGCAAGTCAACAAATTACATGTGAACTAACTCAAATTAGATACCAAAGAGCTTATACATCACTACTTAATTCAAATGGTTCCATCATATGGTAAACCATAATTACAACACAATAAAGAGACTTAATGGACTCCTTTATCTAGTCTTTTTTGAAATAGTTAGATAACTAATTGGTGGATATGGGCATAATCTATATGAGTCAATCAAGTTCCCCTTAGGATTTTCCCATTTGGCATTTTAATATAAACTCAAGTAATATGCTTAATATTATAAGGCTCATTCTTAATACTCTTTAAAAAGGACTAGAGAATTATTAATTTTGATTAGTTGGTAAAAGGTCTTTCTCGATATTGCCTTTTATTTTTTTATTATATAAGCAAGGAAAGGGCCTTGATCCCATTAGATACAAAAAGAGTTGAAGCGGCAAAAATGAGACAGGCTGGGAAATAGCACCAACCACACCCAACAAAACAACAACTAGACTATATCATAAGGCACAACACTTGTTGAAAGTTTTGCAAATGGGGTTGCAAGTTAAGTGGGCTTAACCTTGGGGAAAACTTTGTGGCTAAGCGCGCTTGAGTTGGAGTAATGTTGGGATGGGTGACCTCTTGGGAAGGCCCAATGCTTCACCTCTATGAGCATCACCTAGATGCAATGAGTGCTAAGTGGACCATTCATTATCATGAGAGATGGGTTCTTGTGAACCATTACTCATGAAACATGGGTCAATGAGTTTGACTCATAAAACTACACAGTTGAATCCTGGTAGCAATATCGCAATTTGACATGCTATGGAAAATACATCCTACTTATCAATTAGACTATATACTATTAAGCAACCATATGGGGCTCGCAAACCAATTCACTAGCATTTGCATCCATAGGACCATTATAAGTATAATGAAAAACATAAGCATACCACAGACTAACCCAAAAGTGGCATGTAGGCTAGATAAGAGATTAACAATCAACCAACTAGTCCTAAACCATAACATAGCTAACATAAATAATAGTCCAGTAATATCATCTAGAGAAACTAGAGTTTTAAAATAGTCATTAAACCAGGGAAACCAAGAGCCAAACATTAAAAAACTGAGCAAGATGACAAAAGCCATTATTTGGCATTAGCTATCAACTCCCAGCTGTCTCCAATTTGAGAGACAAATTCCTTCCAGTCTAGGGCAACTTCATTTGCCAAGTCCTTCGCGTCTTCATGCTTCCCAACCTTCTTTAACTGCTTTTTGATCTTTGTTTGACCATACATCACTCCAACCATGACTCTGCGCATCAACCCATTAGTGACCTTCATCAAAGTGATGTTAGCTTTTTCCATGTCCTTGACTTGAACCTTCAAGAAAGTGGTTTTGTTTTTCAAAAATTGAATGTTAGTATCCCTAGATAGAGTAGCACCAAGGGCATTGTCCTCTTCCTTGATCTCCCTCTCAACAACCTCAAGATCCTTCTCCCCACCCACTTCTTCCTCTTTATCATCACCCCCTTGCTCTAGTTCTTCTTCATCCATCTCATAGTCACAGTCATCACAACCCATTCCTTCACTTTCCTCTTCCATTTGGGGTTCAAATTCTTCCACAGACAGTTGTTCCTCTTCCTCTTCCTCAATTTCCTTCTTTTAACCTTTAGCTTTTTTATTAGAGGAAGCGACTTAGCTAATCTCGTCGATCTTTGGCCACCACACAACGTTCCCACCTACCCTTAATCTATTTCCTCCTTTTGAAGACCTTCAGAGTCTTTAGTAATGGTGATGACATTACCTTGCTTTAGGTTTTGTTGATCTTTGTTCAATTTCTTAACTTTGAGGGGTTCCAGAAGTAGAGGGGAGTGTTTCCTTTTCTCCAGGGTGGCTTTGAGTAGTTCCAACTCAAGGGAATTTTCAACAGAGGTTAGCTTGGATTTAAAGGCAAAGGATTTGGAACTAGGGGTAGCCAAAGGGGCAGCATTTGAGGGGCTGCCCTCTTGAGGTTCAATACGAGGAGTTGGGGGACTAGGGTTAGGCACAAAGTTTGAATGCTCAATAGTCGGGGGTATACCAACCTCATCATCATTACAGGGGGGATTATACTACCTAATGATCAACAGGTTGCCATGGGGATTATTCGCAAGGACAAACTTATATAGAGCCAACATTAGTCCTTGGTGCAAAGGAGGTGAGGCTCCATTCTCAATGTTTTGTTGCAAGGAAGAAAGCAAATAGAAGGGAAAATTTATCCTGTCATTATGACGAATATGATTCAGGATGGGGAAATGATAGGCATGAACAATCATATGCCTACCTTCTAAGGTGAAGTAACGCATAACAAACATATTAACCAGGGCAAACGACAAAGGAGGGTTGAATCGGGCATACCCATTTTGGAACCTCGTTAGCACCTCACCTTCATGCAAGAATTTCTCCACAAGCTTTTGATAATCAACACCGCTTTTCTTCACCACCTTTCTACCTTCATTAGCCAAATTAGTAGCTTCGGCTATTAGCTGAACCGTCACTTCAAATTTCACCGCGCCAATAGAAACATGATCTTTTTTCCATGAGTTGGTGAACTTAACGATCAAATTCTCATTGTAACCACACATTGCTTCAAAGAAAGAAGCCACACCAACCCCTCTAAACATTCTCTAGAGATTAGAATTTTGTTTGAGGACGACACAATTTGGGGGTTTAGTACTCTTCCTCGGCCTCCCCATTTTAGAAGTATGCATATTTTCTAGACCTTTCTTATGGTTAAATCCCTTATTCATGCCACCCCAAAAAACAACAGCTCTTCCAACACTAATGCAAAACTTGCAGAGAGAACAAATGAAGATAGTGGAAATAAGAAAGTTGTTTAAGTTACTTAAAAAAGTGTCATATGAAAGGAGCCAGAAACACGATCCCAAGGACAGATTTGGAATGATTAACCATCACCATAATAAATGTTGCCAGATTATCAAGATCAAGTTGAGCTTCGAAAATGAGGTGAGAAGAGATGTATGGCACGCTAATAACATTTGAAATGACCAAACCTTTGTTATTGCAAATAAACATGTGATACGGGGGGTACTTGGAAACAATGAACACATAAAATTTCTCCCCGATGAAAACCTCCTTATCACTTTCCATAATTTGAAACATACCAATCTTGCAATTATTAACATTTATGTCCATCCTATCACCAAATCTAATTATCACACAACCCAAACCCCTTATATAATACTTATAAGTTATAAGCATTTTCAAAAAAATTTTAAGACTTTATCTCTTATTGCCCCTAGCAACACACCATACTCCTAATGAGTCCAAGTATTACACTTAAAATCCTCATTAGTAGCAATATCCGCAGAGTATTTCCCTTCCCTATAAACATGTTGAAATCTACAGTAAGTAAAAAATTGCATGTGCAATTTACAATTATCCATAATATCTCTCAATTCCCAATGTACAACACTACTACCTTTCAATATATCAACAATAAGCTTAGAATCTCCTTCCAGGATAACTTTTTGGAAGTCTAAATCTTTCAAAAGTTTAATTCCTCTCCAAATAGCCATAGCCTCTGCCTTATTGTTAGAGTAGACCCCAAGATTTTTCCCATAACCAACAATATAGTCCCCATAGTGATTCCTAATAAGACCTCCAGCCCCTGCCAAACCAGGGTTTCCTTTAGAACAACCATCAAAATTGCATTTAACCCAGTCCTTCTCAGGGGGAGTCCAAACAATATTCTTCCTTGAAAGATAAGCAGACCAATTGACATTAGTGAGATCCTTTTTAAGGCCCTAGATTTGTTTGATTTTGATCTCCTTATAGGAAGGCATAACCTTAGAGTAGTTGTATCCCCCCACTTCCACATTTTCCTATATTTGATTTTTAATGGCTATAAATAAACCATGACTATTTCTTGTTGTTTCCCTAAAGATCCATATTCCTCTCCTTCCACATCCCCAGGTTATGAAGGGAGGGACTTGATTCCAAAGATCCTTGATAATTTTGTGGGAGAAAGGGTAGAAGGACCAACTATCAATAAACATTTTCATAGGAGGAGAAACCCATTCAGTGAGCAACAGGGGAAGGAAGAAGGACCAAATTTCTCTTGAGAACAAACAGTGGAAGAACAAATGCATAATTGTCTCTTCCTCCTCTTTGCAAAGAACGCATCTGTTAACAAATTGGAACCCCCTTCCAACCATGTTATCAATAGTAAGGATTTTTCCATGAGAAGCAGCCCACCAAAAGTAGTTAACTTTAGGAGTCATATTTTTTATCCAAACATTGTTCCATTGGAAGCCCTTGTTGGCTAATAAAGGTTTTTCTAATTCCACATAGGCATTTTTAACAAAGAAACAACCTGAAAGGCTCTTGGTCCACAACCACTCGTCCTTCCTATCTTTAGAGAATAATGCAGCCTCCCCTATTAATTGGTGAAGCCTTTGCACTACAAGGACCCAGTTTTGTTGTCTATCTCCCCTTAGGTTAGCTCCCAAAAGCTAATTATTGAAGTTAATCTAATTAATATAACCAACAACTTGCTTGCCACAATTTCTTATCAACCTTTGTTTTAAATGGTTGAGGTGATCAAAGGATGTGAAAGGGGGCCCACTATTCCAAGAATCTTTCTCGAAGTTTGTATCAATACCATTACCAATGCGCTTTCTAGCACCCATTTTAAGCACACTTCTAGTTTTAAGAGGGTGATTCTCAAAAATAGAGCCATAAAGAAAATTAGAGGTAGTAAGGAAGCAACCTTGGTCCATGTTTGTAATATATTTAGCTTTAAGAATCATAACCCGGTCTTTGGATCCTTCAAGCAAATTCCACCCCAATTTGGCAGCAAGAGCTTTATTAAAGAGTTTAATTCTCCTTATCCCAAGGCCTCCAACACTTTTAGGAGCACAAAATTTCTCCCACCCCACCAATGCCATTTTGTTTCTCTCCTCTGTTCCTGACCACAAGAATCTTTTTTGGATTTGTTCAATATTTTCAACTATAAAAGAAAGAATATTGAACAGAGATAAGTAGTAGACCGGAATATTTTGAAGCAAGGCTTTTAACAATTGGAGCTTCCTAGCTTGACTTAAGAGTTTTCCCTTCCAGCCAACCAACTTCTTTTGAATTCTCTCAATAATATAGTTCCAATAATTGCTATCTGGATTTTTAGAGATCAAGGGTAGGCCTAAGTAGGCAGCAGGCAAAGCAGCTTCCTGGCAACCCAATATGCAGACAACTTTGTCTTTCACAATCTGGTTGAAGTTAAAGAAGTGTAGCTTACTCTTGTTGTAGTTGATATGTTGACCTGAAGCTCGAGCATAGTCATTCAAGATGGATTTTCAGTGACCAACTTCCCCAATTGATGCTTCACCAAACAGGATAGTATAATCAACAAATTGTTGATGGGAGGCAGGTGGGAGGGTTGAAGTAGCCTTAACACCTTTCAACACCTTAGAATCCAAAAAAAATTGGATGTTTTTTCCCAAGACTTCATCGACAATAATGAAAAGATAAGGGGAGAGAGGGTCCCCTTGCCTAAGACCTCGGCCACAAGAGAAGAAACCTTGAGGGACCCCATTTACCAAGACTAAACACTTCAAAGTAGTAACACAAGTAGTGATCAGTTTTAGGAACATGCCATTGATCCCAATTTTTTTGAGAATAGTAAACAAGAACTACCATGAGACTATGTCATATGCTTTAGAGATGTCAAATTTCAAAGCCATCCCCACATTTTTACTAAGGTCCATAGAATGGAGAATTTCATGAGTAGTTATGGCAACATCCAAAATGTGTCTTCCCTGAACAAACCCTTTTTTTATTTCTAGCTATCATTTTGCTTATAGCAGCTTTCAATCCAAACAAAATAATCTTAGAAAAAATTTTATACATAGTATTACATAGCTGCTAATAGGTCTAAAGTCATGCATTGAGAAAACATCTTGTTTAGGAATAAGGGCTATGAAAGTAGCATTAAGTTGATTAAGAAGTCTACCAGATCTAAAGACGTCTCTAGTAGCATTTAAGAGGTCTTTATTCACAATGTCCCAATAAAGATGGAAGAAGGTTGGGGAAAACCATCGAGCCCAGGAGCTTTGTAAACTCCAAAAGAGAAAACAACAGACTTCACTTCCTAAAGGGAAACGAATTTAGACATCTCTTGAAGATCCTGATCAAAAATCACCTTAGGAATAACTTGAAGGATTTCATCAAAATCCTGTTGAGTGACCACATGTTCCTTTTGGAAGGAGGAGAAGTAGGCCACAACTTTAGCAACAATTTCTTTTTCATTACTCACCATACTTCCATCTTCTTTCTTAAGTTGTCTAGTCTTGTTCCTACTTCTATGTTTCATAGTGGATTGATGGAAGAACTTAGTGTTACGATCCCCTTCTGAAAGCCATTGAATTCGAGATTTTTGTTTCCAGAAAATCTCCTCCTTTTTGTTAACCCTGAACCATTGAGATCTCAAGTCACATTCATGATTGCAAGAAGCTTCATCCACTACCCCTAATACCATCATATCATGCACCTCCTTAATGTTGTCTCCCAAATATTTCTGGGTGTCAAAAATATTACCAAAGGAAAACTCATTCTAGCCCTTAACTCTCTCTTTAATTCTTTTCAGTTTATTAGCAAGGTAAAAGATAGAGGTGCCAGCTGACGATTCATTCCACCATTTGTCAATTAAGGCACCAAAATCCAAGTGGAGAGTTCACATAATTTCAAATCTAGAGGGAAATAGACCTTTGGTAGCATCAACATTTCTCTTTAGTATAATGGCATTGTGATCAGATCCATTTCTAGGCAAGGAAGCTAAAGAGAGGTGTTGAGAAATGTTCCAGTTAGAGGAGACAAGGAACCTATTAAGTTTGACTTGAATTAATTGATTGTCTAATCTTCTATTAGACTAGGTGAACTGGGTGCCAAGTAAGGGAATATCAAAAATCCCCACAAACTTAATGTAACCTGACAAGTCCATCATGCTATCAAAATAGCCATCCAAGCCACCCAATTTTTTAAAGGTAGAAGTGGAGAGTTGAAATCTCCTCCAAGCATCCAAAAATCCTCCAATCTACCCTTTATGTTGTCATCCAAGAACACCCAAAGCAACAGTCTATCCCGACATGAGTTAGGACCATAAACATTAATCAAATTCCACTTTTCAAAGGTGATAAGCTCTTCAAAGGAGACCATAAGACTACTTTTTCCAAAGAATCCCATAGAACCTTTGAGTTTAGAAGGATTCCACAGAGTTGCAATACCTCTAGAAGCACCTTCAACATCACTCAAAATATAATTAGCAATAGGGAAAATATTCTTAACAATCTTATCAAAAGTGTCCTTCATTTTGGTTTCTTGAAGCAATAGAACATCAACTTTATTGTACATCAAGAAAGTTTTGACCAAGTTTTGTTTATAGGGACTGTTGAGGCCCCTAATATTCCAGGAAATTATCTTCATAATCAAAGAAAAAAATAATAGAACATCTTGATTCTGTTAGGGAAGGGGATGCAACATCCCTTCTTCTTAGACTTTGGCCTCACAATTTAGTCCAAGTTATTTTTTCTTCCCAAAGCCACATCACGAATAGTGTCTTTATTTCTTGTTTCCTTTTGAGAAGGTCTGCCAACCTTGTTTCCTCCTCCTACATCTAGTTTCTTCTTCTTTTTTGACTTACTGTTCATTTGAACCCAGTCCTCATCATCAACTTCATCTGAGGGTGAAGAAGGAAAACACAATAGTGCCAATGAGTCCTTTAAATTATTTCCTTCATTTTGACAGGAGGGGGTAGACTATCTACAAAATGTTTCTAAGGAGGGGGCAAATGAATCTTTATCTAGGCCAATTTGAGAGACTATTTCTCCTTCCTCAATAAACTCAAAATTATCTTCAAGAGGGTGAGTGAGATTTCCTGCCAAACCCAGATATGTTTCAAGTCCATCAGGGGGAATTTTTGGTTGGTAGGCCTCCATATCCCTTTCCTTCACAACTTGCTACATTTCAAAGATATTATGCTTACTATCACCAAAAAAGGCCACTTCCAAACTTGCCTCTCGGCCCAAATCCATGGACACATCTGGGATATCCTGAATGCCTTCATGAGCAAATACCTGTGCCTCCATATTCAATACAACGGCATAATCTTTTAAGGTAGCCATAGGACCGCCACTATTCTCCTTCACAAGGATTGAAGGAGCAACAACAATAGCCCCAAGCTTAAGAGTGGCCATAGGAAGAACAAAAGATTTTTTCAAGGGGATGGGATCCTCACTTTCCAAACTTTGAGGTCTCCTATTGCAAATATCAATGAGGGCCAAATTTTTTGTGGGATTGATAAAACACTCTAGCTTTTTCATATTCTAGAGTTTGAGACCAGTTACCAAACTTTGACTTCAGGACCACTGCAGTAGGCAAAACAATATTAATAGCCACATTAACACATATATGAGCAAATACCAATCAAGACTTCTCTTGGGTGATCTTATCAAAAGTCAAAAGGCTTCCAAATGAGTTAGCAATCCCCTTGAAGATACCTAACTCCTAGAACTCTAAGGGTAGCCCAGGTAGGCATACCCACATAGGGGTAACAACACCCAGGTCAACAGAGGGGTCACAAATTGGCTTCTATTTGCACAACGAAAGAAAGTTCTTAAACCCAACATCAAAAGCCCAAGGACCTCCCGTGAGAACCTTTATCATATCCTCATATACAACAAAGGTAAAAAGGAAAATACCTTTGGACATAACACTAATAGAAACACTTCCTTTTAATTTCCAGAAAGAGTCAACCTATTTCCTTGGTCTATATTTGGGTGGTATGCTAAGAATTTTCCCACCAATGATAGTTTGAGGCCATCCATTGCCTTAATCATGAGAGCTTGAGGAATATCAATTTCCCAACCATCTACTAAATAGGAGACAAATTTCGTATTCATCCTAACCATAGATGCGAACCTCCGCCAACCATTTTTTCTATAAATGAAACCGAATCTTCTTCAGATAAAAAAGAATCCAAGCCCAGAGGGGGGGACATAGGTGACGTTCCAAATGTATAGGCTTCCAATTTCACAAAAGAAGGGACAACAATGCCAGAGATAGTAGCACGATGGGGAACAACATTTTTGGAAGCAACAAACCCAAGCACAGTACCAGGCTTGGGAACAACATTCCTAGATGGGGGCCTTGTTGGCCCCCACGCTAGACTGACCAATCAATCAATTAAATCGGACCCAAAGAACCAACAAAAATTCAAAAAACCAGGAAGCAAGAAAGTTGTAGAGCATCAAGGTTTTATTCTAAAATTGGATCTTAAAAATTAATATTGCCTTTTGTTGTATAATACATAATTCATATTTTTGAAGCACTTTATAATACTAGTTGAGGTTGAGATATTTTTCAAGGGATTTAACTTTACTACATAGTTCCATGGAGTTTTTGGATAGGGGATAGGTGGGATAGGATTCAAGGATAAAAGGCCTAAGTTTAGGGTCAATGGGGGGCGGTGCAAATATAAATATCCCCCTGCCAGACTGGCCCATCAATCAATCAAATTAGACCTAAAGAACCAACAAAAAATCAAAAAACCAGGAAGCGGGAAAGTTGCAGAGCATCAAGGTTTTATTCTAAAATTGGATCTTAAAAAATAATATTTCCTTTAGTTGTATATATACATAATTCACACTTTTGAAGCACTTTAGAATACTAGTTGAGGTTAGATCTTTTCCAAGGGATTTAACTTTACTACATAGTTTCATTGAGTTTTTGGATAGGAGGATAGGTGGGATAGGATTCAAGGATAAAATGCCTAAGTTTAGGGATGGTGGGGGCAGTGCAAATATATATATATATATATAGTGGGTGAAAAAATAGTTATAAAAAGATTCATAAGGAATAAGTATAAGAATTGCAAATGAAACTTTTGCATACTAAGTAAATTATTAAATATTAAATAGTAGAGTTAAACACATTGCAATGATTGCATTTTGAACTTTTGAAGTGAAAATTAACAATGGAAATTTCAAACTCAAAATTTATATTATATTCAAATTTTCATATGATGATTACAAATACAATTTTTAAAATGACAAAATGGCTTGAAGCGATGCCTCTAATCATCACAAAATGTCTCATTAGTAGAATTGTTGGACTCCATATGCCTAAGCTCTTCCAAACCAATACCAACCACCCCTACTTGTGTAACATCATGATCAACTTGTGTTGGCTCTTTTGGCTCTACAACCCACATTCCATCAAGATGTTGGACTCTACTTGTATGTAAATTTGTGTTATAATCAAATGCCTCTTAATGGTGTGGATGAAGCTATATAAGTAGACCAATTCCTCTTAGTAGTAGAAGAACTAGAAACTCGAGATAGCAAACAAATGACTAGAGAACTAGTCAAAGTAGGCCCATGCATAGTCCACTACAAAATTAGGTCATTTTGTGCCATTGTATCCCTATCTATCTTGGTCTCTTTAGAATATCCCCCAAGAGTGGAAAATGATTTTGGCTTGTGTAGAATCATGCATCTTTTGAATGGCTTTCATGAACTTGATCTTCACCTCAACATCTTGTATATGTGTAATTTTTCTAGGCCTTTGCATGTACCACTCCAGGTTCAATGCATAGGCAACCATGTGCAATGGAGTTTTGAGCTTCTCCCATTTGTGATGAATGATTGGTTAGATATGTTTATTGTAGAATTGCAATATGAGATTCTTTTATTGCACAACTTTCATTTGGTCAAGCATAGTATCAATGCACTCATACACCTCTCCAAGACTATGTGCATTGGCATCCTCGTATCTAATCACTTTCAAGATTGGAGTAATGATAGAGAATATATTTTACATCACCCCAAAAAACATCATTGTTCACCACATCCTTCACCTTCTTCCCCTACTTTGTCTTGGATTCAAACCATCAATTTCATTCTATTGTCATAACCATTAGTTGCAATGCCTCTTGCAACTTAAGCATGATTTCCAAAAGAATGAAATATGCTACATATCTAGTCTCTATAGGTTTCAAGAACTCCTTCATGGAGAAAGTCTTGAAAAGTGCATGTAAAATGTAATGTTTGTAGATATAGATTTGCACATCTCTAGCATCACTAATGATTTTTTTGATTCAACCACTTGTTCCCATGTCCTTGAGTGTACTATTCATGGCATGCACACAACAATGAGTCCACCAAATATCTATGTAGGTTTCCGCAATTAACTTCCCTAAAACTTTACACATGTCTATTGCATTTGTCATTACTTGCATCAGATTTTGTGGCCCAACCTCCTCTATAATATCTTTAAGGATTTGAAATTAAAAATGAACATCCTTGTGATGAATTGAACAACCAATAACCCTAAATAAATAAGGGACCTCTATATATATAACCATGATATTGATGAGTGGAGGATGTCTAATATCTTTCCACTTATCCATGATTATGTTGCATGTACTTGTGTTCTAGGATTCTTTCATTTTCTCCATTAAATTATTAATCTTTGAATAGTTCTTATCCAAGATTGTTGTCCTCAATTTAGTCTCCCTTGGTGGCACATATGATGGTCATATCCTTATTATATTTGTCATAGCATCCTTATAATAAGGACAACAAACCACGTGGAATGGAATTTCCATTAACAAAAAAAATGACAATGACATCGGTTGTCCCATCCTTCAATTGCACATTGAATAAATCTACTAGTAGGCTTGGAGCCTCACTTGTCACCCTATGTTTCCTCATAGACTCTATATCCTCTAAACTATAAGAAACTAAAATATATGCATGTGGATTTTGCAAAATGGTAGAAGAAAAAAAATTATTATCCCTCCCCCTTAGTGGTTGAAGGTGTATTTTCTTCATTACCACCCCATAATTTACTTATCTTAGCCCTATATTTGATTTTTTTGTTAGCTTTTCATACTTGTACACTTTTTCCTCAAACATGAAGGAGGTGCACATAACTCTAGTAATGCCACTATAATATTCAAGCTTACAAAAGTGGCACTTCCATAACCTAGTTCCCCCAGATATCCTAGGCTTTGTTTTTTACTTAGTTGCAAATTTTTTTAAAGGGCACTTGGGATTGAAGGGACCCTTAGCAAATTTTTGTATCATTTTGGAAGGGAAACTAACATTTGCACTCCTAATGGAACTAGTGGCTTCACCCCTCTTTGCTTCTATATTTTCATCAAGTGCATAATCTAATTCAGTTTCAACTTCTTCAACCTCTTAAGAGTCAACTTCATCCTCACTCATGTTGTGAGAACTCATGATGGCATTGCAACAAATGTATGAAATTTATAAAGGATAATTTAAAGATTCAAATTCAAATCATGCCTAATGCAAGGGATCAAGACATAAGAATTTTAGTTTATTTTTTCTTACTTTAAGTCACACGAAGTGTAGAAGCAAATGATACACAAATAAGAGTCCTTCGTCTTAACCTTTTTCAAACAAGGATTTCACTTTTGTTTTTCTTATTTCGGGAAGTAGAGGATACACAAAAGTTAAAATCCTAATTTGGAAAAAAATTAAACATCTAACAAATAAAATATTGTTATAATTTTCTTTTTTTAAATATTCATTTGTAAAACTAAAATAATGAATTGAAATCAAAATTTGTAACAATGTAAAATGTAAACCTCTAAGTTAATCACTAAATTTGTCAATTAAAATTAATAATGACTAATTCGTTACTAAATTGAATAGTATTTTTTTTAATAAAAATATAGTCATCAAAGAAGCCTACCTTGCTTTGAATCCTTTGATTCAATGGTGGATTGGTGTCAATCTTCCTTTTGCTCTTCCTCTCACTATTCCTCAATCCTAATGTCTTCACTTGCAATTTTTTTTCTCTTATAGCTTGTTGCAACTTTCAACTTTGTTTTTGAAACTTTGAAGTGAGTCAAGAATGAGACTTAAAATCCTATTTATAAGTTTTTTGTGAGTGTTAATGGTGTGGATGGAACCCATAGGCCATTAAGGTTAGGGCTTGTGGCACACATTTCAAGAAAAACTTTTTATAAACTAAGTTATGTAGCTATCCATTAGGGGAGATGCCTAGGCATCTCTAAGACATTTGGGAGACTCTTGGGAGTCCCCAAGACATCTTGGGGATGTCTCAACTTCCTCCCCAAAAAATCCCCAAAACTTAGGTGGCAATGGTGGATAGCGAGGGGATGTCCCCTCCAAGTCCCCATGTCTTGGGGATGCCCCTATCCCAAAAATGTGGGGATTTTTTTTTGGTGAGGAGGGGGGGGAAGGGGGTTGTGTGGTGTGCTTTTGGAACACTAATTTACTATTTAAATCCTTTAAGAAGACTCTTCCTCTATTAATTGCACAATTCTTAGCCTCATCCTTGTACAAGGTAGGATAGCTTCCTTATAGGGCTTTAGAGCTTTAATTTTATCAATGGGCCTATCCATTTAATCTTTATTATCCCTGTCTAGGGAATTATTGGTCTCTATGATCCTCTTGCTTTTGTTCACCTTTCACCTCTCCATCCACCAAGGCAAAGCTCACCTAGGCTTTGAACCCTTTGTCCTTGTCCTTATCTTTGATACAACCACTTGGGATAAAACAATAGTCTATATTAACAATCAAATCGAGACATTCATTAACCTTAGATTACTTAAGAAGATTGTTTGAATAATGTGTTATGCTTTGCTAAATATATTTTAGTTAATTTTTGAAGATGCACATCATAAAAATGTGACACTTTTATTATTAGCTTTTTTTACTTGATAACTATTTATCTAATAATAAATTATATATGGGCTTAATAACATTTCTCTCATATGATGAGTTCTTATTTTTTTGAATATTATTAATGTGTGCTTTTAAAATCTACGAAGGGTGTTTTTCTTTAAAAATAATAATTGTCTTAATATTTGTTTTTATGCATTGAAAATTCTCAAGTTTATATGTTGAATTATTCCACATTTACATGTCTAAATTGTCTAAGTTCATATATTTCATATTTTACATAGACCAAATATTATTATATTTTTAATGAAATAGATATAAATTACTCATAAAATTAATAGTGTGCAAATTATTCAGATAAAAAAATTTGGTATCATGGTTATGCCTCAAAGTCAAGTATATGATCAAACATTGAAAACACAATCTAGATAAATCCCACAAGTGGTTCAAAAGATTAGTGACTCAAAACATTACATCCTTAAAATAATTAAGAAGCAAGTGCTAAAAGGAGGACAACATGAGGTGGATCATAGTCATTTGACTTGGAGCCCCATCTAACATTTGGAAAATCCTTGCCTCTTAGAATGGGTTTCAAACCAATATTGACATTGTTGGTTTCACTTTGCTCCTCTTTCTACATATATTTTTTAACATTAGAGTTACCTTGGCGAGGTAAAATAGCCAAAGTGATGTGTGAACATTTTTCCTACCTAGCCAACAAAACCCAACCACATCATGGAAAAATTAAATAGAAGGATGATAACTTGATAAATGATGAGGAAACCATATTGTACAATTGTGGGAGCATCAATGAGAGCTATCGATGCCTCACGTTTGGTCCATATGTGGAATAGCTATGAGGTCAACAATGGGATGGTGAGATAGGTATAAAATAAGCAATTATACGTAGTGCTTGTTATGTCCATAATATTTTATCTTCCTAAGCATAATAAGTTTAAGTGCTTATGGCATGATTAATTTTAATATTTCATTTATTAGTTCTAGTTATGGAGTGTGCTCCTACATAGTTATGTCTATAAATAAGGAAGATAAAGGCTCTTCCAAACCATTATAAGTTATCATATTGAATTCATATCGTTATATTCTAATTTTTGGAGGTCAACCATTTGAAGTAGTTTGATATTTTATTTATCTTTACCTTTATTCCCAAGAAATGTCCTAATAATTGGTATTGAAGTAACAATTTGGACTAAGAATTTTATATGTGCTATAATTTACAAATGATTGTGAATTTGGCTATAATTTTTAAGGGCTTTGAAGAATATATTTGAGGAGGCTTCATAAAAAATTCAACTCTATATTATCATTTTTTTAGCAAGTTATTGTGATTGTATGATTTTTCATTAATTTTCTCTACATGTCACAATTATTAATTTTTTTTATTTTTTAATATTTTTAGAAAGCTTTTGAAAAATTAGGTAGGGCCAGTTCTTTATAATTTCTTATTAGAGGATAAATACATTTTATAATTTAGTAGTCAAAGTTGGGTCAAAGAAAGGAAATTAGATTTAGTTATAGCCGTTTAAATTTTAATTATTAGAACTTGCACCAAATACTAGCTTTTCCTGCCTAATAAAAATCCAAGAGTTTGGAAATGCCATCTTTTGAATTAGAGGACATATCTACAAATATGGAGTCCAATGACTCTATTTCCTACCACCTGAAATCGAGGGAAAACTTTCACTACATTGTGAAACAATGGTAAATTTTATCAAGGATAATTTTTTCAATCCATTTGTAGCATCTTTGAATGAGGGTTTGGAATGGTTTAACAAGAACTATTTTTAGAATTGAAGTTGTAACCAAACCATCTAGATGGGTGCAATCCCAACTAACAAAATCAAGGGATAGGGTATCATTTTCAAAGTTCAAAATTGAACCTACATAAAATAGACATTCATAAAATTGATGTTTTAAATGTAACTTCATGGATAAGTCTAATGAAACAATATTTTAAGCTTCATAATATACTAGTGAATGCAATGGTTTTCATTACCTCCCTACATTTAGTATCTTAAGCTTATTAGTGCTACTAATAGATAATGAGTGACAAGCAATAGTAGATAATTAATTGGAAGGAAATATTTAGCAAGGCATACACATTATTCAACCATAGAAATAAATATAATAATGTAATAATTTTTATTATTATATATAGTTATCAATAAAAAAACTAATAATAAATATTATTCAACCATGGAAACAAAATATCTAAAGCATTTGTAGCTAAACATAATGTTGAGCATATGAGATTGGCAATTTATATATAGGATGCCACACCTTATTAGAGGCTAAAATTAGACAATGGACTTATTGAATAAATTAAACATGATCATTTATTGAAGCCTTGTAAAATTATGAGAGATATCCAATGGGCATTGCATATTAAATAATAAAACTTTACTACAAAAAGGTCTATACAAGGTTAAATCATAGGACAAAAATATAGAAATGCAACTAATCCTATTGATAACAATGTGTACAACTTATTTAATACAAGAAACATTATTAATCTCTCTCCTCAACAAGATGTAAAGAAAAGAGAAAATAGTATATTTTGGCATTGTGATAGTAAATGGTCTAGAGGCCATATGTGTGTGAATATTGAGAAAAGGTTAATGATTATTGAGAATGAGGTTAAAAAAATAAAGTAGCTATAAAAGACCTAGATGTGGAACTTGATCATGCAAATTTTAATGAACAAGAAAACCTACTATCTTGCTACATGCATTTAATGGAATGAACACACCACAAACACTTAAAGTGGTTAGTTACAACAAACAGTGAAAAGTGATAATTTTGGTTGATATATGTAGTACACACAACTTCATTGATAAAATATTGGCTAATAAGATCAATTATTTCATGTATCCAATCTCTAATTTATAGTTCATATAAATGATGGAAAACAACTCCCTTGTGGTGGTAAATAACATCATATTAAAATATCAATGTGACACCAACTAGACTAAAAAATATTTGTCATCCCAATTGGGGGAGTATATATAGTTTTGGGTGTGCAATGGT
The DNA here is from genome assembly GCA_007258455.2 of Sequoia sempervirens. Taxonomy (NCBI): domain Eukaryota; kingdom Viridiplantae; phylum Streptophyta; class Pinopsida; order Cupressales; family Cupressaceae; genus Sequoia; species Sequoia sempervirens. The sequence continues at coordinate 237,223,015 of VDFB02105785.1, forward strand.
TTACATATTTTGGAATAGTGATGCAAGAGCATCTGGGTCCACATGCGATCCTACATCAACCAAGAATATTTCAAGTTATGCTTTTAGTTTTTGTTCAGTTTTGTTGTGTTTCAATTGAATTTTGGTTGTGGCTTTAGGTATTTTTAGATTAGGTCAAATTAAGGGAATCACCTTGTAGAGGAGACTAATGGGTATCTATAGATTAAATTTCGTGAGAATTGGGTGCAACTTGATTAAATTATGTTCGTGCGAGTTTTTGGTTTGCTACTAGCCTTTTGAGGATTTTTGGTCTACTACAACATTTTATGGGTTTTTGGTATGCTATTGACCTTTTGCGGGGTTTTGATATGCTACCAGACCTTTGTAGCTCGATTTGTTGTTGAACTGTCTCGTTTACAAGCGGTTCCAACACATTTTCTTGCACGATTGGTACCAATTGGTTTTTTTGCATTTGCAGGAATCTTGGGGTCAACTAGCTTTGCAAGAAAATCTTGTCTATCCGACTCTTTCAAGAAGTTCACTTCCAACTAGTTTGTGTGTAAACTCAAGTGAACTAAACACTTAAAGTTTAATCAACTAGTTCAAATAAATAATTTTGACGATGATGTCAACATGAAGTAAGCATGATATTAATAGGAATGAGAGTTAGTTGACAAAATATGATGTAAGCACGAGGCAATGATGACATCACCATGTACATATTGCAAGAATTATCTTGAGAATTGGACTAGTGTTGATTTTGGACTTTTATTGGCCAACCAAACATGCAAAAATTCCACTTGCTACTAAATTTTGTTCATTTATGTAGCAATTCAGTTCCTATAACTGCCAAATCTTGAAACTATTGAACTTCCTAATGCTAAAAATATAAAAGGGAATCACAACCTTTATTATAGAGGGCCTTTTGGAAAGGAGAAAATCTTTTGGAGGGAAATAAGGCCAAATTTGTAATGTCAATGGTTTCGTTTATTCTGTAAGCTCGTGGAAACCCATATTGTAATGAATTTATCAAAGAAAATAAAGTATGTTGTTGATTTTTTTTGTAGAAGCGTGTTTAGGCTACGTGATTGGGTTGCTTGATAAGGGCCCCCTAATATTTTTTACACTAGATGGTATCAAAGCAACATTTCTTGAGCATGTAGATAGATCATTGAATGTGAGATAGTCTACACCAGGACCTAGGGTTGGAAGAAATGTGTATGAGAGCATGTTGGTTATCCTCCAATAGAGATTAAGCTAGGTAGAAGGTGTACAAATTTCCTCCACTAAGAGAAAGTGGATAAAGGAAGCTCTGAGAGGTGCATCTTCTAGAGTTTCTATTAGGTAGAGGATAGGTGTGTATGAGGGTTTTGTTACAAGCATGAAAGAGGATCTATAAAACAAATTTTTATGAGTTGATGAGTTCCTAAAGTGTGTAAATATGTCAAAAAAGAGGGATATTATGAGGTTAGCCTTGGGAAATTCATTAGGAATTTCAATTCTTGTTAAGGGAGAAATAACATACAAGACCAAAATTTATGAGATGAAGAGGATGTTGAAGGGTTTGAAAGAGACTACAATAGTGAAGGAAAAGAATAAAGCAGATGATAGTATGGGTAAGATGTAGTCCCATAATTATTTTTTGTAGATGAACCTCTATGTGTAGAGGAAGACAAAGAAGAAAAAGAAGATATTGTAGTAGTAGTAGTAGAAGTATGTCTTGTTGAAGGCATGGATGATGTGGAAAAAGGAGTTGAAGATGTTGTAGTAGGCGTTGAGGAGAAAAATGATAGTGTAGGAGCTTTTGAGTGTCCTTTGGAGGATGTAAAGTTGTTAGAAGATGAAGATACAACAACATTGATAGAAGGAGGTGAGAGAAGAGGAGATATTACAATAGACGATGGTAAAGAATATGTTGCAATAGTAGAGGAGAAAGAGGTAAAGGTTAATATTTATTTTATTAAAATGAAATACAAATAGAAAAAGAGATGGAAAGAAAGGTAGTGGTGAAGGATGAGAAATGTGAGGAATGAGTATAGATGAAATTATTTAATTTCCATATTATTATCATTCCAAATTTGTAAACAGGTGTTGGAGGAGATGGTGCAGATGCATATTGGTGGAGGAAGTTGAATCATAGTGGGTTGAATCCCTTGAGTGGGAGAAGAGGAATTAAGGTGAGATGAGGAGGATTGTTGAGTGGAATAGAATTTGGAGGAGTTCAAGCTATGGACATAGTTTCGTGAGAGGAAAGAGGAATGAAGAATGAACTAGGTGGAGGAGGATTGTACTTGTCCTAGCGAGATGTTGAAATAGGTGAAGGAAGAAAGTTTTCGATGAACTTGATACAACGATGGGGTTCATTGCCGGTTGTTTATAACTTGGAAGGATAGTTATACTATCCAACTCTATTTTGTGAGCCTATGATCACAAAATTCTTACCTGGTGTGTTTGATGTAGGAGCATCTAGGTCCACAGGCAACCCTACATCAACCAAAAATATTTTAGGTTTTGCTTTCAATTTTTGTGTTTCAGTTGAATTTTGGGTGTGGCTTCAAGTAATTTTTAGATTGGATTAAATTAAGGGAATCGCCTTGTAAAGGAGCCTAATGGGTATCTACAAATCAAATTCGGTGAGCATTGGGCACAAATTGACTAAGTTATGCTCATGTGGGTTTTTTACCTACTATTGACCTTTCATAGAGTTTTGGTCTACTACCGGCCTTTTACAAGTTTTTGGTCTAATACTAGCCTTTTGCAGGTTTTTGGTATGTTACTAACCTTTTACAGGTATTTGGTTTGCTACCAGACCTTTGTGAATATTATTTATTGAGATGGCCCATTTATAATCAATTCTAACACATTTTCCTACATGATGAGTACCAATTATTTTCACATTTACATGAATCTTGGGGTCAACTAGCTTTGCAAGAACTTCTTTTCCATCTAACTCTTTCAATAATTTCAATTCCAATTAGTTTGCAGGAATCTCACGCCCATCAAGATTTGCAGGTAAACTTAAGTAAATTAAACACTTAAAGTTTAATCAACTGGTTTAGATGGATAGTTTCTATGATCACATAGACTTGACATAAGCATGCCATCAATAGGAACATGAGTGACTTGCCAAAATATGACTTAAGCATGAGACAATGATGATGTTACCATGTATAGATTGCAAAAATTCTCTTGTGAATTGTATTGGTACAGATTGTGGACTTTTGCTAGCCAACTAAACATATAAAGCCACTTACTATTGGTTTGTGGAACTTCCACTTACTACGGTTTTGTGGAACTTCCACTTACTACGGTTTTGTGGAACTTCCACTAGCTACTAGATTTTGTTCATTTTTATAGCAATTTAGTTCATATAACTACCAAATCTTTAAACTGTTAAACTTTGTACAGCCAAAAATATAAAAGGGAATTGTGGTATTCATTAGAGAGGGAATTTTCGAAAGGATCATTTTTTTGGAGGGAAATAAAGCCAAATTTGTAACTTTTTAATGGTTTTTTTGTTCTGTAAGCTACTAAAAACCCTTGTTGTAATGAATTTATCAAAGAAAATAAAGCATGTTGTTAAAATCATTTGGGGAAGTGTTCTAATGTTGCATGATCAAGTTGCCTAATAAGCCCCCTGATTTCGTTTGCATCAAATAGTGTCCTTCAATTTTTAGGACTTATTCATGGATATTAGCACAAATGGAAAAAGTATAAAATTGTAGGAATGCATTCACCACCAAAAAATTTATTAGCTCTTATATGATGGAGAAATTACTAAAGAAATGATCTTATTGCATAATGGCTTAAATACATTATTTAGAAGCAAAGAAGTGAGAAAATAATTTCCTTTAGAGCTTCAAGAGATCATTCAAGACCATAGTTTTTCAAGAACCCAAGGGGATATCTCTAATCAAATTCTATGATCATGTCATGGAATTAATATAAAAAATTATTCCTCCTAACATTAGAACTTATTTTTATTCTTTTGAACAAAAGTTAGAAATTGAAAATTAGTCAAGGAATTGCTAGTTTGCACTAGAAAAAGTGCATATTCACCTCTACTGGTTATGGTTAAAAACATGGATGGTTCATGAAGAATGTGTCTAGATTATAGGGATTTCAAGAATTTCAAACTCAAAAATAAGTTTCCTATTCCTATTATTGATGAAATATTAGATAAATCAAATGGTACAATTTTCTTTACTAAGTTAGATATGCATTTAGTTTATCATCAAATTTGACTGAAGGAGGAGGATGTACACAAGATTGCATTTAGAACATGTGAATTTCAGTGTGAATTCTTAGTTATTCAATTTGGTTTAACTAATGCTCCATCAACTTCTCAAAGCCTTGTGAATTCAATGTTTTGTCCATTTAAAAAAATATTTTGGTATTCTTTGATGATATCCTCATCTATAGTAAAATATATACAAAAAATCCAAATTTTTCTTTGGGATGAATGAAGTGGAATAGGTAGGAAATGTGGTGTCACACAAAGGTATTAAGTTATATTGGAAGTGGTGGGGCTTCTTGCTTGTAGGGCCAACAACCAATGTTCAAACCTTGCGGGGTCAGTCACTACCATGTCAACAATGGAGATTTCTTACCTTGGTGTTAGGGGAGACCCTTTGGTGAAGTGGTCGGGCTTCTTTCCTATAGGGCCAACAACCAAAGGATCAAACCTTACACCTTTAATATTAGGGAGTGAGAGCGGGAATGTGGTTTGAATTTTTTGGTTTGGTTCACGTTCTATTGTTTCAAGATCTATTGCGAAATGGATTCCCATTGCTTCCACATGATCGATTTGTCGGTCCTTTCACATGCTCTACTATCCTTTTTTTCTTTTAGTTTTTGATTTGTTTTTTTTTTCTTTTAGTTTTTGTTAGTTTTTTATGGAATATAGTAGGACCTCTATTTTTATAGAAATGTGAATTGGCCTCTTATCTATCTACAACTAAGGTTTGGAGGTGTGACTCATCATGCAACTTGCCACATCAACACATCTAGTGAGAAGATTCCATTTATAGTGGATAGTTATGATATTTTATTTGAAACAAAAAATATTGATTTCACTTGTTAATGAATGTATTTATGCTTTTTCTTATATAACATTCATAGGTTCCCATGTGTTCAAGTATGAGTCCATCTTGACCAACATTTGGTTACTTTTTTATTTACATGTGGACTAATTATTTATAATATATAGTATAAATATGTGGCAAGATTGAATATTATAAGCATAAGCGTTATAACAACAATTGAACCCTACACAACTAGTGGCTCCCCTCCCCTAGTCCTCCACTCACCTTCATTCATCTAAAGTAAGGCACAAATTTTCCTATAGCAAGCACATCACATTGGCGACGGTTTCTCCAATGGCTTCACAAAAGCCACCCATCGACCAAATCAATGCCTCCAACAACCTATAGTCATTTCCCCATGTGGCTAGCATAGAGACTCAACCTCCATACACATTATTATTTACCTTTTGACTTCATTTTTGGCATAAATTGTCCTTATTAACTTTGTTTACATTTTTTTTAACCATTAGTGGTTAATTGCCAAGTATTGTAAAAGGGAAAACATAATTTGTTAAGGGTTTTTTTTTTCATTTTGTCAGAACAAACAAATGGGGATGCCTTTTTTAACAAAATTTGTAGTCATCAAGAAGTTCTTCTATTATCGTCACACTAGTGAAGACAATTTCTCAAAATTATACTTTTTAATCTATTTTTTACCCTCAAAAAATTAGTATAATTTGTGCAATTTTTGATAGGGTATAACTTTCAGCTTGTTTGTCGAAAATTGACAAACATTTTTGAAATTCATCAATATTTTACAAGGATTTCATATTTGTAGTCAAAATTAAGTTTTGGATAGCCTATTTTGAAAATTTGTAAAACTATCCATGAAATATAAATGGACAATTTAACTTCCAAACTTCACAAAAACTAGTAAATCTTGTCTTGCATCTTTTTGGGGGGGTCAACATTCAACTATAATACAATTTTGGGGGGTTTTGTAAGGAACAATTCAAGTGCCTTGTGTGTACATCACGGATCCTAAAATTAACTTTTTCACTCCACATAATTTTCACATAGAAATTCAAATTACAACTTCTTCAATCTAAGGAACAATGGAAAATGGTCAATGGATAGTAATGGAACAAGGGATTTTAAACAATTTACTTATCGAAAAAAATTAGATAAAGCAATGGGTATAATAGGTTTTCTTGTTTCTGATAACATGCAATTTCACATTGCAAATTGTTATACTCCTAAGAAAATGTAGGACAAGTTTAATGATATCTTTGGTAAATTTGATGAGTTCAAAATACTAAAATCAGATGTTGAATTAACAACATCGTCTCCTAATTCATTCCCTTTTATTGATTTTTTTATCTAGTTTAATTCCTTGTTTTCTTGACTTAAGGGTTGTGGTAAATAAAAAAAGACAAAGAGTGTGTCTTATTGGTTATGTCAAAGCTAAAATTTCCTTATCAACTCTTTGCTTCTTCCTTTTACTCTATATTGGATTCTCTTGAAACAACATTTACAATGCCTTCTTTTGAGGATTTTTGTGAGACTCACACACAAACAATCTAAGTTAATCTCTATGGATGTTATCACCTCTTCAAACATTTAGACACTAGTTATCCAAAACTATAAGGGAAAAGGAAATAAATCTTCAAACAAACCTAAGATAGAATCAGGTTCAAGAAATGAGCAATCATCAAAGTAGAAGAATAAAGTTAACACACAAGCCACATCCTCTTCACAATAAAAAAATGCTTATAAGTCAAAGAAAAAAAGTAGGTCATGTATTTTTTGTGGAACACAAGATCATAACATCAAGTTTTGTTTCAATAGGGTTGTAGCATTGGAAGAGGCCATAAAGAAACACAACATTGATCTTCCCAAACCTAGTAGGGGACATACCCTTATAGCTAGAGGTTTGGATACATCCATAAATAGTTGGATCATTGACTTAGGAACCTCACATCACATGACTCACTCATATGATCTTCTTGAGTTTATTTTTGACAACACTACTCATATTTCAATAGGAAACTCTTCATAGATTCTATTTTTGGGTTAGGTACATTATAGTTGATAGAGTGTGACATTTAGGATGTTCTCTATGTTTCTAATATTTCAACTAATCTTCTTTTAGTTTACCAAAATTATCATACTTGTGATGGAAAGATAGTTGATTTTTTACCACATGATGTAGTTATTTGAGAACTACATGACCCAAAGAGGATCTTTGCTTCAAGTAGATCATATCATGGATTGTTATTGTATAGGTTTCATGGTTTGAAGTCTTCTAAAGCAACACATTGATCAGGCTAAATCTTTGAGCAGGCTTTGGCACGAGATGTTTGGACACCTCAATTATAGGTATCTTCAATAGTTTAGTACTTGGACTCCCTAAAGTATCTTGTATAGAGGGTGTTTGTTGAGGTTGTGTACTTAGAAAACATCATCAAAAATTGTTTCCAAAGGGTAAGGCCCATTGTGCTACTACCTTACTTGAGTTGGTTCATAGAGACTGCATGTCATTTCCAACTCCTTCATTTTTTCTAGAGCCAAGTATGTACTCACCTTCATTGATGATTTCTCTTGTCGCACTTGGGTGTACTTTATTAAGTACAAAAGTGATGTCTTCACCACTTTCAAGACCTTTAACGTGTTCATGGAGTAGTCAGAATCTTCTATTTGGTGAATACACACAAATAATGGGGGAATATGTGAACCAATACTTTATGGACTATTGTGTTGAGCATGGTATTCAACATCAGTATTTGGTTCCCTAAACTCCTCAATAGATTGGTGTTGTCAAAAGAAAGAATAAATCATTAAGGGAGATGGAAAATTGTATGCTTCAGTTTAGGTCCATGGCCCCATAATTTTGGGTTGAAGCTATCAATTGCACCAACTATATTCAAAATTGCACTCCCATAAGGTAGAGCAGAATCTTACTCCAAAGAAGGCTTGGTCCAAAATTGAGCCTAATATTTCCATCTTCAAGGTATTTGGTAGTGAAGGTTGGGAATTCATATCGAATGGTCAATTTAAGGAAATGGAGAAGAAGAGAAACAATACATTTATGTTGGTAATTGTGAGGATGTGAAAGATGATAGTTTATTTGATCCTACTATAGGGATGTCCACTTTTATAGAGATGTCCAATTTGATGAGTCTTTCACACATATAAATCATCCATCATCATCTTCTTCCTCACTACCTACTATACCTTCTTCATCTAATGAGGATACCTTTATACTTGAGAATACTTCATATGATGGTCCTGATCCACCACCTCCACCTCCTACCACTCATGTTTTCCCCAAGTGGGCTTGTGGTGTTATTGAGGAGGTTGGTTCTTTATCTAATGATCCTATGTCCTCTTAATGCACTCACTCATAGGCTTTTGAAACTAGTATTTTGGGTCATGTTATATCTCCAAATCCATAAATTTTTTCAAAGGCTTCTAGTATTCCAAAGTGGGGCAGTGCTATGGTAGAGTAGTATTCTTCATTGATGAAAAATAATATATTGGATTAAGTTCTCTTCCTAAGAGAATAAAGATTGTTTGGTGCAAGTGGGTGTACCATACCAAGTATGTTGTTGATGGTTCCATTGAAAGATAGAAGGCATGCCTTGTAGCTAATATTTTTCATGGGTTGTGGGTATTGACTACTCATAGAAATTTCCCCTATAGCCAAGATGGATTCAATTCACCATGTTCTTTTTATTGTTGCATCTAAAAGATGGCCAATTTATCAAATGGATGAGAAGAGTTCCTTTCTGCATGGTGATCTTCATGAGGAGATCTATATGGAGTAGCCTATAAGCTTTGTCTAGGACTCTTCATTTGTTTGCAGGTTACATTGTTCTGTGTATGATCTCAAGAAAGCTCATAGGGCTTGGTATGAGAATATTGAAGGTTTCTTGATTTCATATTTTTTCACTCATTGCCACTTGAATCACATAATTCACATCTAGAGACATGAATATGATCTTTTAATACTATTCTTTTATGTTGATGACTTGATCCTTATTAGTAGTTCCTCATCCATGATTTAGGGTATTCAACACAATTTGATGGCACTTTGACATGACAGATATTGGGATTCTACATTTCTTCCTTCATCTTCAAGTTCTTTAGTCTACTGAGAGGATTTCTATATGTCAATAGAAGTGCGCCATTGACTTGCTTCATCGGTTTCATATGAGTGATTGTAAGGTCATGCCTACACCATTCCAATCTAGTGTCACTTTGACTTCCACTTGCACAACACCTAGTGTTGATGCTACTTTGTACAAATAGTTGGTATTCTTTTCTATTTGACACACACTTGTCTTGAATATGTGAATAGGACCAAAGCTAGTGTCATGTGGTAGGCTAGGTCCAAAAAAATTTAAATCTTGTTGGACTCATTCATTGTTGTCTACTAATTCAATATGAATATGTTACCTTTCTTGTGCTAGATTGGCTTCTATGTAGGTGAAAACAAGATAATCATCACATGGAAATGAAAGGTGGTTATGTGCTTACCATCAAAATTTGTATTTAAAAAAAAAACGTAAACTTCTCTTACAACTTCTTAACTATTAAAAAATATTACTTAATTTATTTATTTTTATACAGAACAAAGTTCACAAATTTCTAAATGTGCAAGTCATTCCTAAATGTATCCCCAAAACTATATTTTTTCCTTCAAATACCATAATAAAGTTACATAGATTTACTTGTCAAAAATATTGTATGTGATCGCATACATACACTCCAAGCCCTTTGGATTGAATTTGCACCTTTCACATTTGGAAATTTTCTCAAATTTAAGAGGCTCTATTACTATTTCCTAGGAAAAAAGTTAAACAACAATAGAGACAAATATAAGAATGAACATATATATTCATAATCATTATTCATGGTTTGAGATGGAAATATGAGGATGCTTGTAAAGATTTCACTTAGGAAAATCACTTGAGGTTTTCTCAATTTTGTCAATGTTCCCCTATTGATTAGTTGGTATGAAAGCAAATCAATAATCACTATTGACTCACAATTGCAAATGAAATTTGGACTATATAGTATATCTACAATTTAAATTGTTCTATATTGTGCTTTTTATATTTTGGGAGGCATCTCTATCTTCAATACACTATTAAAACCATTAGACACAAAGTTAAGAGATGTGTTTTTTTTGGACAAAAGTATTCATTTTAGACAAGATAAATTAAGACTATTTTGTTTACTAAAAATTTGAGTATTTACAATAAGGTCAAGGAAAAAGAGACCTTAGTCACAAATTGGAATCGTGTGTTTATAAACATTTGTGTACACTATTGCTTACAACATAGTTGCAACATTAATGTATACAGTCGTTAGCATAATATTACCAAATGCAAGATAGGAGTAGACAATGTTCCAATGGCTACAAGAAAACACACTAATACAATGCAAAAGAATACAACAGGCATTCAATCATGAAATTTAGATTTGAACAATAATAAAATAGTTTGATATAAGAAGTTTTCAATATTTGACCACTATAATTTAATCTCAAAGGTTTCAAAACCAATTATAAGATTATTTCAAACAAATACTTAAATATAACTTTAAATGTCTTTATATTTCTACAATCAATCATAAGTTGTTAAAATACAATATTTAAAAAAAAAAATGATCATAAATTGTTAAATTACCCTATTTTTTCTAAAAATCAATCAAAAATTGTTATAATACCCTAATTTAAAGGAATTTGATTTATCATGAAAAATACCAACATATTAAAAAATAATATAAATAAAATATTATATATTCTCATACATTCATCGAATTATACATTACCTATAAATAATAAAACTAATTACGCCGAAGGCGTCCCATGCATAGTTTTTGGGAGGGCTTTTGCGTCCGACGGTCTAGAATTGTGCACAGGCGATCGCCTGCGACCAAATGCATCTGAACGGTTGAATGTCTTTCCCCGGATGGCACAGAGGTTATTGCAGAAGACGAAAATATCTAGAGAGCAGTTATTGTAGAGTCGGCCTTCTAGACAGCACGATGGAATGCCCCTTTCGGCGTGTCACTCAGAGCAGTTATTGCAGAGTCGGCCTCCTTGACAGCACGATAGAATGTCGCATTAACTCCTTTCAAAATATCTGCCCTCTTAATATATGCGTTAGTTTGGTTACCTCATTTTGTATCAGCGGCATCAAGAGATATTTCTGTAGAATCGTTAGGTAAGGCGCATTTCTGTTGCCCTTAATGATTTCCACTCCATTTTTTACTCCTTATTCCGCCGCTAATGCTTTCCGCCTCTTAACTGTGAACAGATTGAAGGAGCAAGCAGCAACAGTAACAACTTCACTTACTCCGGTGTTATCTCCCTGCATTTTGAATGTACAACGCTTATCTGTGAAAATCTTACAGGTCAGAGCCCTTATTCCCTTGTTTTCTTTGACAATACTATATAAACAGACGCATTGTCTATGATTTAAACAGCCTGGTAGCGATTTCTGTAATAGCTTTTGGTATTCTTTTTTTGGCTCCTCCAAACTCTGCACATTGTTTTCCACTCCTCCAAACTCTTCCTGAATGTATTGACCTTTCACTTCTCCAATTTGGCGACCTACAACCTGAAAATATGTTTTGGACGAGAGTTTTAGAGTATGTTTATCCTGATATTCCTGATAACCCCCTATTTTAGCCAAGTTTATGGTGGCTGCAGAGGGCGTTTTAGCTAGCAGCAACCCTTCAGAGAAGGATTTCTTTATTTTCCTTTCCTTGGTTTATCTTAGTCCCTACAGGATCTCATTTATCTATGTGACAACACAGATTAGGAATGCCTCCAGCCAAACACTTCAGGAACTAAAAATGAAGTCATATTAATATCTTAAATCCACTGAAATGGATTAAAATACGAACTAGAGCTATTCTTGTCCCAGACTTCTTATAATGGTTCACTTGTCTGATGACAGAAATATAAAGATAAAATAGTGTACACAATTTTATATTTGAATTTAAGCTATAAATTACACAAATGCCAGATTTCAAACAGGACACTAACTGTTGGGCAAATAAGAGGAGAACAACTAAAATAGTTCAACTACCAAACAGAGACATAAAAAGCTACAAGCTAAATCCAAAAGCGTTTTCAACTGCCTGAAAGTTCTTCACAATCGGCAAGTTTCACAAGTGGGTGTCAGTTGAAAAGCCTTGAGCCCACCGGCATAACCAAGGCCCGTTGCAGATTTACATGTGCAATTGGCAAAATACCCTATTTCTATTTTTTTTCAAGCAAGCTAATTTATGAACCTTATATCAATACATTCTAATACCCTATTTAGGTCTTATTTTGGACTGTTTGTTATTGTGATTAGGTTAGATGTTTCTTTCGATCTGCCAAGTCTTACAGATTTAGAGAAGCTTGATGCCAATTTAGATGCTCAACAACTGTGCAGTCAGGATGAAGCAGCTTCAAAGACTACGGTTGGTCCATTTGGCCTTCTGGTTTTGGCTTCTAAGGATTTGGCTGAACAAACTGCCATCTTTTTTAGGGCCGGCCTTCATCAAAACAACATGAAAATACTAATGTGCAGTGAACAAAGCAGGTAAGCTTGCCAACAAATTAATAGTAAAATATAAAATAAGTCTTTCAAACATTAATGTGCAACACTGAAAGCGTGAACCTTTTTCATATGTGTAGACCCTCTTTGAAAACAGATGTTGATAAAACAACATATGGAAGTTTTGTTTCTTTTTCCTTAAACAAAAAGAATGTCTCTCTAAGAGTACTAGAGAGTCATAATATAGCTAACTGTAATTTCATTTAGGACTTGGGATTGGAGAAGAAAGTAATTGAGCAGTGTGAATATTGTTGCAAAGTGCAGGTTGACCATTCAATTGTAGAGAGATTTGGAGAAGGGGAAAAAGACTTACATAACTGCCAGGGTTTATCCTAATCTTTTCGTTTAAAAGCCTGCAAATTTTTTGCCTTGAACTCAAGAATCGAGTAGCTCTAAAACCCCAATATTTTCAGTTTCTAATCATCCACAAACGCTTTAAGGTTTAGTCTCTTATCATTGCAGGTCCTTTTGCTGTGGGATGGGCCTATTACTCTGTCATCCTGGGGAAGTGGCATATGTATTGACAGATAATATCCATGGGCTACAGGACAACATTGAAATCCTCGTTAGTGTTAATTCAAAGTGAGGGGAGAGGAAGGATGCTTAACCCTACGAACCACAATCTAGACACAAACTTGCATAAATGGAACCGATCACTGCACAGATACTATAAGCAAGGCACAGAATAAAGGACACCAGATTAATGTGTCTCAGAGAATGAAAGGAAGACATCCGAGTCAGAATCAATATCAACCCTCCAAAGCAAATGATAATTTCATATAGCTTCATTGCTCCATCTGGATGATATATAGTGTATAGAAACTGCAAAACAGAACCAAACATCAATGGGAAAAATCTACTATCACTCTTCCAAATGTATTAAGATTACAGGATGCATATATAAAGACTTTAAGAGTCTGCCCGCCGATCAGAGTGCACCCTATAGTATATCGATATCATACTGCAAACTGTATAGGTCCTACAAAAACCTTAGCCACCATGGGCCCTGTATAACAAACAAATTACACAACCAAACCATTACAAATAGTCTTCCCTATGAAAACTTCAGACAAATGCTATGAAAGTATCTATGACCTTTCCAGTCACACTTCCTGACCCATCATCACCAAGAAAAGAGATGATAAATTTGGATAATAACTTAGAGGTCCTTAAATAGACAACACTATTATGGTACACAAGATTCCAATAACCAGAAAAAGTGACAATATCCTGATTCCTATCCAGAACATGATAGCTGACATCTCTGAACCTCAATTGTCTGTTTCCTTGCAATTCCAAATGCTCAAGCACTAGGTACAGTAGATTCTATGAATAGAAACCGACCACTGCCCCAATAGTAAGGCATATGTAGAGAGAAACAAAACTGTCACTAGTAGCCACTAACAAATAGGAACCGCCTTCACATTGCAATCAAAGCCAAGCCCAACATGCTTTTGTATACCTGCTTGCACATGCCACCATAAAATATGAACCATGTCACACACATTCTCCTAGTGAAGAAATAAATGAAATGTGCAAAATCTTGGAGAACAATATCCTAAAGAGCCATGATATATCAAAACAAAATTTATATCACATAAGTCTCGCATGGGTGAGCATAAAGCATAACTATCTGTGCATAATGGTTAATGAGAAAAATAGATAAGTGACCCCATGACTTCCACGGGACTATAAAAGAAGGGAATCAGAAAGATCAGAGGGGTTTTAAAACAACGATACTTCTCAATCCCTTCCCATAACGAAGAAAGGTGGCTATAGAGGGTTGTTAGAGGATTTTGATCAATCTTGTAATTGGCCAAGAAATTTGCCACACCATTAAGTTTCCTTCCGCAATGAGTGGAACTAATATTAACAAGTTTGGAGCCAAGCATCAAAGCCTCCTTCCCATAAGCTTCCAATTGGGACATGAACCTTTGTGGATGGCATCCATCAGAAGAAGAGAGTACCATTCTACCATTAATTTTTCAACAGCATTAGAAGCTTCAACAAGTACTTCACCTTTTGCCTCATTGATTGATTTCACATTTAGAAAGAAAGAGCCTCCAGCCTCCATACTTGAATTCTCCCTTATCATAAACTATAACAAAACTAGCATCTGCAATCCCTCGGGTGCCCCTAGAAGTCCCATCAATATTCAATTTTATCACCCCCTTTAGGGAGACTAGTCCACAAATCCTCTAGAGTCTAGACTACAATCCTTACCTTTGTTTATTGTTTTTCCATTAATGTTAGCTCTTACCCCATTAATGAGAGACAATAGTTTAGTGTTTCTGCTGAAACAAGTATGCATTATTTTTCTTTGGAAGTGATAATTGTTCAGTAATACATTATGTCTAGCTATCAACTCATGTTGGTTTTACTTAACTAGTTAGTTTTTTGATATCAGATGTATTTCCAAAGGATTTGTTTTTTCCAATAATAATTTTACTGGGTGGACGGCTAGATAGGCAATTGGAAGATTAGAGGAGTAGTTCTGAAGAAAATTAAGGAAGGGAGCTTGAAACTGATAAAAGCTACTCAACCATCTTGATTTCCAATTATGCTTTAACAACAATTTGTTTAATATTATGGCAACTTATTGGAAATTGCACAATTCCATTCTGGTGCTCTGACAGAAATATTGAAGTTGGATAATAAGACCAATTCTGGAAGAACATTTTCCAAATCACTGCTATAATGCCACTTGCAAATATCCTAAATATAAGAAATGAAAATTTCCAAAACTAACAGAGAACACACAGATACATATACACGAGATATATAAAGCCTATGAGGGTTAGTTTGTCATTTTCTTTTGAATAGGTTTCAAGCTCCGCTTTGCTCTTCAGTGCTTTGTATTGTTTAGAATTATGCAGAAGGATCTAATATTAGACCTTTATTTATAACAAATGCATATATTTTAAAGGGAGATAGATAGAGTATTGAGGGTTAAGATTTGTGAGTATATCCTATTCAACTCAACATATTCAGCAATATATGATTGTAGATCAACATTAAACAGATCTATTGTTCTGTTTGGAGTTTTTTTGTTTTAATCTACCATTGTTAGGCTAATTTTCTGAGTGCACAAAATGTTTGGAGTTTTTTTGTTTTAATCTACCATGTTGTTAGGCTAATTTTCTGAGTGCACCAAATGTTTGGGGTTTTTAGTTTGTTAGCCATATTGAGAACCTTTTCCTTCCCGATGTAAGATATCAAAGTTAGGTTATGGGAATTGTTCCTTTTAGGTTATGGGAATTGTTTCATAAAACAGTTGCTCTATTGCCATAAACATCCTGCTAACTCCAACTTTTCCTCCTGGTTACAAATAACAACCCTTGAAGGGCTGGGCATTGAATATAGCAAGGACTTACTTTGTTGGTCATCAAGCAAACACAGCCCTTTTGGCAATTCTCATACACAATTAAATTTAAACAAAATGTGAAGCTCAGATTAGAATCCAGATTTTTTATGGCCTTTCTATAGCAAAACATTATGCCCAAAATTCAAAAGGAAGAACGAGACGTCCAAGTCTGGTTGGATCAGCAAAGAAATACAAGATAGCAACCACGCTTAACAAAATTCATAAAAAATAAATTGAAAAAACATTGCAGAGATATTATGTGCAATTGAAATAGCTTAATCTTCTCTATTACATTTATAGCCTTATCAAAATGCAGAGCTTTAGGAACAACATAAATATATGTGATAATACATATATTCCTTTCCTCTCACAATTTTTGCAAAGAGGTCATGTATAATGGAGTTATATTAATTGCATTTTAACCTGCAGAGACAGCCTATACTGAAAACACTTATCTTTAATCCTTACACTCTACTTAATTATGCCTTACCACAATCCATTAAAATTTAATACCACTTTCAATGCCTAAAGATCTATACATATTACCAAAATTGAGACTCCATGTAACCTGCATATCATTGTCCAAGACTCCAATGTACGTTGGTGTCATAGGTACCATGGTATGCTGAATAGTGAAACCCTCTTCATCACAATCCAAAGAGCACATTCTCCAATGAACAAAACATACTGCTAATAGTCTTAATCCAGATCATAGGTACTCACTATTACCAAGAATACCATAGCTTTGCATGCATGCATACCATGCACAGTTTGGCATACCAAGAAAACTGGTAGCTCTTCCACTGCCCCCTTTTCTTAGCTGGGACTCTACGCTTTACAGTGCCATAATTCAGATCTGGTTTTCTACCTTGATTTTCCAATATCCATTCAAATCAAAGTTCTTCTGCTTTTTCGGATTGAAGCTCATAACATTGGACTATATTTGTACAGAGTGTGATACCAATCTGGAAACAAGTGCAATACTTTAGAGAGTACAAGTCCCGCTTGGCAAATCTGGTGAGAGGAAATTTAGTCCAATATAATTGGGGAAGCTATATTTTTAAGCATTGCAGGTTCTAGAAGTGATCCCTCTGTGACGCTGCTGTTACATTGAGCTTTCTCTTCCTTTATCATTAGTTCATTATTTTAGGGATGATATTAATTAACATTTCAAAATTTCTTTTTGTTACTAGATTTGTATTGCAAGGATCTGGTTGTTTTCTCTATACTGCGTTCTTGTTGAATCGGTTGCTATTCTATTTCAACCTCTGTTCTTTATTCCTATTCAAACTGCTTCTCAATTTTAAATGGCTTCAGAAAATTGCATAAACCTTCCCTGGAAACCTATTTTATTTGGAGCGTATCTGCATGAATGATTTTGAAACCATAGATACATCAATAAATACACACTTATAAATGTATAAAAATCTGCATAATCAATCTTTCAGTCTGCCCATTAACTGTAAATAACGGTTGCAATCCTTTAATCTCTATTAAAACAAGTGAGACCTCTATTCAATATCTTCTTTCAATTCCTGCAAACAATAATCTCCATCTGCAATCTGATTGTATCAAATCAAACTGGTGCTTCTCCAACATTCGAAATCCACTCCCTCGAGGTTAAAATACAGTGGATCTAGGGGACCAGGGGAAACCAATTTGAGAACAGCATCTGGGTAGTTGCCCAAATCATGGAAGGCAAAGACGAAGGACTAGGAGGGTAGATGTGTGTTCCAATATTAAATAGAAATGTGACAGAACATTCAAAATCTGGATTTGTTCAAGTGATAAATGAAAATGAAAATAAAAAATTCACTGACTTGAGCACAAATA
The DNA here is from genome assembly GCA_007258455.2 of Sequoia sempervirens. NCBI lineage: Eukaryota > Viridiplantae > Streptophyta > Pinopsida > Cupressales > Cupressaceae > Sequoia > Sequoia sempervirens. The sequence goes on from VDFB02105785.1 coordinate 237,240,834, forward strand.
GAGCTTTGAGTGATTGCTTTGGAAAGGGGTGTCCCAGTCAAGTGTTATCTCCAAGTACAAACAAGTTGGATGTTATAGGCATACAGTGTGATGACTCCACCAGTGTTTGTCTCGTTCATATGTAGACAACACAATCACACTTTTAAGATAAAGGAACAGAAGAAAAACCGAAAACTTCCAGCTATAATGGACAATTAGTCATTTTCTCCATGACATCCACTCAACATGCAATTCCAATCAACCAAAACGTTAAAGACTATCAGCAAATGCAATGTAAATGGAGATAAAATGCCCCAATTCTGGATCCACCATTAAATCTCATTTGAAGATAGAAAAATGCACCCTGGCAACCATTTGCTCTTGACTCCAACAGAGTGTAATGATAATCCATTGCAGTTGTTCAAACATATATTCAATCTGCAACAATGCAGAGTGTAAAAGCATTGTAGGTAGAAGTAGCTTAGGGTAAACAAGTTACAACAGAAATTCTCAGCTTCTCATGACGCTCCATACACTATGGTTTTAATTTTGCTCAAAAATCAAAATAGTGAATATTAAACTACATGGTAGAAACTAATTTAGTGGAAACTGCCAATCAATGCCACCTACATTTACTCACATAGAACAAGAATACCCATATCATTGATTGTATTGCATTTAGACTGTTGGGTAGCAGCCTCTGTAGTAGTTGGATATAAAGATTTTCTAGTCCACCTTGAAGCACACTTACATGCCATCTTCAACCAAACCCAATAGTAATTATGTAGTGGGTGCTCAGAATAGTTACTTCTTACAGAGTTTTCTTATTTATTCAGAGACTAGGAGTTGATTTATTCAGGGACTAGTGTGCAGTTAATTTGACTTGGATGCAAAAATGTGCATTGAGTCAAGAAAGAATTCAAGTTATTCATTCTCCTTGTGTTTGGGTGTTTTGGATGTTTAGCAAGCTTCAAAAAGAATTTTAAACTTTAGATCCAGCCAACAAAAAAAAAAATTAGACACTGCCTCAGACCATCAATGGAACCCCTGCCATTGATTTTTTTAATTTGTAGGCAGACCTTTGAAGTTGGAAATTGACTCTTAATCTTTTGAATTGAACTGACAGAGTCATGATCCGCAGATTCATATCTGATATTTGGTATGGGCCAGGATCCCCTCGAAATAGAACTTGAAGCCCACAATAGAGATCTTTCAAATTGTAATCCCAGATTAGTAAAAATGTATTTTATGACTTTCTGAATCAATTTAGGGAAGTAAATTTGGATATATATATATATATATATAAAGTTACCAGAGGAAGGGTTCCCCCAAAATCCTTGACAACACCTTTCTGTTGATAAGGAAACAACATAATAAATGAAAAACAAAAAAAATACATATCCATTGACTGTAGAACAGGTTGTATTAGCTTTCATAGAGATATAAAATATATATACAACAGAATAATATTGTAGGGATTTTTACTCTGTAAAATAAAATATTAGTGCATTTAACCTCCAATGTTGAAAATTACACAGGCCTCCTAGAAAAAGATGAAGAACATTATATTCTAAAATATAAGATATTTCAAAAAAGAATACTAAGAAAATGAAACAGCAGCTAAATCTAAGTTGTTGAAGACAAACAAAGATATAGAAGAGAGGAAGATAATAGACATTATCCTCTTTCATGCCAAAGTCTGGTCTTCTTCAGTGAAACAATCACTGCAATGGAACCCCTACGATTCAAAAATAACAGTAAACTAATTTTACACACAAAATGAAAGCTAAGTTGACTGTTTGCCAAAGTTCACCTCTTCAAATAGTTGCTTCCATACGTTTTTACATGATTACCCTATAAGATGAGCATCTCATAGTTTGTGAATTAAGGACTTCCCAGTTATAGAATACTATACAAAAGCTTGTATTCCTGATATGAGTTGTTGTTGTTACAGACTCTGTCCTAAATCTGTAGGGGGGGGCTGTTTACCGATAGCTATGTTGGACTAATTTGTATCATCTGTTTAGCCCTATTTTTGCATTTACAACATTTACAAGGCAAGGTAAACATGAGACGAGAGAAAGAATTCAATAGTTTATGTTGTAACAAAGGCATACCCTTTGCTTCTACCAGTTTTCTTGTCCATAATAAGCTTTCCATGGGTGTTGCATTTCTAGGCCACCTTGAAACACACTTAATTTTAAGTGTTTATTATATTATCATAACTAACAACCAAAAGCCCATTTTAAGTGGATTAATTTTGATACTATTAGTGGATTACTGTAATACTTTTAGTGAAAAACCTAATTTTAGGTAGCTGTAAATTCTGATATACTTAGATATATTTTTTAAATTGTCAATACTTTGAATCAATTATTCTTAGATCTACTTTTTAAAAATTGTCAATAGAGAAAAACAACAACTCTAAGTAGTTTGGTTTTGGATTGTCTCGCTTTTGAGCGGCCTCTGCTTCTACATCGTTGCTAGCAGGGCACATTTTTGCCAAAGTCTTGCAGTAAGTCACTTGCCCAAACACAACATATTGATAGAACATGCTAAAAACAAAGAAATAGAAATTAGAAGACATTATAGTTCAATCAATATTGTTTTCATATACAAAACTCCAAGAAAGTCTTTTACTATACAGTTTGCATAAAAATTATCCCATTCACAAACCATTGGTTTTATAAACATGTAGATAAACTATGTGGCTATATGTTATCAATTTTGGTTTTCACCATTAACATCAGTCATACAATTAAGGAGCCCCATAATTTGAGGTGTCATAAAACCAAATTCTAACACTCACAACTTCTCCGCAGGCACAAAACTTCAACTACCTTTCACCATCTCAATGGCAACTTTAACTCCAAATGCCGTTCAAGAAATTCTTGCAGGCATGGTTGATCTTGACCCTTCAGTACAGGTCACATCCATAAATGCTATACAACATGGTCAATCAACAAATGTTAAATACCGTATTGAACTCTCTGATGGTGTCCATACCCATCCAACTTTGCTTCCCAGCCAGTTCAACAATCTTGTTGTTGAAGAAGCGATGGCTATTGGGTCTATTGTCCGCCTTACAGAATATACTTCCAAGGTGTTCGAGAAATACACGTACGTCCAAACTTACTCTATTTTTCAATATTGTTGTCATTCATTTATTTAATTTTCCTAAATCATTGACATTGTTCAATTTCAGGGCTATAATTATCAACAATCTTGAAATGGTCTTGAATAAAGCACCACTCATTGGGACTCCAACTCCTCTTCTGCAAGCAACAAGTCATTTTCCACGTACTAGCTCCCACGCCCCATTTGGTTTACAAAAAAATGCAATATCTACTGAAGAACCAGCCATACCTGCTTCTGAATTACTTCCCATCAAATCTTTGACCCCATACTATAAGCGGTGGTCCATTGAGGGTAGAGCAGTAACAAAGAGTCCAATCCATGAGTTCCACAATGCTAACCGAGAAGGAAAAGTTTTTGGTTTCGACCTCATTGACAAAGAAGGCACCGAAATACATGTCACATGCTTCAATGAACTTGTTGATGAGTTCTATAATGTTGTGCAGTCTAATAGTGTATACATTATTTCTAATGGTCGTGTACAAGTTGCTAATAAAAAATTTAGTAGCTCAATGAACCCATTTGAAATTTTCCTACACAAATCATCAACAATTACTCCTTCCCTATGTGTAGAGTCTACTATCCCCATGCAAAGCTTGCATATCATGAGCATAGATTCCCTACTATCACTACCTATTAATTCTGTCGTTGATGTTCTAGGCATACTTTTATCTATCTCCCCTGCATCAACCATCCGTAAGAGAGATGGCTCTGAAACAGTAAAATGTACTGCAACAATCACAGACATGTCGTGCTTATCCATTGATGTTACACTTTGGGGCCGTCATTGTGAATTTGAAGGTAAAGAATTAAATACTATGCCACTTCTACCAACCCCTCCAATTATCTTGATCAAGTCTGCACGTATAACTTCCTGGCGTGGAAAGGCTCTTGATACTATATTTGCAACTACAATTGTCATTAATCCAAAAAATTTAGAAGCATCAACGTTGCATGACTGGTATGCCACTGTAGGGAATGAAACACCCTTCCTTTCGCTTTCAATAGATCATCTTTCTTCCAACAAATTTTCAAATCCAATTGACATTGCAACGATCAACAATACAAACTATCCTGTAAAAACAAATGTTTGTGTAAAAGCAAGCATTACAAAAGTCCACTTGGAAAACTTTTACTACCTCTCATGTCCTCTTATGGTGGGCAATAAGAGGTGTAAGAAGAAGGTTGTAGAAAATAACCCCAATAGTTTTCATTGCCCAAAGTGTTCTATTGATCTCTCTAGATGTGATTTTAGCTACATGGTCAAACTGGATATGGATGATGGAACAGGTGCCCTTGTTAAAGTCACTGCATTCGAAGGTCCTGCAAACACCTTGTTTGGCGTATCCGCTGAAAATTTTCAACTACTTCTAGCTGGACCTGATGCTGCTAAAGAGGTGTTGGATCAAGTTCTTGGGCACCAATTTTTCTTTGAAGTGGCCATTACATTGAATTCTTTTGCTGGGAAAGAAATACAAAGCTTTGTAATTACAGCAATAAAGCCTGTTTAAATAACTTTGCATCTACTTGTTACTTTCCACAATTTTGTATACTATCTAGTTATGTTGTACAACTTTTGCTGATGTCAATACCTCCATATATAATCATGTATGCCTACAATTACAAGTAAGATGAATAAAATACTTTTTTGATACGACAATGTTATCTTCCAGACATGTTTTGCAATATGATTTTAATTGTACCTCTTACTTTCCACAGTAATGCATACTCTTTGCATATGTTGTACAACTTTCACTGCTATCAATACCACCAATTATGTAACCATGTCTGCATACAATTACAAGTGAAAAGAATAGAAAGACTTCTTCATACCACAATGTTAGAATTTGCACATGTTAGTCAATACATAGAATTAATACTTCAAGCATTCTCCTTGCTCTTTTTGCACACCTAAGTTAATTGTGTTCTTTCTACTTTATCATTAACTAATGCAAAAACAAAATTGCATTCATATGTTCCTCAGCAATCAATACCATGGAAAATCAAGTTCAAAGTATGGAAGCGCAACACTCTCATCGTAATCATCTAAAACGATTATGGTACCATGCAAATAAGGATTCTATTAATAAACGAAGAAGAGAAAAGCTTCATAGTAACCTTGCAAGCTCCTCCACAGTCCCACCTTGTCTTTCCAATAACCCTTCCCCGTTGCAACCACCGACACCTCAAATGCAGTCTACAATTCACCCCAATTCTCCCTCCCAAAACCACCATCCGCTACCACTTGCTTCAAACTATTACGTTGCTAGGAATTCATTCCGTTCAAAGTTGGATAGCCTATCAAACATATCGACATGCCAAATATGCATGGAACGATATCCAGGAATAAATACTAGGCTTTTCAATGGTAGTAGTGCTTGTACAAGATGCATTTCGGAAAAAAATGGCAACCGCTTCTCAAAGTGGAACAACATGGACCCTGGAGAGCAGCCTTCTTGTTTGCAACGCCTTACCCAGATTGAGGAGATGCTTATATCAAGAGTTAGCCCTGTCCTCCAAGTTACTTATGCAAGAGGAGGACAACTAAAATATAGTGGTCACACTATTTGTTTTCCTCAAGATATTACAATAATTGCAAATTACTTGCCACGCCATATACATGACTTGGATATACTCATAGTTAATAAAAGAAATGTTGATTCCCAACTGTACAACTTCTATGTTTGCAGATCACATGTTCATGAGGCTTTGCAATATAAGATCAATAATGACCCCTACTACAAAGATGTCCAATTAGATGAGACCTCTCTCTTATGCTTGCCTATTCCCTCCACTGACATCTCTGACCTTCTCAATACAACAACCTCATCTTCAAACCCCACTGATGTTACCTCCATGGAGACAGATAATACTATCGAAGAACAATTGGATGAGAATGTGCAAGCAACAACATCATTTGTGGCAAACTTGCCCCCTGCACGTACAGAAGTGCAAGAATTACGATCCTTGTTACAGTTAGGAGAAGGACGACCCACTCCTGCTATTGATTGGCCACCAGTTTCTCTTATGCCCCTCAATGAATACACCACAGAAGGATTGTTTGTTATGGCATTCCCAACATTGTTTCCAAAGGGCAGGGCTGCATTCAACCAACAAAGTATGAAAGAAGTCAAGCTACACGAATATGCTCTCCATCTTCTTCGATACCATGATAATAGATTTGGCCAACACCCACGATTTAGATACTTCATTCTTAATATTCTTATGCGTCATCGTAGCCAGGCCACAGCTTCTGTGTTTGTTCAAAAACACTTTGAGAGTAGATTGCCAACAACAATTTTTGACTTGCGCCAAAGACTCAAGGATCTCCCCGATGAACACCTTGCAGACCAAGTCATGCGGTTCGGCTCCAAAATTCGTGGTACCCGCCCCTTCTTGACTGTTCGAAGAGGGGAGCTATCTGACATGGTTATTCAAGTTGGTTGTCCTACTCTATTCTTCACCCTTAGTTCTGCAGATACTAAATGGCCAGACTTACACAATGCCATGCCATCTACCGCACCAACAAATCCTACTGCAGTTGCCCAATGGAGAATCCAAAATATTGTGCAAAACCCACACCTCACTGCACTTTACATGCATCACCGATTTACTGCTTTTCGTGAGGAGGTATTGGAGAAGATTCTTTGCACAAATGACTACTGGTATAGGTAATTACACTCCACCTTTACCATTTATATTTACTTTTTTCGTTCATCATTTGCTTTAAAACATCTACTATGTCCAGGTATGAATGGCAACATCGTGGCTCTGCACATGTCCATGGTTTCCTCTGGCTCAAAGACGCACCTGATATTGCCAAATTGCAATGGAATAATCTTGCTTCAGTACAAAATGCAATCGACTACATTGACAAATATGTCTCTGCTTGGAACCCATCTCCCCACCAAAGCTCAATAGCAACATTTCCAAGATCTACCTTAGACAACCCTTGCTTAATGGACACAAGAATGATTATGTTGTCCAACCCTTCACATGACTACAATGAATTGCTCAATTGCGTGCAACGCCATACACGTTGCACCTTGCAAACATGCTTGCGGAAAAAAGGTGGTATACTTGAATGCCGCTATAAAGCCCCTTGGACCATGCAAGACAATTCAACCCTCTCAAATGACAGTGGGCAGCCAAAGCTCACCCCTGGCCGTAACGATGACCGAGTGAATCTACACAACCCCACTATCCTCTCTATTTGGCGTGCAAATGTAGATTGCCAACCCGTTCTCTCAATTGATGCAGTGCTCAAATATATTGCAAAATATGCAGCTAAAGCTGAAACCAAATCCGAAACTTACCATGCAATGCTTTCTCGTATTTCAACATCTTTTGAGCCTGACAAGCCAGCACCAATAGCTTTTAGGAAAATGCTTGTTGACAACCTTGTCGATCGTGATATCAGTGCTCAAGAAAGTTGCCACCTTCTCTTAAAACTACCACTCTGCTTGTCTAGTCGAACATTTGTTTCTTTAAATGTCAACCGAAAGAACTATCAACGTGTTCCACTCTCATCCTCATGTACATCCCCACACACAAACTGTATTGATGCATACATGGCTCGCCCTATTACTTTGGAGGCAATGCCATTGATTGAAGTGACCCAAAAGTGGAGTTTCATAACATCCCGTAAAACAAACCAATGGAAAGAGCGTTCCTCTACAGCAATTGTTCGGGTCTCACCCCGCTTCACAAGTATTCCTCCCAAGGATGACCCAAGCTTCCACGACTTTTGTTGGAGTGAACTGGTTCTCTACAAACCTTTTCGTAACATTGCAGTTGACCTTGGTTCTTCACCATCTGAAATTGTGACACAGTGGGAGACACTAGCATGCACTTACCATCCATGGCATGTTCGCCGCATTCAACCAAATCTGGCCTCTAATATAGAACCTGACTCTCCTTCAGACGATGTAACCCCACATCACTATAACCAATCTGAATGGCAAGTCTTGTCAAGTGTTCACCCAGGCCATCCACTCCACCTAGATGCACTTGACATGCTAGGTAATCGTGAGTTAGACCTTAACCATAATTGGAATACTCAATCCATAAATCCAATAGAACTCTCTCAAGCTTCCAACTTCATACAATCCAACCACACAACATATACAGTCCCCCTTTCGCCCTTTGTAAATACCCAGCACGCCCTTTCATTCGAACAACAAAAAACACTGGATTTAGTGTTGTCACACCTATCCTCCACCACTAACCAACCACCACTAAAAATAATAGTTCAAGGGACTGCAGGAACTGGGAAGTCACACCTAATTAAACAAATCAGGTTTGCACTCAATTGTTCTGCTCCAAACGGGCAAACACCACTATTACTTCTTGCACCAACTGGTGTTGCAGCATTCAACATTGGAGCATCGACAATTCATTCTGCACTGCGCATTCCCATCAAAGAATTGGCTCCTTTGCAGGGCCAAGCACTAGCAAGCTTCCAAGAGAGAATGCACTTTGTTCGCTACATTTTAATAGACGAAATGAGCGTCATCGGGCCAAAATTGCTTGAACGAATTGACTATCGCTTACGCGAAGCTTTCCCAGCAAACAACCACTGCCCTTTTGGAGGTCGCTCAATCCTCCTGTTTGGAGACCTTGGCCAACTTCCACCGGTCAAAGACATTCCAATGTACTCTTCTACCTCCTATGGGGGGACACTATGGCAGAGTTTCCAAACTGTTTTTACATTAAACAAAATTTTTCGCCAAGCCGGAGAGGATCCCACTCAACTTCTATTTCGTAATCTTTTGTGCAATTTAAGAAAGGCTGAACCTACTATTGCTGATTGGCAACTGCTAATGTCAAGATCAAGCTCCACACTAACTCCTACTGAACAAACTGCTTTCTTCTCATCCATACATCTTTATGCAACCAATGAAAAGGTTTCACTCCATAATAAGCGTATGTTGTTGTCTCTAGCACAACCCATTGCCATTGCCACTGCCGAGCAAATAGGGACCTCTTTCAATGCAAACCCAGATGATGAGCAGCTCCAGCCTAAGATTCTACTTTGTGTCAACCAAAAGGTTATGCTATCTTGTAATTTGTGGACTGAAACTGGCCTTGTAAATGGGGCTCTTGGCATAGTAAAAAAAATTGTTTACAAGGAGACCGAAAAACCACCCCAACTCCCCTTCTTTGTTGTTGTTTGTTTCAACAATTACATTGGGCCTACCTGGGACACAAACAATCCCAAAGATGTCCCTATTACCCTGATTAGTCATGGTGGTCGACGCCAAATCCCTCTTAAAATGGCATGGGCCTTAACCATACACAAATCACAAGGGCTTACACTTCAGATGGCGACCATTGACATCGGCAACATTGACCGTCAAGGCCTGACGTTCACAGCAATTTCAAGAGTCACTCAGCTTTCTGGCATTCGTATCCACCCTGCTTTCACTTTTGAAAGATACACACGCATGCAACAAAACCGATATGTTGTTCGTAGGATCATCGAGGAACAACGATTGTCAGAACTTTCAGCCTCAACAGCTTCAGCTACCCAAATCCTTTTCAGCTAAACAATACGTACTGGTACTTTCCCTTTTAGCTTAGTCCTTTCTCTTTCATACTTCAACTATCCATTGTCTTGCTCACTTACCTCATTTTATTTCTACACATCAACCATTTCAGCACACACTTTATAAACACAAGATTATCGTTTTGCATAGAGTTTTCTTTCAAAACTGTTCTCTTGACATTCAAAAATTCTTCTAGGTTCTTCTACTCAGGCTATTGTTCCTCATACTTCTGGCCTTCTTTCACACTTACTGCTACATCCACTCTCATGCTATGGTAAGTTGCCAATATCTATGCACAGACATACAAAAACTTAATTTTCCTATCTATTTTAAGTGGCTGATTTAATTTAATTTTGGTAGTTTGACATACTTTTGGCATGCAGATTTCAAACAGTTCCTTTTAAGCAGCTGATGCTCGTGCACCATTTCAATTTAGCCTCCTGTACCAATCTTACCTTAAATTCAGATATTCTACAAAACATGACAAAGCTGGAGTATTTGTTCTTTTCTTTATGCTTGCCTTATTGCATCACATATCGGGCCTCCTTGAAAGAGCTCCATTCAAGAGATACTAGGTTAACCTGCTTATCAAAATCATTTACATATCTCATTAATCTCCAATTTCAGTCTAGAGTTATATTTTCTTCCAAGTTTTATACATAAACTACTAAAATACTAAAAACCACAATAGTTATTGGTGGAGTACTAAACCTTCAAACACTGAAGATAAGTTTTGCAGATTTGCAGATTTGATTTTTCTAAAAGTGGTTGAACTGAAAGGTCACAACAAAGTTGAAATAATAGAAGGCTTACAACACTACTGATTCAAAAATTGAAGTCCCTGCAGCTTGTAGCAAAAAAATATTTCACCTATTGGGCCTTGCATTCAAACGATTCAGGTAAACTACAATTTCTAGAGGTATACATTTTTTATTGTTTTGTGATTTAACCGAGTATTTGTTTTAGTCCAACAGTAAATAGCCAATATATTAACTTAAAATTCTTTTAACTTTTGTTAATTGTATGCTTTTTCTCAATTGTGGGGGATTTATAGCTGTCTCACTACTTCAAATTCTTGTAACTTTTGTTAATTGTATACGCAATGGCCAACCTCAAAATAAAAATAATAGATGATCTAACTATATTACAAGGAATTTAAAAATGCAAAAGGAAAGAAGGGTATTATGCTTGTATAGATTCTTACTGTTCATCTCTATTGTTCAAAGTATTCCTTATGGCTTTAAAATTTTGGCTTCCTTCTTATTTTTGGTAAATACAATTTTTGGTTGTCTTCATAAGACAATATTGTAAGTTAACAATTTGCATCTGGCAGAGCTAGATGAGAAGACTCATAACATGTTGAGTCTTATAGAAGCAGAGACTGATTTGTTTGCTCAATGAGCTGGAATTTTCTACCATAAGAGGACGCAACTTATTAGCATGATTGAATAGTACTACAGGGCATATTGATCATTGGCAGAGCAATTGGACCATCTCAAGGGGAAATTAGACAAAATGTCCCTAAATCCCTTCAAGTTGAGTACATGGATTATCTTTTATAGGTTGCTAAGAATCTCTCCTATTTTTTTGGCAAACATAATTTATGGAGAATCTTGATTTAAGTCACTTGCCATGGTTTCAATGATTTTCTTTTTGAATCTGTACATGGCCGGATCATTTTTTTTGTGTTTTATCTCATTTAGAAAATAATTTTGTTCTTATTTGTGTGATGCGGTACTCTACTGATGCATTTTTCCTTTTCAAAGTTAGTTAATTTAGTTTGGTTTTTTTCTTCTTTTGGAGTGAGAAAATAAACAAAACCCTCTTTTATCTAACCACAAGAAACAGAGGGTTGTAATCTAAGAATACGAAGAAACAATCTACTAAATGGATAGTTGGAGTTAGTTGCTAATCACATTAATTATGAACAACTGATTATAACTAGGTAATTTCATAGTGAATTAATGGGTGCAACATGAATTAAGCCCAAACAACCTGTAGCCTGTAGCTTAGAAACCAATTAATCTCTTTAATGCTACCTCATATATCAAAGACACAGAGAGCCCAATACATGAAAATCAGCTCAAAACTATCAACAACAACTTTTAGCTAATATTCCTTCAGATGAGTTTGACCCAATGCCATTCTCTGACTGCACAACCTTCAGAACTGAGAAGAAACAAAATCTGCAACTTGTGAAGCATTTAGATTTTACATATAGCTCCATTCCCATGCAAGTTTGAAAAATTATATGTTAGGGAGGGCAAACTAATGGATTATTGAGCTTAAAAGTTACCCTACTTTCTAGACTTCCACTTTTCTAATTAGTTTTTCCAAGCAATGCATGTTGCAGTTATTTGTTTAATTTCAATATTATGTAAAAAATTGATACAATCATATTGGAGCATTTCACAACATTTTTGTTATACCTATTTCAGACTTGGCCATAGAGTAAGCTATCTTTCAAGGTAAGAAACTTTGCTAAATTGGTATGGATGAGTGCTTTATCAAAATCATGAAATGCTGATATGTTTCTTTTATTGTTGAATTTATCTGAGTAAATATTTATAGATGAGAAGCCTTCTCAGAGAGGCTAAACAATGTACATAATTTTTCTCATCCCTTGACTGGGTTTCCATCCCTACATACTCACCACCAAGTTAGGCGCTGTAGTTATGCATTCAATCTTGCCCAAATAAAATACTAATCCAACTTGTATTGGATGTGTGTATGTGGTCTGACTTTTGAAATTACCTGTCCATAACAAAATGTTTATTTAAAACATTTGCTGAGGTTTTCTCAATCTAATATTCCAATTAGTTTGTTGTGCTGGGCAATTATAATGTGGCTACCTCAACTTCTTGTATCTGTTTGTGAACTTTCGTATTTGATTTTAAAAAAATCCTAGACCTTGTTACACTTTTGAAATTATATATTATATTTAATTTCTCCCACCTTCGAAATAATCTGTACATTTGCCTTCACTTTTTCTTTTCCATGTACAAACAGTGATTGGCTTTTCCCAATGTTTTTCACTTTAGTTTCAAGATTTGGTGAGTTCAAACAATTATATTAGTTTTAGTTTTAATTTATATTGCAAATTGGTCAAGGTTTTGTTGAAGAAGGATTTGAAATTAAAAAAAAAAAAAACTAATTGCCAATGTACAACTAGCATCCCAAGGCCTCTGCCGGACAATAACCCCCATGTCTGTAGGTTATGCACAAAATAGATTCATGGAAAATGCTTCAGAAACTTTCCAAAAAATGCAAAATTGTAGTTGGAAAGTCATATTTCATAATCTTTGATAGCATTTAGTTTGGCCTCAAGCAACTTGAAATAGCTCTGTCACATTTGTGGCTACAATACTCTACAGAAAAAATTTAAAAAAAAAGAAAGAAAAGAAAACTATATAGAGCACATGAATTGTCTAGCCACTTACCTCAAAGATATGTTATCTCGTGAAACACAATACTTGTAGGAAAATCACATAGAATGAATTAGTTGAAAAGAGTTCACAATTTTTACAAACAGATAAAACTTGCAGGTTAAACTACACTCCATAACATAACATGTTGCAACTGTGATTGAATTCCTCACTTAGTCCATCACCGATGAAGAAATAAATGGAGGTGTGATTATTCAAGATTGTCCATATGGTGGTAAACACCACGTTTAAAATGCTTTGAGATTATTTTGATTTCCAAGAAATTTAGCGTAAGATTTTATATATAATGTTTCATAATATTATCCTCTTTAGTAGTTATTTTGATAGTTTAAATATTCACTTGATGAAGAAATTTTCCAATTATGTTAGTTATATAATATTAATCATAATAGTACCAAATTCATATTATTGTATGTTTTATCTATATTTTGTTCTAGTCATCAAAATCAATAGCTAAACACAATTCCCATTTTCCACTTAATATTCATTAATTATTATATAGTAATTGAGTTATGAAAACAATAGTTTGTTACCTTGTCATAAGTTAGAATAGGTATACGTTAAGTTTTTACTTATTAACTAACTATGAAGAAAACGTGGTAAGTTGGGATTCAAACGAACTAAGATTAATTATTGTCAATTGTTGTTTTACACAAACTAGTGAGCTGCATTATAGAAAAAACTGCTCATGTATGGTTGGTCTTTTTGCAATAATATTTCCGGGTTCTTTCCTTCGTTCTTCCACCATTCCAGAACATTTTGAATTTTAAAATTTGGTTTAGTAACATACAAATTATGTTCATTTAAAATTTGCATTGTTTTGTTGCAAATCAGCAATTTGAATAGTTACTATTTTGATAATCATGTGTCTTTCAGATTAATCAAGTGGGTATTATATTTGACAGGATTGCATGATCAAGCTGTTAACAAAATTTAATTTCTGGACAAAGCCAATTAATAGTTTTCCAGGAAGTTAAAATCATGATATTTGCTGCCGATAAAGCTCGATGATTGTTCTTTAGTGACAATGATGCTTTAAATTCTGGCTATTTCATTTGTCGTGTGATGTTTGCTGCTGATAAAGCTTTCCAAAACTTTTTGAAATTGTAAATTTGGCTTGGAAATGACAAAGTTATGATCATTTTATTATTTCTAAGTAATTCTGTTTTATTCTTCACCTTTAAACCAATGAATTTTAATGTTATGATGAATCTGTTTTATTATTCACCTTTAAACCAATGAATTTTAATGTTATGATGAATCTAATGAGAGTAGGATACAATTTTTACTTTCCCTTGCATCTTCAAGTTTAAAATTTATTTATAAGTGTGTTCAACTATATTTTTATTTATTTATAAGTGTGTTCAATTTTTTAATGTTACATGTTCTCACCCTCCTTAAATTCAATCTCAAATATTTTAGTTTGTTTCTCATTGCTAAGCAACATATTGTCACTCTACTTCATATCAATATAAATTTCCACCAAATGTTTCTATTTAATTTATACACTACAATTAAGGGGTTTACACTGATTTAAGTAATTGGGTTTTACAGGCAAAATAACAATTGTACTCAGAATATCTCTAACTTTCAAGAAAATATTGTGGGCAAATACAAATATCTCTAAATTTGTAAGATGAGTTTTTAGTATTTAGTTGCATGGTACTTTCCTTTTTCAAGAAAATTTTATGCAATGGAGTTCATAAATTCATCATTTAAAGTTAGTGTCTCAAATTGTCATATTTTTCTCTACGAGTAAGTAGTTTGCCAAATCTTTGCCAAAGTTCTTTTGGACAGCTTGGTTACAAAATTGTTCTTGTTTTAAAGAAGAATTCTCAATAATTGACAAGGTCAGCATCACTCCTATCTTATTGGATTTTTAGTATTTATATTGCAATTTTGTGATGTACGTTGAGGTCAATGATGATAATGTGGCTCATATTTATAAGTTCTTGAAATCAAGCAAAGGTGGCCTTTCGGGTGACAATATTAAGTGAATTTTACTAATGGTGATAATGTGGCTCATATTTATAAGTTCTTGAAATCAAGCAAAGGTGGCCTTTCAGGTGACAATATTAAGTGGAATTTCACTAAGTTCTCGGTGGAAAACTTTGATGCATAGTCAATCTTGTTGGTCAATCTTGCATTTGGTTAAATTTGTTTTATATTTAATTTTATTTACACCTTATAACCATAACAGTATTTCTACAGTGCTCACATAGTGCTAAGGAATAAGATGAAATCCATTTACATGTGATTTTGGTTACAAAACATGTGTAGCTAATAATGTTGCTAGGAATTTCCAAGTTGTAATTGCTTAAATTTAACTTTTATTAGCATTATGAATCTCATTTGTTTCACATGGTTTGAACTATACCATATAAGGGTTGTATTTCCAATCCCATCATATATTTTTGTAGCAAAAGAGCAATTTAATCTTCAAAGATCGCATGCAATTTTGTTTAGTTTTCTCAAATGAAAAAGATGTTTATCATGCTTTTAATATTATTCATTTGCAAGTTGCCCATGGTCAGAAAATTATGTATCGTTTACAATTCACACTACTATACCACATTTGCAAAATATTCTTCCCTGGTTGATTATACTTTGTTTTGAAGATATATTTGTGGTATCCTATGTTTCAAATTTAAAACAATAATTAAGTTTAATCAGTCAACTCTCATCATAATTTCACCCTTCAAACAAGGTATTTTGAAGCTATTTGCTTTTGTGAAACGCTTCTTTGCTATAGTGGCTCTCTTTTTCTTCAAATGACAGCCAGATATTTGCATGAATAGTGGAAACAACAGAGTGCTAGGTGAGTTGATATTTTGATTACCTACTTGTTTACAGTCGACAATACTGATAAAGTAACTAAGCACAAATATTGGTTGTTACAGGTTTCTAAGAAGACAGGCAGATCATGCTGTGCTTCTAATGGAGATATTCAACAATGTACATTTTAATGGGAAAAGGTCTACCAATATTCCAAATAAAGTCACAAAAGTAGGATATCTTTTGTATTGTGTAGCGCAGTTTATGATTAACAGGTCACACAGACAAGAAGGCACTCAAATGCCAAATGTAATGCAAAATGATCATCTAGACAATCTATATACATTAACTGATATTCTATTTATCTTTGTACAAGACAAAGACCCTTTATATCTTAACCTTAATGAATTCTCAAATTTTAACTTACTATTATCACTCTATTCTCTTCGGCGTCCCCATTGCACCCCACAGGTGCGATTGCTAGTTTTAAAATGGCATAGGTTTGCGATCTTTCCGATTACAACTTCTTTCAAAGGAATTTAAGGCCATAAGATAATAATTATTGTACTAGTCTTCAAAATATCTTCATGTTTCCCAGCATTTATAGTAATAGAGAATGATTTTGATTGTAGCGGAGCGGAGGGCAGATGGAGGAGCAACAGCCACTGGCTGTAGCGGCCGCCAGAATTTGCAGAGAACTGGAGAATGTGTTTGTTACCGCAGAGGCGAGTGGACTCGACCCAAGGCAGACAATTGTGAAAGAAATCATCAAAACGGCTACAGGCGGAGGTCACGTGGTAGTCCACGGCGTAGGAAGGGAAGGGCTGATGATGAAAGGGTTTGCCATGAGGCTCTTTCACCTGGGCCTCAAGACCGCCTGCGTGGGGGATATGACCGCGCCGCCGGTCGGCCCCGCCGACTTGCTAATTGCAAGCGCCGGTCCGGGCGGCTTCGGAAGCGTGGATGCAATAATTGCGCGGGCCAAGCAGGACGGCGCGAGGGTTCTTTTGCTCACTGCACAGCCCGGCGGCTCTGCGGCTCGCCTTGCGGATGCCGTGGCGGTTGTTCCTGCTCAAACAATGGCTCATGACGCCGGGAAAATTAGTGCTTCGGTTTTGCCGATGGGGAGTCTCTACGAGGGCGCTCTCTTTCTTCTCTTTGAGATGGCGATTCTCGCCCTTGCCCCTGCTTTGGAGCAGACCGCACAGACCATGAGCTCAAGGCACACTAATCTTGAATAATCTTGTCTTTCTTCTGAATTACTTCCGTTTTTAACTCTGGTACGGGGGAAAACCTTTAATAGCGTGTTTCTTGGTTTGATAAGATTAATAGGGCAGCCCTTGTGTGAAATATTCTACTACAACTTTTATCTCAAGATTTTTTGGTCAAGGGCAGCCCTTTCTTGGAATCATAGAGATAAATTATATTGCAGTGTAATATATCTATTAATAAAATTATATTTATATAAAATATGTTAGAGAGATTCTTTTAGAAGTGTTTATTTTACTTTTATTTATATAAAATATTGTAATTTAAAAAATAACAAAAAAAAAACATCCATATTAAGTGATAATTGTGAAACAATATTAAATAGATGATGTTAATAGGAATATAATTATCAACCACTATTTATTGATGATAAATGTGATTTAAGGAGAGGTTTTTATGTACAATAAGTTACATTTGAATCATAAAATAATATATCAAATACTTCATTGATTAAGATGCATTTATTTACGGGTTGGGGCCCTAGTTTAGTTGACTAAATCTTTCCTAGAGGTGCTGTGCCAACGCTGCAGTTTATAGGGGGTCTTGCTACCCAATTTCTGCAAGTTCAGAAGTATATTACAATTAATGGTAGATTCAATGTTATTATATTTGGAGATTGGGTACTCTAATTTAATTTTAAAACAAAAATTTAATGCTTAAAATAGTAAAGCTGAAAGTGAAAGTGGAAGATGGATTACAAAGAGTAATGAAGAATATTGATTTAAAAATATTTATATAGTTATTATAAAAAAATCACTCTCAAAGAAATTATAAACACCTAATATCTTTAAATTTAAAAAATAAATTAAAAATATATATATATATATAAATTAATCAATGATTTTGATTACATTTCACAATCTATCATCAATGATTAAAAATTACCTAGAACTCTTTATGATGTAACTACAATAATTAGTCAATAGGCTATATATATTGTGAATGTATGAGTCGAAACCTGTCTCACGTCGTAATCGCTCTTGTTAAACTATTTTTCGAGGAGGTTGTTCGGAAATCACCTAGATCAATTCCTCCACCAATAGCATGTGGTCATATCTATTTGATTTTTATTGCAACAATTCAACAACCTGGGGGCGAACAAGAGTGGAGCGATAAGACAATTGAATTGTGGCAGAGCCACAACTTTGAGTCGCTTCCAAATCTCTCCCACTCTTGCGCAGGGTTGACATTTTTTCCAATTTCCACTCCCGTGAGAGTCACGAACATTACCAAACCCATTCAGTGTTGGCCATCGCTACTCTTTACGAGCCGAACGGGAGTAAGGATTGATCAAGGATTACTCTTTCACAAACTATGGAACGATATTCTCGTAATTGTTTTAATCTGCCTCTAATTGTAATCATTGAACATCATTGGATCGATACAATGAGTCAACTGACTAGCAATCACAATTTCATCCAACTACTACTATGATCATCCTTTCAAGCGTAGGTGCCCAAATTACTTACAAGCCAGCCTAGTGTGTATGCGTGCAAATCACTTATCTAGGGTCAAGGTCATCTTAACTGTGGGGCCTCAGTTATCTATTGTGGAGGTTCTACTATTCTCTGAGTTTACCATATGGCGTAATCATATACCACTGTTGTCAAATTGTTTCCACTAAGACTGAATATCTAGTCTAAGCTTTGCTATAGTCATTCATATCTATTGTGTTTCCTTTGCTATTATCTGCTATGCAAACTAGATTTGGATGAATTCTATTGTGTAAGATCAATATTGTTGTTTTATTTAAGTGTTTAGTTTCTTGTCAAATTTTTTTTTTTTGTAGCATCTGGTTCGAACATTTTTCATTTAAGCAACTTACCAATTAAATGCTTTAAGCAAGATAATATTGGTTTAGGCCCTCCAACCATGTTAGATATTGCAAAGTCAATCCTAGGGGAAGCCCAATGGCAAAGGGTGGCCTCAATGCAATGTCATTGAAGAGGATTGCTCCTATGACGATGATGTCTATGGCTTAAAAAAGGGATTTCATGCCAATGTTATGTCATTTTGTTCCTTCTTTATTTTTCCCTGCTCTTTGTTGTGTTTTTTTCTTGCTTTGAGGCGCACCAACTGCCCTTTCAAGCCCTAGGTCTCAATTAAGGTCTATGCTTTCATTCAAATCCTATACATTTGCACTCAATTATGTTTATTTTTATTTGTACTTCCTACTAGTTGGGTTTGATTGTGTTTAGATTTTAATTACATATACTTTTCTATCAGCATAACCCTTGCACCCTTTTTGGTGCAAGTGCTAGTATAATAACAATTATTCCCTCAAACAATAAAAAAACAACTTAAAACACACTTCAATATTTTAGTAGCCATGCAATTACATATAATATCCTCAACTTTTCTACAATCAATCATAATGGAAAGGGAGTTATAAAAATTGGCTAAGGGCAGAGCGAATATGTAAAAAGCTTGTAATTGGAAGCGTTGCCCTTTTGCTACGTATTCATTATTTATTTACATTGCGCTCAATCAAGATTTTGCCATATTCGATTCTATTAAAAAGGACTTTCCCATGTTTAGATGCTATTGCACAGTGCACTCAAAGAAGGCAATCCCACGTAGCGGATCTCAAACTCCACCATCCCAATATACAATGTATAGGATAAAAATAACTCTTCAAATTACAGAACAATAATGATTAGCTCTTTGCTTGGTCAAAACTTTTCTAAATTGTTTTAAAAAGGAAATAAGACCATCGTCACATGATAACCAAAGTCAAGTCACTCCGTCTATAAATCTTCATTCTATAATTGATCAAAGTCAAGTAACTCCGTCTATAAATCTTCATTCTATAATTGATCAAATTCTTACACCCATGCTTATGATGGAAAATTTTCATTACAATAAAAATCTCCTCCCTGTAATGGTGTCAAATGCAATGAGAAAATGCCCATCGACAAACGTTAAAACAAACAAAAATTCACCAATTAACCAGAATTACCAAAAATCTTCTCTCAAAGTCAATTATGTTCATGTTTTGTAGGCATAAAATGGTAGACGTGTAAAATGTAAATGTTTGCACAAATCATCCTGTCAACCAGTAATTCTTGGTACAAATAATCTACTTATAATGGAGAATAGCACTACCTCAAATGACAGATGTGTAAATGGTGTGCGCAATAGCTATCTAATACTATGTTCAACATTTGAATGATGTGGAAGCCTTAAATAAGATAATGGTGATGTAGCCCTGCTTAATATGTCTGCATGAGACCATTGGTTATGACTTTGTTGCACCCATCTACGCCTTATTTAACAAAACACTAACATCAATGTTGATGGATTTTTCCTTTCTCATTTATAACGTCCATATGTTATCAATGCCACATTTAATTCATTCTCTGCCTAAAGTTTTAATTTTATAACAATAAAAAAATGCATTTACAATTTTTCTGTGCTATGTGTTTACTTCCTCCCTCTCTTTAATACTAACATGCTAACAATTTCTGTAACATGGCTTGTTGGTACTCCCTAACTTTTGCTTGTTATTCGTGTGATGCCCATAATTTACGAGACACTATGGTGGCATATCTCTATGATGGTATCTTGTTCCATATCAATACTTTTCCTTAATAATGGTTCAGATGAATGTTAGTAATGAAACTCCAGCCTACAACCTGAAACAATGTGTCAAACATGGAAAAAGGAAGCTCTGAAACCCTCAAAATTGTGGTTAGCAAAACTGCATTTTAATTGTACAAAGCAAATATTAAAACATTTATCAAGCTGCTGTTATGCACAAGAGCTTCTAAGAAAATCTTCAACTTCAAAAGATGCTTTGAGCGAAGTTCAAACTCAGCACCATATAGCCAGCTGGTGAACCACTTGTTGAACAACTAAATTTACTTAATATAATTAACGCTTCTTGACACTTACTGCTGATACCCGTTGCATGGCCTGAGAGGAAATGCTAAAAGTTTGCAATATGCCTGTATACTTTAGAAACATTACTTAAGAACTTTCAAACACAATGCAAGGATTTACCAATTATAATCATCTAATAAAAAATGGCATGCTTTTATGTTTTTGTACGAGTACAGCCACAAAACACGCTGCTATATAAAAGCTATGTAATGTGTCACTTGAAAAGAATCCAGATAAAAGCTGCAAAAGATTTTAAAACAGTGGAATACAATTCATTTCTTTTATTTTGATTGCAAGGAAATTGAATATATGCGACGCATAACAAATTGCATACTTTACAGGATTGAATGAGCTAGTGTTCAACTTCTTGGATTGTATGTTATGCAAATGAAATAACTGATAGCAGCACACAGAAAACCAATGGAAGTTAGCATTCTATTCTATGCTCCTGGTTTGAAATAGAAATTTAACATTTCACATATACACAGGTAGAATGTGCAATTGGTGAGGTTAGTTAACATGCATGGTAGACATCAGAAAGAAACATTTAGTCTCCAATTTAGCAAGCCGACATTAGAGAAAAGAATTGATTGACCACTTCAAATGGGATGTTTTTAGGGCATATGTAACCCAGCCCAGTAAACATACTAAAATTGCACAAGCCTTGTCCCAGCTCCCTTGCCACCTGCTGTTAGCTTTTAAATTCCTGGAATTCAGGACTGACCCAAACAAAGCCTCGGCCACCACACCTAGCATTGTGTTGTTTAACTTTTACAGTGGACTCTTTGAAACAACAAATCAATTAACAAATATCAAGGAAAACTGAATGCCGTTTGAAATATTTTTATTTTATTTTCTATGTAGTTGCTTCTCGAGCAATTCATTTTCTTTCCATATTGTATCAAGATCATTCTGCAATTTTGACACATCAAATTGTGACTTTTGCATGGCCTCCAGTTTAGCTTCATATTCTGCAATTTCTCTATGCACCTTGTCAATGCTATATACTTTCTCAAAAGTTTCATTGAAGTTTTCATGTATAGTAGTTAAGATCCTATAAGCCTGTCGAGCTGTAGGATTCTTCTTTGCATCCCTGAAAACAACAGATGAAATCAATTCAACACTTGATTGGATGTTTCTTAAGAAATTATATCAACCTAATAATTTACCTGAATACAATTTCATCAACAAGAGCATAAGTTCGGCGAAGACGATCTTGGGACCCATTGCTTTCTCTTTGAAGCTGTTGTGTGTCATGAACAATGCGAGCAATGTCTGCATCTTGCTTTTTGCTATTCTTTGTAAGTTCTGTTATTCGTCTGATGTAAGTATGCCGTGCAGGCACTTTTGGCACATTTTCAAGTTCTTCTGCTAATGAAATTTCTTCCTTCTCTCTGAGGCAACACAAAGAAAGGCAGACAAAACTAAGCAGATACCTTTGAACAAGCTAAAAACAAATCTAACAACCATTGCAAAAATGACTGCAGGAATTTCATTAAATTGGTGCACTTCATAAAAACTGCTAAACTTGCAGCTCCTTAATGGTAACTGTTTGGAATAGATGATAAAGCTTAATTTTGCCTGAGCAACCTAAACTATTAAAATATAAAAAGAGATACACTGAAACCCAATGAAAAGCATTTCAATAAGGCTGACATTCTAATCAAGAATCAAGTCAGTCATTTCCCAGGGAATTGTTCTACCTTCTCTGCTGGATATAATTATGGAAAATATTCTATAAGCAATGATAATAAGCAAGGAGGACAAACATATCAAGAAACATAGTGCACGCCATCTAATTATAGGGTCTGCTTCAAGGGTACCTAAAAATATATGGAGGTCCAAGAAAATGATTAGCCAATTAATCTTTAAGAAGCCTGTCATTAGATATTTAAACTTCTCAAAGGATCTCCATGACAGTAATTATCAAAGAAGAAAAAACCTTTATCCAGTCGTTTGTCCGTTAGAAAAACCAGACTAGGAAATTGAACATGAAGGGATAAGAGATATACCCATGACCCCAGCCATTTCTTATCTTGTAGGACACCTCCATAATTTATAGATTATAGCTTTCACTTGGTAGGCCAGAATCATGGGTTTATAGAAGTTAGAGAGGCACATATACAATTTGGAGCTTGACTGTAGAAGAGGCTCTTTCAGTGAAACTTTGATACCTAAGTCAAATATACAGTTGTTAGGCTGCCATTGTTCATAGACAATAGTAGTTTCTAGACAGTAGACTCCGGATCTAAGATGGAGATCACCTCAGGAGGAGATTCCTCAGCTATTTGGATCTGCTTAACGTTACCTGTTTTGCTTTGAACCTATCTGATAGATGTCACTCAAAGGTACAGACAATATAGTGAGTGTGACTGAGATCATCTTAGGAACCAAAAAAGAATGTACTTCATCCTCGTGGGAATATTTATATGATTGACCATTGAGAAGAGGCCTTAAAGCGATCAAGTTGAACTTATTAATTAAAACTACACATTAAGTGCTGGACTGCAGGCAATTTCCTTTCAAGTATGCTATGAAAAAGTCTGCTTTGAGAAGAATATCCCCTAATTTCCAAGTAAACAAACAACCTGAATATCCTATTATCTTAAAACCTAAGCTGCCAAATTATATCAGGTACAGTTACAGGTACGTGGATATAGTGAAAACTTTTTGGAGGGGCTGATTATGTCTATACAAAAACAATATATACATATTTGCAGCCTAACAACAGGAATTAAGTTCAGAATACCACATATCATACATATTCTAAACAAAAGTACCATATATATTATTATATTACAAATACAGTATACGGATTCAATATCAATTTGTCAAACTTGAATGTCAAAAAAGATATTCACTGTTCACTATTAAAATTATACAATAACTAATCAGCATCATTTGGGTCTTCATCAAGACCAACATCATCATCATCATTGTCATCAGATGATGTAGGTAGACTAGAAGAACCACAAGCAACCCTGCTGCCACTCCCAGTGAAGATTGTGTGGCGGTAGAAACATCCAAGTCAGTTCTCTATCTGACTAACTGTTAGACAAAATGCATCAGAGATATGGTCTCCATGACTGCAGTTTCCAGATTATGTATATGAATTGTTTGTTTTAAATTCTACTTGAAAAACATAGGGTTATTAAAAAGGATGCTCAAACTTTAACGAATAAAAAATTTGCAATTGTTGTTTATCATCTAACAACTTGATAACATCACAAAATCTTCAAAAATGCAGAACATATCACAAAATATTTGAAAAAGGGCCATGGCAGATTCCTGTATAGCTGGCACGGAAGCAGCAAGCTTGAATTTGAGAATAGAGAGAAAAGTTTGACAAGCCAAAAATATATTTTTATTTGTGTTCGTAAAAAGTTGTGAACATTAGTTTATTGTTTAGGGCAGCTTTTTGAAGGTCAAAAGTCAAAGAAAATCGGTCAAATTCCATTGAAAATGTCATCCGCCACATGGAAACACCCTGATATCACTTTGGAATTGCCCTGACGCACTTGGAATCATCCAAGTGCAATTTCAGCTTTAAAAAAATGTGCCCTCCCTGAATTTACAGATGAATCGGTTCCAATTCTAATTCCTATACATTTCATACCCAAAATCATTAGGATTTCAGAACAATTCAGCAACTTAGCTTAAAACTGAAAAAGCAGAGGATGTCCAAGAAAACTACAAAGAAAGTATTTAATATCACCCCACCTTTTTCACATGATAACTCAAAGAATAATCCAACTAATAGTGGAAACTCTCCCACAGGGAATAGACGTGCTACCTAGAAGCCTCAATGAAAATGCAACCATAGCAGACACTTGCCACATTAGATACAAAATATTAGATGAATTATAGGACGGCTCCCAAAAATACTTCCCTGAAATACAAAATTCTATATGAATTCCACGACAGCTCATTCACAAACTATATGGAAAGACAACTTATTAAGCATTGAAAAACTTGTATACAGAAAAAAACATGAGGAAAGATATAGATAGATACATAACAAAGTTTAATGATTGCTTATTTCACATTCAATCCTTCAAAATTTTGTGTCCTAATAATCTGCTCATGCAATTGGCCTTCCACAAGTTCCTCTTGCAAATTTTTTTTAACTTTATTTACTAATAGTAAGAGTCTAACTAGATTATGAATAGGACTGTTTAGCCGCTGACAAATTTTACCCCCACCCCAACATCTCTCAATCATACAGGGCAAGGGTAGCTCAAGAAACGTAATGGATCTCCAGAGAGGCACCTAGCTAGTCAAACAAACATCCTAGCTAGTCTTGCTAGAAAGTTCTATAATAGACAAGGAACTCCATGAAGAGACTAGTGTTTTCTTGACAAGTTGAACAAAGATTATGGAATCTGAAAGAAAAATCTATTATCTCAACATTTATGGCCACATATCTAGAGTGAAAATGATTATGGAGTGGATTTGTACTCATTGGAAACAAACAGGCCCTATGCATCTACTGAGTATGTCTGGAGGTTGGTTCTATGGCTATTTTTCTTCACATTAGCAGAAAATGATTCAGTTTTTCAGAGAACCTTGGTGCATGAATAGATCACACTTGTTCATGAAGCATTGGATCTGGCATTTATCCTACAGAAGAAATCTAAGCACAGTACCAGTCTAGGTCTAATTACATCTCCTTCCTAGATAACTCTGAGAGAAAACTACTCTAGAATTCTCACTCAAGAAAACACTGTTGAATTATACTCAAACCTGTGTTGATATGAACTTATAACAAACCTTTTAAAAATTGCCACTAATACAAAAATCTGGATAAAGCATGCTTCCTATTGTGCCAAGAAAGAAATGAAGCATAGGAAAATATCAAGTTAAAAAAGACACAAGAAAACAAAGAGAAGATATGTCAGAGATGAGAAAAGGAAAATACTTCATCAGTAAAACAGGAAGAAAGAATGGAAACAAAAGCTTAATAACCAGGAAGGTAAATTTTGAAAGTTGGGTACCTTTTTAGCTATAGTAAAGAGTGTATACATATATTAGTTTTATGACCAGAATAATGCACAGAAAATTAATTCAAAATCAGACACAATAACAAGCAGATACCCTGGGAAAACCCTCCTCTTGAGGGAGAAAAACCCAGCAACAAATATATCTCTTATATATATAAGTAATGGCAACAAGTCACTTTACAATGAGGCCACACACAAGGCCAATATTCAGCACCAGCAATGGCTATAACAACAGATAACAGTCTGCTCTTCCTTGAACACAATTTGCACTTAAGAGATTCGCAATCTGCTTAAATAAATTCGCACTAGATGGAAGGATCTGCTCTTGATAGAAATCGCACTTGAGAGAAGGAATCGAACTTGCTTGATGCCCAAATGAGTGGAAATGACCTCATATAAATACATTGCTAGATAGGTCGCACCCTTTCAATAGACTAGGTCGGCCACCAAGAAGAAATAAATACAATTAATAATAATGAATTACAATGAAGGTCGGCCAAGGAGATAATTACAAAGTTGCCATGAAGTGCCTCTTTACATTGAATAATCACATATAAATAAGGAAGCATGAAGCCCGAAGCTGCAATTACAACAGGATAAAAGGAGAATCAAAGATTCAAATGTGGAAATGATGAGAGCCAAACACGCATTCCATAAAAACAGAGAAAAATCTGCAAGAAACACAAGATGTGCAGGAAATGAAAGTTATAGAAAGCACCAATAATTCAACCTCTGATCCTATAGAAAGAATATCTGGATGGAAGTAAACAGTCAGTGGAAGATAATCAGCAATTGATGAGGGTAATATGACCGCCCTATTAAAGACCAGAAAATCAACTAGTGCAGATCTGGCACCAACAGTGGCTTTTTTGAAAATGGATGTTTTAGCTTATCAGGAAAACATTTCAAGCCATGGGGCTGCAGAAATAATTGAAACATTATAAAAACAAACATTAGTCATAAAACCAATCTCCTGGAATTTAAGTAGACTAGGACCAGAAATGAAAATGAGATATCAACAGACAACAGAAAAATTGATTTCTTATAACTTATACCTAAAGGAGACAAAAGAAAACACAGAGGAGATGTAGTAGATCATATTAAAATATTAATTGTAATAGTTAATGGTCATCTTAGCTTTATTTAGTCGATAGTTTACTTAGTTAGCTTTTAGTAACTTTTGTTTATGCTTTAGTTCGTTTGAGCATCTTTTAGTTACTTGCTTTAGTTTGCTTCAGTTAACGATTGTTTATTTTTAGAAACATCGTCTTGTAATTTTATATATAAGGAGTGTTCCTCTCTTTTTGTACATATAGAATAACGAATATCAAATATCAATTATCATTTCATGGTATCAAAGCTTAGGCTCAATCTTTTTTAAAGAATTTTTTAAAAATAAAATTTGTTATTTTCCCAAGGAAATTTTAAAAATATATATATTCTTAGATGTTTTTGCTTAGTTTTTTTTTTAAATTGAATGTTAATGGTTAACCTGGAAAATGAAAAATTATTCCAGAAGATTTTTTGACGGATATTTTTATAAAAATTCGTAAAGTTTT